>JAJSOF020000001.1:171565990-172280990 GCA_025594305.2 Periplaneta americana | reverse complement strand
CGAGATATCTGAAGTAGTGGGAAGAGGCGATGTTGTCTTGCCAGTTACGTGGTGGTGACTGGTGCAATGACATACAGTATAAAAGAAACACGTCATGACGCAAGTGGAAGGGGTAGATGTTGCAGCGAGAAGAGTTCCCATTGGCCAATTTGAATAAAGGGTTATTAGAATTGGGTACTTGTTCATTAAGTAACGAAATGCTATTAATAAGCGATTTGGCTATGTAAAATTCTTCTGCAACTAAATTAATGTTTCCGTTATTGATGGGTTTTAAAATCTGTAAAGCGTCAGATATTCTTTGAAGTTCATGATTACTCTCAATCAAATGGGATGCGAATTTAGATCTGTTACGATTATGCAGTGGCGTAGCATGAAATTTTGAGCAGGGGAAGCTAACTCAAGTTGTCTTTCATGTACATATGAGAAAACGTATTACAAAAATATAGTCTTAAAATAAATAGTAGTCAATGTCAAGTCAGCAGTCCGAAGATTGGTTGGAACCTCGTAACACCAATAAGGCATGACCTCAAATGGTACGTAGTAAAATATGATTTCATGGTTTACACATATTCTCTAACAAATAGACACGTCATTTGTTTTTTAAATCGCACTTTTGTTCGTAAGTCAGTCTTGATAATAGAATTGTCCTAAAAATTCAAGTAAATCGGTGTCAGGAACTGTTATTTCACTCATTATTTATTATATCAGCCACAATGCACACTAACACTTCAACTGAACAAACCCTCACGAAAGGGATAACTCGGAAACTTTCAATGTAAAAGCTAGCTTTTTCCGTGCCTTGCGACAAGGGTAGTTTAGTTAGAAAGGGATGGAGAATCTGCGGGATGGGTTACACAGAAGAATGAGTGAAAGAAACCAGTCTGCTTGGAAGCTGGTGTGTGCAGGCTTCTTGTTTACTGCTGCATCACAAATCATCCTGAGCTGCCGCATCACAATATTTAACGCATAAATATAAACTCTATTAAAATTAATAAATAATTTTGTTCATAAACTGCAGGTTTATTATGAAATTATTATTATTAACTGGGGAAGCTGAGCTTTTTAGCTTACATTGACGCTACGCCACTGCGATTATGACGGAAATCTGCTGTATGTTCTGAATATCTAGTCTTAAAGTTCCTTTGAGTTTAAAACTTTTACATAAATTATATTGCAAAACATTATAAATTACATTATAGAGAGAGTTAAGTGGATGATGGGAAGCAAAACTGAAACAATCACCTCAGAATTACGAGTTTTCTGTGCTCTTACAATAACATTAAACTGTAGCACTCACCCATATTTCCATAGAGAAAAGCGTTTTTATGTTGTATGTGATGCTGCGGACTATACCGGTGCTGCTGCTGCTGGGAACCAAGAGCCGACAGGTTGCTGTCTGAGTACGCCCCCATGCTGCCTTGAGGACCTCCTCTTATAGCCATCCCACCCACCATCTTGTTCGGAGGTAAATGCTGCGGTTGTTGCTGCTGTCCTGTATTATTCATGTGGTCCACTCTAGCCATGACGTAACCCACACTGTTACCGTCCCGTTGGTCACGCACGTTGTGCAGACTGGAGCTAAGGCTTACTGGAATAGGCCCATCGTAGGACTTGATGACAGCCTATTTTGAAAAATGAGACTGAAATAACACACATCGCTGTTCTAGGCAACGAAAACATTTCTTTTTTGTTATTGTTATTTAATTCTGAGTAAAACTACTTATATACGATCATATTTTCGTCAAATTTAACACTTTACAAGACTTTTCAACACTTGCCAATACTTCACAAGCTTTATTGTAAAATCACTTACAATATTTACAAACATTTTGTCTTGAAAGTAAATAAGAACATGTTCTAATCGATCAAAGACTTGAAAATTCTGATCAAGAGAGAGGTGCTGGCGGCTGTCACACACTGGTTCTGATCCCAGACGGCAGACTTCTATGACACAGGGATACAAAAGTTGATCCCACGGTATGACAAATGTCTCAATTACGGTGGGGAATATGTTGAAAAATAGCTCAACAATTGCTGTATCTGTTCCAATAAATCTTTCCAAGAAATTGTGTCTTATTTCTGTAAACGGTCCCAGGGAAACTTACTTTCTGGACGGCCCTCGTGTTTAGGGAAAAATTTTTTGTTTTCCGAGAAAAGTATTCATTTGCGACTAATACAGTATTAGAATGTTTTGTTCTACTCTATTCAAGAAATAAAGCTGTTAAAATCTGCACAATTACAGATATAACAAGCTAGGAAGCTGCCTGGAGAGGGGAGGTAGTACAGCGAACGAAGGGGGCCCACCTACGCTCCAATACCTATGTATAGTCACATTATCTGAAAAGTTGACCTCTTGACAATGTATTCAAGGTGCATCTTCCCTAAAATATATCGAGCAGTATTTTAATACACAAAAATTCGTTTAAATTGCAAAAGGTATATTCATTAGTATAATACATGATATTGATCTAAATTTTCCAACATTCTTCTATTTATATGTGCCCAAAGTGTAGATTATAGTGCTGTCATTAAATTTTAATTTTTCACTGTAAATGGAGGAAAACAATCACTTATTTATCTGCACAATACGAACAAACAATTAAAGGAAGAGACAACTGAGTTTCTATTTAGTAATTCCAAAGGGATCTCCTTTACTCCCGATAAATCTCCATCTGAATCACTGCTTACTTCTTTTTCTCCTTCTCCTCCTCCTCCTTCTTCTTCTTATTCTCCAGACTCCTCCCCTAAATGAATAATGCAATAAATTGTCCACAGCTTCTTCTATTAGAAGAATCTGCTTCACATATTCCTCTTCATATTTCATGGATTTTTCACACCTCTTCTTCCAAGATTCTTCTGTAAAGGTAAAGGTATCCCGTAATATGCCATGAAGGCACTTGGGGGCATGGAGGTAGAGCCCCATGCTTTCCATGATCTCGGCACTAGAATGAGGTGGTGTGGTCGGCACCACGCTCTGACCGCCTTTACCCCGGGAAGGACCCGGTACTCAATTTTATAGGAGGCTGAGTAAACCTCGACCGTTCTTAGATTCTTCTGTGATTTTATTAATTTTTTTTTCTTGTCAGTGCTGTGTCGTCATCCATTTTGAATGTAGTGTTGTTTGCAGCAATCCTAGTTAACGTCATCTTAGAAACTCCTATTGCTGCTGTCACTCTTTCCCACACCTTCATAATATCCATGAGAAATATCCCGGCTTCCCTTTCTTTTTTCACGAATTCCATCACATTATATATATATATCTCACCTTGCGAGTTTGACTTTGAAGAACTTTGCCCGATAATGTACTACTCGTCATAATAGAAGCAATACTTCTATCACAAACGACAGCCACACATAGACATGTTCTTACACAGAAAACAGCCTTCGCAACTTTTATTAGAACTGAGCTGTACAGTTCTAGTCCACAGTACACAGCAGTAGGCGGACAGTGGTAGGGGAGATGTGCTCTATGCATGTGCGCAAATGAGGCAGCTTGCTAGTTTGAGGCATCTGTACTTCCACTCTGTATATATTCTCTTAATATGCATGGATTGCTCTTGTAAACCCTGTCATAAATGTTTCAATAATAAAAATCACAATGACCGTGGTGACTAACAATTTTACCTTCAAATTGTTTTCACTTCTCCTATACAAGCACGTACTTGGACGTACTTGGGGTTACCATTATTAAAAAAAAAGTAAATAGGAAATATAGAATAACTCTTCTCGGGTTCTCAGCCAGGTGAGTCGGAGATTAGCTTCCAAGCTTTCGACGGCTAGCTCCGCCATCTGTTTCAACAGAGACGGGGGTCTACAGCTGAGTACAACATGGAAACTGCCATCAATACGTTTAGACCACCAGCACAAGGCAGACAGTCGGGACCAGCAACTAGCTCCTGATTGGCTACCGCTTCCACCAACCAGAATGCACCTGGTGGTCGGGACTAGGAACTAGCTCCTGATTGGCCCGCAGCAGGAAGCCCTACCATTGCATATATACCAGCTAGGCATGGTCCCACATCACTTCATTCCCTGAAGAAGATGGCAGAGCTAGCCGTCGAAAGCTTGGAAGCTAATCTCCAACTCACCTGGCTGAGAACCCGAGAAGAGTTATTCTATATCAAACGCCGGGAAAGCCTCAAGTCATACAATAAGAAATATATTCTTAAACAAATTAACACATATAGTTCAATTAGGTTACACAAACGATACACACACTTGCAACAGAGCACGGTTCAGTTGCCTCTCAAGATCGATTATAAACAGACTGAACATAATTGAGTTCTAAATGCCAGGCTCTACTGATCAGCATTCTCGGTAGTATAGCTCAACCTGAATATGCAGGAATGCTGAGTGCAGGACAATAAAGAAATAACATCTTATATTACGTTGTTCTAACAAATAGAAGAAATTATGAATGTGAATACATACATGCTGAATAGGCTGGCCACCAGGAGGATAGGGGTTGAATTTCTGTTGTGGACGTGCATGTGAAGGCGGTGATGGAGTCGTCTGCTGCACGTGGTTCTGTACTGGAGGACTGCTCATAGATGGGGAAGCACGAGGCTCAGGCCTTGATGGGTCAACTTGTTCCGGTGAAGTTTTAAAGATCTAAAAAATTAAAACAGTAATATATGATGCAATACAATTGAAGACCATTAATAAACTGAAGTATTTTCATCTATAAAAAACACTCACCTTTTCGTAGTTCTCAATCAGAATCTCCACCACAACATTACAAAACTTTATGTCCATTATAGCAGCAACAGTCTCTTCCTCTGGCCGGAGCAATGTAGGACCAAAACAAACTCCCAGATTGCTCACTGTCATGAGGTTCTTATCACTCTTTGCAGCAACACTGTTAAAAAGGCAATATGCACTATACAGTAACCTTACAACAACCATGCCTCATGTCATTACTAAGAGTCCGGATTTTTATGTAATAATGGTCAAGGTAGCTTTTAATAGAAAAAGGAGCATCCTCTACGGACCTCTGGAAAAAGAACAAAGGAAGAGACTAGTGAAGTGCTTTGTGTGGCATTGTATGGAGGCAGAAACATGGACATTACGACAAAGTGAAAAGCAAATAGAAGCATTTGAAATGTGGATATGGAGAAGGATGGAACGTGTGAAATGGACAGACAGAATAAGAAATGAACCTGTGTTGGAAAGAGTGGATGAAGAAAGAATGATGCTGAAATTGATCAGAAAGAGGAAAAGGAATTGGCTGGGTCACTGGTTGAGAAGAAAGTTCCTTCTGAAGGATGCACTGGAAGGAATGGTGAACGGGAGAAGAGTTTGGGGTAGAAGAAGATATCAGATGATAGACGACATTAAGATATATGGATCATATAAGGAACCAAAGAGGAAAGCAGAAAATAGGAAAGATTGGAGAAAGCTGGGTTTGCAGTGAAAGGCAGATTATGAATGAATGAATGAATTGGCCCTAAAATATGTACATAAATATGTAACTGTAAACCTCAAAATATGTACTAAATATGGTATATCACAAATTCACAGGGAATTAAAAATAAATTATTGTTATTTATTTAAGAAAAATAGTTTTATTTTAACTAAATAAGATTAATGTCACAGAAATTACACATTTATAAATGACACTATATAGTTTTCGAAGCAATTTTAAAGTTAATCAAGGCATGAAGCACAATGTGCTACAAGATATTCCTCCATATTTTCAGGAGTTGAAGTTCCGTCTGTGATTGGACAGTATGTTCTTATACACTGAAAACAATCTCTCAACATCGCATGAGGTTACTGATACATATTTAAACAAATGGATGTGGCTGACAGCAATGTCTTCTGGAGTGTTCCGCATTTACCAATAAGATCTGGATAACAGTACATAAAGTGACGTAACCCCAATTTCTTTCAAGGACTGCTTCCAATTTTTTCACGAAACTGAATGCTGAAATATGTATTCCATTATGTACGGACAATATTGAGTTTAAATTCTATAAATACTGTACTTTCGTTTCGTTAACTTTCACAGTTAGGGCCTATGCCATTATTTGAATCTGCATCTAAAATGTGGGACATTGTAACTTACCTAAAGACAAATGCTGTACAACAAAATGGCGCACCATTAGCCGGAAGGCTAAGTGTTGACTTTCCATGCTGGAGAACCAGATTCGAAACCTAATAGGTTTAAGTGAAATTTATGGTGGACAAAGACAGTGCTTGATAGTACATTTTTGCAGGGCACTTCCATTTTCTCTACCACTAATCCAATAATAATATATAATAATAAATAATAATAATAATAATAATAATAATAATAATAATAATAATAATAATAATAATAATATCATCTGGTACTATGCAGATTGCCTCCCATGTATGGTAGCAAAAATGATCTACAATAAGGCACATCACTCCTACAACGCGACACTGAGGTAAATATAGTCAAATCGAGTAACCTCCTTAAGAGGGGAAGAAAAAAGTAAAATAAAAAAGAAAAAGCACTACACATAATATTTATGTAGTATCAGTAGAGTTATATATCAGTAAAACATTATCTCTACATTGTACTTGCTTATAATGAGTTCTAATAAAAATAAAGCAACAATTCTTATTAACTTACTTTTGTAAATGTTTGATAATAATATCCAACATATCACGATTTTGTTGTGGAAGCCTGTGAACAAGAGTATGTACATCGTTCACCCTCAGTGCTCTGGTTTCTTGTTCTGAAAATAAACAATTTAAAAATTAATTCTATATCTGCACTGATGAAAGAAAACACACGACTGTCACACTCCATGTAATTGAGAAATACTGTTGCCACTATTTATTGACTAGCTACACCATTAATCCCACTTGTCTTTTCAAAATCTACCAACTCTGCTCTAACATGCACATGTTCAGAAGATTACACAAAGAGTTTATAATTAAATAGACTAACAACAAATGTATAACTCTCTGTCACCCAACTAATAAATATGACTAGTGCAACCTATATATACTTATGCTTATGGCTTTAAGGAACCCGGAGGTTCATTGCCGCCCTCACATAAGTTCGTCATCGGTCCCTATCCTCAGCAAGATTAATCCAGTCCCTACTATCATATCCCACCTTTCTCAAATCCATTTTAATATTATCCTCCCATCTACGTCTCGGCTTCCACAAAGGTCTTATTCCCTCCGGTCTCTCAACTAACATTCTATATGCAGTTCAGGATTTGACCATACGTGCTACATGCTTTGCACATCTCAAACGTCTGAAGTTAATGTTTCTAATTATGTTAGGTGAAGAATAAAATGCAGGCAGTTCTGCATTGTGTAACTTTCTCCGTTCTCCTGTAACTTCATCCCTCTTAGCCCCAAATATTTTCCTAAGAATCTTATTCTCAAACACTCTTATTCTCTGTTCCTCTCTCAAAGTGAGAGTCCAAGTTTCACAACCATAAAGAACAACCAGTAATATAATTGTTTTATAAATTCTAACTTTCAGATTTTTCGACAGCAGACTGGATGATAAAAGCTTCTCAACCGAATAATAACACGCATTTCTCATATATATTATTTTAATGTACCGAAGTACATATATTTCCATGCAGATATTCTGCGTCATCACACGATTAAAGAGTAATGGAATGGAGAAAAATTCTCTCCGGCGCCGGGATTTGAACCCGGGTTTTCAGCTCTACGTGCTGATGCTTTATCCACTAAGCCACACCGGATACAACCCCGGCGCTGGATAGAATCGTCTCAGATTAAGCTCCAACTCTTGGGTTCCCTCTAGCGGCTGCCCTCTGCACTACGTCATAGATGTCTATGAACATAAGACCGAAGTCCACACATGTGCTGAGGTGCACTCGTTATGAGTGACTAGTTGGCCGGGATCCGACGGAATAAGCGCCGTCTTAAATCACGAAGTGATTTACGCATATCATATATATTATTTTAATGTACCGAAGTACGTTCATAGACATCTATGACGTAGTGCAGAGGGCGGCCACTAGAGGGAACCCAAAAGTTGGAGCTTAATCTGAGATGATTCTATCCGGCGCCGGGGTTGTATCCGGTGTGGCTTAGTGGATAAAGCATCAGCACGTAGAGCTGAAAACCCGGGTTCAAATCCCGGCGCCGGAGAGAATTTTTCTCTGTTCCATTACTCTTTCAACGCATTTCTCATATTTATTCTGCGTTTAATTTCCTTCCAAGTATCATTTATATTTGTTACTGTTGCTCCAAGATATTTGAATTTTTCCACCTCTTGATAAACTTTCAATTTTTATATTTCCATTTCGAACAATATTCTGATCACGAGACATAATCATATACCAGTACTTTGTCTTTTCGGGATTTACTTCCAAACCTATCTCTTTACTTGCTTCAAGTAAAATTGCCGTGTTTTCCCTAATAGTTTGTGGATTTTCACCTAAAATATAGTCACATCATCAGCATAAACAAGGAGCTGATGTAACCTGTTCAATTCTAAACCCTCTCCGTTATCCTGGACTTTCCTAATGGCATATTCTAGAGCAAAGTTAAAAAGTGAAGATGCATCTCCTTGCTTTAGCCCACAGTGAATTGGAAACGCATCTGACAGAAACTGACCTATACGGACTCTGCTGTAAGTTTCACTAAGACACATTTTAATTAATCAAACTAGTTTCTTGATAATACCAAATTCAATAAGAATATTACATAAAACTTCTCTCTTAACTGAGTCATATGACTTTTTGAAATCTATAAATAACTGATGTACTGTACCCTTATATTTCCATTTTTTCTCCAATATCTGTCGAATACAAAAAATCTGATCAATAGTCGCTCTATTACACCTAAAACCACACTGATGATTCCCAATAATTTCATCTATGGAGTTAATCTTCTCAAAAGAATATTGGACAGAATTTTGTACGATGTCAACAAAAGTGATATTCCTCGAAAGTTACTACAGTTAGTCTTTTCCTCCTTTTTAAAAAATAGGTACAATTATGGACTCCTTCCATTCTTCTGGTACAATTAATAAGAATAGTGGTTGTTGTCCAGAGAAAATGAGAATATTCCTGCTTCATTTCAATACTATTTGGAGAAATTTACATTGATGTGTGATTTTTTTTTCTTGGGTTATTTTATGACGCTATGTCAACATCTCAGGTTATTTAGCGTCTGAATGAAATGAAGGTGATAATGCTGATGAAATGAGTCTGGGGTCCAGCACCGATAATCACCCAACATTCGCTCATACTGGGTTGAGGGAAAATCCCGCAACAAAAACCTTAACCAAATAACTTGCCCTGACTGAGATTTGAACCTAAGTCGCTTGGTTTTGCGGTCAGATGCGCTAACCGTTACTCCACAGGTGTGGACTTGATATGTGATGCTCAGCGCAAATATAACAAATAATAAATGGCTATTGTATGGTAATAAATTAATTCTACATAATAATTTCCTCCCACCCCACACGCGAAAATAAATATTCTTCTTCTTCTACTCTTCACGGTTTAGGCTGTTGCCTGTTCTGTCTTCACAGTGTCTGTCTCCATCTTCTTCTTGGTCTTCCTACACTTCTTCTTCCTTTAGGGGCATAATAGAAAGCAGATTTAGGAAGTCTGGTATCTTCCATCCTCTCGACATGTTGTATCCACTTGAGTTAATTGCTTCAACTTGTAGTTCTTTTCTGATGTCATCATTTTTAAGCATGTTCTCTCTCGTACTTTCTTTAGTTTTCCTCAGAAACTTTTTCGCAGCTCTGTGGTTTGGTTATTGTTTCCTGCGTAGGTACCCAATTTCACATCCCTAGAGTAACGTAGGAACTGCCATAGTGTTGTAGAATTTGATTCTTGTTTCGTTTCTTACTTTATTCATTAAAGTTTTATGTATACTTCCGCATATTGTTTGATACTTCATTAATTTCTTATCTGTGTCTCTATCTTTTTCACTACTAATTTCACAACCCAAATAACTGAAGGAAGAGACTTGTAGAAAAAAAAAATTAAACATCAAAAGTTTAACATTTAAAGTAACTTTAAGAGATGACAGAAAAAGCAAATTTATAAAATCTTTATTTGTTTTTAAGTTTTAAGTAGTGCTGAGATTCCCATATACATATGAACAAAAACCTACAAGTTTCAGAAATGAATATCCCATCTCTCACATTTTTTCATATTAGAAAAATTACGGATATTTTACGGGATAACTTTATTCTCAGAAAATGGCCTAAATTAAACACGTGTATTTTCTTCTTCACATTGAATGATACTTACTGGCTGCAGCAATGAAACCATTGTGGTAACGGAATGTCATTAAAGGTTCTGGAAGGTTGCGTAGGTAAGTCTTCAAAGCACTGGTGATGGTCTTGCTTTCCCACTCGAACTGATCCTCTAGAGCATTCATTTTATCTGCTTTCCGGCGATCCAGTCCCATTGTCAGCAACTTTGAAACTTTTGAGCTCACCCCCACTACTCTGTAGAGTCCTTGCTCCTCGAGACCTGTGAATCAGTATGAAACATGATTCTAGAAAAGGATGAATTGAATCATTCACCCGAACAAAATTGCAACCAACAAGAAGTAAATTTTACAGGAGAGAAAAATAATTGTAAAAATTACAACACTGTTCTACTAAACAGTATAATTTCAAATATCTAATGATGTCAACTGTTGATTTAGGCAAAAATAAAGTTTCCCATTGCATGCAGGAGGACAGACATAACACAGTTCTATCACAGTCTAATATATACAGTCACGAAGCTCAATATGTAGTAAATATGCATCCATAGATAGTTGCTAATCACTAGGATTGCTACTATCGCTTCATTACAGACAATGCGAAATAGTACCTGCACAGTCTATTGTTCCTAGTACCCTCATAAACTCAAGCTTCGTGACTGTATATACTACACTGTGGTTCTATCTTTAACTCATATTCATTAAAAATGTTGGTTATAACGTTGTTCAATTGTAACATCCAAACTTATAAAACTAAGCACCAGAGATTCAACACTAATCATTCAACTACAACTTATCATTCACGTATCAGATAAGCTGAGCCTTCTTATTTCCTATAAAAATTGTAGGTTTGTAGAGGTATTGACCAGCTGAATTAATAAATGAGCTGTAATATGCTTTGAGACAAAATGGCGGATAATTTGGCTTTTTTCACATTGCATTTAGGTAGTCTATAACAAAATACTTTTTTTGCACGATCGTGTTTTTTGCTGTATTTAGAACTATTGTTGTTAGGTCTTGAAAGGTAGAATTCCCACACAGAAACTTACTGCTAGGGAAACCATTCCTCATAACCAGTGGTGGCTGGTGGTTTGAAAATATGGTGGTGCACAATGGATATCGAAGAGGAGTTAAACATACTTTACTTTAAAATTTAAAACCGTGTATACCTGAGGGCGTATACATATAAAGCTAATTTATATGCAATTAATAAGTAAAATAACTAAATATAAGCATACCTATTTATACAGAAAGTCCAAAAGTGGAAGGGGTCGTGGACGGAGCTCTCTATATTGCGATTTACACTCATGAAAAACATTTGAGCAAAGAATCGTCATCAGAATGCTACCAAGTACCATGTGCAATGTTTTCGTTCATAAAATTCAAATGCAGCTTTCGTAGGCTGTCGGGAGACAGCAGCACTTATTGTCAGAACGACAACTCTTAGAACTTTAAAGCAAAATACAAGCTCCTTTATGTATTGTGCCGTTTGTGTGCATGCAGACTGAGAAAGTAATGTGCGAAATATGCGACTGTTCGTTGCACAAGCCGAATGAATACATTTTTCATGCTTATTACTTCGGACAAATGTCTAGTTGAAACTGATACTTTCCAGTGAATTTAGTTTCTTCTGCACTGACGTTGGTGTCCATGCCAGGGAGTGCGACAAACCGTTCACAATGAGGAAAGCAGTAGACCACGCCTCTAACCCCCTGTCCCCACACTAGCGGAACATCTCTATAAACTACTTTCCCTAGGTTTTCAACATCTTTGCAAACCAAGAGGCTCGGAGGCTCCTGCAGACGTACAAAAAAAAAGACGCCAGCTGCAGATAGTCCCCACACTAGCGGAACATCTCTATAAACTACCTTCCCTAGGTTTTCAACATCTTTGCAAACCAAGAGGCTCTGAGGCTCCTGCAGACGTACAAACAAAAAAGACGCCAGCTGCAGATAGTCATGAATGAAAATTGTAAAATAAAATTATATTTTTAATAGTAACAAAGCCGGGAGATTAGGAAAGTTACTGGGGGTGTACAAACATGCAACCACCTTGAGAAGCCGCCACTGCTCATAACATAAAACTATACTGAAATAGATCCATTACAGTGCACTTATTGTTACTTATTTACCATTACAGTGCAGTTTTGCGAAGGCTTTGTAATAATATTGCTTTAAATTTTCAATGCAAAATATATTGTATCTGCAATTTTAAAAATACGATCGTGCAAAAAAATGTTGTACAATACAAGTTTGTGAAGTGTATATTAAGAAAATCTCGGAAACTGAAAAACGAGCATGCTCTTCTCGTTTTTCAAACTTCTCCTCAATTTTGTAAAAAGCACTTCCCAACCGTATATCATAATATGCTATTAAAATTCTGTGAACTTCATTTATACACAAATAATTTTTAGAGTGAACAAAGAATTTACGACACAAATACATGAATCAAAAGTTGAATTCCTGTGAGTTAAAAAGCAATGTGAAGGTAACACATTGACGTAATTCAAACAGACACACACCTCTGTTTTCTAGTACTTCAATACACCTCTTCACAAAATTGAAGCCTGTTTCATCTAAATTCCTTTCTTCTGGTTTTGGAACTTTTCCTGGCATGGCGTAAGTCTGAAATGCACACAACATTCATTAATAATGAGCCAAATGAACACTTCCACTGAGTACGATAGGAATCTAAAAGCCATAGTGAATGTTACAGGCAACAATGTTACAGTCTGAGTGCCACATGCATAACCATGAAAATAACATACAGAAATCATTAGTGCAAACTGTGAATGTGGAAGTCAGAAAATTAGAGAACACTGAAGCTATAGAAAATACAACAATTTCCCACCATCTTAATATTCAGACATGAATCTATAAACAGTAATAAAGTAATTCTTCCTCTCTCATGACTGTGTATGTTATTCAATTATATCCAGCTATTAAACTGCTCATACCATTTAAAACGGTTCAACTGAAACATTAATTTGCAGTTAAGATATTGATTATGCAATTTATTGTACTGTTTTCATCTCCCGTTGTTAATAACATAAGTTTTTCTATGATCAGCCATAAAATGGATCTTCTATTCTCAAAGAATGTACCTATTGTACGAGATACTTTACATTTAATAGTTTACCCAGTATAAATAAACACACAAATGTAAAATAAAATTGTGAATTACAACTTATCAAATAATAAAAGGAATATTAAAACACTATGAAATAACTTCTCATCTTTCAAGATTTTAATTTTTCTTTAATCACATTTTTAAAAGTTTAAATTTAAATTATATTTTATTTAACGATGCTCGCAACTGCTGAGGTTATATCAGCATCGCCAGTATGCCGGAATTTTGTCCTGCAGGAGTTCTTTTACATGCCAGTAAATCTACTGACACGAGTCTGACGCATTTAAGCACACTTAAATGCCATCGACCTGGGCCGGGATCGAACTTGCAACCTTGGACACAGAAGGCCAGCACTATACCGACTTCGCCACCCAGGCCGACAATTTTAGAAGTAAATCTTATAAAATGAATACAGCAAAATTCCTCTTTTAAGCTTTTCAAGGATCCACGGGGAAAAGTGGTGTAAATTGAAGGAATTAATTTAATGGTGCAAAATTACAATAACCTACAGATTTCATAAGAACTCCACCCACAGGATATAATTATATTTCTACTAGTTACTTTTAATAAGGAAATCTGATACCACGTGGCACACTCATATAATATAAACCAGTTGTTTCTAACTGGGGGAGGGGGATTTTTTCATGAAAACATGTAAAATATGATTTTTTTTAAGGTTGGTCCATAGTGACAATTGTGACAGATAAGGTGCCAGTTGGGATTTTACTCGGGGTTATCCAGTTTCCCAATATTAGGCTTCTACATAATTCTGTCAACATTTCTTCATCTCGCCATCACAGTATTCCCTGAACACTGGCTATGCATAGAGGGGCTGGCCTAGGGACGAGTGGGGTTGCCTGCTAGGAGCCTGGGTATACAGTGAACCTTAGTGTTGTCAGTCGGTGCGGGTTGGGAATTCGCCTAGTTTGAGGGTAAGCGTAATAGATTTAATAAGGTCGCAGTGATGAGTCGTAGTGCCCCTTTCCTTAAATTCAAATTCAAATTCAATTCAATTCAAGATTGGTACGATATTCTAACTTTACCAATCTGACAACCCTGGCTACACGTCAGTCATTCTCTTCTTTACCGCTCGCACACCTACTGTACATGGTGTTTATTGAATGTTACCTTGTGCTGCTTTTGGTGAAAATTCACTCTTGTAGACTCACAAGCAAATGTTCTGATGGGGGCAGATAAAAAAGTTAAATTTTTTTCTTCCACCATGTTAATAATGTCAAAAGAAGTGCTTATACAAAGTTTGGCCACTCAACCGCAATTACAAGACCGTTCAGAAAGTGATTTTCCCTGGGGTCGTTTATAGAAAAAAGCACAATTGCATAGAAATATTTATTGAAACAGATACAGCAATTGTTGCGCTATTTGTCAACATATCCTCTACTGGAATTGAGACATTTGTCATACGATAGGATCAATTTTTGTGTCGTAGAAGTCAGCCGCCTCAGATCAGAACCAGCGTTTGACTGCGTCTGCACCTCTCTCTGTCGAACCCATGATATGAGAAATGTATCAATTCCGATGGAAAATATGTTGAAAAATAGCTCAACAATTGCTGTTCCGTTCCAATAAATTTTTCCAATGAAACTGTGTTTTTTTTTTCTGTTAGCGGCCCCTGGCGAACTTATTTTTTTACGACCCTCGTAATTGTGGTCGAGTGGCCAAAATTTGTATAAGCACTTCTTTTGACATTATTAACATGGTGGAAGAAAAAATTTTAACTTTTTTATCTGCCCCATCAGAACGTTTGCCTGTCAGATTTTTTTATATTCTTTTCAGTTTTATTTTTTCAATTTTTGCTACGAAAACCCTTTACTATTTTCATTTCCTCGCAGCATACCAGCTGATCATTCACGGCACACTACTGTGTCTGTGCCGTGGCACCGGTTGAAAATGGCTGATCTATAAATATAAATTCTGAAAATGATGTATCTGAGTGAACATTTTCTCAGTCTGCATTTTTATGTTGATTCATAGTGGTGTACATGAAGGGAAACTCAAAATTACTCCAACGTAAATGCTGGGTATACTGAACATAAGAAAACTGGAAGGACCAAAAATAATTGTGTAAATGGAGAGAAAACATAAATTGCGGGGTTCTACTGTACCTAAAAGTGCTATAAATAATGATAACATTACAGCACATTTTCTTTTATCATATTTTTTAAGCATGTCTTATTAAAAATAGCATGTAACAATACTATGAATAATGAATATACTACAGAAGCATGTATCTTTTCAATGCAATATAGCTGGATCATGATTTGAAATCACTTGAACTCCAACCATGTTCAATTATTTAGAGATGAACAAAATTAACTATTTATTAATAAACAAACAATTCCTTTATATTATTATTGTTTTTCACAGTTACGTTTCTTCAGATATGGAATGATCGAATTTTCAATTATACTACAGTTACAGAATTACAAAGTAATATTCATATTCACCCTTCAAACGGTCACTTACAATGTACGTCAAATGTATATAAGTCAATATCATTCATATTGCATTCACATGGAGAAAACTAACAATGAGAAGAACAGTTTTCGTACAACTTCATGAATCTTTTCAGCAACTCTCCTCGTATTATAAACTTTTGTATATTGCTGTACAATTCTGAATGTATACTGTATCATCGTCACCATAGTCGACAACGTCATTTTTAGTTGCTTATTTAACGACGCTATATCAACTACTAGGTATTGGTGATAGCGAGATGGTAGTTGGAGAGATTAGGCCGAGGATTCGCCATAGATTACCTGACATTTGCCTTATGGTTGGGAAAAACCTTCGAAAGAAAAACCCAACCAGGTAATCAGCCCAAGCGAGAATCGAATCCACATCTGAGCTCAACTCCAAGTGCCGTAACTGACTGAGCTATGCCGATGGCTCAAAATGTCATCAACATAATCATTAGGTACTTTAGAATAAGTATTAAGCTATAAAGAACTTAACTAACAAACTTTATGGAAATTGATTTTCAAAGGATTGCGATTTCATACACGAGTAAATATAATTTTCAAGATTTAAAATTTAATATATCCATTTCACGTCATTTAAATACAATTTATTACAGCTCAAATATCTTGGAGCAACAGTAACAAATATAAATGACACTCGGGAGGAAATTAAACGCAGAATAAATATGGGAAATGCATGTTATTATTCGGTTGAGAAGCTCTTATCATCCAGTTTGCTGTCCAAAATCTGAAAGTTAGAATTTATAAAACAGTTATATTACCGGTTCTTCTGTATGGTTGTGAAACTTGGACTCTCACTCTGAGAGAGGAACATAGTTAAAGGTGTTTGAGAATAAGGTTCTTAGGAAAATATTTGGGGCTAAGCGGGATGAAGTTACAGGAGAAAGGAGAAAGTTACATAACACAGAACTGCACACATTGTATTCTTCACCTAACATAATTAGGAACATTAAATCCAGACGTTTGAGATGGGCAGGGCATGTAGCACGTATGGGCGAATCCAGAAATGCATATAATGTTAGTTGGGAGACCGGAGGGAAAAAGACCTTTGGGGAGGCCGAGATGTAGATGGGAGGATAATATTAAAATGGATTTGGGAGGTGGGGTGTGATGAGGAGGTGGGGTGTGATGATAGAGACTGGATTAATCTTGCTCAGGATAGGGACCGATGGCGGGCTTATGTGAGGGAGGCAATGAACCTTCGGGTTCCTTAAAAGCCATTTGTAAGTAAGTAAGTAAGGTTTAATAGTGAATCTAAAAACTAAACGCATATTTCACAAAAGTGGGATTTTTTTTAAAGTTAGTAAATTAAGTAAATAAGCAATAGATTTAGGTAACAAGAATTATTCAGCACTATTAGCGAAGAGGACATATTCACAACACCACCTCGATGAAACCAGACATTCAATGAAGAACATAAAAGTAATTTTTATGAAGAGAAAATTAAATTAGGCTATACACTGATTACTATCGGAGACTCTTACTAAAATTTCTAAAAACAGAACCAGCCCCTAGTGTAAGAATTTGATGAATAAGAAATGTAACAAAGAACCCCATCATTCTTCAATACGCTTCTGCACTATGAAGGAATAAAGAAGCTTCACTGAAGACCGGGAACCAATGTTATTCAATTTTGTTACACTCGCAGCATGTCACAATGGCACATATGTAAGAGAATTATGATTTAGGATAAGCATGAATGAAAAAAAAAAATGTAATAGTAAAGAAAACAAAAAAGCAAAAACTAAAAGGTTGCATCTTTCAGTTAAGTTAATCTGTGTTGTAACTGTCACTGCATAAAAGTGGTCCACTCACGTTGCTCTTTACTTTCAGCTCGTGGTTTTCAATTTTCCCCAATACTGCATAGTTGTATCTTTAAAAAGTTCTGCAAGTGTTCAATCCTTAATATGATATCATTTAAATTCCGTACACTTTAAATATATATATTTTTAATCCAATGCCACCAGGTTGTCTTTTCGACATTTCTGGTCTTCTCTCCTGGCCGTGGCTTAATTGTAACCCACTTCTGAGGTTGGGGCGCCTGGAAGGCGGAGTTACATTACCCCAATGATGTGATAGGATGATTATGATAATGTAGTCTTAAATCTAAACTTAACCTAAATTCCAGACCATGGACAAACACTGTGCTCTAACCGGGAATCGAACCCAGGACCTCATGAACTATAGCCAGAAGCTCTGACCACTAGACCATGAGGCAGGTCACACTTTAAATATTTAAACAACCTTCTGTTTACACAACATATTTATTCTTCGTGTAATATTTAGATAGTAATTTTGATCTCCTAGTACCATTTACGATCTGAAACAGCCAAAGTCAACTGTTGGCTCTGTGACGTCACACTTCATTAACTTTCCTAATAAAAATAGCTAGCTGAATACTGTCCAGTAAATTGATTGATCACCAGTAAATACACCACAAAAGTTTTTGATACACCAGCAAGTTGAACTTGAACATCTTCAGCGAAGTCCTCAATCTTCTGCAAAACATTCTTTGGAGGCTACCTTGTTCCTTCAAAACTGTTATATCAAACTGGGACAAAATTCCTTATATGCTGAAAGTAGACATTCCTTTATGAAGTGACCACCCATAAATGGCTTAGAATTATTTGCAGTGAGTAAAGAAATACTGAAATTTAGTTGCACAGCTGATAGAATAATTTTGTGTGCTTGTTAACTATCATTATTTTTCTATTAGTTGTTGCTGTCCTTTTTCTTCTTCATACCAGTACAGTGAAACTTCTCTTAATGGACACTTCCCAATAACGGACTCCTCTCAATAGCGGACATTTTAAAATTCCCCTGCAAAATAACATTGGTCCTTATGATAAAATTATTCCAAATAGCTGACATTCTCAATAACGGACGTGGACACTGAAATGTATCTCCCAACAACAATTAAAACTTCCAAATAACGGGCAGTGTGAAAAAAAGGAAAAAACGTTGTAAGCTTAAATTAAACGGAATTCTTTGCAACAATCATTATCGTGCATTTGAACCTTCTTGTACTTTATTGAAGGTAAGCAGCACAGTTGTTAGTTGTGATACTGTACGCGAGCAGTTTTGGAAGTACAGTCACATTAAAAATGTCACAAAAAGATAAACGTTTGTCACTAAAAGAGAAAGTGAATATTGTAAAGCATAGTGAGAAGGAGAAATTAAGTGTTCGTGAGCTGGCCACATAGTTTAATGTGGGAAAAACTTAGGTTAGTGATGTTTATTTCATTTACAAAACATTTACTGCTACAATTTCTCTCTGGATGAATAGGCCTACTGTAAACAATCTCACTGTCTACTGTACTGTACTGTAAAATATAGTGTTGAATATGTATGAGAAATTTTAATGTACTGTATACATACTAACGATTTTCTAAATAGCAGACACTTCTCAATAACGGACATTTAATTTTTCCCAGCGGTGTCCGCTATTGGGAAGTTTCACTGTATTTACTGTAGGATATTCTCAATAATAATATTGTATATTAAAGCATTTTGTATAATGAAGTTTTTGAAACACGCTGAACATTTTGCATGCTTCTGTTATCAATAAACAGGGACATATTTTCCCATATGGTTGAGAAACTGTTCGGTGTAGACAGCCTTTTGCAGTGCAACGTGTGTGGTTCACTCTTGTTGTCAATTTACTATCCTACAATCAACCAGTACAACTAGTTAGACTGCAATCTACCACAGTCATTCTTATAAGTGCTATCATATCACAAATTATCGAGCTGGCGACCACTGATCTATAAAGTTCTCTGATTATGTTCATGAATATTTTATCACACTGAAGGAATTACGTAAGCTGAAGATAGAAGCCAGTTTGCAAATGAAGGATATAAACTAGAAATCATCTTACCTGAATTTTTTCATGTAATAACTGAACAATTTTGTATAAAAAACAAGTGAAATGAAGGTTATTGTGTAAAAAAAGATCAGATGAAGACTTGAAATGAAATAAATCCATTAGATTAAACATTTCATGTTCAGAAAGCTTCAAATTATTATAACCATATAATTTGAATAATTCAGTGCAAATGTAACACAAACAAATTTCATTCAGAGGTGAAACACAAAGAATCTGAACTACACAGAGAACTAGGAAGGTGTGCCATTCATGATATGCTGCAATGTTTAATAATAAGTACTTATAACAGATCTTCAGTAAACATTCCAATTGTGGTTTGTTATTCAGCTTCTTTTTATTACGAACACCAACATCCAAAGAGATGACCAATAGATTCTAACACAACTCTAATCCCAAAGAACATTAGAAGTGCTTGTTATGTGCGTCACATTTAGTGCAAAAACAAACTGCATACATACACAGGGTTCCCACTCTCGGAACAAAATAATGTCTACAATATAATCATATAACATTTATACATACATCATGTAGGCTTCTTCAAAGTACTTTCGTTTCTTTTATTTTAAAATAAGATAATTTAAAAGTAAAATTTGTGTTACAATTTATATATATTAAAAAAGAACAGAAACATTCTCACTAGTAATTATTCCGATCCGTCATAATAAAAGTTTCAAGCTTTTTACATACATTAGCAAGTGACATAAAAGTTTGATTGAAGGGTCAAATTAGGATATATTTAATAGATTTTATTGATGTATAACATAGATGCATTTGAAAGCAATAAACATGCACATATGCAATTACAGAACTATAAAATTAATACTCATATAAACACTCATTCTTGCAAAAAAGGTTGTAGCATACTGATTTTTTACTGATAGGCACATTCCTCAGGCAAAATCTTGCAATCTGTCTAACTACTAAATTTTTTAAGGATGAATACACTCTTAAAACAAGAGTGATAACAAGACAACAGAAAGGTGATGTTCTAGGACAGAGGATATAGAGCAGGCTCCGCCAGATCGAGTCAAGATCGCGAGAGGGCATACAGGCCTCCTTATGGCTTCCATTGAGGACAGTACAGTTGTACACTGCAGTCTATCAGTGGTGGAACCTATCGAGGTCGCTTGGGGGCACCGGTGTACTGCATTTTGCACCAGGAATATTTATGTGTTAAAAACATGAATCTTAGCAATGTAATGGATGTTGTTGTGCGAACAATTCATTTCATAAAGTCTAAAGGACTTAATCACATGGAGTTCAGGGCACTGCTTGATGGTTTTAACAGTGAGTATGGGGATTTACTCTTCCACACCGAGGTAAGGTGGTTAAGTCGAGGAAAAGTTCTGGAACGTTTTCTCCCACTTAGAAATGAAATTGCGTTATTTACGGATGTACATGGGAAACTTGTTAGAAGCCTTGAAAGAATATATAAGAATAACGCAACAATTGTGCCAAGACTTCGAACGTAGATTTCAGGATATGAGAGAACTTTAACAACAATTTCAGATATTTACAACACCTTTTTCAGTGAGTGTCCTGGATATTCCTGCTGAACCACAATTAGAAATACTTGTTTTACAAAGCGATATTGAGCTAAAGGATAAGTATCAAAACAGAAAAAGTATTAACCACTTGTTTTCCACGAGAAAGGTTTCCTAAACTGCAAAATCTTGCTGCAAGAACGTTGTGCATGTTCGGGACAACCTACGTATGCGAAACACTGTTTTCTTTAATGAAGTTTACAAAGTCACGTTACAGAAGCCAATTAAGTGATGAACACTGAAAGCATGTTTGCGATTGGCTGGTACTAAAACAAAAGCTCCGCGAATTGAAAAGCTGCTTACTAACAAAAACTGCAAAAATCGCCGATCTCTGATATATAAGAAAAAGTACTATTATTACAGGATTGTATTTGAATAATAACGTTTGTACTGTTGCTTTATTTTGTTAATTGAATTGTATAGCAATGAGAAGAAGACAAACAGTGAACAGTTTTATTTCGTAGTATGTTAATCTGTATAAAAGTGTATATTTTCTTTCGTTTCATTATTGTGCAAACATGCAAAAATTTATTTCGTATATAGTTAACTGTACCAAATTATGTTGAATAGTGTTTTGAGTATAGTGCAATTAACAGTGAAAGTGTACTTCAATTAAAGCTGAAATTAATTTATATTCTTATCACAAATTTGCTTCACATACAATACAAGTTCTTAGCTCCGCCACTGTGGAAGCAGCTACCCTTGCCCGCAGCCGTACGTCAGGGCTTGAGGGTTTGTACGTATGCCCGAGAGTGTAGTCACTTGACGCTCCCTGATATAGAGCTTTGATTATCGTCATTTCTACTAACCAGAGACTGGAAGTTTAGGCATTATGAATCATTAAAATAGGCAGGCAAAAGGCATCATAAATAGCTAAAATACGCAATAAAAGGTAATTACAAAACCTTGCACTTTCCACAAAGGGATTTCGGCAGCAAGAAAAGCTTTACATAAGTCGAATGCAAACTGAGATTTTCGACTCGATGTTGCAATTACTGTTGGAAGCAAAGAAATCTTCTTCCCAGTAGCCTTTGAAAGTGCATTTTTGTGTCTGGTTGCACTGATATGTTGTGATATGAAATATTTAGCTAGCTATAACAACGTCGCAAAGAAAATTGAAAGAAAAATAACGTTAGACCCAAGACTCATTGTTGCCTTGTCAAATAAACACAAGCGATAATTAAAATGCTTACTGTTATACATTTTTACAAGGCAGCACTCATTGTTGCAAAGAGAATACGACAATAATATACATTCGGTGAAGTCACTTTCATTGTAGCAGTTATAGAAATAAATTAAAATATACCTGTAGACAATTTTTAATAATAAATTAATAAATAATAGATAAACAATCAAATAAAGGCAAAAAAAAAAAAGCATTTATTTTGTAAATTACGCATTTATATTAGAAAAGGCACAAAAGGGCAACATAAAACTGTGACGTTTCAATCACAAAGGTATAATTCGTACAGATTTACTTTCAAAATGAAGATAGATCTAACACATTTAAAAAGGCATTCTGCCAAAGTTCCGGTCTCTGCTACTAACCATTAACTGCTATTTAATACCATTAAATTCGTTTTATCAACAAAACCCTACTCATTGTCTCTTTTTTCGTTACGATATTATACAAACGTCTTTGTGTTGATTATTTAGAACTGAAAAATTTAACAAATTAATATGTTTCCTTTATATTCTCAAAATCGGACCTCATTATCCAACAGTTGCACCGAAGAAGAGAGGGAAGGTTTTGGAAGATATGCCTTACTTCTGACCCTTCAATCTTACTTTGAGGACCACCACTTCCCAAAAATTTTGAATTAATTACTCTTCAGTGAGTGAAGTCAGATAGGCTACTTTCTATATTATTTTTATTTAATGTCAGAAAGTTAGGAATTTGGCAGAGTGGGAACCCTGTGAGCTGTAAGAAAAAGAAGTGGCTCGCTGCTTGCAGATAGTGGATTAAGAAGCTACATACCGCATGCTGCCGACTATCTCCACTTACAGGTTCCTTGCCATCCATCACGTCCATCCACAACTTGCGATCCTCTTCAGACAATGCTTGGAGTGTATACAGCATGCCCGGTCTGTGGAAAATATCACAATTATTTACAAGTCCTTTCCTGAATTTCTTAATACAGTGAAACCTCTCACTTACGGACATCGAAGAGACGTAACAATCTGTCCGCAACTGGGAGGTGTCCTTTATTGGGAGGGAGGCTCCCCAATCTAACAGTAAATTTATAATATGCATTATGTATGTTGCGGATAGAGGAGAAGGCCTCCAGATATGAAGGGTAGCTGCAAATATATTGAATAAGCAGTCGTGGACAGCCGATAAGGGGTGGTCCTCCAGCTTGGGGTTGGGCAAAGGGCTAACAACCCATCACCGTAAAAAAACCAGCTTGTTACAAATCCCTACAATAAGCCTCGGAATAGGACTGATTCTCTGGCACGACCACAGCAAAGCTGCACGCATTGTATTCTTCACCTGACATAATTAGGAACATTAAATCCAGACGTTTGAGATGGGCAGGGCATGTAGCACGTATGGGCGAATCCAGAAATGCATATAGAGTGTTAGTTGGGAGACCGGAGAGAAAAAAGACCTTTAGGGAGGCCGAGACGTAGATGGGAGGATAATATTAAAATGGATTTGAGGGAGGTGGGATATGATGATAGAGACTGGATTAATCTTGCACAGGATAGGGACCGATGGCGGGCTTATGTGAGGGTGGCAATGAACCTTCGGGTTCCTTAAAAGCTATTTGTAAGTAAGTAAGTAAGTAAAAGTATTGTGACAGCCCGTCAAGGCTTTATCATGCGTCCCACAGAGGGCAGGGAAGGTTCGGGTGACGTGGAGAAGGGAGCAGCAGCCAGGCAAACTAGAGGGGCGCGCGAGAGGGGAAGAAGGCCAGATCTAACAGCGCGGGTGGAGGGGGCAGCAGTGTGCGAGATTATTCGAGAATGCCATCCTGACATCCGTGGAAATCTTCTAGACATCTATCGATTATTCGAGATCGCGAATTTTCCAGAACTCGTACTTTCTCGCAACTATTGTTTGGTTATATAAAAGAGAAGACGCAAGTGAAAGTCATTCAGTCAGTCAGTAAGCCAGTCTTGTGTAGCAGTGAAGCCAGCTTTGAGACCAGAGCGCGACCCTTCAATTGTGTCCATAACTGTGGAGCCTGAAGCCCGGAGTTCGAGTGCAGTAGACCGCAGTTCGGGGACCTGAGTTTGAAGTTCAGCCGATCGTCTCTGAAAGTCTGTGGTTCGAGATTCTGTGAATGCAGAGTGACTGAGCTAGAAGAACTAGCCAAGACAAACGAGCTGTGAACTGAGAACTGACCGTTCTGTGTTGTAAATAGTGCTTTGTAAATATTAGTTAAGATTAACAGTTCATTGTTGTTCGTAATAGTCCAAGTAAATTGTCATTGTCGTCAGTGGAGTGCACTAACGAATACTGTGTTACTGTGTGGGAGCAAATCCTTTATTGTTGAGATACATAAAGTTACATTGTTGTTCAGTATAAAAACGTCACAGTATTATGTATCCCTTCATGCTTTAAATGAAATGTATTTCTGTAGTTTAATTCTAAATACAGTATACTGTACTACAGTAAATTCTTTGCAACTTTGAACTAAAGTAAATAAGACCGAAAAAGGAAAATACAGTGCTGTGCCATGCAATTTTATTCTAGGTCTACAGTTATGCAGTGCTGTAATTTACAGTTTTTAACTTAATCTTTACATTCAGGTGCTATGTCTCTCGAAACAGAACAACTGATTGAAGTGAAGAGAATAATCCTACTAACCCTATCATGTGTCGAATACAATTTCACGATCGCGGAAACCTTGGACCCATCAGACAGGTCAAATTTTATGATTTTGTTTATCCACCCGCTTCTAGCTAACAAGGGGTAGCCGGCTGGGCTAGTGCTAGAGACCCTTATTGTCTTCTTTCATGTTAAGGAATTTCTGTACAGTTCTCAAAACTAAATTTTCCATTTTTGTAACACATTAGGTCTTGAAATCCAGTTCTGTCCGCAGTCAGGAGGTAAAGCAAGCTATAGGACTGTGAAACAGCTGTCCGTGTCTGAGAGTGTCTGTAAACGAGAGTTAAATTTATCATTATTTCTATACTATTTCAGTTAGGACATAAAAATCTGTCTGTATATGAGGAGTGTCCGTATCTTGGAGGTGTCCGTAAGGAGAGGTTTCTCTGTATTATCATTATTATTATTATTATTATTATTATTATTACTTGCTGTGCAGGATGTCTGACTTAAGAAGATTTTTTTTGTTAAGCGCACCAAATGGCAGTCGAGATATGTGGGAGGTATTCAAGGTTTCACAGCTGGAATAAAGAAGTGAAGTGTGAGGCATGTTGAAAGCGTGTATTTCCTTCAACACTTCGAAATCGATTCTTCTTTTATATCATAATAAAATTTTCTCTTTATATTTCGTATAATTATAATCCCTTGAAAAACCACTAGAAAAGGTGGCTGAAGACAGTAACAGCATAGGCGGAGAGAGAATCGTTTCCTTGGGAGGGCAAAGCAAAACCATAGAATCCCCATATAACAGGGTTATAGGGAAGATCATTTACCTCCTCCCCCGTTATAGCTTGACCATGGTACAGTACAATATATCGGAATATGATCATTTTAATAAAGGTATTTTTTTCGGGGGGAGGGGGGGGCATGTTTCTTACAGTGTTACATCCATATCAGTAATGTTTCGGACCGAATTGTATAGGGCTTAAACTGTAGATCTGCTACAAATTATAATAGGGTATAATTTAAAACAATCCCTCTCTTTTTCTCTCTCGTACAGAATAGTTTAATAGTTTATATTACATGTCTAAGAACAATATGTGTAGACAAGGTCAGATAAGCCAAGAACAATTACAAAGAGACTGTACGATCAAAAAATTCGTCAACATAAATACCGTACATCAATGTAACTATGTAACAGTGCTAACAGAAACTTTTTTATATTAAGCTTTTCTGAAGATATCATATGAAATGTAAACTCTAATTATTTTATCTAATCTCGTCTTTAAGTTTACACATTATACCGGGATCACTTTTCTTTTTTCTGCATTATTCTGCAGTGTGTTATTCATATTTCTCCAATACCTGCAGACTTCTAACACATGAATACAGGCTGTTCCAAAAGAAACATTACAGTGCTTCCATTCCTCAAATGAGGTATAGAAATTCTTATACATTAAAAAATTTAAAATAAATATTATAGTCTAGACACATGATCTGAAGACACTAATTCATCAATTTAAGCTCAGAAACTTAATCATAAACAAAAGCAAAAAAGATCTTTTGAATTCGATGTTTTCAAACGTTTATAAAACAAGAGTTCAGACAAGTTTGGGGGCAGTGCCTCCCATAACTCCGCCTATGCGTAACAGGTCTCCAGACCTAAAAGTAGAGACAAAGTAAAAATATCAGTATATACAGTGCAATGATGTTTAATATTCCTTGGCATATTGCAAACAGTAAGAAGCATTACATTAAGGAAATCTTAATATACAGAATTACGGAAATTTAAAATAGTTAAGAAACCTTGAAAAATCGGAATTATTATATAGACAGGTTTCATTCTATTACATAACCTCTATTATGCTATTTTGTAAGTATTCAGAAGTTACAAAAGGCTACTACAGAATTTAGAATAAATAATTTATTTCGTCATTTCTCTTAATTCTAGTAACATTTGTTTAAATTTACTTCCCACTTAATATGCCATTAGGGTCGTTAGTTATATTTGTGTTCGTATGCCAGGGGCGAATGCTAGTCACAAAAGTTAGGCTTGCTCTTTTATTCATAGAGGAAAATGGGAGGATATAATAATTCATAATTAATAAAAATATTCAGACCCACATAAATAATTTATTTTATAATTATGAAATCGTTATGAGTCATGGATCATATTCGCTTATCAGATGTAGAAGTTCGATATGATATAACAAACATGGCCAACAAAACAGTTTATTTAGTTTTTTTCGACCCTGCCAACCAATGCATATTGTTGTATTGAGCTGCGCTGAACGAGTGCACATATTCTCTATAATGTGTCTTCTCTTGAATAGTCCTTCGGGAAAATGGATTTAATAATAAGGTTTCAATAACACACAATTCCGAACTCATTGCAATACTTCAATTTGTGTTTAAGAATTAATAATACATGCAGCAGCTAACATACGCATTCCGCTCATACAATTACATTGCACTCGCAAATCACAGCACATTCCCGCTGACAATACTGCTCTGTGTAACGTTAAATAGTCGTTGGTGTAGCTCTCGGACCAGAGCTTCAAACAACACGTAACAGAAGCATGTGCGCCTAGGACGGACTAAGGAGGAAGGCACTTGCGCGCACATCATATTCTCGCTATTTCTACGTTTTTCCTGTAGCTCCAAGAAGCGAGCAAGCGTTGCGATACTTGCAGTGTGCAACCTGCGGATGGTATTACGCCCATACAGTATTCCAAAAATCAAAATAAATTTTAACGTACGTAATCCCATTTTGAGAAATACACATTCTACGAAAATATTGGGCTTGCGCAGCACGCATAGCATGCCCGGAGAAATTGCCCCTGCCGTAGGCACTTCTTAACACAGGACAAATAAAACTGCAAATACATAATTCCGCTTAATTATAGGGGAACAACAGTGAACTCCATTGGTCTGCACATGCGTCAATCTTAAAGAGTGACACAATATACTATTTACCTCCTCCTTCCTAATTGTCAGCCAATAATGGAAGAAGGCGTTACTTAAGTAGACTTTCAATGAAGCAGAATATTTTCGCATTTTGTATACTTAATAATAACTCAAAAAGTAGTAGTCAGATTCTAATAAGAAAAAAGCATGTTGAAGAGTATTGTTTGCAGATTTCCAAGATGTTCGAGTCGCCACAATATAACAAATATAAGACTTCTTAACTGAGATTTGTTTTATACTATTGTAGTGTGGGAAAATATGTTTCTGAAGTAGAAAATCAATGAACGATAGCTTTTTTCCTTGAAAAGATAAATGGGTAGTTGCAATGTATGAAATCGTCTTATACTTTATGTTGAAAAAACTTCATGTTAATAGAATGAGTCTACAAGATACGTAGTGCGCCTACATAAACATATTTATCTTCAAAACCCAACAGTGCTTTAAAAATAAGCATTTATTGTTTTGATTGGTTTCATTTACTTAAGGGCCAGACTAAAATGTTTAGTCAGTTGTCTCCAGTCTTTTAAATTGAATTTTTGTAACACAAGTCCCACTTAATGTAAAGGAACGATCCTGTCGCCGCCTTTTCGCAGAATATGGGAAAGACAAGTGGAAGAAATGTGTTGATCATGTTAAAAATAACTAAGGACAATATTTTTGTAGTACTAATGTATTAGACAGTGAAACTGACAGAATAATTTCGTTAGAAGTTTAACTGATAGCAGTGATGCATCAGATGACTTGTCAATCAGTGTGACAATGGTTCAGATTAATGGAGAGAGAGACCACCTCCAGCGCAGTGGTGAGGTAGTAACCTCCTTCAGCAGAGTTATGCCAGTTGTTAACTTATAGCAAATGCGAGAGTGTGCAAAGTTTGAGATGTATTGTAATGAAATGTACCCACAATACTAGTAAAATCGTAAGTAAAAGCCCTGCTTCTTTGTGTGACACAATTTTTTACAAATTTAACTGCGGTTTCCCATTATAAATATAGAACAAATGTAGAGTATAAGGCACAAAAAATATAAATTAATTTAAACCTGTCATCAGAAGTAATGTCGAAACAGAAGCGTTTTTCTATGGAGTCTGACATCCTTCGGACACATGATGCTAGGATCATAGTGTCTGCGGAGTTCTGTAAAAAAAAAAATAAATAAATAAAATAAAATAAAGCAATGTACATGTCATGAAAAATAGCCAATATCAGTAAAATTATAATGGATATATATTGTTGCTATCACTTGTGAGGTTCAGACCTGTCTTCGGACAGTTGACTAAACAACAACAACAATACATTATTAAAACTATTCTTTAAAATATTGCAATGCAAGTTAATAAGAACATAGTACTTTATAAAAGATTACACTTATCGCATTGTCAATATACAAATAATAATCTTAAAATTATACAGTATGTGTTAAAATTTAAAACATTAATAAAACTAAACGCAAATTCAAAGAATCTCAGTACATAATTTTATTGCTTCTTCTATATTTTCTATTGTCTCCTACAAAGGAGCTTAAATTTATTCCAACTAATAAATTGTATACAGAATGTCTAAGGAGTAAGAAAGTTCATGTACACGTGTCCAATTTTCAATGGGATATATTTAAATGATATCAATAATTTGCAACAGTTCAAAATAATTGTTCAAAAATCCCACCACCGATTTCAATCTACTTTTCAACTCTCTTGGCAATAGTGCACATCGCTCTTACAAGGTCATCTTCACGTTCATTTGTGAGGGTACCACTATTCATAATGCAAGCGACCAATTCGTCTCTTGTCTACCGTTTCTTTGTAGACTTTGCCTTTCATCCATCCCAAAAACATAATTGAAAGGACTAAGGTCTGGGGACCTTGGTGGCCAATGAATGTGATCACTGCAGCTTATCTATCATTCGGGAATGTTAAATTTAGATGGTGTGTCGCCTGACAACTATACTGTGCACATCCTTACCTTATGTAAGTCTTTCAACGATCAATAAACGCAATCAATTAGTCGTTTGTCTCTGTTCATACCTTTTTTAAGGTATTCTATGTGTAACATTCAAACAGCTGTGTTCCATACTCACTGAACACTGGATACATGTTTATGTGAACTTTTTACTCGGAATATCTATACTAGGCCTATCACCACCTAAAATGTTTACTATTCCTTTTGAAATAACCTGTATAGAAAAATTAAATGTCAGAATTTGGAATCTCAGTATTGGCAGGAGATTTTACAATTAATTTTGGAGATTATATTACGATAAGTCTATGATGATAATTTGAATATTCAATTTAAAGTTTTCAGCCTAAATGAGTTATAATTGAAAGTTTAAAAACAAATTTATAGTTCAGCAACATATAATAATTTGTTGTTTTCTTTTTAATTATGTATAAATGTTAATTTATTATTGCGAATGTTTTCGCCATATGTGACTTGCCTGGCATTGTTACTCGTTTGGCACCACCCGGGTACATGTGTAGCTTAAAAGCTGCTATGGACGCGAGTAACTTTGTTCCATAAAATAAAAACAAGCCAAGAAGATTAACCATTTGACACGACTGCTTAGCAGTCCATCTTCAGGAAATGAACATCTTCCAATCTGCCAACTACACCATGTGCAAAGAGAAGGACTCCCATCATGGATATTTTCCATTTAAAGCAGTGCTCCAAACTCAACTCCGATCAAAATTAGAAGAATATTGTCGAATTATATTGGAAAGGTCAGGAGACTAACGGATTAACTCCAAAGTATGCCATTGGAAAAAACAACAACAACAACGTTTTCGCCATTTTGGCACCTTCAGCCAATAATTACGATATCTAAATACATGTTTTGCATACACGATTGAATAGAAATACATTAATTATACTGGTTAAAATTAAAGTTAAAATATAACATATATAAAATATCTTGTAGTATGTAAATCAAATTAATACTGATATGTTTGTAACAATAGTGCTGCATAAATTCATATTGTAGTTATTAATCAAATCAATTATGGATGCATATTACAATAAATATGAATTTATGTAATACTATAATTACAAGCATATGATTATTAATTTGATTTACGTATTACCACAAGATACTTTATACCATGTCATATTTTAACTTTAATTTTAACCAGTACATACATACATACATAAATGTTCTGCTCAAAGGCAGATCTTTCACTGCAAACCCAGCATTCTCCAATCTTTCCTATCGTCTGCCTTCCTCTTTGTCTCCGCATATGATCCATATATCTTAATGTCTTCTATCATCTGATATCTTCTTCTGCACAGAACTCTTCTCCCATTCACCATTTCTTCCAGTGCATCCTTCTTCTCGGCCAGTGGCCTAACCAATTCCTTTTTCTCTTTCTGATCAGTTTCATCACCATTCTTTCTTCACCCACTCTTTCCAACGCAGCTTCATTTCTTATTCTATCTGTCCATTTCTCACACTCCATTCTTCTCCATATCCACATTTGAAATGCTTTATTCGCTTCTCTTCATTTCGCCGTAATGTCCATGTTTCTGCCTCATACAATGTCACACTCCACACAAAGCACTTCGGTAGTCTCTTCCTTAGTTCTTTTTCCAGAGGTCCACAGAAATTCTTCTTTTTCTATTAAAAGCTTCCTTTGCCATTGCTATCCTCCTTTTTACTTCCTGGCAGCAGCTCATGTTACTGCTTATAGTACACCCCAAGTATTTGAAGCTGTCCACTTGCTCTACTGCCTACTGCAAGTTTACTTCTTTTTACTTTTCCTCCTATGACCATGGTCTTGGTCTTGTTGGCATTTATCTTCATCCCATATTGCTCACAGCTGTCGTTTAGCTCCAGTAGCATATGCTTTAGTATCGTCTCCTCTTCTGCTAACAATGTTAACCAGTATAATTAATGTATTTCTATTCAATAATGTGTATGACAAACATGTATTGAGATACTGTAATTATTGCCTGAAGATGCCAAAATGGCGAAAACGTTGGCAATAATAAATTAACATTTTTCATAATAAAAATAACATTGTTAGTGAAATATAAATTCATTTTTTAACTTTCAAGTTATAAGTCATTAGACTGAAAAATTTGAATAGAATATTCAAATGGCAAGAGGTGAACAAATGTAATAGTGTGCAGCAAAAAGCGAAGTTTATCATTAATATAAAATTAACTCTAGCAAAGTGAAATATTCTACTCAAGGCATGTTTATAATAAAATTACGGTATCTACAATAATATTTCACAAATTAATCACAGGTTTAACAAATAATGCATGCAATATTAAAAATATATACTCACAAATTTTCCCGTCATTTGGTTGTATGGAATCATTTTGAATTCCTTGGTCTCTTTATGGTAGATGCAATAGTGTTTGGTCCATGTTGTGCCAAATGCCTCTGCAAATGGTAGAAAAATATTTTGAAATAAAAAGCAGTTACACGGCATCTTACAGATTGTATTCCATTAAAACACACTCGACTTGGCAACGTAACTAGACAGTATGAAGTATGAGTTAAATAAACGGAACTTCGGCCTTGTGCTTGAAAAATGTTATCAGCAAATGGTCATATCCAACAAACGATAAAATTCAAAACTGGTTTCAAACGACCATATGATAAGACAGCCTTCACAACGCGAATTTGTATTAAGAGAATGAGAACTTCCACTATTAAAATTCACGTAATGCATCACAAACAATTAATCAGCAATTTAATTACTGGATTAATTATGGCTCATTCTTAAAGAGATGTAATTTACTTGTATTTAACTGGTTGGCCCCATTGAAAATTATAGTGCACAACTTAAACTGTACCTCACTTAGTACCATTTACATCGATTTTTGAAAGTGGGTGTATTGTACGGAAGAAAAGGTAGCATGAAGGAAACTGAAAGATATAATATTGCACTGAACTTGCTGCGATTATTAGATTTTTGTAGCCATTTTGTAAAGACAAGAACAAAAGGAATGAATGAAAGCTGTCAATCTCATGCATTTTTATTTATTTTTATTTATGAAAAATGGAACTTTAGCAAAGAAACTGTTGTTGTTGTTATCTAATGCCGGGCTTTGGCAACAAAGCCATTAGCGTTCTTGCTCTCCAATATTTCTCTGTGGTGGATCTATCAGGTAGAACTTCACAGGTTTGTAGATGATCTTCAGTCATTTCTTCTTCTTTGTTGCATAGAGGGCAATTTGGATTTGTGTAAATTCCTATTTTATTCAAGTGTTTGGCCAAATAATCGTGTTCCGTAATCAGTCTGAATTTTGCTACTACAAATTTACGTGGGATTTCTGGAATAATTTCTTTTTTTTATTAAAATGCTCCATTTTTTATCTTTGGCTTTGGTACATAGTGCCTGGTTTTGCTTGATTTTATATTTATTTTTAATTAGTCTTTTGATGGATGTAAAAGGTAGGCTTGTATTTGTATTCTGAATTAAATTGGATCCTTTTTTGGCAAGAAAATCAGCAGTTTCATTTCCAGCAATTCCGCAATGTGCAGGTATCAACTGCAATTGAATTTTTTTCTGTAGTTTTTGAAGTTGTTGGATCATTTTGTGACATTTTTTAATTTGGATTGACATAATTTTATATGAATTTATTGCATATAATGCTGCTTTAGAATCAGAGAGAATGACAGCATTTTGAAATTTATCTATTCTGTATAGTAGGTGTTGGAGTGAGATATGAATAGCCATTATTTCTGCATCAAAATTTGTTGTATGATGTCCTGCTGGTTGATAAAATGAGAATAACGCACACGTAATTCCTGATCCTGAGTTGTTATCGATAGTAGACCCATCTGTGTAGATATGTAACCATTCTTCTGGTGGGTATCTATTGTTCACAGCTTCTAATGCCAGCGCTTTTAGTGCAGGTTTGGAAGTTTCAGATTTTGTAACTGGCTCTTCTAAATCTAGTTGAATGTTAATTGGTTCGAAGGTTAGAGGGTTTTCTCTGCTTAAAATGTTTTCTTTAGATTTAGGGAGATTCAATTCTGTTTTTATTTCCGTGACTTTGGACAGGAAACTTGTTTGTGTTTTCAACTTGGTTGATTGTAACAATCTTTTTCCCATTTTGTTGTTGTTAACCGTAGCATTTTTTCATGGTGTGTTAGTGCCTACTCCTCTAGAGTGAGATATATTGGAGGGTTCTGGGTTAAGACTTGCATTGCCGTGATTGGGGTTGATTTTGCTGCACCAGTTATTAGTCGCAGGGCCTGATTTTGGCATACTTCTAGTCGATTCAGGTTGAAATTATTTGCTGTAATTAAAACCTCCGCATTGTAGAGAAGTATTGGCTTGATGAATTTTTGTCATGTGATGTTCAATGTCTGTCGATTACTACCCCACTTTGCTCCAACTAATCTCTTTAAAATTGGAAGTTGATTTGTTTACTACTGCTTCAATATGATTTCTCCAAGATAATTTTGAATCAAAAATTGTCCCTAAATACTTAGTTTCATATGTTTGTCTCAGGTTTGTTTTCTTGAACTGTAGATTTAGTTTTGGGATTTTTTTCTTCAAGTGGTGCTTGTGAGAAAGGTCGGTGACTCTAAAACTCCTCCCGCCAGGTCCGATGGACCCATTAACCCATTAACGCCCAATGGTCTGTTATAGACCCTTGCACACTCGACTACATTAGATTTTTTATTGGCGCCCCACTGATTCAATATTAATGATCATCATAAATATATCATGTAAGATGTTAACTAAACTTGCCAACATTTTATCATCCTTCAAAAATAAGAATTCATTAAGGTATCTTAGTTCGAATTATTTAGGTCTAAAATGATGTCGCATTGTGTAAGGAATATAATTAATTTTCCGTATTATAATGTGTTGATATTGTTACTGATTTGTGATTTAGTAGTGTCAAGGTTATTACTATTGCATCGCAAAAGAAAAACACAGATTTATGTAAAATGATTGGAGCAATATGAACTGAAACGGCTGCGGTCTATAAATAGACAGCTGGGCACTTATGATATCACGTGAAAATAACAGTGGAGAAAGGTGTGTCATTGCATTCTGTACCACAACAGTTGATATCAGCAAGTGACTGTCAGCAGTAGTACTGTGCTATTGCAAGTAGATTAGCATCTGAAAGATGATTAGCACCTATTCGATCCCCAGAATGTGTTATTGTATGCCCTAAATTGGAAATAAATGTGATACGGTGTATGTCTGCAGTGTATACATTTTTGAACAATGGATATATTCCTTTTTCTTCTAAGTACAGAGGTCTATAAAATATGCAATAATACTTCTCGACCAATAAAGAAAACCATGCATCCTATTTTCACCAACATATTATAACAGTAAACAAAAAATTCAATATTGTAATGGTACGATATATTGTTGTCCCGTGCTGTGGCATCGTGGTCTAAGGCATCCTGTCTAGGACTCGCATTACGGAATGAACGCTGGTTCGAGTCCTCATGGGGAAGAAATTTTGTCATGAAATTTCGGCCAGTGTATGGGACCAGTGCCCACCCAGCATTGTGATGCACTTAGGGATCTACGATAGGTAGTGAAAATCCGGTTTCACAAACCAGCTATAACGGCTGGGAGGATCATCGTGCTAACCACACGATATTTCTATTCTGATTGGATGATCGTCCACCTCTGCTTCGGCACGTGGACGTGAGGTCAGTAGCTGGCTGGTTGGTCTTGGCCCTTCATGGGCTGTAGCGCCAAGGATTTACTTTTTTACGACATATTGCTTCGTTTTCTTTCGTAATATTATGTCAGATGGTATCACTTTTGACTAATTTCTTCTGTGGCCAACATCACATTGAGGTTTTCTATTCCCTGTGTAAAAATCTCTGGTAAGGACACAGCTGAAATGACGTCAGTAATAGGCACGACTTAGTCTTAGGCAGCAAAGTTGTGCTGAATGTGCTCGATTGCATTGTACATCCTCATGCTCACGACACATAATTTGATAATTTTTTTATAAGTAGAGACCTTTGCTCCACTTTCAGGATCTTGGTTTCCGGGTTACAGAAACTGTGAGAGAAAACAGAATGGATGCCTTTACTCTTCAGGATACTAAATTACTACAGGATGCAGTCCGAGAGTCCTACGATTATACATTTGACACTAATAGTGAAATTCTGTTCGTGAAGTGGGATGACAACAGATGTGTACCTGTAGGATCTAACTTTGATGTAGGGGCTTCTGCAAGCAGGTGGGACAGAAATGTAAGACAGAATATAAGTATGCAACAACCACAGGTCATATTTTTTGGACGGTTATTTTATGACGCTTTATCAACATCTTAGGTTATTTAGCGTCTCTTTGAGATGAAGATAATAATGCCAGTGAAATGAGTCCGGGGTCCAGCACCGAAGGTTACCCAGCATTTGCTTATATTGGGTTGAGAGAAAACTCCGGAAAAATCTCAAGAAATACGGTAAGTACATGGGTGGAGTGGACCATCATGATTGGTTAGCAGGAAAATATGCCACTTCAATCCATGGAAAAAAGTGGTACTGAGATCTCTTTGTCAGAATGCTGGCTAGAGTAAATGGTTGGATTATCTACAGAGAAATACATGGACGAGACTCCTGGACCTACTTGAATTCCGACGATGCTTGACTGTTCAATATCTCTAGATGTTTTCGAACTGCAAGAGAATGGAGCGCCCTATTCCATCACCTCGATGAGTGAAATCTGGTATGAGGATAGATAGTAGAGGTCATTTCATGGCAAAACGACCCTCTCAGAAACACTGCCGGATGGAATGGTGTAAATGCAGACCAGTAACATTCCGCAAGAAGTGTGATGAAACCCTCTGTCAAAGATGCTTTGAACCTTACCACACTCGGTAAAGACAGACATTACTAAAATAAGTGTGTTTCATTATTGCTGCAGCATTGTATTGTTGCATTAAATACTAAAATGTCATAAATAAATTTATTTATATTGGTGTAAATGTTTCTGGTTATACTACATTAAATGCACAAAAATATATTTACTTTATTGCAAATGAATATGCAGATATCATAAGTGCCCAGCGGTCTATTTATAGACCGGGTGATATTGCTACTTGGTGCACGGCAGAATAAACAAAACATATTCTTGGCATCTTATGGATTAAATTTATGAAATAGATATATTATTTTCGTTTTTTTTTAATAAAAATAATTTGGGCGTTAATGGGTTAACCAATGACAGGTGTGGCCCTCCAGTCATACTGGGGTTTACGTGAGTGGATGATGTAACCACCATTACAAACAAAAAATTGGTGCCCACTTAAAAACAATTACACTTATGCTAATTAACCTAATAGCAAAGAAACTTAAACACTAAATCTCGTGTGTCGGCAATGTAAGAGTAGCAGCACAGTTCAGCAGTGCATATCATGATGAAATGTTGAAACCCAAGCAACAAGTGGAAATGTATGTGCTTTCGAAATTTATGAAGAAGATTGTGTCTGGCATAGAAGGATTCAACATCAGAATAATATACAAATTCTACAGTAGGAAGGAGCATAGTATAAACTTCATTTTCGACATTAGATTAGTGGCACGTTACATTTTATGTAGGCCTATGTCTATGACCAAGCTGTAGCACACTCGATATTTTTGTCATCAGCCGCCCCTGGTATTAAAGGGCATCTTTTTAAAGCTAAAAGGAAAATAATGACATTTCTTCAACATCACCGCCTTCATAAAGTACCAGTACATTATCCAGCAAAAACAACGATTTATAGCATTTCGATGATAACCAAATTTATTGGTATTAAACAGTGAATGATGGTTAGTAGAAACAACAATACATAATATCATGATAATATCGAAGCTCCACCATATACTGTTTCTCTGTTCACCACAAATCTCACAGTATGTGTTTGAAATTTAACCCTTGGATTGCACTATGAGTAAATCATTCTGCACTACCTAAGTATGTAATGCAAAATTTGATTCATTTGATAATGAAGTATTTACGACATAAAAATGTGGTGCACTTACTTTTCTCCATGAGGAAAAGATAGCCCTCTCGTACGCTTGACTTATATGAGCCTCCCGATTCCATGGATTTCTGTAATAAAATGAATCATCATACATTCTACTTGTAATTACAAGGTTATCAATTTTTGTTAAAATAACAATAAAATCTTGATACTTATGAATAAAATTTAAATTATGGTTTATTTAATGACGCTCGCAACTGCCAAGGTTATATCAGCATTGCCGGTGTGCCAGAATTTTGTCCCGCAGGAGTTCTTTTACATGCCAGTAAATCTACTGACATCAGCCTGTCGCATTTAAGCATACTTAATGCCATCGACTTTGGCTGAGATCGAACCCGCAACCTCGAGCACAGAAAGCCAGCATTATACCGACTACACTACCCAGGCCGACACTTATGAATACAATGGATTACTATATATACTGGTATATACAATTTTAACTTGAACCCTGTCGTATTTATAACAGAAGAAGTCACCAGCAAAAGGTGCTAACTAACAAAATCTAAATGTGGTGCACAGGTTCACTTCTGCTTCCATGTCAGCTATAATTTTCATTCGATTTTCTCGTCTTGTGTGCAAAATTCTTCGGAAAGGATTAACCAAAACAACATACGAAACTGCTGTTCAGATTGAATTATATTTATAGCAGGATCGGAAGTGGAAGTGGAAGTGAAACTTTGACACAAATTCAGATTTTGTTAGATAGCACCTTTGCTGATGACTCTTTCAATTATCAATGGCGTGCCCAGCGAGGTATGTGGAGGGGGGAACTCTGTTTTCCACTAGCAGCTAAAAAACAATAATAAATCAGTCAAAGCAAACACTAACTAGGATATCGTACTGTATGCAGGGTATCTTCCCCCTCCATACCCATTGTTAATATAGCCACGGCACATGATAAGGTCACAGGACAGGTCTTGCCTCCTCTACTGTATGTCTTGAGTGTTTTTTGATTCAGGTTTGTATGGTCTGCCAAGTCTGATCAATATACATAATTACTTCCACACTAACAAGAAATTTTATGAAGTCAGAGTCTTAAGAGCAAGGCCATTCTTTACAGGATATGTGAAACTGGAGATTTTATGCAGTGGCAAAAAGTTTTTCCGAGTATTTATGTCATACGGGCAAGCAATAAAAGTTGGAACGGAAAAAGGAATAGAAGTATGAGAGGAAAAGGAGAAAGAAAAAGAAGTAATGCTCTGTAATTAGTAAACACACACACATACACGTTCACACAACGCAAATAATTTTCATTACCATTTCTGGCAGGCTCCGAAGACAAGACGCACTGCAACAACTACTTTCTTGCTGTCTACAAATTAAGGGAGTATCAACTTACAAAACTGTATATTTATCGACTCTAAACTGGAGCGATAATTTATATACACTACTGTACTGTAATATTTTGCCAATTTACTTCTAAAGAAAATAGATTTACTTACAGCCAAACAGACTCAATTTAATTTAAATTTAACTTGGAGTATATGAGTTACAAGAATAAAATTTTCTCACAAGATTTTTCAATTCAATGAAAAGAAATATCTCGTATCAAAATTATAGTACACCGTGTCCGAAATGAAACCTGCCGATAAAGAAATGAACTACTTAGACATCCATAAAAGTTACATATGGCCAGCTTGCACTAAAATGTAGAGAAACTCAACAAGTTTTTATGTCATGAAACTGGCGAACCTGTTATTCCTATTGTTGTGTATACACAGATTGTTTTCCAAAATGGCTCCATTCATACCGCAAGAAAAAGTGCAGTGCTGTTATTGGTTAGCAGAGTTTAAGTTTCCAGTTATAGTTCAGCTGAGATTTCGTGAAAAATACGGCCGTGCAGCTCCTGATAGGCACACCATTGTTCAGTGGCACAAACATTTGCTAGAAAATGGAGACTTTCAGAGACATGGTGGCGGCAACGTTTCATGTTTGTGGCTATGTTAATCACCACAATTGCAGGATCTGGGGTTCTGAGAATCCTCGTGTTATTTTTTAACATGAATGTAACTCTTCAAAGTTAAGTGTTTGGTGTGAATTAACCAGTTCAGAAGTGTTCGGACCTTTCTTCTTCATAGAGAACACAGTGAATGGTGCGGTATATCTCGATATACTTGAAAATTTTGCGCTACCCCAGATTCCAGAGAGGTTCACCTTCCAGCAAGACGGAGCTCCTCCTCATTATTGGGGGCCAGTCGTTGAAACTTCACACAATCATTTCCTGGGATGATGGATTGGTCGTGATGGTCCTATTGCATGGCCACCACAATCTCCTGATCTTACACCACTGGACTTTTTTCTTTGGGGATTCGTAAAAGATCGTGTCTACAACACCAGAGTGGATAACCTTCAAGTGTTACGTCAAAGGATTATCCACACAGTAAGATCTGTAACTCCGAAGATGTTACACAATGCCTGGGGAGAGAATGAATACAGGTTAGATGTGTGTCATGCTACTAGAGGGGGACATGTTGAGATTTACTGATGGTGACATAAACTTGTTGAGTTGATTAATATTTTCCCCTAATTTGTTTTTGTGTGTCATAATTAAGGAATAAATTATTTAGTATCTTTATCGGTAGGTTTTATTTCGGACATTGTGTAAATATGAAATTTCACCATGATGTTTCGACTAATTGCACTCAGAAGAGTCACATGAATCATGAACTGTTGTGACAACAATAAGATGAAATAAACACACATTAACGAACATGATGGCTGTAGGCACAGGTATTCAAGTATTTACCGTTTGACGCACCTCTAGCATCTTCTTCATAAGGGACTCGGTCTTGTCTCGGGTAGCATTGAAGTTCTCTCTTGTCTGCATTACAAACCAGCCCACCAGTGACATCAGCAGGAGCATGCGTTTACAAAACAAACGGGCTCAGCAAACAATAAAAAAAAGTTACTGCACTTCACACCACTATACTACCTGCATTAGTTACCATAAACATTGTATAGCCAATTTATACTTCGTCATTTCTGGATTACTTTGCAAAATATTCACACGCAGCATATTATGACCTACCTGCCTACTGTAAAAATGTGCACGAAGGTATTTGATTGATTTTTTTTTTTTTTGCGAGGAAGAAAGAGGGGTAAATATGTCTATAGTGAAAGGTCATTCGAGAGGAAGTGTAAAGCTGCTTGTATACATTCAAATTTTCGTCAAATTCAATGCTTTTCGAGACTTTTCAAGACTTGCCAATACTTTACAAGTTTTTTTCGTCAAATCACGACACTTTAAAACTCTTTGATTGTTGTTGTTTAGTCAACTGTCAGAAGACAGGTCTGAACCTCATAAGTAATACCAATGAGCAAACACTCATGAGGCAGCTAGGCTAGGAGATAATGGGGTAGAGTGGCCAGTTCCTTTCCCCCTATATTGCATACATCGCTGATTAGCTACATGTTACACTAATCAGACTTCAGATGTACACAATTATTCCTCCTCTGACACATATCGTCAAGTGAGATGTACTGCAGATGTATCAGCCAGAATCTCAATCAGAGGATTCTTTGATTCTCTTGAAAGTAAATAAAAACATATTCTAATCGATCAAAGATTTGACAATTTTTTTAAGGAACAGACCAATGGGTTTCGAAAATATTATGGTGCCAACACCCACAAAAAACATGGCGTCCTGGCCAAGATAAGTTCTTTGCGATTTAATTCAATTTATGAATTAAACACCGTGAGTTTTATGGAACACCATAATAAAATCAAGAAAAATTATGTGTATGAGGAAACTGCAAGGCAGATATCTCGAGTTAAGTACCAATAGACTGCATGTATTTTTTGAATGAAGATTCTATCCTACAATCTAGTCGAATAATAATCGCAAATATTTTGTTTTAAAACAATATGAAATCGTAATATACTTCGTCTTAGGCTACCATACAGTTAAGTAATGCAATACTCTTTTGTATACCTTGTCATTCTTCAGCTTATATTGTAATATTTGATAGGTAAGCCTACAATGAACTTGAAGCACATGTTTTAAAACCTTGTTAAATCTTCAGCAATATAAAACAGTCTCTGACAAATCTTTTTCAATATTGAGCAATCTTTGACAACTTTCTTGTAAAGTATTGAACTCATGGAAAAATTTGATCGTGTATATGCAACTTTATACACAAAAATATTACTATTCGTCCTGCACCAGTTCCAACTGTTAACTGCTCAGTAACAGGTACATCCCACAAACGATTTGCTAAACAGCTGAATAACTCACAATACTTAAGGGGTTAGGTACAGGTTACAGCAGTAAACTTTTTGAAATATTCGACATTTTTTCCTCCATTATTGTATCTTGTACAAGAACAAAAACTGGTATGTGTAAAACACTGTCCTTCTGCTATATGAAAAAATATTTTTACGATTTAAAAATAATTATTTATATTTATTTTATTAAATTCAAAATGGTGGCAGTTCACTGTGCAGTGATGAAGCATTTCCCTCATAACTCATAAACTTGTTAACTTTTTTCATGTTCTCTCTCTTTTATTTTATTGCTGCAACTCATGTTTACAATATCATGCTCTTTCAACTATATTCCTTAATATATATTTTTTTACTTTGTGTTAGAAGAAAATACTGATATCTGACCATTTTTAAATTGAATTTATTTTTTATCAGACAATCTATCAAAGGTAGAGAAGTGATCTTACATCATATTGTAGATGTGACATGCATAAATACACACAAAAAAATTTCATCACAGAATATTGGAAAGTTTTTGAGTTATGTGGGAAACACTTCATCAATTCACAGTATATTGGAGGGGGAGTAATTTTTTTTTTAATCGTAAAAATATATTTTTCATATAGCAGAAGGACAGTGTTTTACACATACTAACTTTCATTATTGTACAAGCTACAGTAATGGAGGGAAAAAATGTTGAATATTTCCACAATTTTACTGCTGTAAGCTGTACCTAATCCCTTAAATGAAAAAAGAGTAGCTCTGTCTTGATTAATATTATCAAGCACCTTTTTCACTGCTTCCAGTTTTCAAAATAACACAGAAGCATTTCTTCCACACAAAACGTTTCGAGATATAAAATAATACTTCACTTATGCTGTCCTTATGAAAATGACTTGTCATTTTATTAATATTTACAAGCACTCCAATAAAAGGTGAATCTATTTTCTACACAAGTACATTTTCATTGATTCTTGTTCACGTTAACACTTTGTTAAAAAACCTAAAATTGTTTAACACCACGTTAAAAGTGTTAAAATTTTAAAGATGGTTATGTACCTTAGACAGACGGCCCATTTCGACGCCGGTGCTGCGTCATCTTCAGTGTCCTACGAACTAGATGCAGCACCGGTGTCGAAACGGGCGTCTGTCTAAGGTACATAACCTTTTTAAAATTTTAACACTTTTAACGTGTCGTTAAACAATTTTAAGCACAAGCACATTTTCATTTGACAAGAGAATTCTGAAACCTGGGAACGTGATTTTTTAACGAAATCCATATCGAATTGTGGATTTTGTGTTGTGCATTCCAATATCCTTAGATTATAGGTGTGTATAATTAATTCTATAGCTACTTTATCAAATCTCACATATGTACTGAATATTAAATTTCATTTTTCGCATATATCAACCTACAAGATTTACAGTTCTGTTTCAATAAAATACAGTATTTCCAGGGGTGTAGTCGTGCCAAGGCATGGCAGGGCGCTGCCCCAGTACTTTTTTCCGCAACCTGGGAGCGTCCTGCTTCTTTATGTTTATTTTTTTAAAATAATAATTGTCTTACTTGAGTCTCAATCAATTTTGTAGATTTTTATAAGTATGGATTAATAGTACCGGTATCTATAATAGCAGTGGCATTACTAATACTAATAATAAATAAAAATAACAATAATACAACATAGAATTTACTGCTCACTTAAGCCACATACAATTATACAGTTATACAATATGGCTGTCCTTTTCCTACACCCTCATTCTCATACAACTTTCCTCAGTAAGCCATGATACTGGACATTTTTGCTAGTTAGTTTGTTTTCTTTGGTGTATTGAAGTCTCTGTGACTGTGATTCTGATTACAATAGGTGTTAAAGGGAAAGATCTTGTTCTGATGATATGCCATTCAGTATAAATTCATATTTAAATCGTCTTGAAAATGTGAGTACTGTATTCATTGTAAGGATTCTCATATCAAGCAAGCAACATAAGAAGACTTTTTTTTTTTAAGAATTAAGTACATATCGGTACTTTAAATGCCTTTGATGTATTACATAATGGAGTAATACCACAGTCTTAATATCATACAGTCACGAAGCTTGAGGTGATTTTTTGCATTTCTTGCGATACAGCTCTCCAAGCGGTTAGCAACTGAGAGTACTTGGAACAATAGACTGTGCCAGTACTATTTTGCATTGTCTGTAATGAGGCGATAGTAGTGATCCTAATGGCAACTAAAATTCAACTGTCATTGGATGCATATTCCCTGTGTATTAAGCTTCGTGACTGTATGTACTAGACTGTAGTAATACCGTACTACTGTTCATGAATGATGTAATTCAATAAGAAAATTATAACAGATACTGTATACAAGTCAAAATTAGAATAGCTACCTGCCTAATATACTGTCCCTGTAAATACGTGGTTTCCTTTGGTTCCTTGAAGAGCATCTTGTCGGATTTTTACCGTAATAATAATAATAATAATAATAATAATAATAATAATAATAATAATAATAATAATAACAACAACATTCATATATAATAATAATAATTTCATATATTATTATTATTATTATTATTATTATTATTATTATTATTATTATTATTATTATATTAATAGTAAACTTTTTGCGAAGCACCCTGGTACTATTTTATTTACAACTTCACCCATGAGTATTTCCAGGCCGAATTCTCCTTGCGAGTTAAAGATAAGTATGCTGTCTTGTAGACAAAGAAGGCAGAAAAGGACGAGGAGATAGTCAGTTAAAATAATGTATCTTTACTTAATACTTAGAACTACAAATGGTATTCCAACACAATTAAAGAGCAATAATATGATTCATATACATACATTAAACTTTAAGCTATCTTCATGAAATTGACCATTAGTTATCTTATAATTAGAGCCCAGATGTTTAGGCATTTATTTTGGTTAAAATAGGCACTAAAATAGTAAAAATAGGCATTTATTAATCATGGAAACAGACAAAAAATAGACAATTACTTAATAAACTATCCCATATGGTACTCACTTTCCTTGGTTACATATAATCACGAAAACTGAAGATGTTTAATACAAGTTCAGTCCCAAACTAACAAATTATTCTACTTGCTACAGTGAAAAGACTATATCTTTCTGTCTCTACTTCCTTTCAGAGATCGGGAAAAGCCGACTGTGTATTATCTCAAAAAGAGGGGTGTGAGAAGGTATTAGAGACTTCAAAGTACCGGTACGTGTGAATTGTGCGTGCAAGCGACAACAGTAACAGAACCTGGATAATTGCTTTCAATACTTCCCTCATCCTCTTTCTTTTGCTGGTTAAACCCCGAAGTGACCTGAGCACTGAGGGTTATACTGTTCAAACATCTTTGTTAAGTGATGTACCCGGGTTCGACTCCCGGTCGGGGCAAGTTACCTGGTTGAGGTTTTTTCCGGGGTTTTCCCCTCAACCCAATATGAGCAAATGCTGGGTAACTTTCGGTGCTGGACCCCGGACTCATTTCACCGGCATTATCACCTTCATCACATTCAGACGCTAAATAACCTTAGATGTTGATAAAGCGTCGTAAAATAACCTACTAAAAAAAAGTGACGTAAAAGATGGAATCGGTAGGGGAGAAAAGTTTACGACTTCTTGGAAACATGTATTGCTGGAGAATAATATTTTCAGCAAATATTTGTGCAGGGTAAATATATATTTTTAATTTGTACAACCGTTCTTTTTTTTCTTTGGTATAATTTATGTGTGATTTATTTTAAGTGCATTAAAAATATAGAAAATGTACAATAACGACGTAAAAAGGCTAAAAAAAAAGTATTTAACCTTAAAATAGGCAAAAAAAAAAAAGGCAAAATAAAAATTGGCTATCGTCCTCAAATGTGTGGAAACATGTTCATGTCTAAATAGGTCTTTCATACATACACTCAGTTTTAAAAAGGCATTTTGCCTAACATCCGGGTTCTACTTATAATATAGAAGATTTATATAGAAGAACATTTTGTGAACACAAATCAGTTTAATAAGAAAAAGAAAATAAGTTCTTTTGATACTATGTGTACTACATACTGATCATGCCATGATGTATTTGATACAGACCTCAAGCAATCCACAAGTGTTATCTGTTAGTATTTATTCAAAACTGTGTTATTGTTACAAAGAAAAACCAGAGATTTTAATTCAGAACTATTCTAAGACACACACACGTTTCTTAACTAGTTTTACTATACTCAAATTCGTCACTAAAAATTCTCTTTATGTTATAAACAAAATGGAGACGTCAAGATTCCATTACCTTCTGAATCTTGAACTGGAGTTCCCGCATGTAAGGCTTGAACTCGTTGGCTACTTCGTGACCCTGGTGGTAAAATGTAAGCCAGCCATACATAAACCCCAACAGCTGCAACAAAACGTGACGTCGATTAGTACGTGTGTTCTACCATGTGAATTCATTTTATTAATAAAATGGGAAGCATTAAATGAAGTCAGTTGCTGTAAGTTTTTATAATCTTACGTGGTACTAATTCTTAATTCAGAGAAAACAAACCACACGTTATTATCAGCTAGTAATTCCATGTCAAATGTTGAAACTGTATTATGTAGTGTAAAATTAATTTTTACTAGTTACTACTAAGGAAAAAAATGTTTATGAAAATATGTAGTTTAAATGTTATTACTGACTTTGTTGACAACTATAAAATTAAGTGACATGCAAGGATTCTGCATTAGCCATATGAAGTAATAAACCAAAATATTAGTAAATTTTTCTACAAGTTTCACAGAATTATACTCAGTAAAAATTATCGAAGAAGGAAAACTATGAGAAGATAGGGAATGCCAAATTTACACACAATACTGTATGTGTTTACTACTTAAAAATAGACCAATTTCAGTGCTTCAAGTCATCTATTTAAAAGACCATGAAGAATGAGTATTTTGTTGACGGCGTAGGCCTATTTATTTATACATTCAAATTCCAAACCAATTAAGACAATAATTAATATAAATTCCAAAATATTTAACTAGAAGTGTTCATGTTCAGATTATTATTGGTACCAGTATCTCATAAATAACTTTCATCTACTTCAACAATGAGTTGAGGTAAGCATTAAAGAAAAATGGAAAGATTACTGAAGTCAGTAATAAATTTGTTGTGTGTATAGCCTATATGAACAGGGGAAATATTAAAAGAACGAAGATATTTCATACAGGAGATAAAATATTATATCTAAGCACTTATTTAAATTCATCGTTTTCAAAAATGTAAATTATCATTCATAACAATAAAAAAGGAAACTACAAGGGCATCTGTTCATATCAAAACCTAAGGGAAGCAGAAGGGGTTGACATACAATGAGACTGCATTCTCAGATTAGCTCTAACAATCTTAGCTGGAATTCATGTTCACTACAAATAAAACAGAAAATTCCCTTTCCCTCCAAAATTAAAGTACTGCTACAGGGTTGGAGGGGTCATATCAATTTTAACACTTACAAATCGTACCTCGGTAAGTCTCCCATCAGCTTTGAAAAAGAAACATGCAAGAAAATTGGTTTCAGTTTTGCAGTAGTATTACTGTGTAGAAGAAATTAATGTCTCATGTAGAAGAAATAAATAAAAAAATCAATTAGTATATTATATTCTGTATGAACTGTGTAGCAATGCAGCTGTACGTTTGAAGACTGAACAGAATAGCAAAGCAGTCTCAAGAATGAATTCAAACACTGCAACAAGAGCAGTGCTTTGAATTTATTTTCAATCCATAGCTCGAAAACAAGATTATTAAGAGAATGTATGCACTACATTTCTCTACCGGCTAGACTGAATTTGTATGGTGATACCTTATTTATGATGAATATACTTAATGATTGTAGTTTCGATTCTCAAGAGAAATAAAAAAAGTGCAGAAGAGCCTGTAGTGCTTTCAATGTTAGAAGAATTTTATGTTGCATGCTTATAATAATTATTATGTCATAAAGAAAGAGAAAACCGTTAAAGTTAAGCAGATCCCATTCAGATCCCGGACAAAGACCTAAAAAGGAGGACATGTCCGGACAAAAGAGAACGTCTGGGTCACCCTATGAAAATGCCCACAAATATTGTTTCACATTACTATTGCCCTTATATTGATTGTATCGGTATACACTCCCTTCAATTCACCGTTGACATATAATATACTTCTTATTTAGGTTTGTGGGCCTTTCGTCTACTACCTTTTGTCAACAATTTGTTTCGTCCATTATCTTTCGTCCACGTTCAATAGTTATTTGTATATGATTGTATTGTATTTATTAACATTCCATGGTATTCATACATTGCTTTACAGCTAGAATATGGAATAAGTCAAAAAACTTAATACTATTATAAAATCTTAATTTATAGTCACAGTCTAGATGAAATATATACAGATGAGATTTACAATATAGTCTACTAGTACAACACAAAGTTTTAATATCAATTTCATGAAGTGTTATTGAATGTCATGAATTCACATACAGAATAGAAGGCGTAAGAAATTAGGTACTTCTTTAATTTGGCCCTAAATAATCTTATGTTTTGAGTTTCATTTTTATATCGATAGGGAGGCTATTAAAAATTTGTACTGCCATATAATGCACTCCTTTTTGATAGCACGATAGACTTGCCGATGGAGTATGAAAGTAATTTTTTTACGTGTATTTATGCTATGATAGTACTGTTGAATTAGTTACAAAGTTTTCACGATTACATACGAGGAAGATTATTAATGAAAAGATATACTGACAAGCCATGGGCATTGTTTATAGTTTTTTAAAATAGTCCTACACGATACCCTAGATTTGGCACCTACCATTATTCTAATTACTCTTTTTGTAATAGAAATATACTGTTACTATCTGTGGAATTTCCCAGAATATTATTTCAAAACTCATTATCGAGTGGAAGTATGCAAAGTATATTGTTTTTAAGTTACTGATATTTACTATCTTTGCATAGATCTAATAGCAAAACAAGCTGAATTTAGTTTGGGGATAATTTCTTTAACATGATTTTTCCAATTTAACACATTATCGATTTTTAAGCCAAGAAATTTGGTTGTTGTTGTTTCTAATAGGAATCTATTGTTAATTATTGCGCTATAAATTTGCGAGGTTGAATTTGAACAGGATTTAAATTGAATTATGTTAGTTTTGTTACAATTTAATACCAATTTATTGACTGGAACCAGTCACATATTTTGAAGAGAATTTCCTCTGTTGAAGATAGGAATGTGTTGGAGTTACTGGCTGTAATTACTATACTTGTGTCATCTGCAAATAATATGGGATGACCTACATCTTTTATTAGGGGGCAAGATCATTTACAAACACTAGAAAAAGTAGGGGACCTAATATTGATCCTTGATAGGTAAGACACTTTATTTACACAACAGGAAAATCCATGGAAACAATCAAATATATTGAATTTGAAAGACATGTTGGTTCAGAAAGTGTGAATACAATTAATGATTATATATAATAAATTTTCAGTCAAATACACTTTTCAATTTGTGAGGTCAGATAATCTGTTACATCACAATATTTAATACGAAGTTACTAATATTTTCGACTTTAAAAAGTCATCTTCAGGTGCATGAGATGCAAACAATTTAAAAAAATAAGTGATAAGTTGATCTAGCAATTAATAACATAGTAAGTAATGCACGTACTGGCTTTTACAATTATATAAATTTCGTGCCTCTTGAGGTAAACTGTACATGGAAAAGCTGAACACTGATGCTAGATTTTCGTATGTATATAAGACAAGGAGAAGGCACAGCATGATATTAACCTTATACAATTAAAGGCTAATGAGAATATTTAGCCTTTAATTGTATAAGGTTAATATCATGCTGTGCCTTCTCCTTGTCTTATATACATACGAGAATCTAGCATCAGTGTTCAGCTTTACCATGTACGGTTTACCTCAAGAGGCACGAAACTTATATAATTGTAAATTCCAGCACGTGCATTACTTACTATATTATTAATTGCTAGATCAACTTATCACCTATTTTTTAAAAATTGTTTGCATCTCATGCACCTGAAGATGACTTTTTAAAGTCGAAAATATTAGTAACTTCGTATTAAATATTGTGATGTAACAGATTATCTGACCTCACAAATTGAAAAGTGTATTTGACTGAAAATTTATTATATATAATTATTAATTATTAATTAATCAAATATATTGAATTCAAGGGGGTAACCCAGTAAGCTCATCCTTGCGTACGTCCTAGGCTGTAGGGATCATTGTGCTGACTGGTAGGATGATCGTTCTCTGGTGAGACATGGGAATGTAAGGCCAACAGTTGACTGGTCGGCCATGGCCCTTGATGCACTGTCACGCAACACATTAGTAATAGCAATCTATTTTTAATTTTGGAAGTATGTGTATTTCTTTTTAAACACCTAACAGTACACCAATAGTTATTGATAAAGCTGCATTGCTCTGTATGGTTAATGTTTTATGGTGTTTTCGTATGAAGGAAACAAGTTGAAAACTACAGCTGCTGTGCAGTGCATATACCAAGTGTTCACAATATCTACAACGAAGTGTGTAGTGCACAACTGTAACAAGATCTGACGGAAAATTATATAGGTTTCACATGAACTTTCCACCGAAGTGTCTACAGTGATGGAAACAGTGACAAATTCACAATATCGCACATAAAATTCAGTAATCATAAATTAAGGCAGTCATTTTAATGTATGAAATTAAGAATTTTACCATTTAAAATCAAATATGTCACCAAAACTAGGTTGAATATCTATCAAATCTTGTTTCAGGTGAGTGACTTATGACTGACAGTGCAAATAGTATTCCGACAGATAAGAATACTTACAGTTTCAACAAATTCAAATTTCTTCCTTTCTTGAACCTCCTGCAGCAGGAAGACATACTCGAGACTGGCTCGGACAAAATGGCGTTGCTCCATTATAAGTGTTGCATCCGCCTGCAAGACAATAGGAGAACTGAACATTAGCATTTCAGTAATATGAAACAAAATTATAAATGTCTCAAGACGAATTAAACAAAAGAAAAACGGAAATATTTCTTAAATGATAATTTTTATTGAATTTCAAATGAAAATTTACCAAATGATATAAATTTAATCCATGTAAGTGAAACTTCTATGTTCAAATGTTCGAAATTAGTTTCATTTACATTTTGATGATGATACTGATGAAAATCATAGTAGGCTACCCAAAACAGTTCTGAAATTTCGCTGAGTCAGTCCTAACAATAAGTAAAACAATCACCTTTATATTACCGTAAAATGGACAGTCTGTTTTTCGTCATTGTTCACTTTAAAAGGATTTATGTTACATAAAGGCGTGTAAGAGATTACAACTTCAATCGCTGACAATCACAGGCAAAGATACCAACTCTGTATACTTCAATGCACAGATTGTATAAAGTGATCAGTAATGGCAGTATTATTATGTGTAACAATGGCGTCTGCCAGAAAATCTGTATTAAAATCTAAAATGTATGAGGTGTGTGTTTTAAATACCCCTCCTCCCCCTTTTTTTTTGTCAATACAGTTTTCAATAGTGACGCCATGGAATTCAGACAAAGTTATCTATCCTTGTTATAGTGTCGTGCTCATTGGGATAACGTCCCAGCGTAAAAAAAAAACAAAGAATATGCAACTACCTGAAAAGCAGTATTACTCTCCTGATAGCAAAATTCATATTAAGTGTTCATAGTTTCCTCTTGTTATTCAAACCAACAGATCAGTAGTATCATTTACAGTTCATTGGTCAAATATTATAAAATGAAGCAATGAAATTTTAATTTTATATTATTCTAAGATTAGGGTGACCAACTCCTGATCACAAAAGTACGCGAGACTTGGTCACAACACATTTTAGAGCGATTTCTTGGAGTATGAAAGCAGGATTCATTGATGGAATGGCTTATATTAAAGGTTATCAGACGTCTCCGTTTCCCGGGGACAGTCCCTGGAAAAAATTCGTTCCCGAAATGTTCCCGGATTTAATAATGTTTTTCCAGATAATCACGGATTTTCATTGTTAATTATTAATATGGTTTAATGATCCTTGCACATTGCTGTGATAAATTTTGCTAATGCAACTTTGCTGCTTTAGCATAATACCATGATCAAAACTGAAGGTATGGACATAACTGCAGTCTAGTCTTCCTTTTAGAGTCGGGCAGACTCCTCATATTATCGCCCGTTCTCGGTTGCGTAATCACCGCAGTCTCGAGCAGTGTGCGAGTACCTACGGTACGGTCACACGTCGCTACTTTTGCAGCGCTACTTTTGTACTGCAGCTGCAAAAGTTGCGTGTCGTGTTCACACGTAAGCCAAAAGTAGCGCGCTGCACGCTACTTTTCGTGCTACGCAACCCGAGTGCTGTAAAAGTTGCAACTGGAGGTTGCGAGTCTGTTCACACGCAAGGCGCTACTTTTGCAGCCGCAGTCATGCTGCAGGTTCCCATTTCCGTGTTGACTTCTCAATATACATTTTGTGGTTATGTTCGCATTATTAAGAAACTCATGCGAAAGCTTCCTTATCTATTATTTGCTTTTCTGTCGTATCTAGTATTCAGAAATTGTCATTATTTTTACTATAAAGCTTTCAAAAACGCCTATATACTTAAATGATAACCAACAGTATATTCACGTAATCAATGTTGGCAACCCTCCTGTTTGGAACTACGCTACGGAAGATTTAAAAAATGAATTAGATCGTCACCAATTATGCTCAGACTGTGTTGTGTATTTAATAACTGTTACAAATAATTTATTTTCATCACATTTAACATTAAAATATATCCAAACAATAAAAGTATCATTGACACATTTGGGTGGTAACACTGGTTGCAACCGCAGCAAAAGTTTCAACAAAACCGATATCAAAAATGCTGCGGCTGCAACCCTGAGAACCCTGTTCACACGTCGCTACTTTTAAGCTGCGCGCAGCATGGAAAAGTAGCGGGCAGCAGGTTCGGCAGCCGCTACTTTTCGGGTTGCACCGTTGTTCACACGTCGCAGTACAAGAGTTGCGCAGTTTTTGTACTGCAGCGCTGCAAAAGTAGCGACGTGTGATCGTACCTTAACGTAGCCAAATGACTCATAGAGAACACGAGATTCTCTTGGTCCCGAGATTACCGATACTAGGTCATTCCCGACAGTCTCGGACGTCTAGGCGAGACTGTAGTTATGATAAGAAAACAATATCGCTCGGGCCGTGCTTCTATAGGAAGCATTGGCTTATACGTTTCCCGGTTCTTTAAATATATATCATGTCGTAGCTCCTATAATACTTAATCGCGCTGTAATTTTTTGGATTGATAGCTCAATGTCTAAGGAAAGCATAGAAAAACAAATCGAACTGAAAATCTTTTTTTGAAAAAAAAAAAAAAAAAAAAAAAAAAAACTTCGATGGAGATTGATCTGTTCAGACTTCACCTCTGGTAAGCGGCAAACTTTTTGTTTTTCACGTTAGATGGGGGTCAAAGCGAGAGAAATATTGAGAAAGGATGGAAATTACTTTTAAAACTGATGGCCACTCAACATTTTTACTGGTTCTCGAATAACGGCGAGTTAACCTGTTAGCGCAGGACTCATGACTCAAACATTTGTTCCGTAAAATTTGTACGGAACCCTTCAACGCATGAAAACTCGTTATTGTACGGGTAGTATTAAATGGTATTTTAATATAGGCAGTTGAAAATGAGGCTATATAGTCCAAGATGGTTTACACTTTACAGTAATTAGGCATCTTTTATAGCAACTAAATAAAAAAAAAAAATAGTTTGTAACACAATGATATGAAACATGAAAATATTAAAAGCTGGTTCACAATAAACCGAGAACGGAAACGGCGACAACTAGAACGGAAATATTGTTAAAATAAATGCATTTAAAGGTAAGCATTCACAATTAACTATTCTGAATGCTCACATTTAAATACTGTACATTTATTTTAACATTATTTCCGTTCTCGTTTCCGTTCCCGGTTTATTGCGAACCAGCCTATACTATAGAAAACTACACTTTCTATTGGTGTGCACGTTATAAATTATTGTTACAGAACAATCATTATTGTATTCTAGCCATGTTACAATATAAAATGATATAGGCCTATATGATTTACAATAATTATAGGAACGAGAATAACAAATTAAGAATTAATCAGATTTCTAATACTTGTACCTAATGATAACTTACAAGACAGTAATAAATAATAACCATCATAATAATCCTGATAATCATAACCTTAATCATCCTAATGATTACGATAATGATGATAACAATAATAATAATAATAATAATAATAATAATAATAATAATAATAATCGCTGTAGAGTAACGATTAGCACACCTGACTGTGAAACGATCGGCTTCCGGTTCGAATCTTGGTTGGGACAAGTTAAGACTGGTTCACAATAAACCGAGAACGGAAACGACAACGATAACGAAAATATTGTTAAAATAAATACATTTAAATGTGAGCATTCACGATTAACTTTCACGTTCCCGTTTCCGGGCTCCGGCAATCTTCTCGTTAATTGTGAATGTTCACATTTAAATACATTTTAACATTATTTCTCGTTGTCGTTTCCGTTCCCGGTTTATTGTGAACCAGCCTTTACCTGGCTGAGGTTTCTCGCCTCAACCATTGAGAGCAAATGCTGGGCAACTTTTGGCACTGGACCCTGGACTCATTTCGCTGGCATTATCATCTCTTTCAGACGCTAGATAGCTATAGAAGTTGATAAAGCGTCGTAAAGTAACTAATTTAATAATAATAATAATAATAATAATAATAATAATAATAACCTCTTTTTATTCTCTGTTATGATAAAGCAAATATAAATGACACTTAGGAGGAAACGCAGAATAAATATGGGGGAAATGCCTGTTATTATTCGGTTGAGAAGCTTTTGTCACCCAGCCTGCTCTCAAAAAACTTGAAAGTTAGAATTTATAAAACAGTTATATTACCGGTTGTTCTGTATGGTTGTGAAATTTGGACTCTCACTTTGAGGAACAGAGGTTAATGTTATTCGAGAATAAGATTCTTAGGAAGATATTTGGGGCTAAGAGGGATGGAGAATGGAGGAAGTTGCACAACGTAGAACTGCACGCATTGTACCATCACCTGACATAATTAGGAATATTAAATTCAGAGATTTGAAATGGGCAGAACATGTAGCATGTATGGGCGAATCCAGAAATGGATATAGAGTGTTAGTTGGATGGCCGGAGGGAAAGGACGTTTGGAGAGGCAGAGACGTAGATGGGAAGATAATATAAAAATGGATATGATGGTAGAGACTGAATTTATCTTGCTCAGGATAGAGACCGATGGCGGGCTTATGTGAGAGCGGCAATGAACCTCCGGGTTCCTTAAAACGCATTTGTACCTAATTATGATCAATTTGTGAAAGGATCTACTCTATTTCGTAATTCTTTCCTTCCCCTTGCAAAAGTGTTTCCATTTCACATTCAGCATTTTATCAGTTGGGAAACAAAAATATCTTTTGTCAGAGTCTTTGGTTCTTTATAATAATATAAATAAGTATTATTTTATTTCGTCCTTACACAGCGCAATAATTACCCATGCTGACGAAGATGCCCTTGCATAACAACAAAACATCCAGATGAGAACGCGCAATATAATAATAATACAGTCGTGTGATATCCATTACTATAGCGTATACAAAACACTATCGAATGATTAAATATGGAATGTCAACGAAATGCTGATAGCGAGGAAGTATATCATAGCTCCAACCATAACTTGTTATTGTTTTAGACTAGCTTAGGATTAGGTAACGACTGAAAGTGCTGCATTAATTTGCTTCTCCGGAAAGGCAATAAATAGTTCATTAAAATAGTGTGACTTCTGTAAGAATGTCGACAATCATAATGTGCTGTATTATTGCATACCACACTGCTGTGCCTTCTTAAATTACCTTATGAACATTAATATTGCAGTGATGAGCGGCAATTAAGCCGGCAGTCAGTGTACGCATTTCGTAACGAAAAGTCGGCCGTGCGATAACAGGCCGGGACCCGTATTCCTCGTTCCCGAGAGTGCCAATCTCGAGAATACGATTCTCGGAACTGGCGTTATCGGCCAGCTAGTCTCGTCTACGAGAACGAGCGGGAGTAAGAGGTTCTTTGCTCGGCTCTACTTCCTTTGTTATCGAAATTAATAAAAATACTGAACTTCAGGAAGGAAGAAAAATTTATTCCACTATGAATTAAGCAACTTTTGGGCCTCTTTAGAAGAAGTGGCTCTTATTTCACAATAAAATTGTCAGTATTTCTCATGAATTTTATGAAAATGCCGTTGAATACCCAAGTGCCTGTATTATTCATTCGCAAGATAAGAAATCTATGAAATATACTTACATTGCTGACACCTCCTCTAGAAAGAGAAAATTTGAAAAGGCAGCCCATTATTTTTCTTGAAATGTAGATGGACTTGATCTCGATGAAGATAATTTATTTGATGAAATTTCTTACTTGAAGAAATATGTGACTTCAGAGAAAATGGCAAAGCAGAATGAAGAAAATGCTACTTCTTGCTCAAAATAAAGTCGGATTTTATTATTTTTTTCTGAGAAAATGATTCCTGTGCACAACTCCAGAAGTTCATTGAACTATCTTTGTGGTCTGGAAGTAATGATTCAGTGAAGATGAAGTGGGAATCCTAAAAATTCAGAATGAGTTAGAAACTGTTCGTGCCATGCTTGCTCTCTTAACCAAACTTCAAAATGACCTGTCAGTAATTTGCTGAAAAATTGGAATCTAGAAGAAGACCTATTTAAAAAATTCACTCTTCTGGAAAGAAAAAAAAAAACAATAGTTTAGTCTGTAAATAGAATGAGAACCAGTATTTTAATTATTTAAATTGTGTAAAAATAATATAAACAAACTGCAACTGACAGAAATGTTAAAAGTATTTTTATATGCCGATACTTGTCCCCAGAAATTGTGAAAAAAATGGTAACCCTACTTTATATTTATAATAAAGACTACCAATTTAATTTTAATACAAATATAATTCATGTCACAATATTGAGTACAATAATATTTCAAAATATGCATGTTTCATAAGTTTAACTTGTTTATATTCGTTAATAGGAAGCTGCAAAATATTTTTTGTATCCTGTATGCAAACTGAAAGAACAAATCTCAACCTTAAGTGAATACAGCTACACCAAAGAACAGAACTTCATTAATTGGCTTTCAAACCTTGTTTCCAAGTCTATATCATTTTGTTACAAGTTGTAAAATGCAATATTATACATAGACCCTATTTATTAAAATATCGATATTAATATCAGTTTATATCAAAATATGTTTAACGGGATTTACTAGATATATTAAAAACTAGCGATTGTGATTGATATAGAAAAATACAGGAGGATCAGGAGATCAATACAAGAGCCGGAAGGATAAAAAAAAGATCTCAAATACGGGAGTTTCAGGAAAATATGGGAGAGTTGGTCACCCTAACTAAGATGCACCGATCAGCAGTGCACATACTTTAATATAGAGAGCTAACAATTTAACGTAAAAAATATAATGGTATATCAAAGATAGTATCAAAATTGCAGCTGAGCAGAGCATTGGTTATTATGAAACTAAGGAAAAGAAACCGTGGTTTGATGATTGAAGGAAAAACTGAATGAGGTAGAAACAAATAGTAAGAATAAAAACATTCCAGATTTTTATAAGGGTATAAAGGAATTTAAGAACGAATATCAGGCAGGAGTAAACGTGATCAAGGATGAGAATGGTTGCTTGCTTGCAGATTCTCATTCAATCCTGAACAAAAGGAAAAACTATTTTGGGCAACTACTAAATGTACACAGGCCAAATAGAAATGACCGGGTCGAAATTCAAATACAAACTGCTGAGTCATTTATACCCGAACCCACACTTTCTGAAGTCGAAATTGTGATAGTAAATCTGAAAAAGTACAAGCCTCCAGATATAGATCAAATTCCAGCAGAATTAATACAAGAGGGTGGAAGCGCATTATCTAGCGTCGCCTGTGTGACGGAATTTTGTCTCGCAGGAGTTCTTTTACATGTTAGTAAATCTACTGACATGAGCCTGTCGCATTTAAACACACTTAAATGCCATTGACCTGGGACGGGATCGAACCCGCAACCTCGAGCATAGAAGGCCAGCACTATACCAACTCCGTGGTATTTCGTAGACCATATGGTCTGTCATAGTCTGAATCCAACTTTTTTTTTTAGACTACTCAGGTTGACACGTTCTCATGGTACTGTCGCTAGGAATGACAAATTCAAAATATCTTTAAATGAATTCGTAAATTGTGTTAAAACTCTGCGCTATCTGTTCTTTAAAGATACTTTTTGTAATGTTCGTTAGTTATTCTGAACGAAACAAAACAAATTAATCTGAGGGACTGGAGATATCTTACTTATGGCTTTTAAGGAACCCGGAGGTTCACTGCCGCCCTCACATAAGCAAGCCATCGGTCATATCCGGTGCAAGATTAATACAGTCTCTATCATCATATCCCACCTCCCTCAAATCCATTTGAATGTTATCCTCCCATCTACGTCTCGGCCTCCCAAAGGTCTTTTCCCCTCCGACCTCCCAACTAACACTGTATGTGCATTTCTGGGTTCGCCCATACGTGCTACACGTCCTGTTCATCTCAAACGTCAGAGATAACTTACGCATTAAGAAATAATAGCGGGACTATAAGAAGAGGAAATGGCTCAATGAAACACTCTCCACTGATTAACGTAACTACAAGAAATGTTGCAAGGCCGGAAGAAAATAATTAACAGACTGACTGCACATGTTTAACATAACATTATCACGACGAAGACATTCACAGGGACGCAAATACATATCCCTGATTCCGCCTGCGAAACCATTAAATACCTCCCATATGTCTGGAATGATATTTGGGCTGCCTAAACAAAAATGAACGGCTTACATCAGACACCTGTACGTTTATGCATTGTGCAGTCAGACTACGAAAGTAGGAGTCTTAATTAACGACAGCATTGTTTTAAAATTCATATTCGGGGAAAATGCCGATCGACTATGCTTACACTTAGGGCTAAAAGATTAAAGACTACATCAAACACTGACCACAGATTATGGGATATTCGGGATATAGGTCATCCAGAGAAATTGGTTAACTCTTAAATTTGCAAAACTTCATTTCTCACACTAGTTTATTACACCTTGTCGGACTGTAAAGAAAACAACTATCGCAATGTCCATATTTTATACGTTACAGTGTTGGCTTCAAAACCATCCACTCTTTGTTTTCACGAGACCTTTTCCAAAATATTTCGTACACAGCAAAAAATGCGCACTGGTTCGAGTCCTCATGGGGAAAGAAATTTTTCATGAAATTTCGGCCAGTGTATGGGACCGGTGCCCACCCAGCATCGTGATGTATTTGGAGAGCTACGATAGGTAGCGAAATCCGGTTACGAAAGCCAGCTATAACGGCTGGGAGGAACATCGTGCAAACCACACGATACCTCTATTCTGGTTGGAAGATCGTCCACCTCTGTTTCAGCATGTGAACGTAAGGCCAGCAGCCGGCTGGTCGGTCATGGTCCTTCATGGACTGTCGTGCCTCGGATTATTATTATTATTATTATTATTATTATTATTATTATTATTATTATTAAATAATTTCTAAGGCTTGGCAAAAACCATCACTCATCTGCAAGTTCACAATGTTGAAATGTACATACGTTGGATAAAAAGTAATGGCAACACTGCTGTCACGTGACGATGGTGCGTTCGAGAGTTGCCAGCTGTATGGACATGAACAAGGACTGTTAGATGAGTTAGTGCAGCCAGCGGCGACAGTACTCTGTCAATCTATTGCAGTGTGTAGAACGTTGACTTTCATAGGGATAGTGCGAGCGCCCTAAGACCACGTTTACAAAACTAGAGCAACGTTCCTGGATCAAAATTGAAGTGACACGAGGTCGTAGTGCACAAGAATGTTTTCAGGGACTGCATGAGGCATATGCTGATGCAGCGTTGCCATATCGCACAATGGCACGATGGGTTAAAGCGTTCCAGGAAGACAGGGATGTGAAAGTGATGTTCAGTGTGGCATATGACATTGATGGGGTAATACTGCACCACGCTGTACCTCCAAGGCAGACGGAAAACGCGGACTACTGGAACATCCACCGTACTCTCCCGATATGATCCATGCGATTACGATCTTTTCACCACTGCGAGGGACCCGGTACAATACCAGAGAAGAACTTATCCGTGCTTTAGGGCGGTCAATACGGAACATCAACAAAGGTGGACGCGCTGATGGTGTACGACGCCTTCCAAACATTTGGCAAAAGGTAATAAATAAGGGGGCGACTATATAGAAGGTACGTAAATGTTGTACCCCTCTGAATGAAGCCATGTCAGAAATATCGAACTGTTGTCATTACTTTTTATCCAACCTTAGTATGTATGATGCTCTAGTGCTTTGCAATAAATATTTCAAAACAGTTCAGGAAGCTGCTGATGACCCTGTCAGTAAACGGCAAGTGTGTATTTCAAATCTCGTGAAGTACAAAATATTTTGTGCGAGATCGTGCGTATTTGCTTGGTTTCCGCACAAAACCAATCCGCGGTAAGTATAAAATTCCACATTCAGTCTTCCCAACCGAACACACACAACAATTTCCCTCCTCTTACCGCTTAAGTGACATATTGATTTTACTGCTTTAGGCTTTTAAGATATTATTTTTAGAGACGTTCAATATAGTAATAATTATAAATTGCAAACTTACCACTGCAATTTCACCTAAACTGCACTGTTAATTATTGTTTTTAAATATTTGCAAAAATTAAGTAAATTCTACAACTCCACTAAAGTTACTGCATTTCGTGATGCATGTAACATTAAGGAAGCCGTTTGTTTTAAGTTCGCATTTATAGACTGGGGAAAAAAACAGACGTATATCATGGCCTGCTGGAGTATAGTAAACACAGAAAACATTTTAAAGCAACAATGTTGAAGATAGATATTTTTGTTTTGCAAATTTGCCGTCATTGAACAGAAACAAAGATGGAGATTTCATTGCAACTAATTAGAAATTCCTCTTTCAGGTGTGTAATAAACGATCTTCGCACAAAATAATGTACGATACACGAGCGGTATGTTTTCTTTCAATTCTCGGAAATTAAAAAAGCTCAACTACGTTTCGCTTTTTCAAACTTTTCCTCGAACATGAAAACTTCAACATACCGCTCTTGTAACGCATATTACTATTAAATTGAAGAGTGTCACAAGATACCACAGACTACCAACACAAACTATTTTCAAAACGCACCAATAACATCATGTGGAGTAGAAAGAAGTTTTCGCAGTACAAGAACTGAATCACAAACGAAGAAGCTTTAGTTTACAGAACTTCAGAATGTACATAATTTTCATAGTTACAAAGTTTATGGCACTTAAGGTCTCTATGTTATGATTTTTTTGTGAAATATTGAACATAATATCCTACGAAATGAAGCATTTTATCGTCTGCTCATAATGATAAGCATATAATACGTACCGGTATTCCATTATTCAAATCTGCATATAACTAGATTAAAAACAATAAGCAGAATCGTTGGAAATCAGGTACATTTTGAGTTACTCACTGCTTATAATACCCTCTGATTGAGGTTCTGGCAGATATGTAGGTCTGCTGCACATCTAGGCCTATTATCAGGCAGCACATCTCACTTGACGATATGTATCACAGGAAGAATAATATTGTTTGTATTAAAATGAACAAAAATAACTGTCGCTCTCGCTCGCTGTGTTCGTTGCATTTGTCTTTCGAGTCTCGTCTCGTCATTCTCGTGCGCTGCGAGTCTCGCTCATCATTCTCGAAATAACATTTGGTCGGCGTGGAAAGATTTCGTAACTTTGAATAACATACATCATTGAAATAAATAGCATTATAAATGTTTAAATGAGACAAAAAGACAAAACAGAACAGTATCTTGGTTATCAAAATGTTCTGTCTGGCTCTATAAGATATTACCTATGGTTATATAACTCAAATAAATTTGCATTTATAAAAACATAAAACATAACTTTAATCTCTTTTTACTTGAGATTGCACACTTGATCTCAAACATATGAAAAGAAAATTCCTAGCCTTTTAATAAGGGCCTAGTAATTAAATAAAGACTGGGGAACGGATTATTATACACTGAAAGGTAGAGATGATGTTTCAAATAGGATACCTGATTGTTTATACATATATAACAGCTGCCAAAGTGGATAAAAGTTCAGTCAGGTATAAACTGTGGCGATTCAAGGCTGCTTGACGTTCGGGACTTCGGGAGTGATCAATCTCGACGTCTTGAAACACTTACGTCAACGATGCGACGTATACAACAAAGTCGTGCGGGTTATCGGTTTTGCGGGCGCTGTTAGTCTTGCTTTCTCGATCGTTGTTCATCTCTAGTTTGTATACATCTCAAGTCTGATTAGTGTAATATGTAGCTCATCCGCGATGTATGTAATGGAGGGCGAAAGGAACTGCCACCCATCCCATCCCATTATCTCCTGGCCTAGTTGCCTCATAGGTGGTGCCTTCTTGGTATCACTTGTGAGGTTCGGACCTATCTTCGGACAGATGACTGAACAACAACTGTTTATACAGTAAATTGTGTGTTATTTTGTGTTTGATTCACCTATACCGAGCAATGCGTTTACACTCTGCTTGTTCGCTCCATTCCAACTTCTACGCTCGTAAATTCGACCTCTTCTCTAAAGTATAAATGCTATAAACTTCGATATTGAAGTGTATTTTCTACTAGGCTTATTTTTAAACTAGGTGTATTGGAATCTACATTTCAAAGCTCCCAATTTGGTAATTTCATTACAATATAGCATTCCTAGGTCGCGGTTTCCTCTCGTCAATATGACGGTTAGTGCTCTTCATGGGGAGATTGTAAACTGCACTGCAAATGGTTAATCACTTGTCATGTAAACTGCACTGGATGGCCGAGGAGTAGAAGATACAAACTGCAGTGAAGCTATGAGCTGATATTTATTGCATAGACTGTACTAACACTTCAGTTTATTATGCGCGCCGATTATGAAACACTTGTTCAACACTAATACTGTACTTCATGCCTGTCGATTATCAAACTCTTATTCAACACTAATACTGTACTGCACTTTGGCAAGCTATAACATGTATTTTTTAAGAATCTGAATCGATCCATTTTTTCCTTCCTGGTAATCAGAAATTTGTCTTTCAACGAAAATTTGTTTCTTCTTAGTGTGTGAATTTTTTCGTCTATGTGATGTATTGATGCTATTGATCTTTACGTAAATTTCGGTCTGAAGACTGATTAATGGTCCACAAAAATATGTATAGAGGGTGAGAAGAATTAAAAGAAGAGTTGAAATGCGAATGGAAAAATTCGCACCCATTCGTTGTCCGACCTGTGTCCGCTGCCCACATATTCGGTGGAAATGGCGCATCATCATCATCATCATCATCAAAAATTGTCAACTAAATAAGAAGAAAATTATACTGCAGACTCAGTTTCAGGTTGTATAATCAGATCATGACAAACGTATCTCCTACTTCAACCGGCTGTAAGTAAAGCAGCCCGAATACAAAGTGTAACCAATGTCCAGTAAAGGTAAGCGTTCACTATATCGTATCGCTGGTAATCGCACGCAACGGATATTTTAAGTGCTGCGTTCAACTGTAAATTTGTTTCATCACATCGTCTCATCGGATTCTCCTATCAGCTGTTTAAAACATGACGTCGTACGATATTGACATTACTGAAAGCAGAGGAGTTGAGGTTAGGTCTATTAATTACGTCTGTTAGCGAATAAGAATTTGTAATTGCTTCATGCGTCTTAATTGAAGAGAAAGAAACGAAAGAAATATTGGTCACATAATATATTTGTCAAGAAATGACTTGATTACTGTAATGGGAACGCCTCAAATTATATAATTCTTCGCAAATTTCTACAAGCGAAATAAGTTTTCCGTCTGCCATTTTGGCACACTGAACATGGCACAACATAATATAAATGGACAATTAAATAAAAAGAAGGCCATGATCGCACGCATCGGAAAAGCTGCCCATCCGTTTCGTGGACGGATTTGCCGATAGGCGAATGCGTCCGATACGATCTAGTGAACGCGGTTACATAACAATTAAAGCAAAGATAGTCTTTTTCCGATCCGTGCGATACGATGTAGTGAACGCTTACCTTAATAGAATCCTTGATTTTGTATTCACACGCCGGACCTAACCCCTGAACTTTTTTCACCAGGAAGTGGTTAAACGAAACCTGCACAGAAATTTTTCAGTATTTGCCCACACGTTTTTCACTGCAACATGAATAGCTATTTCGAGATCTGAAATTACTGTAACAGGCTCAAATTTCTTACTAAAGTTCTCCTCACATTTGCTAAAAATGGCAAATTGAATCAAGGCGATGTATCGATTTATCGAGAGTGTACAGACCGGGAAAAAAGTTGGGCTAAACTTAATGAAATGAGAAGAAGTGCAATTTACAACATCCAGTGCAATTTACCACATGCAAAATCATTGCAGTTTACATACAGGAAGTTTGAATTCCAGTGCAATTTACCACCGCTCTCTTCAAGAGGTCAATATAATCCTATCTTACACTTGTAAGACTTCAACGGATAGCTGAAGGACCTTACTGATGTTATAACTGGAACCCGGAAGTTAATGTATTTGCGTATTTAATTCAAGGGGTTTAACAGACTATAAGCTGATGCATTAACCGTAGGAATTATTTAAGTTCATTAAGAATAATGCTGAAACTGATGAGGGAGAGAAAAAGAAAGTGGCTTGATCACTGGCTAAGAAGAAACTGCCCACTGAAGAACCATTGAAGGAATGGTGAATCGGAGAAGAGTTCGGGGCAGAAGGAGATATCAGATGATAGATAACATGGATAGTATACGGAGACTAAGAGGAAGGCGGAAAATAGAGAAGATTGGGGAATACTGGGTTTACAGTGAAAGACCTGCCCTTAGGCCGAAAACTATTAATTAATGAAACATGGTCTTATGTTGTACGTAACTACATATTTCAGCATTTCTTATAAATGCATTAGCATATGTTTCCTATAAGTTAACGCATATACGTTAACGTTAAGTTAATATAACTTTATTTTCATTTTGCACTGTCGACCTTCACCCATTTTACCATCACATAAACTTAAACGGGCAGGGGGTTAAAGGAGAGTTGAAACATGGGAGTCTCTTGCGGTGATTATGAAACTAACGCTCTAACATCAAGTGTAAAGTTAAGTCTCGAGTTATGTTGGAAACTCACTACTGTATTATTTTCCATCAAATTTTGGACTTACCACTGAACAGTAATGGCAAAGGAAGCTTTTAACAGAAAAAGGAGTATCTTCTGCGAACCTCTGGAAAAAGAACTAAGGAAGAGACTAGTGAAGTGCTTTGTGTGAAATCTTACCTGAAATCTTTTCATTCACGAAAAGAGTCCCCCACAAGACGTCAATCTATGACAGGAAACTGTTTTACTTTCCATTCAGAAAATATCACAAGACGTCAGTCTACGACAAGAAAGTCTTCTTTATTATTTTCTCAATCAGAAAATGTCTTAAGACATCAATCTATGATAAGAAACTGTCTGCTTTATTTTTCCTCGTCAATCTATGACAAGAAAATTCGTGAGTCAATCTATGACAAGAACTGTTTTATGTTCCCTTCAGGAAATACCACAAGACGTCAATCTATGACAAGAAACTGTCTGCTTTATTTTCCCCTAAAAAAATCGTCAATCTATGACAAGAAACTGTGTGCTTTATTTTCCCTCAGAAAATATCACAAGACGTCAATCTATGACAAGAAACTGTCTGCTTTATTTTCTCTCAAAAAACATCACAAGACGTGAATCTATGACAATAAACTGTTTTTTTTCCCTCAGAAAATATCACAAGACGTCAATCTATAACAAGAAACTGTTTTATTTTCCCTCGGAAAATATCACAAGACGTCAATCTATAACAAGAAACTGTTTTATTTTCCCTCAGAAAATATCACAAGACGTCAATCTATAACAAGAAACTGTTTTATTTTCCCTCAGAAAATATCACAAGACGTCAATCTATGACAAACAAACCCTGTCACACGAGGTCAATTTATTTTCCCCTAAAAATATCACAAGACGTCAATAATTTTGTATGAAAGTATCATAAGAAACTGTTTTATTTTCCCTCAGAAAATATCACAAGACGTCAATCTATAACAAGAAACTGTTTTATTTTCCCTCAGAAAATATCACAAGACGCTAGTCAATCTATTTCCTTCAGAAAATATCAAAGAAACTGTCTGCTTTATTTTCCCCTCAAAAATATCACAAATCAATGACAAGAAAATATTTTATTTTCCCTTAGAAAATATCACAAGACGTCAATCTGTAACAAGAAACTGTTTTGTTTTCCCTTAGAAAATATCACAAGACGCTAATCTATGACAAGAAACTGTTTGCTTTGCTCGTATTTTTTCTCAAAATAAAGTAATGTTCTTTATATCATTGTCAAAAATCTATCCCCTTCAAGTCTTGTTTAAACTAGTGAAACCTCGGATACAATCAAATACGGTAATTATTTGACAGTATGTATACAAAAATTCGTGTAATAGTTTTAGTTCGTAATTTCACGTGGATACTAATGTCTCAAGCTATTTTACATTAAGACGGAATCCAGTAGGTACCTACCATTGTCCACTCTGCAGCAGCTGCAGCCCTCTACCATCACGACCTGCACCTTCAGCTGCTCGTCCAGATCTGGCTCTCTAATACCCTGTACGACTGTAGATGAAGAAGCTACCATCTGTCGCTCACATCTCAATTAGACTAGATGTCGCGTCCAATTATCTTCCAGCAGAGGTTTGTGTCTTCATGTCATCGTACATGGCACAATATGTATCAAACGTTAAAGAAACTGAAATTCGGGGCACGCAGTAAAGCGGATTTGGTGTACAAACGCATAAATCACGCAGAAAAATGTTCATTGTTCACACAACCAAGTAATTACTCACTACAGCTGTAATACTGCACGAGTAAGCCAAGACGAAAACAGTGTCACACAAACGTACTTAAATTTCACGAAATTATATGTGATCCAACACTGAAAAATCTTTATGTACTGCAATAATGACAGTTTATTAAAGTTCACACACGAATTCCTGAGCATAAATTAATTTCCAGAATTTAGTGTGCTGGAAAAAAATACAGCTGAAAGTGTTCAGAAATTGAAACGCTCTGTAAAAATTAATTCTTGCTTTGAATTGGATATATTTGCATTAAATTATTAATCTAAAAGTAGCATATGCAATTGCTTATCACGTATTTTTCATATGAAAATAGCTTCCTTGATTCTTGTTGAAAATAAACAGTAAACAGCTGAAGATATCACAATGAGGAGCTATTAATGCTACTCCTGGAGCTACAGATACAATTTTATCACTGCTGTGCAATTCTATCTATTAACATTAAAATAGGTCGACGAAAACTCTTATTAAAATACCACGTCGACATTTTGCTTATGATATCACAATTAGGAATAACAGAACTGGTCTTACTGTTCAGATATGTTATATACTGACGTGCACTTGATTGTTTGGCTGAGTATTCGACAAAGGACAATCGTAACGAATTTGTACTACAAACTAATAGCTATAGTATAAGGGCATCTATGGAATTCGAGGCGAGATACGAACGACAAATAAGATTATATTTTAAAACGTTGAAATTAAGATAATGTAATAACATCACTTTAATAATAGCAACTTAACTCCGATATTCTTCTGCACTGAATGCTTAAGTATTTAAATAATGTAAATTAAAGAGTCATAAACGTATGTCAATGGCGACGACAAAGACATCACAGAACCACTAATCAAACGAACGTGTTGTAAACACCCTTAAAGATTAATGGCAACCGTACGTTTACACACAATAGGCTATATGGGCCGAACGCTGCACTTCTGGCATACAAACGCCCGCACTCACATTCACAGCTTGACCAGACCTGACACATCGACGAATGTCTATGACGACACTGTATCAGGTCACCCAGTCGTTGGTAACTCTTCTCTGGCACTGTGGTACCTAAGACACCTTAACACCTTCAAATCGCAAGCACAAGATCCGCGGTTGAGTATCAACAACATTTCAACCACAGGCATGAACAGAGGAGCAGAATGTATGTCTGTTTGCATTGATAAGATGGCTGACGAAGTGGGGAGAGGGGAAAGGAGGGGTGGATACGCTTCGCGCACTCTCCCTCGCACGTGGCAGACAGCTGCGAAGATCAATAGCTGCATGCACCACCATGAAGCAATACAACAAATCGATGTGGGTGCAGATTGGGGCATCCCGCAAAATGAGTAACACATATCTGTTGAAAGACGTATCAAATGATACGTCAGACACACCACCCACGGGATATTTCTGCGCCCTTGTCAATACACGGGGAGGGGGTTTGGCTTCGCGGCTGTGGAGACGCACACAGAATCGCATCTATCTGCAAACAGCAGTCAGTTTCTGCAACAAAGTCTTGTAAAAGTCTTCGTATTCAAATTTCCAGCACGAAGTGACATTTCTGTGACAGGCATCTTCAAGTGGGTCTTCACTAATAACAACACAGCTCAAACATTGCCCTTTTTCCTACCAATATTTTATCCCTGCGTGCAATAGGCGCCACCGATTTTAGCGTAAAACCTTGATGGCAGTGTCCATTCAACAATCCTATGTTGTTCTGTATGAATGAATTGCTGTAAAGCTCTCCGTCGCTTAAACAGAGTGATTCATGAGGATTTACCGTCTCTTATGGAGCATATTTCCGAAGATATTCTGAGTAAAAAATTTCGTATAAACATTTGTCCTAATCTCAATGTTTTCAGAGTTACACTAATTTGAAGTAATTAGTAAAATATCTTTTTTCTTCAGTTTTAAGGGTAAAAAAATACAAATAGAGAATGAATTATTCAGAAGTGTCATTTCTTTAATTGGCTAGCGTTCTGAAGCTAAAAATGTGTTGTTAATTGCTTTGCACAGATTTTATTTTTCAATTTTTAACTAAAAATTACATCATTCTTACGCACTTATCACAAAAATTGTTACAAATCATACGACTTTAGGAACTTGAGCTTCTTTACAGTTTAATTATGCATCCTAATGGACAGTGTTAAAGAATTTACAGAGTGGTGCGATTTGTAACAATTGTTGTGATAAATGCGTAAGAAAATGTAATTTTGTAGTTAAAAATCGGAAAAAAAAATCTGTACGAAGCAACTATGGAATTCACAACACATTTTTAGCTTCAGAATACTAGACAGACAGCCGAAATAATTGATCCTACCATCAGATTTGAAATCTCAGCCACTCAACCATCTGAAGTGAACGAAGAGAAAAAGAAAATCTACGAGCCCACGATTCAATATCTATCGGCGAAATACAACATAGAAAAAATTACAGTTACCGGTCTCTTCTTCGGAGCGAGAGGCACCATCCCGAAAGCCTTTGTAAAGTGGAGGGAAAAATAAAAGCTGACGAGAGATCTTCAAGATGCCATCGTCACCACCATAATAAAATTTTCTGTAGTTTTCGTCAGCATCTTTATGTGTACATTCAATTTAAATTACACTTGGTTCTATTTTTTTCTTATGTCTTATTCACTTTTGTCTGAAACCTGTTTATATAATTTTTCATTTTAAATTTTATTGTGAGCTATTCTGTGTCGCAGTCAAAATATTCAGACTTAAATTAAAAAATTAAAGAAATTATACTGAATAGTTCATTCTTTATCTGTAAATATTCTTTTACGCTTAAAACTCAAGAATAGTGGTATTTTACAAATAACTTCAAATTAGTGTCATTCTGAAAATATTGAGATTAGGACAAATGTTTATATGACATTTTTTGCTCTGAATATCTTCGGAAATAAGCTCCGTAAGGGACGGTAAATCCTCATGAATGAATCCTCATATCATTATTATGAAACATACACCACAGTACAGTCCGAATGGATTCAGTAGCGTGCAATAAGTGGCTTTCGTTCGCAATAACTTTAAAGTAATTTCCTACACTTTCTAAATTAAGACGAGGCGACGCTTTTCCGACCTGGATCTCAACATTAAAATACATAGTTTCTCCTGGAATCTCGCTCCACAACGACAAGTGGACACTGGAAGCTCATGGCGGAATGGAGGGTGCCCATCAAGCTCTCAGCGTCAATTTTAATTAAAACCAGCGGAAAAAAGAGGGAGAGAACCACTGGACAGGAAAATATTGGATGTGCAGCAGATTGGGGGAACAAATTATGCGTACCCGCCAGACAGACCACTACTCATGTAAAGCAGGGAGGGAGAGAGAGAGTCCTCATTTGTGGGGAACTGGTGTTGACACAGAGCACGTCTTTTGGATTTGAAAAAGTTTAGACTATTAAGGCTGGGAACGGAACGACAACGAGAACTAGAACGGAAATATTGTTGAAATAAATGTATCTAAATGTGAGAATTCACAATTAACTGTTGTGAACGCTCACATTTAAATACACTTATTTTAACATTATTTCCGTTCTCGTTCTCGTTTCAGTTCCCAGCTTATTCTGAACCGGCCTTTAGAGTCAAATTCAGTTACTGTAATTTATTCGTCTTAATTTGCTACCACACATTCCCATTTAATAATAATAATAATAATAATAATAATAATAATAATAATAATGTTCTAGTTGAAGCAAATAAAGCGATAGGGTTGGAAGTAAATCCCGAAAAGACTAAGTATATGATTATGTCTCGTGACCAGAATATTGTACGAAATGGAACTATAAAAATTCGAGATTTATCTTTCGAAGAGGTGGAAAAATTCAAATATCTTGGAGCAACAGTAACAAATATAAATGACACTCGGGAGGAAATTAAATGCAGACTAAATATGGGAAATGCCTGTTATTATTCGGTTGAGAAGCTTTTGTCATCTAGTCTTCTGTCAAAAAGTCTGAAAGTTAGAATTTATAAAACAGTTACATTACCGGTTGTTCTGTATGGTTGTGAAACTTGGACTCACACTGAAAGAGAGAGGAAGAGATTAAGGGTGTTTGAGAATAAGGTTCTTAGAAAAATATTTGGGGCTAAGAGGGATGAAGTTACAGGAGAATGGAGAAAGTTACACAACGCAGAGCTGCACGCATTGTATACTTCACCTGACATAATTAGGAACATAAAATCCAGACGTTTGAGATGGGCAGGACATGTAGCACGTATGGGCGAATCCAGAAATGCATATAGAGTGTTAGTTGGGAGGCCGGAGGGAAAAAGACCTTTGGGGAGGCCGAGACGTAGATGGGAAGATAATATTAAAATGGATTTGAGGGAGGTGGGATATGATAGTAGAGACTGGATTCATCTTGCTCAGGATAGGGACCAATGGGGGGCTTATGTGAGGGCGGCAATGAACCTCCGGGTTCCTTAAAACCCAGTAAGTAAAAATAAAAAAAAAAAAAAAAAATAAAATAATAATAATAATAATAATAATAATAAAACCTGGGTTACGTAATTGAAGGGGAATGATTTAAATTACGAATTCAGGACTACGTATAAAGAAGGTATGAATGTACGATACTTTTTTAATGACTATGAATCAATTAATATTAGAGGAGAAAAATTCGCTCCGGCGCCGGGGATCGAACCCGGATCCTTGGTTCTACGTATCAAGCGCTCTCACCATTGAGCTACGCCGAAGTCCAATCCATAGCACCGGATCGAACTTCCCTCCTCCAGTGTTTTTCCCTTTGTGGCCTGACACCAAGTTGGGCATGTATGTTGACATTTTACTAAGTCAACTGCCATTATACAAGGAGCGCACTCAGTTGAGTGATTTGGTAGCCGGGATTCCACAGTAATGCGCAACATACATGCCCAATGTTGTAAAATATGACTTGCAAAAATATAACCCAGTCCATAATATCTGGGAGTGACAGATTATGTACAATTTTTAAAACTCTGATGTCACATATGAAGCCTATATTTTAATAACCATACAAGTCCATATTTTACAACATCTTATCATACATTAAATTTGTCTATCTATATACATATGTTAAGGATAGTATGTTAAATTTACCAGATTTGGAAAGTGTTCATTACGTGTTTTCGTCGTTACGAGACCTGATAATGCCATTTTCATGGCGAAAACGTTCGTCTCTTGTAATGCAGTAATACATTCCATTTTATGACAATTTAATGGCTTGAATGGTTAATGTTTAATTGATTAGTAATTTGACGGTAATAAAATCTATACATATTCATTTTGTAATTATTAATGTTTATATTATATATGTTTATTAAGTGTATGCGGGATGACTTTAGGAAAAGTGAAGTTGTTTCGTATCGGAGTATATTGCACGTGCCACGTCGTCCGTCTTTTGTGTACCTGGCGAGTACAGCAGCGTAGAGAACGAAGGAACCCCGGTCCGTTCATAGTAATATTGCAACGCAATGTGTGCAGTTGTGTTATCCTACTCAAGTATTTAGTACGCGTTGAATGTGTTGTGCTGATCTATTCATAATGTCGAAGGCAAAACGTTCAATTCACTCAGAGATACGAAGTGCAATTAGGAAGTATGAGAGTGACATTTTATTTATTAACGAAGACAATATCGTGTGTAGTCTAATGTATGTAAAATTGAAATAAAAACCAGAACAACTCAAGCTATAGAGAAACATTGCAACAGTACATCGCGCAGGAAATGTGTTGAAATGAAATCTGAGGAACCATCTATATTATTATTATTATCATCATCATTATTATCATCATCATTTAGTTGTGCGGGTCTAAACGAAACGTTTTGCAAAGACATGTGCAATATGATGCTCAGTACAAATATTCCTCTAAAGAAATTCAGCGATCCCCATTTTAGAGGTTTTCTTCAGAAATTCTCTCGATACAAAAAGTCTTTAAGCGATAGGCGAAGACGATTCAGCTTCGACAATTTACGAGAATATATCGTCATTTACTGCAACGCTGGTAATTCAATCAATGATGACGAGGACTTAACCTTGCAAGGTATGTACTACAGTACGTCATTTTTCTTTTTCTTCTGACTGTACGGAGATACAGTAGCATATTGACGTCGTCTGTTTACGTTTAAAACCTGTTGAGCCAATGGTCTGAATGAAAAAATGTAACATATAGTAAATGTGCACCTACATTCAACGATAAGTCATCCCGCATCCACTATCTATTTATTACAAAACTATTTCTATTCAAGTTTTTTTTTTGTGGGGCGGGGAGGGATTTGCTTCAACTTCTTTTATAAAACTAACTTTTTCTTATAGCGAGCAGCTCTTCCTTTTACTGTTTCGCTGTCAACACAATTACTAGACAGATACTGAGTGACCTGCAAGTGTTTTCAGCGTAAGTACATGGACAACTACTTAAAATTTGGTTTATATAATGCCCTGACACTAATTGCCACGACCTCAATGTGTTATTTATGCTGTTGTTCTGGGAAATGAAGCTATGACGCCATCGCGACTTTTTCGACATCTCAACACAAAACATTCCGATTTAGTCAACAAACCCATTAAATTCTTCGAAAGAGATACACTTTGAATAGAAAAGAAAATTATTTCAGTCGTATTCAGAAAACATTATGGAAGCAGACGATTTCAATTCACAGGATTCAGATTCAGATATTATTGTAGCTCACTTGAAGATGTCATCCTTTGAAAAGTATTATCACGAACATGAGGATCTCCGGAGGCAAAACATGTGGATTATGAACCCTTTTCTTTAAAACAAAGATAGTTCTTTCCCGTGAAGAAATCTGCAACTTCTTGAATTATCATCAGACAAAGGACTGAAAAAAATTTAAATCTACGAGTAATTTGGGATTCTGAATAAGAATGAAAAAAATGAATATCCAAATTTACATGAAATAACAAACGGATTTCTTACTTATTTTTACACCACATATTTTTGTGAAACTGCATTTTCTGCCATGACCGTGCTTAAAACGGAACAGAGGAACCACTTGCTGCAACCTTATGAATTATGAAGCTAATGGACAGAAAACAACAGAAGTTACGTTAAAACCTTAAACCGGAAATGAGGAACCACCTGCTGCAACTTAATGAATTATAACTGTCTCTGTTTGGCTATCACTTCAGTTCATCCCAGAATTAAGAAGCTAACAGACAGAAAACAACAACAGAAGTTTCGTTAAAACCTTAAAACGGAACTGAGGAACCACCTGCTGCAACTTTATGAATTATGACTATCTCTGTTTGGCTATCACTTCAATTCATCCCAGAATTAAGAAGCTAATAGACAGAAAACAACAACAGAAGTTTCGTTAAAACCTTAAAACGGAACTGAGGAACCACCTGCTGCAACTTTATGAATTATAACTATGTCTGTTTGGCTATCACTTCAGTTGATCCCAGAATTAAGAAGCTAACGGACAGAAAACAAAACAGAAGTCTCGTTAAAACCTTAAAACGGAACTGAGGAACCACCTGCTGCAACGTAATGAATTATAACTATCTCTGTTTGGCTATCACTTCAGTTCATCCCAGAATTAAGAAGCTAACGGACAGAAAACAACAACAGAAGTCTCGTTAAAACCTTAAAACGGAACTCAGGAACCACCTGCTGCAACTTAATGAATTATAACTATCTCTGTTTGGCTATCACTTCAGTTCATCCCAGAATTAAGAAGCTAACAGACAGAAAACAACAGAAATCTCGTTAAAACCCTGAAACGGAACTGAGGAACCACCTGCTGCAACTTAATGAATTATAACTATTGTTTGGCTATCACTTCAGTTCATCCCAGAATTAAGAAGCTAACGGGCAGAAAACATCAGAATTCTCGTTAAAACCTTAAAACGGAACTGAGGAACCACCTGCTGCAACGTAATGAATTATAACTATCTCTGTTTGGCTATCACTTCAGTTCATCCCAGAATTAAGAAGCTAACGGACAGAAAACAACAGAATTCTCGTTAAAACCTTAGAACGAAACTGAGGAACCACCTGCTGCAACGTAATGAATTATAACTATCTCTGTTTGGCTATCACTTCAGTTCATCCAGAATTAAGAAGCTAACGGACAGAAAACAACAGAATTCTCGTTAAAACCTTAAAACGGAACTGAGGAACCACCTGCTGCAACGTAATGAATTATAACTATCTCTGTTTGGCTATCACTTCAGTTCATCCCAGAATTAAGAAGCTAACGGACAGAAAACAACAGAAGTCTCGTTAAAACCTTAGAACGGAACTGAGGAACCACCTGCTGCAACTTAATGAATTATAACTATCTCTGTTTGGCTATCACTTCAGTTCATCCAGAATTAAGAAGCTAACGGACAGAAAACAACAGAATTCTCGTTAAAACCTTAAAACGGAACTGAGGAACCACCTGCTGCAACGTAATGAATTATAACTATCTCTGTTTGGCTATCACTTCAGTTCATCCCAGAATTAAGAAGCTAACGGACAGAAAACAACAACAGAAGTCTCGTTAAAACCTTAAAAATTCTCAGGTGTAATAAAAATTAAAATAAATTAGGATAGCGAAGCGGCAAAGCGCAACTTAGCCGTTAACAACTAGGCAACCTTTGAGCGTTGCATAATTAGGTTTTGCTGGATTGCCATTTTACACAAATCGGTCTGATGTAGACGCAGTGGACTGCAGCTGCGACCACACCGAAATAGGAAGAAAATTAGGCGCAAACCATAATTTCGCTATTAATAACTCTGCAATCTTTCATCATTGTATGTGTAACGTGATTTTGTTGAACTTCGATGTCATTAAATTTTATCAGAGTTAGAATGACCAAAATAAGGTAACCCTGAAAGAAATGGCGAAACAAAGAAATTCTCCTTCTATTTAAGCTTCAACACATTTTCTCTAGTGCGCAGTTTGTCATTCTACAGACAGAACACACTCTGTTCTAATGGTTTTTTGCTCTAATAGTTAAATATCACGTCTATTCAGTGTTGAACGTATTTTTGTTGTTGTTAACCGCGTACTCTGTTTTCCTTACGTAAAGAAAATATTTTACAAGGGCCAACACAATTGATTATGCAATATGAGCACTGTAATGGAACACGACAGACTTCCAGAACAAACCTTGCCGTGCCATCAATCCTCGCGTAACGTTTAATTTAATTAAAACGCGCCGAGCGGCTAATGCGCTGTGACTCGCCTCACTTGTGTAAAGAAGACGTGGAAATATAGTGACGAACTGAAACATTCGACAACCCGGTTCAAAGCGTCAGCCATATTGATTTGCAGGGGGAGTGACGACAGCGCGTGGTAGGGCTTCAGAGGGCGGAAGCAAGGTGCTTTAGACTGGTTTCCGTCTGTCAACGTGAAGACTACATTCTGAGCAAATTCTTGGTAATCAAAATCGCTACAATGCTCGCCTTTAGATTCGGAGTCCGTGGGTTCAAATTCAGCCGAATATGATAAAAAAATACACTGCCGTTTTTACGATTGTCCACGCATTTCCCGCATGCTGGCTTCCGATAAGCGATAACGTAAGAGCCCAATAATTATTACACAGTGCACGCACGGAATAACAGAACAGCTATTATTAATAAATGTAATAAAAAATAAGTCTGACTTACAACATTACAGCAAGTGCTCAAAATGATTATAAAAATACACTAATTAAGGGCTTAAGACACCAATGTTATATTTTTACGTAGAAGTAAACTTTATATGCTGCATACATTTGCGTAGAAGTACGTGTTGATGGTGCGAGAAATGAAAAAGAAGAATTCAAGGACAATATAAGGATAACGGGAAGACAAGAACAAGATAGGACAAGGAGAAGAAGGGAATATAAGGATAACAAGATGAAGTAAAGGATAACAAGATGAAGTAAAAGATAACAAGGGAAATACGAGAAAATTGTGAAAGACAAGGAGAAAAATGGGAGGGGAAGGAGAACAAAGAGGAATACAAGGATAACAAGATGAAGTCAAGGATAACAAGAATAAAGTGAATAAAAAATAACAAGGGCAGTGCAAAGAGAACAAGGGGAATACAAGTACAATAAGGTGAAATCAAGGATAACAAGGGAATACAAGGATAACAAGATGAAGTCAAGAATAACAAGAACAAAGTGAATAAAAAATAACAAGGGGAATACAAGGATAACAAGATGAAGCCAAGGATAACAAGAACAAAGTTAATAAAAAATAACAAGGGCAATGCAAAGAGAACAAGGGGAATACAAGTACAACAAGGTGAAGCAAGGGTAACAAGAACAAAGTGAATAAAAAATAACAAGGGGAATACAAGGATAACAAGATGAGGCCAAGGATAACAAGAACAAAGTTAATAAAAAATAACAAGGGTAATGCAAAGAGAACAAGGGGAATACAAGTACAACAAGGTGAAGCAAGGGTAACAAGAATAAAGTTAATAAAAAATAACAAGGGCAATGCAAAGAGAACAAGGGGAATACAAGTACAACAAGGTGAAGCAAGGGTAACAAGAACAAAGTGAATAAAAAATAACAAGGGGAATACAAGGATAGACAAGGATAACAAGAACAAAGTTAATAAAAAATAACAAGGGCAATGCAAAGAGAACAAGGGGAATACAAGTACAACAAGGTGAAGCAAGGGTAACAAGAACAAAGTGAATAAAAAATAACAAAGGGAATGCAAGGATAACAAGATGAGGCCAAGGATAACAAGAACAAAGTTAATAAAAATAACAAGGGTAATGCAAAGAGAACAAGGGGAATACAAGTACAACAAGGTGAAGCAAGGGTAACAAGAACAAAGTGAATAAAAAATAACAAGGGGAATACAAGGATAACAAGATGAGGCCAAGGATAACAAGAACAAAGTTAATAAAAAATAACAAATGTAAAGAGAACAAGGAGAATACAAGTACAACAAGGTGAAGCAAGGTAATGAACAAAGTGAACAAGGGCAATGCAAAGAGAGCAAGGGGAATACAAGTACAACAAGGTGAAGCAAGGGTAACAAGAACAAAGTGAATAAAAAATAACAAGGGGAATACAAGGATAACAAGGACTAAGGGTCTAAAGTACATAGAAAAACTATGCACCATATACCCTCATTCTGGGGGGGGGGGTATCCAATTATTGTTTATATAAACGTGACACAATTACCATAGCAATGCAACACGCATCGATAAAAAAAACCCAAACCTTCTAAACAGTAATGGTACCTCTATGAACCAAACTGCTGATATGTACAGAAAATACAGCTGTTTCAAAACGGGAACTTACTTTTGAATACGCACGCACACACACACACACTATCCCTTATAAATGTAGTACATATTCGTACGTACAAACACACACGTTTACGGCCAGCAACCAATTAATACCGAGGCAGAAAGCTTTGTGCAGAATACATCTTTTTTTACATGCATCAATACTTGTCTTGTAATGCCAAGCGGTGTTGTCACATTTTCGTTACAAAGATTATTCCTGGTTAATTATTTTTATACCGACATCAATACACTGATATCTACGACCACCATCCACAGTGAATGAACTTGAAGCTGTAAAATTACTTCTAACATGAAATTAAAATTACTAACATTTTTTTGTCTTCATCAATCAACTCCAGATGCAACATTGGTTTTTATTCCACGTGGAATAGAATTGAGAACGTCAATTATAATTGCTAACTCATCATTGGTAGACATGTTACCGCTTTTTGTGAGTAGAGCGGCATCTGAGAAGGCCTACCCAAACAAACTTCTATCTTATCTCTTCAAAAGAAAGCGCCCTCTTTGACATCATCTGGATATTAAATGGACGCTCGAACTATATATACATATACACATATACTCGCAAATACATATATTACATACACGAGGCAGAGAAATTGAATTAGCACATGACAGCACAACATGGAATATCGCCGTGAACATGCGGCAACTTCTACAACACGAGTGTTGTGCAGGCAGCTTATACAGTTTAGTGTAGGGGATTGGAACTAATCTTTCATACTCCTCTATTCCATCCAACTCTAGGGTGAAACCTGATGTCAACAAATTCATGTGCTGTGATGTCTCATAATTGGCCGTCTACACAGTACACATCTCGACGTAAAATATATAGTCCGATATTAGCCTATATTTTAGACTCTACCATTTGTTTGTTTTCAAATAAAATCTTTGTCAAATAATATTTTAATTTCAAATACTGATATTTATCATAAGATTGCGTCATTCAGTAGCCACCACTCAATAACCCATACGTTCGATCGCCTCTATAGAATGACGTCAATCGAAAGAGAAAGACGTCTATAAAATAATGCAGTCCATTCCACAGTATTGAGTCGCCTAGAATCAAACTGCACTTTATTCACAAAGCTGATTTTTCGGAGACTTCCGTGGTGTCATCAGGCGAGTACAAGAAGATGTAGGTCACCAGCTGAGAATGAAAGATGTGTTCAAGATAGAAGAGAAGGGGAAAAGAGGAGGGGTGCTGACAAGAAGGGAAATATAGATGTGAATCGACCAGATAGTGAGAAACAAATGGGTAGTAACTAGAGCCCTGATGTTTAGGCATTTATAACAGTTCAAATAGGCAGGCAAAAAAGGCAATAAAAACGTAAAAAAGGCACAATAATCTTTGAAAAAGACATTATAAATTTTAAAAAGGCATAGGAAGCTTTGTAGTTTCAATAATTTTAATTATGTCGCGCTGACCATTGTCGTCAAGTCTTTTGAATAAGCAGTCGTGGACAGCCGATAATGGGTGGTCCTCCAGCTTGAGGGTTGGGCGAAGGGCTAACAACCCATCACCGTAAAAAACAGCTTGTTACGTATCCCTATAATAGAGCGATCGGTTTGGAAGTAAATCCCGAAAAGACAAAGTATATGATTATGTCTCGTGACCAGAATATTGTACGAAATGGAAATATAAAAATTGGAGATTTATCCTCCGAAGAGGTGGAAAAATTCAAATATCTTGGAGCAACAGCAACAAATATAAATGACACTCGGGAGGAAATTAAACGCAGAATAAATATGGGAAATGCGTGTTATTATTCGGTTGAGAAGCTTTTATCATCCAGTCTGCTGTCAAAAAATCTGAAAGTTAGAATTTATAAAACAGTTATATTACCGGTTCTTCTGTATGGTTGTTAAACTTGGACTCTCACTCTGAGAGAGGAACATAGGTTCAGGGTGTTTGCTTAGGAAAATATTTGGGGCTAAGCGGGATGAAGTTACAGGAGAATGGAGAAAGTTACACAACACAGAACTGCACGCATTGTATTCTTCACCTGACATAATTAGGAACATTAAATCCAGACGTTTGAGATGGGCAGGGCATGTAGCACGTATGGGCGAATCCAGAAATGCATATAGAGTGTTAGTTGGGAGACCGGAGGGAAAAAGACCTTCAGGGAGGCCGAGACGTAGATGGGAGGATAATATTAAAATGGATTTGAGGGAGGTGGGTACGATGATAGAGACTGGATTAATCTTGCACAGGATAGGGACCGCTGGCGGGCTTATGCGAGGGCGGCAATGAACCTTCGGGTTCCTTAAAAGCCATTTGTAAGTAAGTATAATATATTTTAGCAATAAATTTAAATTATATCAACTTAACTCATATATTTACATCGTAGGTGACACACGTTGACTTATAAAATACTTTTTTTCGTGATTAACTGTCTTTTCACAATCCTTACATACCAAAACTGTTCCATCGGCTGAAAACGGCATGGGCACCAAATTCACTAACGTCAACATGAAGTTTACTTTTCAATGGTTTACTGAATTTAGGCATTCTAGCTAACCGATCTTATAAAGTAGCCACGTTCAATTAGTAGGCTAGCGGTGTCAAAGAGGACGGAAGCTTTGTAGTTTCAATAATTTTAATTATGTCGCGCTGTCCATTGTCGTCAAGTCTTTTGAAGGCCGCTCTAATACTCCACGCGGAGTGTATGGGCGGAAGCTTTGTAGTTTCAATAATTTTAATTATGTCGCGCTGACCATTGTCGTCAAGTCTTTTGAAGGCCGCTATAATACTCCACGCGGAGTGTATATATAAACCAGAGTTGCAAATTTTAGCAGTGTGCCTTGTTCCATGTTATATTTATATATAGCAGCAACAAACAAGACGTGACAACGTCGCATTTTCATTGCATGCATGCAATAAAGACCTACAAACCTTAAAAGGAATGCCGCTGCCTAATAATTAAACGAGGCTACTATACCTTCTGTCACCCGACAATAACTGACTGTTCCTCACTCAAATTTCTTTCTCTTACAGTAATAAACACGTGTAGCACAAAATTGTAACAGTAAGATTTGAAAATATGAAAGCAAACAATTGAAAATGCTACGTGACAACTTCTATGAGAACAAGCTTAATATTAAAAAAAATAAAGCTGATTGTTGGTACCGTGAAGACATGACAATATTATATTTTGTACCTGTGGATTGTCGATCATTATTCATATTACACCAATAGTATTAAAGCATGACTATTAGCAGATTAAGCACAGACATAAATTACTTTTATTTACTATTGTTAGTAAAGTTAATCATTATTTCAAATATTTAAATGTCATACAGATTACAACTAATTAGAAAATTGCAAATAAACAAGAAATATTGCTTTAAAATGACAAAAAAGACATTTATTATTGAATTAGTAAGAAATATCTTTAAAAGACAAAATAGGAAAAATAAAAATTGGCCCTATCATTTTGATTTACTCCAAATCACATTTATATCTAGGCAAACAATGTTTTACTTCCACCCAGTAAAAAGGCATTTTGCCAAACATCCGGGCTCTAGTAGTAATAAATAAAAATCAATATATAATTTAAGAAGATGGTGTACGAGTGGGAGAAAAAAATAGCAAATGAAACGGAAGAGAGAAAGGACGGAAAGTAGACAGTGAGTGATTGTGAAGAAGATCATAGTGCTTATATTTAATAAGAAGGTACAGAATAGTGTGTAATATTAATGAATGGAAGAGTAAGGTAGTAAGGTGAGCTAGGAGTAGGAATTAGCCAGGTGGATGTTAGTAGGAACAAGAAAGAAGGGGAAGTGTCAGGGAACATGAAAATAAACTGAATTATATCGTAAGAGTAATTCAAGGAAGAGTTACTTACAACTTACTTACAAATGGCTTTTAAGGAACCCGAAGGTTCATTGCCGCCCTCACATAAGCCCGCCATCGGTCCCTATCCTGTGCAAGATTAAGCCAGTCTCTATCATCATATCCCACCTCCCTCAAATCCATTTTAATATTATCCTCCCATCTACGTCTCGGCCTCCCTAAAGGTCTTTTTCCCTCCGGTCTCCCAACTAACACTCTATATGCATTTCTGGATTCGCCCATACGTGCTACATGCCCTGCCCATCTCAAACGTCTGGATTTCAAGTTCCTAATTATGTCAGGTGAAGAATACAATGTGTGCAGTTCTGTTGTGTAACTTTCTCCATTCTCCTGTAACTTCATCCCGCTTAGCCCAAATATTTTCCTAAGCACCTTATTCTCAACCACCCTTAACCTATGTTCCTCTCTCAGAGTGAGAGTCCAAGTGTCACAGCCATAAAGAACCGAATATAACTGTTTTATAAATTCTAACTTTAAGATTTTTGGACAGCAGACTGGATGATAAGAGCTTCTCAACCGAATAATAACATTTCCCATATTTATTCTGCGTTTAATTTCCTCCCGAGTGTCATTTATATTTGTTACTGTTGCTCCAAGATCAAGGAAGAGTTAGCAACGATAAATTAATAGGAATTGTAGACAAAACACAGATTGAATTACAGTAAATGGCGAATGAAATTCGTAGGGATAGGGGGAAGTAGAAAAAGATGGGAGTAGAACGATAGTATAGTGGTAGATAATAAACACGTAATATAGAAAGGGATAAATAAATTAATTAAATGAATGGACATGATAAATAAGGGAGGAGTATAGCAGGCGTCCGTCACGGAATGTATAGATGGTGTTAATCCTCAAATGATAACAAATTTTATTACGTTGTAGGTGACATCGGTCCCCAGACCCTATAATTTTTATAACTTTTATTATTCATTATATTATTTAATTTACTTCCTATAATATATTTTTTGATAGTTTTAATATAGCGTAATAAAATAATTTCTAACATTAAATTACAATTCTAAAGCAGAAACTATTACAAAATTATGAACCTGGAGTGAAATTCAGTGTGAGATACCTCACTTTTACATTGTTTGTAGTAATGTCACGAGAGGTCTGTGATTTATCTGGGAAATCTCAGACCTCGAGTGACATTTATTAGGACTATTTCGTGAATAAAATAAAAATGTAAATAATATATCCCTAAAATTCGATCACAAAATGTTAATAATTGTATATTAACGAATACTTAACCTATTCAGACATTGTGAAGTTGAAATACTCGTAGATGAATATTGATTACTGCAATAAAGAAATTCGATGTTATTATTCAGTAATGCCAATTGCGAAAAGCGAAATACAGGTTTAACAAAGTTAATTACATGTACTGCACTTTTCTCTCATTATTATAACATAAATATATTTTCATTATCTGCTGAAATCATAATTTAATTTAACAGTAACAGTGGGGACAGCTATATACCAATGCTTATGTATTCACAGCGAGACATGTTGCTACACAGTGAAGCCATCTCTGTATAGATAGGCCTAATTAAAACACGAATTATATTACGCCATACGGAAGGCAGTTTGATAAAGACCTTATTATTACTATGCAAGGTTTTTGGGTTTGATATGCGATGATGTTACATAAATATGAACATCTGACTTTCTATTGTTTCATTTCATTCACAAAATACAAATTTTGTAGGCTACAATTAAAGGTTAAGTTACCTGTGGAAGCAGGACCAATGTCAGCAGCTGTGCCTTATTTCGACCGTTACAATCAGTGCTACAGGAAAGCATTTTTTATAGCTCGACAAACGCATTCTCGCTGTAGTGTGTAACGGAACTAAAGCTGCATCTACACAGTTCAATATTCCAATCGCGTATGCGTCCAATCTGGGAAGAATATTGAAAGAATCAAGTTTAAAAGGTACGTTCAATTAAGATGCATGAAGATTTTGTGTCTACATGGTGCGCCGTTTTGAACGTCGTCTTCACTGCGTAAATATATTAATATTCAATATCAATCTTGCATTCATTGCTTTAAAGTTGAAAGAAAAGTTTAATCGTATAGTTGCATCTTAATGTATTCATGATCATCAATTTACGGGGAAATAGTTGGCGACAACCACTAAACAAAAGAACGACCATGCGATAAATTGATAGCGATAAATCTGGCTGCAAAATTACCGCAAAGTGTGACTGTGATTGGTTTGAATTCAAAATTTCATTACACTTCATTGGTCGAAAATGGAATAACGTCATATAAACGAAATAGTCACTTTAATTTAATTCACATAATCATCATCATCATCCAATTCAAGCACTAGACCTACTGGTCTGTTGCGGTCTCAATGGTCTCATGTCAACTTTTTAATGGTCTTCCAACAGATCGTTGTCCAGAATGGCGGTAATGTAGCACTGCCTTTTGCAGTCTTTCTGTTGGCATTCTCTCGACATGCTGTTTCCAATTAACTCTACAGATTTGAAGAAAATTTAATATAAGTTGGACGTTAAATTCTTCCAAAATTTTTTCTATTTCGTTTTCTATCCCAAAGTGTGTATCGCGCCGTTTTCATAATGAATTTCATTTCGTTGGTAGTTATATGCTGAACATCTTTTTTTTTATCAAATTCCAGGCTACTGATTCTAGACTAAAGTAGGTCGTGATAATATGTTGTACATCTTTAACCTTGTATGTTTCTGTACTAAATTAGGTTTGAAAACTGAATTGATAATGTCGATAACTTTGACAAAATCAGTTATTTTAGGATCGATATTCTTTTCTTTTTCATACGAAAGACGGTACTCTAAATGGTTAAATGTTTTCACTTGTTCTAGAATTCTATTTTCATTACAGATTTTACTTCTTATTGGATATTTACCTTTAAACGCCATAACTTTTCTACAGAAATGATCATATTATAGTCTTTTGCAACAGTGTTTAATGAATATATAGTCTGTCCAGAGGCTATATAAGGTGGAAGCCCCACCACTGGACTTACCTGGTGATAGTCTTGTAAACTATTCTGGGGAAATTCAATTACTGTCAAGTCTGAATTGGTAGATAGCCGGATGGATAAAACTGACGACGACATATTTCATAATAATAATAATAATAATAATAATAATAATAATAATAATAATAATAATACTAATAATAATAATAATAGTCTATATTATGTTCATTAATGTCCTCCTTGTTTATAATTTTGAACATTGTAAATAACCATTCACAACATCAGAATAAAAATCACAATTTCTTTACACATTCGATGCACAACTTCTTAGAACACTCCAAGCAATTCTGTGTCCCACACTTGACGTACGGTACTTGTAATATTAGTCTTCAATTTCGGAGACTGTGTTTTGACTAGAAGATGACAAAGCATCGTTCTCTGGAACATAGGAATCATCTGAACCATAATCATCATCACAAACATCTGCTTGTTGTAAGGCTAATTGGACTAATAGCGGATTTCGGCGTGACACATTTACATTCTGGTTAGCGTTCAACATTTCATCCAAACTGAAACGAAAACACCGATATGCCACATAACTTTGTTTCCTAAGAGAGTGAACTATAACTTGTAATTACTATAAAACAATGACTTGCTTTATAAAATAACAACTCAGAGGTACGCAAAATATATTTAAGTTAACAGTAATACCGGTCTAAGAAGTCTTCTTGGTAAATTTACAACAATGAGTGGCAACAATTACAAAACCATGTTTTCACATCAAAGACAAACACTCAAATGATGCATAGCTAGGCATTCACAGTTGCGACATAATCAGTGAAGCCAATATCACGAAAAAAAGAGCGCCAGGGTCTGAGAGACCGATATTACCACTTAAGGGTTAAGTAGTGTAAGAATGGGAATGCTGGCTCGAAATACAGGAATGTGAAGGGCCAGCAGGACCGTAGAGGTTGGAAGACAAACTATAATAATAATAATAATAATAATAATAATAATAATAATAATAATAATAATAATAATAATGTTTCTAAACAATGTTCAAACGGAACGTTTCAGAACAAAAAATCGTATTACATTATTAGCCTACTGTATAATATGGACGTGCGGCTCGTATGGGGACGTTTATTCAACGCGCTGTCATGTGGAATAAAGTGTCCGCGACTGTTACGTCACAGATAAGCCCCGGGCTCGCGGGGACATGTGAGAGGCGACGGCTTCCTCGCTTCTGCAACTTCCGCCCAACTTTCAGGTGATACCGCGCGCGCTCGCTCGTACAATGGGAAGTTGCTCCACATGACAGACAAATGCGACGCTTAATCTTGCGCGCAGACTGTCAGGCAGAGCTGCCAACATAAAAGCTGAACGGAAAATCTGCCTGAACAAAACCCATTCGCATGTACAGTGCAGTCCTTCAACCATGTGTAACAGACACTTTTTGAAAGCATCCAGAGGAAATGATCTTCATGAGATGTTCCAGTAACACCATTTTATGTACATTTTTCAACCTAACTTAAAATATATACTGGGTGATTGATGACAAGGGCGTGGATGTTGAGGACCTAAAAATCTACTTAAAATGATCAATAAACTGCCATTAAAGTAATGGAAAAATGACATAAAATTAAAAGAAAAAGACATTTAAATATTATTCAAAGTACTCGCACCACAACTTCTTAAAACTTAGTCACCTTGTTTCAATGACTGCCCTGCAAATCTCGGAGAGAGGAGGCAACCTCCTGGAATTCGAACCTTCCAACAGATCTGATAAATTAAATCATGTACTGTAAAATGAAGAAATATCGCTGCAAATTTTATTTGAACTATAAAATTCCCAAACCTTGTGCTCTTGCTCTTGCACAGTCGTGTTATGAATCCATGTGTTGCGGTTACTAATATTGTTTCATTTTCATTACAGTGTTTATAAAGATTGTGTTTTATTCATGTTTTATTGGCCATGTGTTGCGGACTGGAAATTCAGTGTTTACAACATTGTGTTTTATCCAAAATAACAGATGGTAATATTAGTAGACATATAGTTAATTTTAATATTTATTTTATTTTATTAATATCCTTTTGTAATTCTATTGTACAAAAAATAGCGTATGAAACTCAACAATGTAAACTTTCAATGAAATTATTATATTCGTTACCCCATGAGGTTCAATTATAAACAGCCTATATACTATTATTACATTAATGTACAAATTTTTTCAGATTAAATTATTCTTTTGTCCCGAATAAAGTAACGGAAGAAAATTAAATTTAAGTACTTAAATGTTTTGAGAATAACTTACAACTTAATTTATTGTTAACGGTTAAAAAAATATTTCGTATTAAAATGTTAAATTTGAAACGCGACTAATATTTTCAGGATACGTAGTACTAAGATGCATGCATGGAAATGCATGACTTAGGGCTCTATCTTTTACCTTTTAAGAAATATATTTTATTACTTAAAATGTGGGAATGGAAAAAACATTGCATGCAATTCGTGAGTTGAGTAGAATTTGTTGGTCTGGACTACTTAATTGCAGTCGTCGCTATCGCTCGGGCGCAAACTTGTCCTCGAGTAGTAAAACTAGTTACCTCCCTTAATACATGAATAGCTATTTCCTAACATTTACACTGAGCCAGTCAATCTTCGCTTCTTCCCCTCAACTTTGCTGTCGTATCACTAATCTTTGATGGCAAGAGAAAAAAAATATCGTTAGCAAATTCAAAATCTCCCTGTCTATCTCTTATTCCCCACTCCATTTCCCTCTTTCTTCCCCTTAACATCACTTTAAACACTACCAAGCACCAACATAAATATCGAATACACCCTGACGCACTCCATATTTTGTGGCCCTAACATGCTCTGAAAGTTTCCCTTCGTGTAATATCTTACACCTGAGTTCGTTATAGGCTATGTGTTTCTTTAACGTGTGATTCGTATGAAATCTCATTAATAGACAGGGGGAAAAATGTCAAATAAAAATCATGTTTACGGTTTACAAGTATTGTTCGCATAGATTTTGGCATGAGATGTGCATGCATCCGAAGTAGGTACAACAGGGTACCGTCTGCAGAGAGCACCACGCGAACACCGAAAACAACTGCCACTTTGGGTTCTCAGTCAGTCCTCGTCCGTTCGTGAACAGAGAACAATGAGATACGTAAAAATATTCTTCATTTGTGTTGAGTGAAGTGATCATAATGCCGAAGACAGATGTTAAAAACATAGGGTGTATTCTTTAATACAAGAATATGGTGTCCACATTTTAGTAGTGATACTGGTGAAAAAGTGTCGGTTATGTATATGTGCATTAAAAAATTTAACAAAACAATCGATAGAACATCACTATAATACACAGAAACACATGAAAAATGTTGCTCGTATGTTAGAAGAAAATAAGGGTTCAAGTTCAAATTCCGCCTCAAATATGAAATATGACCTTTGCCAGGATTTGTGCCGAATGATGATAAGTTGCAATATTCCATTCAAAACGTTGGGCAATCCTCACTTTAAAGGGTTTATAGAAAAGGATACAAAATGTGCCATTATAATAGTTATATCAACGTACAACCAATATTCAGTGATTATTCCGTGTGCCAATTTGCATTTCCCCCGGCCTATACCTGCACGGGCCTTTAGTGTACCTACTGTGCTTACGTAAACAACAACTCTCTGACGAGACAAATTAGTCGCGTTGTAGTTACTAGAGCTGGGAACGGAGCGAGTAGAACTGTTGAGTAACTCGGTTCTATCGGTTTATGTGCTTGGCAGCGGAGCACCGAAGTTACTCGGTTAACCGTAGCCGTTACCGGTCAGTTCAAACGTTCAGAGTTCGCATGTTTTACTTAATTCTAGCAGACAACAACATAGGTACTGTTGTATTTAAATATTTTCTGCTGCAGGACAAATTATTTCCTTATCCCCAAGGCGGGCTGAAAGGCCTCTAGTATTGAAGAGGAGTTCATCCTATTATATGACCTGTCAAGTGGGCCTAATGAACATTGGCAGTCTGAACATATTACTATACATAACTAATAATAATAATAATAATAATAATAATAATAATAATAATATAATAATATCATCATATTAGAGTGTTTGATTGATATTAAAATATGTTAAAAAAGGAAGTGCATTTTATTTTTCTTCTATTTGTGTTTATTGGATTTGTGTTACCTCATCACTCATAATTTTATTTGTATTTATTTCTACGAATTATGTTACCTAATTATTTTAATTTATCAATAATATTATTCTTCACCAAAGAGAACATGGTTGTACTGAAGGCTAGTAATGTTATAAAATAAATAAACATTATGTTCTTCAGTTTAAGACTCCACGTTTTATTGATTATTTTATCCACTTTCCGTAATAGTAAATAATTCTGTGTGTTATTTTTAAGTGTTTTAGGCAGCGCTTCATGGAGCCCGTTTCTTTCTATCTTCTTTTTTAATTAGCTGCAGCGTTTAACGTTTACATCACATGTTAATTTATTAGTTAGTATTATAAATTATTTTATCAATTTTATTTCGTCTGTCATATATAACAACACTGAAAGTTAAATAGTCCTTTCATACAAAATAACTCCGCAAATCGTTGTAATCACGCAAATGAATTTTGCAATTGCCATTTTGCAATGAAGAGAAGCACTTTTTTCTCGTCAATTGGCAAAGCGAAAGCGCTTTACTACAACGCTTTTAAAACACGCTTGGTTTCACTTTCAAAGTACGTTCTAAAATCGACTCAATCTATCTAAATTTTAAATCTGCCGCCACAAATTTGTACTCGGTTCAACCGAGTAATGACGTCACAGTAACTGCTCCGAACCGAACCGCTCCGTCCCCAGCCCTAGTAGTTACCTTCACATCCGAATGACTTTTTTTCCGCTCTCTACTCATTAATCTATTTTGTTTTAAATTAAAAGTGAGAAATGACAATTAATTGATAGAGAAATCAGAGATAACTTATTAAAATCTGTCAATCATGAATAACACCATGACCTTCCCAAAAATACGTACATCCCCATGTCTTTTCATTAGAAGCAGTCAAGTAACTAAACGGGTGGCTAGGTCCAGCGTCTAAATACGAAGAACTGCTTACTGAATGTAAGCTACTGCTTCGCGGCGATGACTATCTGCCACAACACAAGAGCGCGCCGTCACGCAGAACTTCCCATCTGGAGCTGGCAGCCTCGTTTTGCGGATCACTTCACTACTTCCGACCCGTGCAAGTCACAACATCGCCCTCAGCGAACAAGGCTCGCTATTGCCGTCTGTCAATCTCAGGTTCCGACAATTCACGGCGCTCATAATTCTGCGTGATATGCACAGCAGGATAATGCTACTGCATCGGCCTTCACGTCTAGCAAAGCAATCAAAATCTCGGGAAGAACAAGATGGAATAATGTATGGTGGACAAAGATGGTGTTTCGTATTTCTTTCGACATATTCGCTTCTATCTCTATCTCTCTCTCTCTCTCGCCACCGCCAACAACAACACAATTGAATATGCGGCTAATTATTTGGCAATCTCCACTCATTAGTAGAGTGAGACTAATTTAGAGCAGACTTGAACTTTTAGTAGAATGTTAGCCTAATTTTGAGTTGACCTTAACTTCACGTGTAATAATGTGGCCATTGATTAATGTGAGTAATTTAGAGATGACATGAACTTCTTTATGGAATACTAGACTAATTTTGAAATCACCTTAACTTCATTGTAGAATATGTGGCCGTTGATTGATTAATGTGGGTAGTTCAGAGTCTACCTGAACTTCTTAACAGAATGTTAGGCTAATTTTGAACTTCTTAGTAGACTGTTAGAAATTTATTTTTTCAGTCGTTGACTTTACTACTATATATATTTTGCTAGGTGTTAACCTTTACATAATAAGTTGTGTGATGTATGAACGTTTTCGTTGAGCATGTTGATGTCAACATCATCAGATACACTCTGTCATTTTACAATATCAATACTCTCAGTATTATCTACACAATCTACACATACAATACATGTTTACTATCATATGAGGATAAAACCTATTAAAAATTATATGAATTAGTTTTATAATGTTCAATTGAGGATACCCCAAATGTCAACAATTAAAATATATTTATATTATCATGGATTTATTTTTTTTGCAAGTCATCACATGTGAACAATATTATGAACGATGTAATGATATGAGACTAAAAGTGAGATTAAAATATAAAAATGAGCTAACTCTATTCAATGCTTTACTATGCATGTGAGGATTTGCAAATTACAATGCTTTGTTACAAGGTATTCACTTTTCCATATCATGGTGTAAGATTCTAGCCTGTTATAACTGCCTATATTTTGCAGATCTTGGTGTTATTATTTATGCCAATATGTTGGGTTTAAATTGTTTATAGTTAATTAGATGATGGGCGTATGTTCTGTTGTTGCTCATGTTACACTAAAAATAATCAAAGTCGTAGATAGTTAATCTAATTTTGAAACTGATGGATTTGAATTTAGTATTTATAATGTATTAAATGAAACTTACGGATAATTATTCAATCCAGTAGTGATGTTGTAGAAGTTTATTTAACATGGTGTGAATCGAATGTCTGAGATCGCTGAAAGACTGTTAGGCTAATTTTGAGATAGTCTTAACTTCGTAGTAGAATGTTCGGCCTTTTCTTGTTAATATTAAGTTCTTAGTACAACGTTCGCCTAATTTTGAGCTCAAGGTACAATGTTCGGCTTTTTTTGTTTTGCCAATATATACTTCTTAGTACTACGTTCGAATAATGTTGAGCTAATATTAGCTTCTTAGCACAATTTCAAAGGCATGTTGTGCCCGATAAGTATAATTAATACAATTTTAAATATATATGGATTTATTACCGTCAAAATTACTTATCAAGAATCAACCATTCAAGTCATTAGAATATGACAAATTAATACATAATGACAGACGAACGTTTTCGCCATAAGTATGGCATCCTCAGGTCTCAAAGTGACAAAGGCACATAATGAACACTTATATTTCTGGTTTACATACAATCATTAAAATTAGTGTTGTGGAATTTAATCGATTAATCGATCAATTTCTGTTGTAAGATTAATCGATCAAAAATATTTAATCGAATAATCGAGTCGATTAAAATTAATCGTTTGTAGTTGATATTATTATTTTGTTAATACAAACTCATACTGAAAATTCCGACAATATCTCTCTCTCAGAAATTGCTTAATTAAAAGCACAATAGTACTGTTATTTTCTAACTGTAAACCAGGTAGCGTACGGAAAATCTTTGCACAAACACTTCAGAAAGAGATGGAGATATGAGGACAGTGACCTAGTCTACCTCTATTGAAAGTTGAAACACAATGCGAAACCCTTGTTAAGTTTTGTCAGCTAATCTTCCTAGCTTATGAAATTCATACTCTCCTGGGATTTGTCCCCCTCATCCCTTATTATGTGCTAATATAAACTTCTTGGTATTGTTAAGCTGATCTTAGTTCCTATTCATTTCACAGTGTTCCTTCAGAATCGAAGGACTCCTCGAGTATACTATACTCAGATTCAAGTAACGGCGATGGCGAAGTTGTATTGTATTGTATTTATTTACATTCCATGGTATTCACACATCGCTTCACAGCTAGAATATGGAACATGTAAAAAAAATCTTAATAGCACTATATGGTCTTAATTATATAGTAAGTCTTTCACTGCAAACTCAGAAAACATGTCCTGCAGATATTTTAACCAAAACTCTCACAGGACTGCCCCGGAATCGAATCCTGCTTCTCTGTGTTGAGAAGTCGTCGATAGGTGGAACTACGGTCCGGAAATGATGTTGGGGTATTTTATTTCGCCAGTACGTCGTTCAGAATGGATCACTACATCATAAAACAGAGTTGTTTGATGTGAACTGCAGATTCCACACTATTTCTGGTGTGACATCATAACTCTTATACTAATAAACACAACACCGCATCACGGCGTGCGGAAAAGGGGGAGGGAAACGGAGGGAGAAGGTCAGAAGTCAAAGAGAAATTCTATATAAGGTATCTCCCTCCCAGGATTCCAGTCGAATATTCAAAGAGGTCAAAGGTGAACTTGGAATCGTTCCACTTGCATTAAACAGAGTACAGAACGTCTTGCAGGCTAGGAAGCACCTACGTATTAGGCATCCCACCGTACACGACTCTTGTGCAGGAAACCTACACACACAACTGCAGGCGCACTCTCCATTCAAAACCCAGCTACTGTACAGCTAAAAGGTTTTTCCTCTCGCATTGTGTTTTAAGTCTTCTAGACTCGTGATGTTATGTTAGCTGGAAACACTGGCCTTCATACTGGACTGTAGTTTACTCACTCACATTTTAGGTAGGGTGGGTGGAATCATTCGACAAATATAACGCCAAATATTTTCAATATGACATCGACTGTTCAAATATTTATCCGGAGGAATACAGCAATTAATTATTCTGAAAAGAAGACACAATAATTGTTAATTATCACCACTAGTAAACGCTTAACTTGTGTGCAATTATTATGGATGTCCTTGAGAATCAGGGATTCAAAACATTGTTAGTGACGAAGAAAATTCCTGCAATGTCCCACTGAACATGAAAAGTCAGGTAAAATTACTCCAAACTTTGAAATACTGTATTTATAGAGAGATGGAAGACACTGCTAGAATCTGCTAGAAAAATACACTGTGTCGTAAGATGACAGATGCATTCTCATACATTTCGTGCCTTCCGAAATAATTTATTTCCTCTTGTTAACAGATACATTCTTATCTACGTTACATAGGCATATTTTTACATTATACTTAAATTTCTATATCCATTATCTCGCTCAACAGGCACGAATATGTTGACACACTTCCGAATGCACGCAGAGACATAAAAATTCACATGAAACAGCTATTCGTAACAGGAAAAAAAAGAAAATAAAATAATTATATGTACAAGAAGTATAGAATAATTATATGTACAAGAAGTATAGAAAAGAAGGCATTTAATTTAATTTATAAACTGTACGACTTAAGTACATAAATGTATTTCTTCAAATATTTATATTAACCCATTAGTGCTCAGAATTATTTTCCTTTTAATTTTCTACATTTTTCCACATATACTTGATCTATGCATCGCTCATGTAATGGAAAAAAAAACACTAAAAAAAAGTCTATAGGCATCAGAAGATGCAAACATTTCATGGCAACTTTAGTTGTCACAGACCACTAGACAGATAATTTTATGGCGTTTAAAATCTGCCTCAAAGTGAAAAAAATTTTAATTTGACATATGGAACTGAAGTTGCAACATAATTTCACAACACTGTAAGACGAACCCACAATGAAACCAATGTCATAAACTAGCTTTAAAGTATTAAGTAAACATTCTGAAATGTATTTTAGAGTGATTTGAAATGATGATGTAAGATTTACTCGTAACGACAGTAATTACATTGTAGTTTCATGTATGTAGACAAACTCAAAATCACTACAGAATTTCGCGTCTGCATTCCACAACGATTGACTTTGAAATGAGGGGTTGTGCCTGAGATTACTGGAACATATGTCTCGAAGAGCTTCCGTCACAAAAAAATAGTGCCAACCTAATATTATGTTTATTACAATTTTTAAACAAACGGCAACTAAAGTTGTCACTGAGCACTAATGGGTTAAAGAAATATATTTACCAAAGAATAAAGGATACTATACATATTTAGTTATTGTAATGTCATTAATGTCAGAGGGTTATGCTTTGAGTTATTTCAAACAAAAACAATTTTGCTCGTTTTTGCTTCCTTTTCGAGATAAAATTATTTTATATCGAACATTTCGTAGCGTGTTTTGGGAAAGCCATTGATTTAATTCCCAATATTCTCAGTTAATTTAAGAGATCAGTGCATTATGATAATGAATTATTGAAAAAAAAATACTTTCGTCCTTTAAATATGCAGAAATTTGATCCGAACAAATGTAACTTCTGTACCTCTTTTCATCACCGACACTAGATTATTAATCAGAAGACATTATTATTATTATTATTATTATTGATTGCAGCACTCCCATTTTTTCAACGATGTGTTTCTTAATGAAAAGTGATCGCCTTATATATACCTCTACAATTACTTGAGGTTAGGTAATCATTAATATCCAGTAGGCATATATATATATATATATATATATATATATATATATTTTTATTAGGCAAGTGATAAAGTGAAAAGAGTGATAGTGACAGAAAAGACGGTAAGGCAAGGGAATAATAGTGAAAAAGGATAAGATACAAGTAATAACCAGAGAGTGATATTTTTTTTTTTTTTTTCACATTCAGCAATTTATTGGTAAAGTTCCAAAACAAATATGTTTTCTGCCTTTTCGTATTTTAGTGTAAATTCAAATAACGATGCACAAATATTGTTCATGTCCAGCTGTCAAAACAATTGGGCACAGAGACATTAGTGTAGGTTTAAGGAAGTCAGAGGTTGTGGAAAAGTGCATATTATTCACTTAAAAAGGATTTTGTGTTCTGTGTTTCTTGTAGAAATTTGCATTGTATTGACCAAGACGCTTGATGAATGGATTTTCACTTGAATTTGCACTGTTATAAAACTTCTTAACTTGTTCACGTAATGAGTCTTTCAGAAATGTCATGTCCAAATCAAAGTGTATTTGTGCATTTGTTGTGTACCAGTCTGAATTATGTATTATTCGGAGCACTTTATTTTGAACAATTTGAAGAGGTTGAAACACTGTTTTTGGAATATAACACCAAGCCGGAGCAACGTAAGTTAGAATCGGTAAAATCAGCATTTTGTATAGCATAACTTTTCTTCTTAGACTGAGGACAGGAGATTTGAACAGGGGTAAAGATGAGATATTCTAAGAGAGCTCTTAGTTGTTACAGATTTTATGTGCTTGTGCCATAACAATTTGTTATCAAGAGTAATACCAAGATATTTTACATGGTCACTGTATTGAATTTCTTGATTGCATATTTTTATTTTGTCACGAGGTCTTTTTAAACACTTGGAGAAAATTATTGACTGACATTTTTCAGGATTTAAAGAAATACGCCATTCTTTAAGCCATTCTTCTAATAGAAGTACATGGGGAGAGTGATAATAAGTAAGTAGTGATACAAATATAACAACAAAAGTGTATATGGAAATGTAATGAAACTGTAGAAACTACTTCGTCTGAAAATATATAGATTAGATTAATGGGAATAAGTGGTCACTAAACGTTAGTGATTCAAGTGAATAAATAAGTTAACAACTATGGAAGAGTTCAACAACGGTAAACAATGTTGGGAACAATTAATAAGAGATTCAGAGAAGTGATTGTTTAGTTTAATGAGATTAGTAAGAATAAGATAGGTAACTAGGAAAGAGAAGGGTAAATAGAAAAAGAAGGGAGGGAAACAGAGGTGGGTGACGTGATATAAAAGTGATCAGGGTCATTTATATGTAATAGTCGGATGTTTAAAAAGCGTAAGCAGAATATTATGTATCCAAGGGAGTGATGGCACTGTATACAGAAATGTGAAGGGCCATCACGACCGATGTAAGCTGGTGGAATAAATATATCATATCATATCATATATCGTATCATATATCACATCATATAATTATATACACATTAATTATTAAGGTTATATTTGACAAATAACCCCTTTTTTAAAGAAGAGATTGTTCAATTGAAAACATTATGGAAATATTGACTTAATGGCAGGTTTGGATAAGTTAAGGTTAAACTGGCTATTTCATGCCTGTTAATTTACGAGGTTCGTGTACTAACAACATAAATATTGCGTTACTTTATGTTAAGTTACATGCAATTAGGTGAGGCGAGGTGACTTAAGAATATGTCATTCAAAGTCAGTAAAATTATTTATGATATTGCCACAACGGCAGAATTTAAATGAACTATTACAGCGAGAATCTGTTACACAGCCGCTCTGCATAGTGTATACCTCATAAATTATCTATAGGGGATCAAAATCAGTTGATTTAATGAGGTTTCAGTTGACTGCGCTACGGCGAATATGGAAGAAATGAAATTCAATTATAGGATACTGTAATATTATAATATATGTGCAGAAATGAAATCAGATGTATAACAGTAGTGTGGGAAGGAAAGTTTTTCCGCAGAGTATTTTCTGAAATTGAACATTTTCTGTCTAACCAAATCGTTGCTTTCTTCGCTCCCTTGCTTACAGCCTCAAGAGTTGCACAAATATTGGTCATTCAGTATTCTCATTAGCCATCAACTTATCAAACGAAGTCTTAAATCGTCTAATTTTTTTATGGCTGTGCCAATATTGAATCAAAATCAACGCCATTATCACGTTTGCTTTGACTTAACATTAATAATGATTAAAAACAAACGCTGACGAATATAATTCTCACAACGTGATTGATATAATCTTCTAATCTTAATTGTCGCAACACTATTTGCTTCTCAAATATGCCTGTCTTTACTCGTACATTCAAAATTATAAACACTAAAGTAAATCCCTTAATAATTACTGTATTTTACCCAAAGGTATGCGTATGCTTGCTTTTAATTCTCGCCATATCAAAATTGAGGCGGTCAGAAGCAAAGGGGTGTGTGTGCACTTACGTTATTTTCCATAAAATGTGATTAAAAATTACTAAGCATTCGTAAATTCCGTGAAGTTTTAATTTTAAATGTTAATGTGGATTGTGATTAAAATATATATCCCCTTACCACTAAACTTTTAAATACTTTAATTTACCCTGCATGCACTTAAAATCATTTTTTTTAGTAATGTCACTTAGGCCTACACCTCTTTGCTTCTAATCGCCCAATTATAAATTTCTACATCACATTTAATTACAACGGGGGGGAGGAATGTAAAGGTTGGTTCACAATAAACTGGGAATGGAAAAGACAATGAGAACTAGAACGGAAATATTGTTAAAGTGAACCAGTCTTAATAGAATTTACGGGAGGAAGACATTATGGCCCATCACTGCGACCTGTTACGATCTATTGCGCTAGTCCTCAAGCTAGACGCATTCCCAAACCTACACCGGCTGACTACACCAGGTTCGCTGCGTACCCAGATTTCGAGCAAGACAGTTCACTCGTCTCTAGGCCAGCCCCCTCCGTGCATCGCCAGCCGGCGATCATGGAGTACTATGGAATGATGACGGAATGATGTAGATACTTAGTATGGGGAAAAACGGAAGAACCCCGAGAAAACTCCAACTCCGACCTTGTCCGCCACAAGTGTTGTCAATGAAAAATCCCAGACCTGACCGGTGCTCGAACCCCGGCCGCCTGCGTGACAGACTGGTGGTCTGACCACTCAGCCATCGCAGGAAACTAATTAAACTGAAAGCAAAGGGCTAACGGCATCACAGCTGAGTACCTGGATAAAAGAGTATAATACATTGTTTACATTGAACACGGAGGCACATAGTTGCAAATACTCTGCTTGTCATTAAATTCACTCATTATGGCGCCACCACTATTTGATTGATTGACTGATTGATGGTTGCTGCACAAGAGGAATTAAATAGTTGCCTCTCTGGGGACAAGACTTGAGATTACAGCAACGAAAGATAGTTGACACGCTTCGTAACAGACTGTCAACGACTGGACAGCACAGAAGTGGATCTGCTACGTCCATCAATGATTACTTGAGTGTGATCGCACCCACGGAGTTGAGCAGCTCGACCGATAGAGCCAATAAGGTTCGAGATGGAAGATATGGAGGGAATGGAATTTGAGGCGCGAGGAATGTGCGGGGGTGGGGCATCCCTCGGCGGCCTTGCGATCCAAGGCTCTACATATCTGCTCCGGGGATACATTATTTTGTGCATCTGGGAGAGCGTCCTCTAGATGCCCTTGCCGCGACACTGTAATAATCATGGGTGCGGGAATTTCGGGTCCACCACTACAAAAAAATAACCTTAATGTTTCTAACTACAAAGACGACGCCAGGTACTTGTGCGGTGCCACAAAAACACGACTATTCATTCTGAGTTTCTTATGAAGGATTACTTATAACTCCAACAAAGTGTCATGTTTCTTGGCCTCCTTTGCTAAACAATTTCCTTCGAATGACATCTCACATCTCAATTCCAGAACGCTCATGTAAGAGGAATGCCACAAATTCTATGCGGTTTCAGACTTTCGGAGTAATTGGATATGTGGCTCTCGTGTTTCAGTTTTTCTAACGTATCGACAGTACTGTAGTTACTGTCTAAAACTTCGTTGGCAGAGAATCAATCAATTGGGGCGTTCCCTGGATTAATAGCTTAACGCTCATTAATGCTTAATAATAACGCATCTCTCTCCTACGTGGGAACTGCAGCTTTTTTAGGTTTGTAACTACTAGAAGCACATTACTAGGGCCCGGATTTATATATAAAGTATCACTGCTACCTAGTATAAATTTAATCACGCCCCCATAGTCTGATATCAGATATTTCTGCATACTTAGCTGTGGTGTGGGAAGCAATGCATGTTAGGCCTGTGTCTAATCATGAGAGCCTTTAAAGAAGACGAAACAAATTTGGACACAATTTCTCTTGATAACCGCTGTGACGGTAACTTGCACGTGTAATACGTTCGATACTTGGTTCAATAGTGATTGCGACTTTTAGGTATATTAGATAAAGACTGTAAGATTTAAATTCGTAACGTGTAAAACACGCTTTCTCAACCATAATGTGCAGATATAGAAATAAAATTTGGAACTTACTTATTGTTTCGCTTACAACACACTGCGCATGTGCAGTAAACAAGAGTCCCTTTATCTACGCTACTTGTGAACATTCGTGGGAAATTATTACCTAGAACAATGTTGTCTCCGCAAGAACAATGTTGTAAATACCTAGGAGTGTATTTAAACTCCGAACTTTCTTGGGGAGAGCATGTTGATAATGTTACGGGTAAAGCATGGAGGGCACTTCACTTTATTATGAGAATCTTGAAAAAGGCCAGCCCCAAATCGAGGGAAATAGCATATCTAACGTTAGTGCGACCGTTAATGGAATACGGAACTACATGTTGGGATCCCTATAGAATATATCAGATAAATTCCTTAGAAAGAATCCAGTATAGGGCAGCTAAATTTGTTAAAGGTAAAAGAGAAGATGGAAACGATACGATAAAAGAACTTAAATGGGAAACTTTGGAAAACAGACGTAGGAAAACTAGAATAACATCATTGTATAGAGCACATCTACGTCAGAAAGCATGGGTAGACATAACGGCTCGGTTAGAAAAGTCAACATACTATGATAGGAACGCTCATGATTTTAAAATCAAATGTAGGAAACAGAAAACGGATGTAGGTAAATTCTCATTTTTAAATATAACTATAATGATAGGAATGACCTACCTGCAGCTGTCTTTGAGGGCTGTCCTTCCTTAGGGAGATTCAAGAATAACTTAAAAAGTTGTGTATAAAGTGTAAATTAAAATTAAGGTGACATGTAACATTTAATTTTTTTTAAGGTGACATGTATTTATTTAGCCTGACGAGTTACTCCCTTGGTTTGAATTGTAAATTATTTAAAAATAGCTTGTAAGAGGGCCTTAGACTAGAAATGTTTAGTTTAAATGTTGTTCTGTTGATAAGCATGCACAAGGGTGTAACTGTTTGTCTTATTTGAGCTGTTGTATCAGTGAAGCGTGGTGAGTCAGTGAAGTTATGGTTTTACAGTGCAGTGAATAGTTCCTATCAGTTTATTTATAGTGTCAATGAAATGTGTTCTATAGTGTCAATGAAATGTGTTTAGAGTGTCAGTGAAATGCGTCATAGTGCCACTACAGTGAGTGAGATGAGAGTAAAGTGAAAGACTATTATCAGTACCAATGTGAAACTTATGTAGGGCCTATACATATGTAGGTTGTATTGTACAATTAAGTTCACTTGTTAGGTTATTTTATATATTATTATTAATTGTAATTATTGTGTTAAATTGTATTGTGTATTGTTTATATTGCGTACACCACTGCCACCGGGTGCTTGCCCACTTGCAGTGTAAATAAATACATACATACAGGCGGACTCCCATAAAGACTCGCTCCAAATTTTAATTCCGTATCTGTACACCACGCCTACCCAAATATAGTTGCCATTTTTCGCTTATAATGTATATAATTCCGGGTCCTACAGATCACAAACATAAAGTGTTACTAGTCACCTAGATATCTCCAGCCTTTTTTAGGTAAATGACCATCAGAAACATGTCACATAAACCGAAATCTTTCCTAGACACCAATGAAATGTAGCCTATTTCAGATACACGGCTCTTAGAAACAAACTACAATCGTCCATGGTCACTAAGGAATCGTAAGCTATTTCTGGTAATGACCATTAAAAACAAGTCACGAACTGAAATTGTTCCTATACGTATATATCTAGGAACTGTAGCATATTTCAGATACATAGTTAACAAAAGCACATCACAAACAGCAATCTTTTCTAGTCATCAAGTACCTATAACCTTTTTCAGTTAAAGCCAGATTTCTAAAGACAACTCTAGGAATATCAATATATACACCATCACGACTAGCTTACGAGCTTGCCCGGGAAACCTTCTTCATCGAGGATGTTCGAACACAACTGCTGCTGCCTTCTTCAAAACGAGTCGATGAACTCCTACTCGAACGAAGAAAGAAAAGAGAAGAGATCTCGCAGGAATTCTTCGCAACGGACGCCATGGTAGATAGAACTGCGATCTACGCAGCGCCCTGACAAGACTAGCAGTTCACGGATTCCACCACAAGCTATGCACGAAGCCAGGATTCCACGAGCCAACAGAACAGTGTGTGTGCAATCTGTGCGAGAAACATTGTAGCCGCTATCATTTCATTATATATCCCAGGAGGAAAAGGTCTCTGAAAGACTACAGCAATGAATAACCGCGCAACAACTATACAATCTGCACATTTGTGCGCATTCCTCTTTGTTATTATTATAACCTTTTTCAGGTACATGGCTATCAAAAACAAATCACAAACTGCAATGATTCCTAGTCATCCTTGTCACCAGAGAACTGTAGAATAACGATGAGATGTGGCAGCGTTTTGTCCTCACAGCCCCGGAAAAGTCGCTGTGACTAATGGTGATTTTGTCACAGTGCGATTTTTGTGTTCGGATGATTCTTGACGATTGCGAATGTTTCCCATCTCGAGCCAACAATTATTTAATTATGTTTATCACTCTTCTGGGAATTGCATACCGGTGCCGTAAGTATTATATAAAAAATGAAGGGTTCAGAGCCATAGTGGGCCAAGCGCCATTTATTAAAAACGGAGAAAGCAAGGGTTAAAGTTAAGTGAATACCATAGTTTAATGAAGATTGACATATCATTTAGTTTTAATGTGTATACTTTATATTACTTGCTATATGTTTCCATTGAATTATGGTAATAACTTCATTTTAACCCTTGTTTTCTTCAGTTTTAGTAAATGGCGCTTGGCCCACTACGGCACTGAATAGTGCGCCGAGTAACACACGCTATGTGCGGTGTTATCGCTATGTTTGGGCGCGTATATTCGCCCAAGAATGTTACCTGATTAGCTGAATCATTCGTGGACGAATATAGCGAGTGCAATCGGCGGGTGTGGATGTAGTTTAGTATCAAAGAGTTTGCGACATTAACCTTTTGAGTGGGATGATAATAGATTCAACGATCTTGTTCTTCGAGTTAGTATGAATTTCCTGACTTGTAGAGATGAGCTTAAACGATATTTTCAAGTATCTGTGACAACTGTGACTGTGACAATTAAATATCTGTGACTTTTATCGGTGATTTTGTCACACCGATATTTTATATTGATACGTAAGCACAATATGCATGAATTACACCGATAAAAATTAGCAGGAAATATTGAAGAGCAGTGAAATATGAATACGATTTCTCTATACACACCACTCATCAGTGATTTATATGAGAAAATCCAACAAAGAAATTATGTACATGTACCAGTAACAAATAAATACGTACCTAACTGAACAGCAACATGTCAAAAGTTAACCTCATGTATCAAGAGGTTATATTATAGATACTGAACCAGTTGATCATTTGTAAATGTAGTTGGGTATGGAGAAATTGAGGTTATATGATTATCCTAATCGTTTTAAAAATTGATCCTTTTTATTGTATATAATATAATGGATAAATTATTATAAGTCGTGCATTAACATAATATTGAGCCATAGAATAAAAATTAATGAAACATAAGTAGCCTATTCGGAAAAACATTGTAAAATAATTACAAAACAAAACAGTTGTTCAGAGAGGATTTTACACAGGATTAAGTACTGGTAACCAATAGTGTTATTATTTAAATCGTGTAATAACTACATCACTTATAATAAGATGGAGAAACTACCGCCCGATTGCTGTTATTGTATCATGCGCACGCGCAAACCTACGACGTAGAGGAGAAAAGATCAGTCCCCTACTGAATACGGAGCAGATTTCGATAGCGATATTGTCTCACAGATATTTCGCGTCATCAGTCACAGGTTTATCTGTGACAAAAAAAAATACCTGTGACAAAATATCGGTTTGTGAAATATCGGCCATCTCTACTGACTTGCAGTTGTCACATAATATGGCCACACATATACGTACATCAATCACCATCGCTATGAATCACATATCGGGCGAAGATGGCGATTTCTCGGAGCTGTGATTTTCGAACTATAGTCACAGTCGGAATCAGCGACAAAGTCAGAGGTCTTCAAATCACACTCCACCACTATTGTAGACTGTTTCAGGTAAATGGCTATCGGAAGCAATAAAATACACACTAATATCAATTAAATATATCTGTAACATGTTCCAAAAGTTTAATCTCGGTGGCTTTGTGCGTGAATGGAGGAAACATCCCATTAAACAACCAGATACAATCCAACGGCAAACGACAGTTCCTGCTGTATATGAACCACTCTTGTTTTCCCCTAGCTACGTAAGACCGAAGCTATGGTCCCGTCTTGATCGCAAGCAAGAACTGCGCATCTGCAGGAGGTTGATTTGAGTATGCACGGGACGGGGAGGGCTAATCCTACCATTATCTCGCTCTGTGAGAGCTGCTCTTTCTGTGAAGAAAATGTAGTTAATCTACTTGCGGGCTCACGCTGAAACAATAAGAGGGAGATGTCATCCCACAGCGGGCGGCACCAGCACAAGTCATCTGCAATTGTCCGCTACTGTTTTCTTTGATCTTCCAATTTATTGGCCTACTTTCCTCACGGGATAAAGAAAGCTGGGTTAGTAAGGTCATCATTTCTGCATGCGCGTGCTTCTCGCCCTCAAGCTTTTGAACAGCCTGCAGAATTTGACATGGACATCTTGCAACGAGACGTACCCGGTGTCTAAAAGCTGGTTCACAATAAACCGAGAACGAGAACCAGAATGAAAATGAGAAGCAGAGGACGTGAATATGAAAAATTTTTATTCACAATAAACCGAAAACGTAGACGACTATATATCGATATGCCTGTCAATAACGATATGTAAAGTCGATATTACGCATTCTGATGTTATTTGTGTATAATTGACCAATGGCGTCCTCTCATGAGTACAAGACAGCCAATATAAACACAGGTTAACCAACTTCGAAATTTCAACTGAAACATTTCATTAGGTACGGTACTATAAATACACCCATGCATCTTTATTATCACAACCTATTTTAAATCTACCATAAGGTAAAATAATTAGACAAGAAACATTTGTAATATAACAAAAATGAACACAACAGTAGTTATTGAATTGAAGCATGAATATGTAGTGTGTAATACAACCAATACAGTAATAAAATATGATTCACTTACGATCGGTGTTCAAAGATGCAGCTATTGAAAACCACGTATTCTCCTTCATTTTCTCATCTTTATACGAGGCGCGCCCCTTATCGTAAACGTGAGGATTTTCCTCAACACTCAATATTAGAATCTCATCAAATAAAACTTGCTCCATGATGCACAGCACAGAACAAAATAATGCCTAGGTTATATCACGGTCTTCTTGCTACAAAATATATGATGACAAAATAACTTTTAGATGGCAATGGAATGAATCTAGTGGGCTGTGATCGGAAACGTAAACGCCAAAGTTGAAACTTGGCCAACTCTCCGTTCCCGATCCTGGGCTCCGGCAAGCTTTTCGTTAATTGTGAATGCTCACATTTAAATGTACACATTTTAACAATTTTACCGTTTTCGTTTTCGTTCCGATTCTCGTTTCCGGTTTATTGTGAACCAGCCTTTAGCAGTAGTGTCGAAGGCGAATGGCGAAACAGTAGTGCGAATCCGAAATCCGATTAGGGTACAGAATGTTTGTCTTTGCCAATGGCTAGATTTTCGACAGAAAAATTACTTACCGTATTTACTCGCACATTAAATCCCCTGTCCTCATTTTCAATGCAAAAATTATCGGGAGGGTCTTTTAAAGAAATGCAATTTTTAAAGTGAAGTATTGCTGACGCCAGCGTTTCTGGCGCTTGTCCTTGAGTACAAAGCACAGTCTGCGAGTATCTGTTCATAGTGTAGCTGAGAATGGTACCGCCTCCTATACACGTCACGTCAGCAATATGTCAATCACAGTTGTCAGTCTTGCTGCCCAGACTGCAGGAAAAGTAAGATACTCGCACTTAACTTTCCCTACACTAGCGTTTCTGCGGTGTGTCCTTGAGTACAGTGTCTAGTTATAGTTTCTGTTGCCACTGCAGCTGAGAACGGTGCCTCCTCCTAAATACACATCACATCAACAATCTGCCAATCACAATTGAAGAGTTCGCGGGAAAAACGATGAATGTTACAGTTTTGTTAAGGTTGATGTCATTATCTAATTCAATGGATCACTACGAAATTTAATGTTGTTCTTATGAAAAATGGTAAAAAGGAGAATTATCACCACGAATACAGTAATCCTTTCCTTTATTTTCTATAGAAACAGCACTACATCTTGCAGTTATAGACTCAATTAGATCATTATCTAATCCTTAACAGAAATGTGACATTCATCGTTTTTCCCGCGAACTCTTCAATTGTGAGCTTTATCGCCCATAGACTGCTACAAAGGTAAGACTCGCACTTAAGGTATCCATTACTTATTTCGCATGCCAAAAACGGTGGAGCGGCCTATAACAATAGGCCTAAATATAGAAATTAGTTTAAAATAACAATACAGCTACAGTATTTTTATTGACAAACTAGTAGGACATTTTATGGAACTTGTAAGGTTAGGTTTTTATTTTTGTTCTTAAAAAACTGACGAAGACCATATTATATTTGGTGCTGCCACCTACCATTTCAGCGAAACATTGTTAGAATGGTCTTGTTAGCAGGTATTATAAACAGTCATCGGATGTATTCAAGCAGGCGGTGGTTAAATGAATATCTTCCGTTTGTTGTGCAAGGCAGCCTTAAATAGACGCAGTCATCGCTGCAGCGTGACGTCATTAATGTCCACCGGTCCGCTGAGATTCACAGTAGGCCGTGAGCAGCCTTTAACTCTTTCATGAACTTAGAAGTATCAAACAGTCGTAATATTGCTAGACACGTCCTCAATGGAGCAACCAATCACAAAAAGGATAATTCCTTTCCTCAAACGCAAGTTTCGGAATACGCTGTTAGGTTTTCCGGAAAAACTAAGAGCTGTTACCTTCCTTTCTAGCTGCCGCGACAGGATTATAGTACTCCATGCCGATAGTGAACAGGGGTTTGTAAAAAAAATGGGTTACTGGTGTTGAAGTCGCGTTCAACTAAGAATTATCAAGAAAAATGGAGAGTGACCGTTTAAAAAAATGGTTCCAAGAGCAGCTTTTACATAATATTCTACCTAATTCTGTGGTTGTTATGGATAACACAGTACAGTACATGATATATAACGAATGTTCTACAAGGATTATGAAGTTTCTTTCGAAACGTTCGGTAGTCCTTCGCCCTCCTACAAAACTGACTTAATAATGGTTTAAAAATCCGGAGAGGCAATCCTCCCTATTCGGGAAACGCATTATAGCACTACTGCTAGCAGTACTATTACACCAATGTCACTACTATTAGCCTACTATTAATACTGCCTAACACTACTAATACCACTATTAGTCAGCTGGCGATGTTCAAATTATGAGTTGCTTTAGTTTTTAAGTCGAAATAGACTGTACGCAGTGTAAGCATTATTAATCCTAAAATACACTTGTATGGCACATACTTTCTTTAGGCCTATTTAATATCGGTGGTTTCACTTGTGTTTGTAAAGCCATTTGGAAAACAAGGCAAAGCTTTATAAAGAGAGAGCAGGAACAGCTCCGCTACTGTTACATCTAGTGACCATACACTGGGGTTTCCTCCCTAACCCCAACACCACAAAATATATGCCGTGCGGTTAGGGCAACGATGTGTGCAAGTGAAAGGTGAATATGCCCCCCTCCCCGTCTTTCTAAATCCAACATAAACCAACTGGACTTTACTGTTGTTGTTAATAATAACAATAATAATATATTTTATTACTTTTCACTACTATGGTGTAAATAAATATCCAGGTCTACAATATTTTATCATTCTTGTAGCTTATCGCCGATGCCATGTGCGAAGCAAGATATGAACGGGCTATTCCATCTCAAATCGACCGAAATATAGAGAAAATTGACCTTGCAATTTTTAAATACAATGAAACTTTTTCTGTCCGTAGACAACTGTGATATAATGGTTTGTGCAAAGTTTGAGGCATCAGAACTTCATAGTGTTTAAATTAAAAATATTTAAATTTGTCGTATTTTCATAAAATTAGCAACTTTAAACTGTTGTGGCTCCGAAACCTTTTCACCCAATGATCAAAATCATGGTTTATTTTGATGCTGAGAAGTTAAAGTTTATATTGACATGTAAACAGTTTTTCTTACTTTTTATGGAAATGGAGAAATTTAGATTTTTCTTCATTAAGACCCCTTTGGCCACGAAAAAATATTTTTAAAATACATGGTTAGATTCCGCATTGAAAGTACAAATAAACACATATTTTTTACTGGTGGTTCGTTGATAAGAAAGTATTGTAAATATCAAATAAAGAAAATAAATAATACGCGCGTGAACTAACCAGCTGACTGTGAGGCGGGAGATAGCCGAGGGAAGCAAGGCCAGTAGACATAAACACGTGATGTGTCGTCTAGCAGTCATGGCTGGGCTAGCTTTATCACAGGTTTTCATAAACACAGGAGTAAAATGACGCCCAACGCTCGCTTATCTTGAGCTCCCGACCAGTGCATGCGGGACTGCATCGTTCAAGTCTAGGCGTGTGAAAATAATCTATTTAATACCCTCGAAACTTATTGACGAGCCACTAAGCAAACAATGCCGAATCCCTCTTAATAATGCAAAGTTTTTTCTCAATTTTTTTTTTTTTTTTTTACATTTTTACAAATGGCCAAAAAGCCTAAAAGCAAGTAAAATCAGATTATCTGTCTCTCTGTGTACAATAAAAATAAGGATTACTTCTTAATATAACCTACCAAATGTCAGCCTCAAAATAAGCTCTCGTTCAATGTTCTGCAGTAAATGGTTCCAGAGTTCTGAGCGCTGAAAGAGGCTTGTTTTTCTAAAATACGGTAAATTTGTCGCTCAATAATACGAAAACCGTTTGACTTTCGATAGTATATTTTTGAAAATGCACTCCTCTCAGCACCTTGTATAAGTAGGGAAAAAATTAAAGTATAAAAAATGCGAGATTTTTTACTGATCGATTTCATATGGAATAGCTCGAACGCAGCACACGTCGCTCCTGCGCCATAGACAACACTCACGCAGCTGGTGTATTTCAACAAGCTTAGTCATTTTCTTGTCCCAAGCCTTCCTCAGTTTGATATCCATCAGGCATAATTATTATTGCGGCCTTCTCACTCGGTCCCCCCTCCCCCGCCTGCACTGGGTGAAGGACGGCGAGTTGCAATACCGACCGCGCAGCACGCCCTTCCAAATTACTCGAAAAACAAGACAAGTGACCATCCCATCACAAGGGTGACAAGAGGGTTGAAGGTCATAACAGTAGCATCAGTACCAGTTCCAGAAGAAGAAGTACTTTTTTTTTTTTTTATAGGTTCGTTCCAACAGCAGTCAGGAACCGTCCGTAACCATCGTGAGCATGCGCAGTACAGAAAAAGCGTTCCAACACAATTCGAACCAGTCCTGAACCGGAAACGTGTACTGCAGTCGCGCGTTCCAACAAGCTTTTGACACGGGTTCGGAATGGTCAGAAATAGTCCGTGGATTGAGGCATGTACAGATGCCTCAAACTAGGAAGCTGCCTGGAGAGGGGAAGTAGTAGAGCTAACGGAGGGGGCCCACCTAGGCTCCGATACCCAGGTATAGTCATATTATCTGAAAAGTTGACCTCTTGACAATGTATTCAAGATGTACCCTCCCTATGCAGCCTTCTCAACTGTTATTAGAACTGAGCTGTACCGTTCTAGTCCACAGTGCACAGTAGTAGGCGGACAGTGGTAGGGGAGAAGTGCTCTATGCGCCTACGCGAACGAGACAGCTTCCTAGTTTGAGGCATCTGTACGGAAGAGTACGTAAGATGCGCATGCGCATAAGCTCACCAACGTCTCCTGAATACTGAAGAAAGACATGATCGACTGTTCACATCAGTGAGGTTAAAGATGAAAAGTGACAGTGCAGACGAATAATAAAACTAGAGATTTAATTTAAATTTTCGCCAAAAAGAAAGGGAATGGAAACTATTTGGGTATTGAAATAGTTAATTACAATTTCAACATGCAGCTTTGTTTAAGAGTATAATAAATAACGTAAATACATTAATAATAAAAAAATAACTATTTTTAGATGAGAGTCCCCCACTACACGACATTGAATTAACGGAATTCTTGCCTTCCATATTTTTTGTCATCTTTTTGTAGAAAATGATCGAAATTCTATTTTCTGCAATTAGAATTAGCTGCGAAACGATAATAATTAAGCATCCCGTTCTTAGCAAAGATGATCACAGTTATAGCATCTCTGGATTTAGTACATAACGATCCGCGAAAGCGTTCCAACAGCGACCAGTCCAGTTTCAATCCCATAGCAGATGCTCAACTAGCGCATGCGCATCAGATGGTACAGGAACCGTACATGAACTGATCCATGAACCGCTTGTTGGAACGAACCTTATGTGTATCTTGTCCATTCTTCGCTTCCTTTAGACAAGCAATGCTTCAAACCAGGTCTGTAGCTCTGTGATCTCTCGCATATATTTCTTTCGCCTCATTTTTGGAGAAAGACTAAAAAATTGAATCTCTGTCGTCTTCTTAAAAAGACAAAATAAATAAAAACACATTACTGCAAATATTACATACGAGGCGGCGGGAGTAGTAGTAGTAGTAGTAGTAGTAGTAGTAGTAGTAGTAGTAGTAGTAGTAGTAGTAGTAGTAGTAGTAGTAGTAGCATACTCGTTTTTTTGAAAGATGGGACATGAAGTTAAGCGGCCGAGCTTGGAACTACAGTGCTATGTTGCCAATATGTATTGCCACGCCGCCAGCTGATGGAAGCTAGCAATTGACGTTAAGATGGCTGACGTTAAAACATTGATTGACAATTGACACGAAGGTAAGAAAACAATACAAAAGATCGACAGAGAATCAAAGACGAAACGTACCAATGCTAACATTGAGTGCACAATAAATGTCGCCAAGAGAGCTATTAAGCACTCGCCACGTGGGACCTGTAAGTTTGACAACTCAACCGTTGTTACTATAGCAACAGACTTACCACGCTATGTGACATTCAGTTGTTTTTCCGATCGCAACGCTCCTGTCATGTCCCATCTTAAAAAAGTGTAGTAGTAGTAGTAGCAGCAGTGGTAGAATTATTGTGATGTACCGAAGTACGTATGATATAGGGGGATGCATTTAGAGAAATTTACAACTTTCCTCCTATGTAACAGATTTTCATTAAACTTTGTACAGTAGTTACAAATATTATATTTGTTTTGTTTACAAACTATGATTATGTTTGTATTAAGGAAACTACCTCTTATAGGGGTTTACATTTAGAGAAAATTAATAACTCTTCTCCTATGTAACAGACTTTCATGAAACTTTGTTCAATAGTTTCAGGTACTGTACTATATACTTGTTTCGTATACAAAGTCTGACTACTGTTGTATGAGAGAAACTATCTCTTATCATTATATATTATATAATTATATAAAATTAACAACTTTTTTCCTACATAATAGATTTTCATGAAACTTTGTACAGCAGTTACAGGTAGTATATTTATTTTGTATACAAACTCTGGTTACGTTTGTGTAAGGGAAACTATCCCTTATAGGGGGTGCATTTAGACAAAACTAAATTTAAACAAAATTAGTAACTTTTCTCCTATATAAAAGGGACCGATTCGGCAATACATCTAACATAAAGAAGACGGTGTGATAAAGGGAAGTGACGAACGACTGATGATATCCACGCACTTACGGGGCTGCAAATAAATTCATCTACACTTCAAATTCGCTAGGTTCCGCGAAAGTTTCTCTATTGATCGAACAGAGAGTCTTTCCAGAAATATTCGGCATAAGAAATGTGATCCTAGCTTATCCTTAAAATTTTGTACGTTTATATACATTTAAAACATTACACATAAAAATTATAGAGTCGTTTATAAATGAAAAAGTCACCGAATAAATTATACGTCGTGGTTAAAGTAATAAACGAAGTGCGGAAAGTTGTAAATTTATATTATAATTCAAAATTTTTATTTATTGGCGAATTCAGAAATTTTACTTTTCTATCGTAAAACTCGCACAAATTATTTATTTCAATTTATTTCACATTTATTTATTTCAAATTTTCAAATTTCAAATGCATCAGAAGATGCTATAACATGGTCAAGTACAAATTTAAATAATAATACACAACAGAACATATAATACAGAATAATACATCAGACTACAGGATATAATTACAATAGAAATAAAATAATGCAATCAATATAAAAAAATACAATAATATTAACAAAATTTGAGGACCAAATGAGCAGCGCTCATGTTCGGTCGCAGTTCAGATATATTATTAATAGGCCTATAAGAGGAATATAGAAAATAAGATAAAATAGGAACCAAAATTAGAATTACAGTTACAATGAAATTATATAATAAAATATATTATTAATATAAGAAAATAAAAGAAAATAGGAACTAAAATTAAAATTACAGCTACAACGAAATTATATAATATAATATTAACATAGAGAATAATAATATCGTACGTGAATAAAGTAGTGCAATTTATGAAATATTTATATTCCGAAATTATATATATAGAATATAGGCTCATTAATACATACACATAGGCTATAAATTTATTTAATCAAACTGAAGACATTAACGTTTCTAATTTTCTTGTTATATGTTAGTGGATTACATGTTAGAAGTTCTGGGTGTAATTTAGCTAAAGAATTATACAACCTAGGGCCAAAATTAATGCTATGCTTCAGACCAGCAGATGTGAAACATTTAGGTTCTACTAATGTTGAATTATTATTTTATCTTATGTCATGATTATGTGCCTGTAATATAAACTTATTACGATTTTTATGATAAAATTTTAACAGAGTATATTTATAAATTTGTTCAATATTAAATACATCACATTCAAAATAAATTAATTTAGTTGGATAATCAAAACGTTTCTTCAAACAAATTGTAATTATTCGTTTTTGTAGTAAATTTAACGGGCTAAGATTAATTTTTGTACTTCCACCTCAAACAATAATGCCATATTGAATTTGTTTCGGAAACTAAAAATAACAGTAAAAATGACGTTAGGGATGTAAAACTATGAGGATAAATTACTCCAATTATTTATTAAACGAAATTCATAAACAATTTTTCTTAAATTTATGGAAGAAAATTTGAATTTGGGCAAGAATTTTTCACTTCCGGATCACTGCGCATTTTAATTAAAAAAACAGATAAGGAAACCACAATGTGAAAGGAACGAAGACAAGTGAAATGAAAATGCGATGAAGTGGATAAAAAAGTGAAGAGGAGAATACATAAAAAGAGAATAAGGAAAATGAATATAAAGAAGTGATGGATAAGAATGAAGAGGTTTAAAAGAAGATAAAGATGGGAAGGTGGGAGGGAAGAATGAGGTTAAAGACAATAAGGAAGAAAAAGAGGACTATAAGAAGATAAAGCGTTGAAGGAGAAGAATAGAATGGTTCAAAAATAGAGTATTGTACTCGCCAAACTTAGACGACCCAAGCTCAGAGAAAGGAAGTCAAAGAAGTCACATCAACATGCTCTCGATGTTTATGTTATGCAGTTGGCCGCGTCCGATAACTGAATTGCTTTATAACAGCGTTGCCAAACATAGACGGCCTCAGCCCGAGTAGAGAGGTGTGATGACAACGTACACGTGGAGAATAGGAGTAAAGACAAGTGAAGAATAAAACGAGAGGAAAGAACAGGGCAGGGACAATAAAGAGATAGTGGGCAATAAAGAGGAGAAATACATAAATGCAGGAGGCGAATAAGTAATTCAACACAATAAGGTGAGGTAGAAAGAAATGAGACGAGAATCGAAACACAAATAGGCTAATTTTTTGGACTTCCCTCCAGAATGTTAGTGTGAACACAGTAAGCAATTATTGTCACAATGAAGTTGTTTAAACAACACAGCAAATAGTGATGTTCTGAGCATTACGTAATCGCCAGGGAATGAGCACATGCCGGTACAATTGTGTCATACTGTTTTTATCTTCATGCAAGCTTAGGAACAAGAAACTGCTAACAAAAGGGTATTACTACTTATGAATCACGTGTAATACGGTATTTTCTTTTTAAAAGTACCTTTCACTAAAAGACTTACGTCACTAGCTTAGAATAATATACTGTATGCAGCCCGCTGTTCTGCAATGAAGTTGCTGCAGCTGATAGTATTTCTTGCAGTAACACCTATCGCTAAAATGGACTTGGATCTCGTACGCAAGAGGTTTCTTCTGAGAAAAAACAGATTGCAACAACTGGGGAATGTAACGCAAAAGACAGCAAAAGTCGAAATCCGCTGGGTAAGATTGGAGCAATAGGCATACACAAATAGGGTGATAAGACGTCCTCTTTTATCCGCACATGTCAAACTTTTTAGGCCTTTGTCTGGGATTTAAAAAATGAAGAAATGTCCTCCTTTTCATAACTTGTATGCCTGGTATTTTGAAATTATCTCATCTGACACCTTTCTCAAGCAATTTGCTTGTAGATGGCAGCAGCATCGACGGAACGATCATACTTCTCTCTTTGCTCCTATTTGTTATGGTCGTTGCTTTCATTAACTGTAAAATCATTTTATATTATTAAGTTTTATCATAAGTATGCTGTAATAAAATAGATATTGACATAATTTAATTAGGCCTAAGCAAAAATTTAAATAGACATTATCTGTCCTCTTTAATAAATTATTATAGTCCCCTTGACTTTCGTATGTACCTAACTGTAAAGTCATTATTATTAAGTTTTTTCATAATTATTTTGTAATAAAATAATATATATTTAAGTATGATATAAGGCTAAATCTCTACTGCAAATATTTAGTAGTAAAACAGATATTGACGTAATTTAAAGAACAAGCCTAAATCTAAATACATATGATCTGTCCTCTTTATTCGAACAATGTCCTCCTTTTTGAAGCTCTGTGTCCTCTTTTTTATCGATGTGAATCTGGTCACCCTATACACAAAATAAATGGCAAATTTAAAGGGAATTGATTCTTTCCCGTGGCCAAAATGACAGCGGTTACGATTAGGTGAAGTTGTTGAGTATATTTTTGTCACAGTACAGGGCTATTCAAAAAGAAAGAGCAGATATGAAATATTTATTTTAAACAAAATATAAACACTCGAACCATTTGCCGCTCACCACTGGATAGAGGAAGTTTTGAAGTTTTTTTTTTAAATAGTTTGGTTACACTGGATGCTCAGTCCGGAGCCTTAAGCATAGCGGGAACTGCAACGACCTGTCTGCCGCAGTTACTCGCCACATGTCCGAATTTGGGGACTGAAAATCCTTGCATAGTCAAAATGCAAGAGACTCGCCGAAGATGAATGTTTTTAGTGTCATTTCTGTAAAGAAAATGTGTTGACTTTTTTTTTTTTTTTTTTTGAAGCAAACTGTGAAATGAATATCTACGGCTTCATGTGCAGACGGTGTTTCAGAACTCGCCATACCGTTGGTTGAGGAATGTTCAGTTCTCTGCTTGCTCATGTTGTGGATTTTTTTTGGGCTCCTTTCGTAAACTGTACGAATACGCTCGACATTTTCATTGGATGTACGTGGACGTCCCGTTTACGCTCGACATTTTCATTGGATGTACGTGGACGTCCCGTGCTTTTCTGTTTGCAGATGCAACCATCTTCTACGAATTTTCGATGCCACTGGTAAATCTGCTTATGATGAGGCGGTTGTTTATTAAACTGACGGCGAAAAGCAAGTTGAACTTCAATAATGGACTCTAGTTTTGCTAATTGCAGCACACAAAATGCCTTTTCCTGTTGTGTTCCCATTTTACTACAATCAACAGCGCCAATGCGGCCATGACAAGCAACAGCGCCAATGCGGCCGCGCATGACAAGCAACAGCGCCAATGCGGCCGTGATTGGAACTTCTACCCGGACTGTTCAAAATTTAAACTTTCGTCTGTCTAGGAACGTTGGAATTGTGTTTCTATCTTTTGTAGTTTGAAAGAAAGAAATATTTGAAACCTGCTCCTTCTTTTTGAATAGCCCTGTATTTTTCACCTGTAAAGTTGCAACATTGTGATATGGCCCTTTTGGCATATGACCGTCGACATGAGCGAGATTCATTTGTTTAGGCGAGGAGTTTGGACTTTTTTTCCATTGCTGGTTGTCACAATCAAAAAATTAAGACAACGTTTCGAAGGGTGAACTCATCTTCGTCTTTCAGGTGGAAGGAAGGAGAGAAGAGAAAACCTTTCTCTTCTCTCCTTCCACCGAAGGAGAACCACCCTTCGAAACGTTGTGTCTTAATTTTTTGATTGTGACAACCAGCAATGGAAAAAGTCCAAACTCCTTACCTAAACATTAACAATCCACCATTGCTTTCCAACCCCTCATTTAGATCGAGATTCATTTGTTATTAATGCCTAGTTATAAAATGTCTAAACAGAATAAAAACCAGTAGTAGTACAATAAAAGTACGTTGAACTCTAAAAATTCCATAAACCGAATGCCTGCAGAATAAATCATTAATCTAGAAATAACGCGACTTCCTTACTCGGTTTCTATGGCAACCACTCACCTCGACATATCTTGTAGTAGCAACAGCAGAAGAGTAATTTGTAAGAATTACGAAAGATCTGACGTGCGAGATAAGGTCTTTCCGGGGATCTATCACACTCCGTGAGTCAGGTTTGTTTTGAGTCAGCTCGTTAGAATCTGCGCGGTAATCAGGTGGAGCTAATTGAACAGGCTCCTCTCTGGGAGTTACTTTCAGGCACAGCGATAAATTCTGATTCTGTTCCGATTTAGTGCGGGGTCTGTCTGGTATTATACAATTCCATAACCAAATATTCAGGTAATAGCTCTAAGTCCAGGGGTTTCCGTGGTTACTTTCACCCCGGGGATCCCACGGAGTTTGTGTCTAGGAGAATGGTGTACGGTACGGTAGTTTCCCGTAGTTACTGCTGAAATAATTATTGCTATTAATTATTAGGGTTGACGGTTTCCGACCCCAAACCTTGCTTTTAGGTTAGACTTAGGCCCAATTGTATAAAACTCCGTGACTAAAGATCAACTTTGATCGAAGATCGGAAAGTGAACCGAGTTCAGACACTTCTTCTATTGTATAAAACTTTTCTGCGATCAAATTACCTTGGTTCAAATGCAATCTAAGTTCACGTGAAAAGGATTTGGCAACATCGCATAAACAGGCGAAGTATGTGATGCGCGGGCCGTGTTGTACAGGTTTGTTCAGTGTCGCCAATTTAGCGACTTTAACTCGTTTTCAACGACAATTTCTTTTAACTTTTATATTGCTTAAATAGGGACTTAGCGACCTTTTAGCACCCCACAGTGACAAAATTTAATATTTCTTTGTTGATAATGAGAAATCTAGCGACTTTCCAACTACTTTTTGGCGACTTTCCGTACACTCTGTTGGAGACACTGGTTTGTTTTGTGCATTGTAAATAATGGCCGACAATTAGAAGAAGATTGACCGTTCTCCAAATTGTTATCATGTTATGGTGTTTGATACTGCTAAACATAATAAAGCTTTATAAAACGACAATTTTCGTTTAGTAATACAGTTAATTGAAAATGTATGAATGTACCTATCATATCCATTAATAATTAACGGTTGTTATAAACATAATATAATTATAGGTTATGTTATTTGATACTGCTGAACACGATAAAGCCTTGTAAAATATAAGAATGTTTGTGGATAAAGGCAAGAAATTGAAAATATATATGTACCTGCCATATCTATTAATATTAATAATAATGGTTATTCTATTTGCACAATCTGTCACTCGTATATTTCAAACAGAAAAGAAATAACTGAACTTGGATCATCTAACTTAATCGGAGAAATTTCTTCAGTCAAAGTTGACTTCAGTTTAAGACAAACTGATCTCAGATTACATTTTATACAACACAAAATTCCAAATTCAGCTAGAACAAGGATCAATTTAACCTCTGATCTAATATTAAATGGTTTATACAATCCGCCCTCAACCGGTTATGTTGTTCTTACAACACGGCAGTGGTTATGGAATGAGTTGAGATTTTTATTCTCTCTTAGACCACATGGTTGCATTGCCTGACGATTATAAGACGTTCTCCTTTCGCTATGAGATTGCATTAACTCAGACTGTATTTACGTGCAATGGAATTTAACTCATAGAGCGTTGTAAGTTTTCGTAGCATCATGTGGACATGGACGGATATTTACCGCAACGAAGGCGTTAACTAAATAGACTCGCTAGTTGGATAGTGAATTGAAGGTCATTCTTCAATAAAGGTGGCGATAACTATACACAGGTGTAAATACACACGCTATGTTTTATATTCAATTGATTGCAAAGATTTATTAAGTATTAGTAATTAGCTAAAGGGGAAAATTGTAACTTAATACCACATTCACGAGTATTCCCCCTGGAATATGCATTTATATGCATTATCAAACACCGGTCAAATTATCACCATTAAATCGAGAAAAATTCGTTCCGGCACCGGGAATCGAACCCGGGACCTCTTTCCAACTGAGCTATGCCGGGAGACGATCCACGATGCCGGTCGAACTCCTCTCATTGTACTGTTTTACGGTGTACTACCTGCATTTAAACCTATTTAAGTCAATATGCAGGAGCGCATATTTAAATGACTTTTGTGGCCATATTCAACAACAGTTTGTGATAACTGTAAACATTTTAATACATTAAATATTCATTATATGAGGTCTCGCCATCCTCATTGAATATTAACACGACTACTATGAAGTAGTCAATGTGTATTATCACCATTAAATCGAGAAGAATTCGTTCCGGCACCGGGAATCGAACCCGGGACCTCTCAGCTCTGCGCGCTGAGGGCTCTTTCCAACTGAGCTATGCCGGGACACGATCCACGGTGCCGGTCGAATATTTAATGTACCGGTCAAATTGTTTGTGAAGGTCCTACTTACAAAATGTATAATTTCCGCATACTTTTAAATGTATAAAAAAGAACATGAATTCCACATACAAAATCCGGGCTCTAATAGTCACTACTCACAGTCAAGAAGGTCACATTTCTTCCGCTCGTCTCCTCCCGCGTAACCAATATCATTTCTTCGGCATTAGGAATGCTGAGAATGTGTATTTCCTCCAAAATCTTGTAATCGATATTTGTGACGTCACATATTAATGGAATAAGAAAATAAACATTATTCGTGAATTGTGGAAACAAGACAATAGACTGCAATAACTGCAAAAAAGCGTAATTAATTTATTTATTTATTGGTCTGACCCAATATTTTGGGTTTGTCCTGCGACACAGAATAGCTCACAATAAAATTTAAAATGAAAAATTATATAGACAGGTTTCAAACAAAAGAGATCAAGACATAAGAAAAAAAAATAGAACCTAGTACAATTTTAATTGAGTGAACACCATAAAGATGCTGGCGAAATATCGCTACAGAAAATTTTATTATGGTGGTGACGATGGCATCTTGAAGATCTCTCTTCAGCTTATATTTTTCCCTCCACTTTACGAAGGCTTTCGGAATGGTGCCTCTCGCTCCGAAGAAGAGACCGGTAACTGTGATTTTTCAATGTTGTATTTCGCTGACAGGTACTGAATCGTGGGCTCGTAGATTTTCATTTTCTCTTCGTTCACTTCAGATGGTCGAGTGGCTGAGATTTCGAATCTGATCGTAGGGTCAATTATTTCGGCTGTATGTTTATTCCTATTTATAGCTATGATATAGATCCTACGATTGCTCCCACCATCAGCAATGCATGAACTTCCTCGTGAACGTCTAGATTTTTGGATCGAAATGCATCTGCGATCATAGAACGTATGGTGTTGTGACGTTTGATCAAAGAGCGTCTTAGGCCAGAAAAACAGAATTACATTACGAATTAAAACGATCCAGATTGTGTCTGTACGAAACACGTCAGCCACGACAAAATTACATTAGACATATCTATTTAAAAATCGTTAATTCCAAGAACGACAAGGACTTCTGTTATGTATACACCAGATACGTGAGCGGCAGCATATCACAACGTGGCATAATCGCAGGGCGTCATTCTTGTGTAATACAAATAACGATTCCTCGCTGACTAGAGATACGGCCTTGCAGATATCGACAAAACCTTATCTTGCATCACACAGACCAGGACCCTGCCCCTTGTTCGCTATCTCAAGCTTGTTTTGCGATAAAACTGTCCACCTTCACAAGTGCCCATCACACTTATTCAAAATGAATAGAAAACACATATGCACAACTGTTATCAAAGCTAATGAAGGGGATGAATTGCACGCATTTTCGAAAAACGCGAATAATCCAAGGGAAAGGCGACAATCTTCCTTTATTCTCGTCGAAAATTTTCCTTTCTCGTCAGAAACTACACAGGTGACGGTAACTCTAGTTGTTTTTTGGCTGAAGCATCTAATTTTTACGCCAATTTCCAGGCATTCATGGTGGCAAGTGTTTAAAAGAACAGTTGTCTTTGAATGCCCAGGAGAAACATACCTCAAGTGACATTTAGTAAGACTATTTCACGAATATAATAACAAATATATAACCAAATACGGATAATACTGCATATTACGTACTCTAACGTTTAGTAGCGTTTGGGGTCGTCAGAGTGCGGCTCCTTATGTGAGAGTTCAGGCGTAATCACAAAGTGAAACAGACACCGAGTGGCGGTGAATCACGCCACTCAGTTAAAGGCTGGTCCACAATAAACCGGGAACCTGAACCAGAACCAGAACGGAAAGCGGAGGACGTCAACGTGAAGATTTTTTATTCTCAATAAACAGAGAATGGAAACGACTATGCATATCAATATGCATGTCGATGACCATGTGTAAAGTCGATATTACGCATTCTGATGTTATTTTTATATAATTGACCAATGGCGTTCACTCAGGAGTACAAGCCAGCCAATATGAACACAGGTTAACTTCGAAATTTATGGCATAGAATATTTAAGAATTCAAGTCTGATCACATATAGCCTAAAGGAAGCATAAATATTGAAAGTAATTGTACTCAATTTCTGGGTTAGTTACAAGCAATGGATGAAGAAATTATTCACGATCTCCTTGCTACAATTATATACGACGATCAAGTAGCTGTTTGATGACAACTAAATGAATCTAGTAGGCTGTGATCAGAAACGAGAACGGCAAAGTTAAAAGTTTGCCAACCTTCACATTCCCGTTCCCGGGCTCCGACAAGGTTCTCGTTAATTGTGAATGCTCACATTTAAATATATTTAACAATTTTCCCGTTCTCGTTGCCGTTTTCGTTACCGGTTTATTTTGGACCAGCCTTAACAGACACTGAATGCCAGCAATCATTCACTCAGTAGGATTTTGCTACTTCACACAGTTTACGAATCACTATATTTTATGCAAGAGATTTTTTTTTTTAAGACACAGTTATCAGTACTGTGTCTTATAGCCCTGAATTCACTCCGCGTAAATTTTAGTTGTGTGGGAACTTGAAACACAAAATTTATAAGAATAATATATGGAATTAAAATAAATTGCAATCTACAAATGCCTTTAATCACACCTCGAAAAGAGCATTAACGGGACATTTTTATGCAATGTCGACAAAGCGTTGCTGCTGCGGAATTATTTTAAATTCTTGTACACAGGTTAGTGCTCATTATTATCAGTTTTAAATATCAATTTATTCTTTTAATAACAAAACAACTACAATGCGCGCTAATATTAGCGACGACATTACTTCCTTCTCTCGGTTGCAACGCGAGGTATAACACAAACAGAACGGAATCTGACGACCCCGAAAGTTACCTGTCTACGAGTGTGTCATAATATATATTTTTCAGTAGGTTATTTTACGACGCTTTATCAACATCTTAGGTTATTTAGCATCTGAATGAGATGGTGATAATGCCACTGAAATGAGTCCGGGGTCCAGCACCGATAGTTGCTCAGCATTTGCTCATATTGGGTTGAGGGAAAACCCCGGGGAAAAATCTCAACCAGATAACTTGCCCCGACCGGGAATCGATCCCTGATTACCTGGTTACGCGCTAACCGTTACTCCACAGGTGTAGACTATATATATGTCTGTATGCAAATGGTTATCCCCTTCTGATACCAAGTAAACTCTGAGTTGAGGCAAGTCTAACCCTTTTTGACAAATGCCACTGCCGTTAAGGCGATGGTTTAGCGGGCCATATGGTCGTTAGCCACAACCATAAACTCTCATTTGGAAGTGTTATCTACACTAGTGGTTAATTTGTCTATACAGAGCCTGTTGCGATAAGCTAAGTTAGCAACTGCGCTTTCTTGTTATCAGCAAAACTTTCAAGGCATTCTTTAAACAAACAAGCAGTCCGAAAATAATTTAGACTTCTTTGCAATCATTTTACAAAATTCGACCTCAAATTTATCACAAATATAAAAAGCATCACGAAGGAATCTCTGTGCTCTAGTACGAAACAGAGGATAGATTAAATATGCCTAAGGTATACAGTAAACTATATAATAGATTTATTTGTACCTGGAAGACAGAACATCGCTAGGTAAAGGGATAAGGCAAACTGGAAATTCCAATGAAAAAGTCTTTTGTGCGAGATCGTGCGTATTTGCTTGTTTTCCGCACAGAACCAATACGCGGTAAGAGTGAAATACCACATTCAGTATTCCCAAAACACACATAACTTTTTCCTCTTCTTAGAAACATTCATTTTACTGCTTTAGGCTTTTAACATTATTATTTTTAGAGACGTTTAACATAGTAATAATTATAAATTGAAACTTACTTTTCACCTAAATTGCAATGTTAATTATTGTTTTTAAATATTTGCAAAAATTAAGGACATTAAACTCATTCTGATAAAGTAACATTAAGGAAGCGAAAAAGTCAACAAGATTCCAGATGCCGATGTTATTACTGGTTATATAAATAATATTGCTATTAAAATGAAAAATAAATCATTACATATTACCGTTTGTTTTAAGTTCGCATTTATAGACTGGAAAAAAAGACAGACGTATATCACGGCCTTCTGGAGTATAGTAAACACATGAAAATTTTATAGCAACAATGTTGAAGAAAGATATTTTGGTTTTTGGCGTCATTAAACAGAAACCAACATGTTTCACGCAACTTTAGTTACTCTTTCAGGTATGTAATAAACGATCTTCGCACAAAATAATTGATACACATTTGTTTTCATGTTCTCGAAATTAAAAAGCTCTTTTCGCTTTTTCAATCTTTCTCGCCATGAAAACGTCAACATACCGCTCTTTAACGTATATTACTATTTCAGAAATATTTGTTTGTTATTAGTTGAAGACATAGATAAGGCTCTAAATTCTGACTTAGAAATGTCACAGTTGTTTTGAAACTGGAAAAATGAAGGACATTAACTAATCTGTAACATCCGTGACAAACTGTTCCATCGGTGACATGAAAGAAACAGCTATAAAATATTTACCGATTATATTTTTGTGAACTGATTGGATGCCATGAGATCTACATAGCTTTCACCTGGACACTACGAGCATGAATCCCTTTTTTGCTTGAAGCAGAGACCTGTGTTTTACATTTTTTGTTAATAAGGATGTTATGTTTTATTTTGTAACACGCTCGCAACTGTTATATCTTTAGTTTCGCCGGATGTGTCGGAATTTTGTCCCGAAACAGGACTTTTTTACATGCCATAAATCTACTGACATGAGCCTGTGGCATTTAAGCACACTTAAATGCCATCGACCTGGCCCTGGATCGAACCCGCAACCTTGTTAATAAGGTGTGAAGTGAGTTCACAAATCTTGTAACATCCATGGCGGAATCTTTTCTTTATTTTCTGCAATAATAATAAATTTTATTCAAACAACTTTTTTTCTATAAAATGATACTGATCTTCTAAATTGATTCTAATAACAAAAGTTGACAAAAGTCATATACAGAGTTTGAAAATAGTAAAAATATAATATTCGTGACACCTGGAATGGCTGATTAGTGGTTAGTTGTGATTTGAAGACCTGTGATTTTGTCGCTGTGACAGTTCGTCGCTGGTTCCAACTGTGACTGTAGTTCTAAAATTACAGCACCGAGAAATCGTAATCTCTGTTCGATATGTTACTCATACCGATGGTGACTGATGGAAGTACTGTATATGTAACAGCTCCAGAGTCCAGACAACTGGAAGTCAGAAGATTAACTTAAGGGACAACATAACTGAGATCTAAAAAAAAATCCTCACACTCAAAAGGTTAACGAAGGTAATTCTTTGATACTCAAGCTACAATGCACTCGCTATATTCTTTCGCGAATGATTCACCTAATCATCGCGATAACACAGCTCAGAGCGTGTTTTACTGTACTCGCCGCGCTAATGAGTATTGTTGATATAAGACATGGCACCAGTATATCAATTCGGAGAAGGGCGATAAACATAAATGTATGTTGGCTCGTAGTGAGATACATTCACAATCGCCAAGAATTATCCGAGCAAAAAAAAAAAAAAAAATCACAGTGACAAAATCGCTATTATCTGTCACAGCGATTTTTCCGAAGCTGTCACAGTTCGGAGCTATGACGACAAAATGCTCACACACCCCACCTCTATAAGGCATTCCATGTTGTCGGAATAATTGTATCTGTTTTCTTTCGTCATAGTCGAGTTCAATTTAGTCTTTTAAACAAACATTTTCCAGTAACGCTTTTCTAAAATTCTGAATGATTTCCATGATTAGTGATACCTTAATCACAGCACAGACACTACCACAGCGTCTACCGGTAACAGACAGATGACTATAATGTAACTGCAATTTCTGATGATTAACCAACTATTCATGGAGCCACCCACTATCAATTCAAACAACCTTTAATTTATCTTTCTTGAATAATTCAAGAGAAGCGCAAAACGGAGTAAACGAAGTGTTGTAAAGATGTATTTCATGGCAATATTTTCTCTACCACTGACTTCGCAAAAGAAGATAAAAAATGTGCGAACCATTAAAAACATCTAAAAAACCTTGATCACCGACAACAGTTCTTACCTTTGAACACTACCCCAGATCACATATAGATTGCTCATTCCTATGTTAAAATCGGTTGCCCTTTGAAGAGAACAACCGCCAGGATCGCTACCCGTCCGCCGTAAACGAACACGAGATGGCAGTACAGTCGCTAATGCAATTGAAATGGGAGTTATGACGTGACTCCTTTTGTAACAAATAGATGGCAGCATAGTAAACCTGACAAAAGCTGTTACCGTCAAAGCCTATAACGCCTAGCAATCTGGGTATATATGATCTAGAACACTACCTAGAACTGTCGGATTCAGTGGGAAACCATCGAAGTTGGCAACAGTGCACAAGTTGCGTATAACCCGAGATCACCACATAACAAATTGATCAGTCTTATGGACTTTGAAGGCAACAACTTTTATCAATTTCACTACGCTGCCATCTAGCGACTGCAGAAAAAAGAAGTCACGTTATAACTCTCAATTGAACTGCATGTAGAAACTGTACTTCCATCTAGCGGTCGTTAACAATCGACAGTGGCGATCCTGGTGGTTGTTCTCTTCCACATATTACTGTTTTTAACATGGGGATGGCCAATCTGTTATATGTGAACAGGGGTATAACTTATAATCCCTAAATATGGTTATATTTTAATCTCCTAAATGAAATTTCCCAAAGTCGAAACCTAGCTAAACCGCTTCCTCGCACCCGAAAATAATATATTCACCCCATTTAATCAAAATCCTTAAGCCCATTTTCAAGACAAAATTTACAAACAATATACAAGAGTTGCTCGTTTAATAGTACACACTGGATTTATTGTTGTGAAAGAAATGTGATGATGACGTAATGGAACCCATAACTCTTACTCTATTTTATGAACCGAACTCACCTCTTTAAGCACCGCATCCTGTTTCTTCGTGGAAAGATTAAGGTACCGCTCCTGACTCATGCAAAACTTCGCCGTCTGTTTCTCGAACTTCTTCTTGCCTTCCTGCGGGAAAATAATACAATAAGCGTTAATGCCAGTCCAACCAATTTCTTATTCAAATTAGTACAAAAAATTTCACTTCCTTGAGTGGATGCACACAAAAACAGTCGCTGCAGTTCCGGGATCTCTGCATGCTCGTGTCAAGCGACGTTCAACCGTCCGCACAGTTGTATCCACGCAACTGTAAAACTCGCTTTATCATGACTGCTAACACGAAGCCATATTACACAGCTTGTCTGACTGTGAGTTAACTATTTTATGCCGTCTCCAGCTTATTCTCTCAGAGAGTACCAATACCAAAATACGCGTCACTAGCAGTGCCGGATTTAGGCCTAGGCAACCAAGGCGGCAATTTCCAGGGCAGAGGGCGGCATTTTCTCTCTCTCTTCATTTTTTTACAGTGAAATTTGTTTTTACAACACTTGTTGGTTAATCTTTTATGAAGTTCGTTCTTGAACACCTTGTCGAAGTCGATTATTATTTTGTTATCGTATTGTCATGGTCGTGGCGAGAGTAAAAGGAAAGTGTGCAGCTGCATAGTTATATTGTAATGCCGGGTATCACGTTATTATACTCATAGTATACAGCTTAAATTTAACTGCACGTATAAACAAGAATGCATTGTTGAAAATCAAATTGAATGTGTGTTTATTATATTATCGCTATGAATTATAACCAGAACTCTTAGTTCTCGTCAACATTATTATTTAATCACTTTCCAGCATGTGCATAATATAATTCGATATGAAAGGTTTATTCCACAAAGAGTTGCGGATGCTATCCATAGACATTTCGCTAGCACGCGCTACGAGCGTGCTAAACTAACCCCGGCTATCGGCAGATTACTTGTACAGGATTCATGTATCATATGAAGAGTTCGCGGGAAAAACGATGAATGTCACATTTCTGTTAAGGATTAGATAATTATCTAATTGAGTCTATAACTGCAAGATGTAGTGCTGTTTCTATAGAAAATAAAGGAAAGGATTACTGTATTCGCGGTGATAATTCTCCTTTTTACCCATTTTTCATAAGAACAACATTAAATTTCGTAGTGATCCATTGAATTAGATAATGACATCAACCTTAACAAAACTGTGACATTCATCGTTTTTTTCCCGCGAACTCTTCATATCACATCATATCGCTAACACTGGTTTATGAATACGAAAAACGTTACTTCGCTGATCATCCACCGGAAGCCCGCGCTAAGAATGTCTATGAAAACTTCCTCGAAGTAAGAAATACTCGTAATAATTATACACCAACAAAACCAATGCTTAAAAATTATTAACCACAGCCTGCCTTTCACAAAAGAATTTTGTTTCAACAATGAATAAGTTTGAATATATTTCTTTGCATCGAGTCTGATGTGCTTCGTCAGATCGACTTTGATGACATCATCAATGCTTTCTCTGTGAAAAAAGTGCGAAAAAAATCTTTATAATTCACAAGTAAGATGCATGTATGCAAATCAGGCTTTCAAGTATAACTCCCTGTAAAGTTGATTTGAATAATTTCGAAGGAAAAATTGTTCCGGAGCCTGGTATCGAACCCGGGACCTTTGGTTAAACGTACCAACGCTCTACCAACTGAGCTACCCAGGAACTCTACCAGACACCAATCCAATTTTTCCTTCTGTATCCACAGACCTCAAAGTGGGCTGATGACCGTCAAGCAACCAACATTGAGTGCACACTAACTCTGTGTGACTTAAATTGTGGTTTTCTGTTAACGAACAGTGACGTGTATTATGCAAATCAGGCTTTCAGGTATAACTCCCTGTAAAGTTGATTTGAATAATTTCGAAGGAAAAATTGTTCCGGGGCCACAATAGCAAGATCAATAGAATCAATACACCACATAGAGGAAAAAATTTACACACTAAGAAGAAACAAATTTACGTTGAAAGACAAATTTCTGATTACCAGGAAGAAAAAAATGGATCGATTCAGATTTATAAAAAAATGCATGTAATAGCTTGCCAAAGTACAGTACAGTATTAGTGTTGAATAAGTGTTTGATAATCGACAGGCATGAAGTACAGTATTAGTGTTGAACAAGTGTTTCATAATCGGCACGCATAATCAACTGAAGTGTTAGTACAGTCTGTGCAATAAATATCAGCTCATAGCTTCAGTGCAGTTTGTATCTTCTACTCCTCGGTCATCCAGTGCAGTTTACATGGTAAGTGATTAACAGTCCGGTTTCTCTGCGGTGCAGTTTACTGTTTTCCAGTGCAATTTACAATCCCCCGGCTAAGTTGGCAACACTGGTGGCGGGTGTTATTTGAGAAGTATAGCAATTATTACGTCACAAGTCGAAACTAATTATTCCCCGACAGCATGGCTCACAATAGGATGCTTCGTAATAGACTATTAGCGTCTTGTAAACAGCGAGTCATAAAAGAAACGTAAACACGAACTGTTGTCTGCACCACGCCAGCGCAGCAGTATTTCCTTATTAAGAACGCATTACGTGCAAGCAATGAAGCGCGACCCTAACAAGGACCGCGGAAGTCGTCGATATGCATGCCGTGAAATACTTCAACTTCGAGAACAATAGAACGTGATTGAGTGTCTGCCTGGCAAAGAAGGGTCGAGGTTTCTACATCTAACTGAAGTTATCAGCAAGCACATGTATGTCCTCTTCAATTTCTTATTGTTCCTACTGCCGTAACCATTATTATTATTATTATTATTATTATTATTATTATTATTATTATTAGGAACATTAAATCTAGTCGCTTGAGATGGGCAGGGCATGTACTGTACTCCAACCACGAGAAAGTCTTTCCGAAATGAGACGCAGCGGGGTAATGCTGTGAATGAATGTTCATGTCATAAGGTCACACACGTGGGTACTCGTATCTCTATTGGCTAGCTCTCACAGCACAAACCATAACATTGATAACACATATTTATACTACCCTAGTTACAAAATTAGATCACTGTTAATCTCCTGGTTTTTTAATTCCTCCATACAGGAAATACATATGCAGGAGAGCGCATGGTTTTTAAACTGACGTTATAACGGTAATATTATCTATCTACTTCGCACCAATAGATGACGCAATAGTAAGCACATTCCTTTCACGGTTAATCTCCTGGTTGGAGAACAGTAGCACAATAGCTCCAAGCAATTACATAATGGTTATTGATAAAAATAGTTGCCTTCAAAGTTCATTAGGGTGATCAATCTATTATAATGATATCAAGGGTTTAAATGGTATAAAATAATGCTTTCTATAAATACGTGAAGTAGCCTATGTACCCTGGCTGTACATAATAATTTATGTAACAATAATGACAAAATGTCACAACAGAACAGAACAGAACAGGTATCGACAGAGGTCATACGGTTTTCATTTGTGAGCTCGTCTAAAATTCTGCACAGTACACACTTTAAAACATTTTCTTTCTTATTGACAGTGAGTATTAAATAATCTGTCAAACGAATTACAGTAAAACCTCGTTAAGCCGGACTTCGCTTAATCCGGACAGGCAAAAAACCTATGTTTGGAAAAAGTAAAGAACTTTATTTTAAGACCTACCTTCATACATTAGAACTATGGAATTACAATAATATTACAATATTACACCCATAGTACCAAAAATAAAGATAATCCATCAAGTATGCATCAAAGTAACTATACAAACAAATATTATTATCGATTACACATTTTACTGTACTGTATAGTATATTTAGGCCTATGCTCTTTAAATACACCATAATAAACGTGTTTTGTTGCTATAAACAGAGTTTTAATGCACTTTCTAGTGTTCTTTTAGGTTATTTCAGTTAATCCGGACTTTCGTTAAACCGGTCAACTTATTCCCCCCAAATTAGTCTGGATTAACGAGGTTTTATTGTATAACGAACAAATAAAAACAAGTTTTGTTACTGTTTCATGACTGTATGAGTGATTAAATAATTATTAAGTCCCTTTGCAGAATCTATTTTAAACCGTATAGTAAACATTCTATTAAGATATTTTTATCTTATCTTGTTAAGAACCCCGGTATAATGCCCCTTACTTCTAATAATATTGTCTCATCAGTCATCACTTCATCCTCACGCGGCTCTACTTGTCTTGTGGTTTTCCAGGGCTGGACCCGAGACCTTCCGTACAGGCATGCTTTACTCATTGTGTGTCGCCCATTGTGCAATGATTGTTCATGTTCGTCAGATGGTCTGGGTGACATTCGGGAATCCGACGCTGACATACGGACCATCCTGCTTCAGACCCTGATAGAGCCTGGTCCATCCGCAGACAAGTATCTTTGCTATTTGGATCAGAAACCCGCACTACTCGAAGACTTCATCCTAACCCATTTTTACATTTTGCAGATGATAGATGAAATGAGGGGGAGTTGGAGAATGGTAGTGAAATGATAGAGGGAAACGGGAGTACCCGTGAAAACCCTCTGCAACGTTTCTTTCATCCACCACAAATTCCATCACGACCTGTCCGGGGAACGAAACTGGGCCGCCTGGATGGAAGACCAGCACGCTAGCATTTGAGCTACAAACGCGGCTAAGGACGTAAAGATGTACACTTAACCCTTAACTACTATTGTCCTTTTTTGGAACACAAGTACTATCATCGGGTCAAATTTGACCCGAAAACATTTTTCTATATATTGCGGGACAGAGGAAAGTTTTGAACATTCTGTTGAAGCACACAGTTATTTTGAAGGTTTTAAAGACCGAATTCATAACATTTATTGAAATTATTCAATTTACCTTCTCTATTAAATCATGTTTTAAATGTTAGTCAAATTTTCATCATACATTTTCAATGATTTGTAAATACATACAAAACATATATAATTAATAATTTAATCACTATTCATATGCATTATTACTGTTATTGAAGCATTAAACAACAAAGCTGTTAAGGAAATTGGTGAAAATATGATTTTTTAAACAAAATTGCAACTAATATACTAGTATAACGAAAACTGTGAATGAAAAAGAAAGAAAATCAAAATTATTATCTTCATTATTTGGCCATTAAACATCAAATATGAAATATTCCTACGATAAAAAATCACTGAATACATGAAAGATCATCTAAAAGTCTTGTGAATAATCCATGACCAGTGTCACCAGGTATCAACAATATTCATCTTCAGTGACACTTTCACTCATCACTGTCAGTGCTATGTATCTCTTCACTGCAAGGATTACAGATGATCTTAACGGTGCAATGCTCCTTGCAAACAGTGCTATTGCATTCACTGCAGACCGTGGAATGCTTGTTGTCAACATAAGATGGGCAAACATAACAGCGTCTCCTTTTCGTAGGTGGCTCCTCTCTTCTCTCAGGTTTATCCTTCTCTCCAACAATTTTCTTCATGGTTGCTCGTAATGTTCTAGGAAGTCTAGATTCAAGCATCCTTCGTTGAATATGTGGGCTAACTAAAGCTTTCCCTAACTTTATACCGAAATCCCTACGACTTACATTTGCATGTAGGTCTTTCGATGTGAAAAGCACATGAGCATTGACAGAAGCAATGTCCATTAATGCCATGAAAATTGCAAGTGGCCATCTTCTCTTTCTTCTCTGAACAGAGTAGTTTGCACACTTTTGGTCCAATGAATCTACCCCTCCTTTAGTTCTGTTGTAATCTTCAATAATTTCTGGCTTTCCATTTTCGGCAATGCTGCTGTCGTGATGCATTGAAGAAATAAGACAAACAAATTTTCCTTTTTTCGGTACATAGCTTACTAAAGTTTTATCCTTAGTAAACACAAACTTCTTAGTTCCTTCTGCATCCTTTTTCGTTGGGATAATGTACTCTGGTATCTCCCGCTTGTTCTTCCTTACGGTTCCTATGTACGTCAGTCCAACTTTCAATAGTTCGTCAACTAGCTCAACAGAACTAAACCAATTGTCACCAGTTATGTTTCTGTTTGAGTGTGCGTATGGCATGACTAATGAGAGTACATTCTGTGTTGGAATACTCAACTTTCTTGGATTTCGAAAATTCCATTTCCCACTGTATACGAAAGCATTTAACAGGTAGTGCCTTTTAGAATCACACAAACACATAATCTTCAAACCATATTTCTGTGGCTTGCTCTTTATGTACATACGAAACAGACACCGTCCACGAAATCCAACCAACATTTCATCAACAGTTAAAAATTCAGATGGTGTATACTTGGCTTTGCAGTTGGCAATAAATATTTCAAAGATTTCTGAAATAGCGGCAGTTCTATCCCCATTTTCTTTCCTTAGTTCTCTCTCTGCAGGATCATCAAACCGTATTGCAATCAACAGAAACAGAAACCGATCTAAACTCATTGTGGCTCTGAAAATATCTCTGCCGGTACCGTCAGCATTCCATAAACCCTTTGCGTCCTCGTTGCCAGACTTGAAAACACCACTCAAGTACAGTAGCCCCAGAAAAGCATTCAGTTCCACAATATCGATGTGGTTAGTGAAAGAAGCTGTTTTACCATAGTTTGCAGAAAGTTCTGTTATTTTTTCATTTGTATTAGTAACAATCAAATTCAGAATTTTATCATCAAAAAGTAATTTCCAAAAATCAATTGGTTCATTAGAATGAATCGTTCTTGCTGCACCTCTGAGTTGAGGCAATTTTACCCTAACTATATTATGTTGTCTGGTCCTCGAACTGTGGAAAGGTGCAGTAAACCATTTGTATCTATTTTTTCCATAAACACTTTCTCCATTTTCTGTGTATGTTTGAAATATCTCTGGTTCACGATCTCCCACTGCACATACCTCTAGTTCACGTTCTGCCAATGTAGATGCCTCTGGTTCTAGAGCTGGTCCTGTAGTTAGCGCTGGTCCCTGTTGTAGAAATGCAGACGAATCCTCTTCACGAGCCGCCACTAATCCTGCTTCACGAGACGCCACTGTTAATGTGTATGATTTAACATCCGGCACAGCAAATAACTCTGACTGATGATCTAGTTCACTTGAATTTTCTGTTGATTGTAATATTTCCCTAGGGTCTTCATCTGGAATTTCTTCCTCACTCTGTGTATCATGATCACTTACTATAGTTTCTGCATCACTTAAATCACTGTCAGAGACTTCGTCTAACCAAGCAGTAATTTTCTTCTCACTCATGGTGTACTTATTCACAAAAGAAAATACAATATAAAAACTCTTATCGCAAAGAAAGTTGCATTAACTACTATTGTCGGGTCACTGCTGACCCGACTTCCTCCTTGTAAGCAAAATACAACTGTTTTTGACGACAACCAACCTTTAACTGATGCAGACCACCGCCGTGGAAGAATACAGAAAGTCACAACAATGAACTACTAAAACTCGCACAGATGTCTAAGAAATTAAAGTGACTGGGTCATTATTGACCCGGCGATAGTAGTTGAGGGTTAAGACCGATAGAGAATGTGACAGTTGAAGAATGTATTATTATTATTATTATTATTATTATTATTATTATTATTATTATTATTATTATTATTATTATTATTATTAAGCAATTACAAGCTATGCAAGCTTCTTGCTTCACATTGATACACAGTTTCGTCTACTTATACAATGAGTTTTCCAATTTTCAAAACATTTCTCCTGCGATGCTAAAATTCAAAATCAACTTCTATACAAAAGTGGTTATGCAAAAAAACAACCTGAGCCCATCATGTGTACTGACCTTAACTCCACCGATGTGTTCTTTGCGAAAGTTCTCGAGAGGAAGAATGATCTGGTCATACGCTCGGTCCAGCTGTGGAAGAAAGAAAACATTTGTTAAAGCGAGAAGAGAAGAGAAAAAACATCACATTATTTCTCTAAGCAAACAGACATCTGAATACATGGCATGAAATCGAAACGTAATTTTGCAAGTTCTACTGTGGGACTGTATAGCACATCATTCGATCAAATGTACTCAAGCATAAACATTGTTGAATAACTTTATGATATGAGGCGTTCAGAGCGAAAGTGGATCATGTCACAAATTTTCATAAATCGAGTTTAATACATTTTCTGATTGAAGTTGGATCTTTTCCGAGCAGTAATAGATCAAGTTTTAATTCCAAGCATTGGCCAGTAAGTGACACCAATCACTTTCGGCTCAGAGTATTTGTTCACAATGTTCTGAGCCATAATGGATCAAGTCACTAAAGCGTTGCATCAATATCACTATATTTTATAAATCTAGAATTTGAGAATGGAGCAATAAAATTATTGCTAGTGAAATTAGATAATCCACTACAGCAAGGTAACTTTAAGTCCTATTATCAAAAAACTAAGTCTCATGGACTTGATCCACTTTAGCTCTGAACGCCTCATATCTTTACTGCGTTACCTTTTGCAATTTACCTGGCTGACTAGTTTCGAAGTGGTATCCTTCATCGTCCGAACCCTAGTGAAGGTCGCGCGCTGTCTTCTAGTTTGCTGTTATGATGAGGTGTGTTCATGATTGTGTCGAAAAGGATGTGTGTTTTGAAATTGAGTTGAGTGTTCAGGATGTGATGTGAGTGTGTTTTTGTATGTTTATAAATTTCGTATTGCTCTAGGGAGTTAAGTTTCTGTTTTTTTTTGTATGTGTAATATTTTCATGTCAGTGTCTATGTTGTTGTAGCTGTAATTGGAGTTTGTGATGTGTTCTGCGTAGGTTGAATTGTTGTATGGTTTGGTTATAGCTGTGATATGTTCCTTGTAACGTGTTTGAAATGATTTTCCAGTCTGTCCAATGTAGAAGTCGTTGCAACTATTGCATGATAGTTTGTATACACCTGTTAAGTCGTATTTGTGTGTGTGTGTCTTGTCTGTGTGTTAAGATGTTTTTGTAATGTGTTCTATGTTCTGTATGCAATGTTGTATTTTAGTTTCTTGAAAGATGATGCAATCTTGTATGTGTTCTTGTTTTCGTATGTTAGTGTGATGTATTCATTTTGTTCTTGTGTTTGTGTTGCGTTTTCTTGTTTGTGTATACGTCACACCACATCACATCACATCCTGAACACTCAACTGAATTTCAAAACACATACCCTTTTCTACACAATCGTGAACACATCTCACCACAACAGGAAACCAGAAGACAATGTGGGATCTTCACTAGGCTTCTGACAATGAAGGATATTTACTTTGAAACTAGTCAACCAGGTAAATTGCATAAATTAACACAGTAGAGATATCAAAGTTATTCAGTGATTATACATGTTAAAACAATGAACATTTTCTCATTTAATCTTACAGGAAGCTCACTCACCAATATTTGACTAATGGAAAGATCCACTAATGCTGAGTTAACCGATATTCATTTAAAGTATAGAGCAGCAGGTGAATCTGAAAATATGGCAAGAGAGCTCTACCGCCAAAGATTTTCAGATTCCAATAGACGAATGTTCGTTGCTGTGCACCAAAGACTCCGGGATACACAATTCATATTCAATGTATTAGTCTATATTAACAGGTACCGTATGTTTTTGTGAAATTAAATGGGTGATTTCAGAGTTAAACTGGCCACTATTTCGGTGGGTATTTCGTGAAATAAATTGTCTATTCCCTGGATATTTCATGAAATAAGTTGTCAATTAATTGTATTATGTTATGTTTAATATAACACTTTTTTTAACACATGTCGCATATCAGCATTACCAAAATATAAACTAAGCATGATTTCTACAGCTCGAACGAACATTTGTGCGATAGTGAGTATTTTCGTGTAAGCAGAAATGCCCCTCACTATCCACATACGAGTAGATGTAGGGAACAACTCTGCCTTCAGACAATTCACACCAAATTCCCTGTGGTCCTCTACTAGTCCCCCAAAACCTCTTCCCATTAAAATATCTTATATGAAGAGCACAGGAAAAGAACGTGCTTTGTCCACTTTTTTTCAAAAATGAGTTATGCATGCTATGAGATGCAGGATTCCATGTAGTTTAAAGTTATTAATCGACCAATGTGATAATGTGAAAAGAACGTGCTAAGTCCTCTCACTACAGGGAAATAATGTGCTCTGTCCACTGTTTCTGTGATTTAATTTTTAGTTTCCTTACGGATTGGCATGCATGTTATAGCAGGAAGAAGGGAATTGGAGTAAAATAATATTCCATTGTTCTTCATTATTGTTATAATGAGAAAATTCGTTCTTGCTGCATAAACTTTATGTACAAGTATAAATCTTTTTAGTTTGAGAAATTCAGTTTAGAAGTATAAGTGTTGTAAATTTGTCACTTAAATTTTAATATTATTATTAATATTATTATATTATTGAATGTTGAGTACATCTGAGGATGGAACTCAGAGACCTTCGACTTCTAACAGTGTTAAGAAAAAGAGAGTACGAGGAGAATGACTGCAGTCATGAAGAAATTAAGGGTTCAATCACATGAAGTAGGGGAAGACTGCAACTGTTAGTTAAAGTGTTTCGAGGAAGTAAGTGCTGAAGAAAGATCAAGTATTATAAGGCAATTTAATGATTTAGAAGACTGGAATCAACAATCATTATATATGACTGGGCTCATTACAATAATTCCAGTTTATCGAAAGCGATCAGTCATTACAGCAATGGAAGGACCAATAAATTGTATCTCCCAGAAGAACTATCAGTGAAAAGATGTATGAAATGTTCAAGAAAAATACCAAAATTTAATAATTTCATATGAAACATACAGAATAATGTTCAACACCAAATTCAATACAGCATTTGGATATCCAAGGAGTGATACATGCATATGATAAGTACACAGCTGAGATGGAAGTGCTAAATGCAAGACTGACTGAAAATAATTTAGATGGCAACATGAAGAAACAAGTTTTGGAATAAATTAATAAGATCACCAGTAACAACAAGGTCCATAAACTCAAAGTTGAAATATTTTATACCAGAAAGAGGAATGCTCGTTTAAGAAGTCGGAAGTTTGAAGAAACAGAAGCAATTTTCATGGACTACGAAAAATGTATGCTTACCGTACATTAATATCAATGATGTCTATTAGTATTACAGAAGGCAATTATCTGTTTACTCTTTCAATATTCATCAAATTTCAGATGAAACTTCAGTGTTTTTTAGTTGTACTGAAGATAATGGTAGAAAAGGAGCCAATGAAGTCGTATCCTTTTTAAATCACTTTGTGACAGGAATAATGGACAACAAAGCGGATATCTTGAAAATTTTTGTGATTCATATTCAGGCCAGAGCAAGAATTATATTGTTCTGAAGTTTCTTAATTATCAGGGAACGGATTTATATGGACTAAAAATATATGAAATATGTAAATATATATGTAGTTATTTTTACAAAATATGGAATTAAATATGGATTTTTACCAAAATATGGAATTAAATATGGACTTAAAATTATAAAAAATGACTATGTACGTTAAATATTGGTACATTTTAATCAAACTAAACAAAAAATATAATGGACGTACCTTATCTTCCAATGTAGTTTCAACAAAACACAATTTTTATTGTCTGTTACCATAACAATAGGTTACAAACATTTCTTTCAAGTGCTGAAAAGTGAATCTTCTTCTATTGTCTCTGAGGATAGATTTATACTGACTAAAAGAGCGTTCGACGTCACAAGAAGTAACTGGTACATAATTCAATTTCACAATGTCTGCTGGGGATAAGTCCAAGTTAATCTTCACTGTTGATTCACCACTCATCACAGCAACAACCTTTTGTAGTTCTTCATATCCAGGGTTTTTGAAAGTACAGTGTCCACCTTAGCTCTTACTGCATCTGCAACTTTACCTCTACCACGATTCAGTTGTTCCACAGTACTATTTATAATTTCAAAACTTTCAGATAGTGAAAGGTGCCTATTTTGGAGACTTTTGAGCGTTTTTATGATGCATGAAAATGTATGCTGAATGTGAGCTAAGTCATTCTTCACACTTATGTCACAGGTAACTGTTTTCGCAGTATCAATTGAGACTGCATCTTCAGAGTCCAATGCAAGGAGAACATTGTTAATAGAGTCTATATGTTCGGCATAATATTCAACTGCTTCTAGCCATGTACCCCATCTAGTTAAAATTGGCTTTGGTGGCAATGGAATTTCAGGGTACATTTCTTTCAACACGTTAACTCTACTGGGAGCTTTGAGAAATACTTTTTCACTGATGAAATCAACAAATCTACTTTAGGAAATTGTCTCTGACCACTTCTGCCACACGATGAAATGCATGCGCCACACAAGTAAAATGAGTCAATTTAGGATATACAACAGATAATGCTTGTCCAGCTTTGACCATATAAGGGCAGCATCGCTAATAAAGAATAACACATTATCGTACATAATACCCTTTGGCCACAGGATACCCATAGCTTCGTTGAACAGTTTAACTATAGTTTTGTTATTGCACTTTTCTAGAACATCACAATGTAAAAGAATTCGTTCAGAATATTGTTCACTTAACAAACCGATAACTACATTACCAACATGTCTACCTTCTTTGTCGGGAGTCTCATCAATGGAAACCCAAATTGAACTATCTTTAATTTCATCTCTTATCTTCTGTATTGTCTCATCGTAGATGGATGGAGCATACGTCTTCCTAAGTGTTGACTCATCCGGGATTGTATGTTGAGTATATTTTTCAAGGAATTCCCTGAAGACCTTATTCTTTAGTTTGTAGAGAGGAATATCAGCAGAGATGAGAGAACGGCACAGGTCGATGTTAAACTCAGATCTTACATTCGATGTTGTTGGTTGTGTTAAAAACAATTGTCTCTGCTTGGAATTTAGTTGTTTGTTGGCCTGATGTTTACTAGTTGTAATGTGTTGTTGCACCAGGAACTTTTGTGTAGATGATACTGCACACTGACACAAATTACAAAATAATATTTTATTGTCAGTTGATAAACCATCTTCTTTAAATTCTGAAATGTAACTTGTTAGTTTTGATTTTAAATTGACTGAATGACGTACTTTTGGCATATTTACCGTCTTTATAGTATGATTTACAAAACTGAACCTATGTGTACTCTGACTGGCATTTAACTGTTGAGCTGCACAACTGAAGTCTGTTAAAAATTTTAAATTAAATTAATACAGTTTTGTAACTTACTTTCCCATTGTTGATAGGACTGCTAATTTTCAAATAACTCTGATGTTAAAGGGATTACTGAACATGTGTTTAAATCTCTATTGTTGAAATGTATTTTTAAAAGTTAATGGAATTTTGTTTTGTTTTATTGTTAAACCTAATATAATATGGACTGTTTTATATGAAATATGGAAAATATATGGAAATTAACGAAAATATGTACTAAACTCTAAAATATGGAAAAATATGGAAAATAAAAGTAGGATTTTTCAACCCTACACATTGTGAAACATAAAGATAATGCAAAATATAAATTATATTAGCTTTATAAGTAAATATGTATTTACATATAAATCCTTTCCCTGTTAATTATCTTGTGAACGAATTGAAACTTATGAACAGAATGAAACATTCGTTTATGGAATGTAATAAAATATAGGACTAACTAATACAAAAGCAGTAGCAGAACTTCCAATGGGTTGGGTGCGGATCATGGTACAAGCTCGAAGTAAACCTACGCCTTTTGATGTTGTGGTGTTCAATCAAGATATGATGGGAAGTTGGGAGTCATTTCTGCAGAAGAAATATTTGAGGAAATATTCATTTCTTACAAGGCCCATCAGAGGGGTAATCATCACAAAAGAACACCCTCACCTCATTCAACACCGTGATATGAGTAATGGAACTAGGATTTCATCGGTGGTGAGAGCTTCACTGCGATTTCGAGAGCAGCAATCTGAAGAATACCCATGTCCTGCTTACAGAGGCAAAACACAAATTATTTTGAATAATTTATTTTATATCCGCTAATAATTTAAATATCGGTAACATTATTTCTAACAAAGAAACTTCTCTGGTAATATCGAAGGAAAAGTATTAGGACCTCCAGATTTTGAAGGAATTTCGTGGACACGAAGATAGAGTGTTTTACACAAACCTTCCACACTAGACTGGGCTGTGCATTTTGGGTCAAAAGTGATTTTTATTGTTATTAGGTCCTGTGCAGTTTGGAACAAAAGTGATCATTGTTATTATTATTATTATTATTATTATTATTATTATTATTATTATATTATTATTAGGCTCTATGCATTTTGAGTCAAAAGTGAGCAAGTATTGGCCTTGTGCTGTTGTTTCGCACATTAATATTATAAATAAATATAAATAAATAAATAAATTATTATTATTACTATTATTATTATTATTATTATTATTATTATGACCTGTGCATTTTGGGACAAAATTGCACAAAAGTGATCTTTATTATTATTATTATTATTATTATTAGGCTTTGTGCATTTTGGGACAAAAGTGATTTTTATTATTATTAGTTCATGTGTATTTTGAGCCAAAAGTGATCTTTATTATTATTATACCTTGTGTGTTTTTGGGACAGAATTGATCTTGTTTTATTCTTATGAGGCCCTGCGCATTTTGTGACAAAAGTGATCTTTATTATTATTATTATTATTATTATTATTATTATTATTATTATTATTATTATTATTATTATTATTATGGCCCACTCCACTTCATTACAGAAAAAGTTAAAAAAGGAAAGAGAAAATGTTTAACGTTATGTTATCATTTAAAGGTTTGTCAATCCCGTGATTTTGAAATTCTGAATGTTAATTCAAAATTTCTATACACAAATACGCACAGACAGACATACAAACACGTTTCCGGAAGAAAACAGCTTTACTTGTAATATTTAATATAAAATTAATTCCTTCGTACATAAGGAGCACGTTTTTTCCCTGTAACTTATGACATTACTTTACGTAAATGTCAATAAAACTACAATTTTCAAAAATAAGGATGCAAACTTAAATTCAAATTCATTCGGATAACATGTTCTTTCATACTGACTTCAATGTTCATTAATATCTCCGTTAGTATCCATGGAATTCGGTTTAAAACTTTGAAATTCCTCTCCTGAAAAATGTGATAAAGTGGACAAAGCACGTTCTTTTCCTGTGCTCTTCATATGTTATTATCAACATTCTTCAACTTGCTGCAGTCGCCTACAGAAATCGATCTTTTTTCGATACTATAACCACAGTCTAGTATATACAGTCACGAAGCTTGAGTTGTGAGGGTGCTAGGAACAATAGACTGTGCCGGTACTACTTCGCATTGTCTGTAATGAGGCGATATTAGCGATCCTAGTGGTTAGCAACTATCTATGGATGCATATTTACTACGTATTGAACTTCGTGACTGTATATACTATACTGGGCTATACCTAAGTGCACACAATAACCAAAGAGAAAATACACAATTGAAGTCATAAGCGATTGACAAATTAAGTGAAATAAAAGTCACAAACATGTTCTCTAATATTACTGAATGAAATTTTGATGCATATTTCGTAGTTTTTTTTTATAGATAACGGGGGTATATTTCGTGGTTGACATATTTCGCAGAATGATGCAAATTTCTTGTTATTTCGCGAGTTTACTTTGCTTAAATAGGATATTTTAGCAATCTAGAAGGGTACCGGCAAATGTAACAAAGAAAGTAATAGTGGAAAATTCCGTGCGTATCGTTATTAGGCCTTACAAAAAAATACGATCCCTAGTCATGCAGCATGTACTATTACACTAGACATTGTCAAAGAAGGCTTATAGAAGTATAAGAACAACTCATTTATTAGGCCTATACAATATGTCTTTGAAATCCAAACACTCATGAATATTGAATAATATATAAAGGATTTAAAATTGTCCAGGATTCCAGGTTAAGAAAAAAGCATTGGTTTTATGTACCACGCCTAGTACACTGCAGAAGCTCTCTGGTAAGTAGGCGTTTCTATGGCACCTGGTCATTTGATGGAATAGCCCCATATACTCAATGTTTTTTTCTTAACCTGGGATCCTCTATAGCCATTTATGAATTCTGACTTAAAAGCAAAAATATATCTAATATATAAAAGTGAATGTATGTATGTGTATGTTCTCTATACAGCCATATACGCTTTGACTTATATGTGCCAGATTTTGCACATTTAGCCATCACAACTTGGAGAAAAACATACGCTGCATTAAAATTGGACAAATTAACGTTAAATTATTTTAAAAATAAAAATATATATGACAAAACATTCATGTATACTAAAATTAAAATAGCCTCCGCTACAGTGAATTGTTTGTTTCTGTTTGTAGCATCGATTTTCATGGGACAGTGAAAAAAAAGATACAAAATTAAATAACATTGTCGATACATTATGAAATGCAAAATCTAGAAAGTTCATGCAATAAGCAGCTATTACACAGTCTAGGACCAGATTATGAGTCTCTCGTTGCAGTTGTAGATAGTGAGCAGGCTGTGTTTTATACAACTGAATTCTTGAATAATTTGAAACCACAAGAAATGCCACCATCCTATGATTCGTTTTGAGGAAACTACTTCTCAACTATTTCATGTGGATAAAAAAGAATATATACACTCGAACAGTCCCTTTCTTTCGAAGCATATTAATTACAATAGGCCTAACAATACCGGCACATGTTTATTCATAATCATGTTTATCAAGAACTTTTGTTAGATGGCGTTAAAAATAAACTTCCTAAAGTAGTACAGGATGAAGTCGTGACGTCAGTCATAACTTTTTCGTTTCAATGAGTTAAAAGCCATTTATATAGTGTCCGTTGTCAAAATAACATAACTGTAGAACAACGCCTAATGTGTACATCCAAAACTACAATATCTTTCCGTTTTATTACTTTAAAATAACTTCTACTGTTATTTTTTATATCCAAAACGTCATTCTTCCTGACAATGATGTTATAAAAGCATCCCTTCTCTTCTGTGTATAGCGGGGAAAAAAAATGTAAACTATTTCGTGTCTTTTGGCAAACATCTGAGTCATCTATCGGACATCAGAGTAGTATCGGACAGTGCGTTTTTAATCTACCAATATGGTAGTACCTGAATGACATGCTTACGTTTCTCTATGCGACATCACAGAAACGTAACCATGTCAATCAGGTACTATCATCGTGTGGTAGATGAAAGAAACTCACTGTCCGATATTACCCGATGTCCGATACTACCCGACTCTCCCCTATATATAGTGTCAGACTTCATTTGCTTAAAAATAAAATCAAAATGGAAAATGCGGGCAACACCGAGTATACTTTAAAGCCATTATTTAATATTTTTAAGCTATCAGTAGCTCTTTGTCCTGAAAACATTAACGAACCTAGACACATGGGGCCGTATTCATAGACATTTTTAGCGCGGGTTTCCGGTGGATGATCAGCGTTTTTCGTATTCATAAACCAGTGTCAGCGATAGGATATGATTTGAATTCTCTACAAGTAACCAGTGGATAGCCGGAGCTAGCTTAGTACGCTCGTAGCGCGTGCTGCGAAATGTCTATGAATAGCACCCATGGTGTTTTCCCATGTCCGAAAATAACTTCGAAGATTAAGATTTTTTTTTACATAATATGGTTCAGTATATTTTATCCCCGATTATCTCTAAAAATATGTGCACATACATCCCTTAAGTTGCTATTACACTATCAAAGTTCTTTGGCAAAGATCTTTTATAAAATCCAAGTGTATCTTGTTATCTTTGATAAAATATATCTATACCTTGAAACAAATATGGCGGAACTCAAATATGACTGGACTGTTACTACCACAAGAATTCTGATATAGGAGTGTGAAAGAAATTAAATGTTTTAAATAAATAATTTGTATAATAATAATAATAATAATAATAATAATAATAATAATAATATGTACAACTTTTCTAGTCCTCACATTGTAGCTCTTTCAATAAGTTCTGATGGATACCTTTCTTAACACGTTTTGCAATCTACGGTTTAAGCCACAGGCCACAGTATAAAGAAGATATTTTCGTTATACTGTGCACAGACGTTTCTTTTTCAGTAAAATGTTTATGTAATAATTGAACTAATTGTAGTTAAACAAGCATAATACTGTTATTCATCCATGGTGTTATAAACTTAACGCTTAAATATTAGTACCAACAAATCATAAACTTAACGTGTAAATATTAGTTTTAACAAATCATAAACTTAACGCGTAAATATTAATATCAACAAATCCTCGGAACACGTGTTAACTCTTGTGGAACAAGGTGTTAGGTGAGCTTTTGTTCCTAATTTTAGGTTATCTTTGATACAATATTTTATAAAAGATTTTATGTAGTGTAATATACCCCAAATCTTACCTTTTATCCGATCACAGATCTCTGATAAAATATTTTATCATATTCTTCGTTAAAGAACTTTGATAGTGTAATAGCAGCCTTAGACACTGTAGACACATTGAAAGTTTTGAAATGACCAAAACTGTCTCGGAAATGGGGAACATATCTCGCTTATGCATGCAATGGTATCTTCTAATTCACTACAATAAATTCCAACGAACACTATTTTAACTGTGGTTATTTGTTTTTTTCCATTCAAAATACAGTACAGTAAAGAGGAAGAGAGAAAAAAAAGCGCGCTTGTATATGGAACTGATTAACGGAGCTGCGGATAGATGGCAGCACTCTTACTACTTGCACGCTCCGAGAGTGAGAGGGGGTGTGGCGCAGCCTGACACCTGCTGCACGCATGGAAAGAAGTCGACGTCACCTTCCGTGAGAAGTCACGAGCAAGTTCCAAGTCTTGGCGATAAAATACCCGAAAAGACCAACATTTTAAAACCTACATACTTTTTATAGGTCACAAATTGTAGTTCAATCTACTGACTTATAAACGACTGCTCTGGTTCGATGTAGAAAGTATATTTTGATATGTTGCTGCACAAATTGTAGTATTAACATTTAATCGTCTTTGGACAAGAACAAAATATGTATGAAAGAACGTAACACACATAACAATTTCCCTCTTCTTACCGCTTAAGCGCGACATTCATTTTACTGCTTTAGGCTTTTAACATATTATTTTTAGAGACGTTTAACATAGTAATAATTATAAATTGAAACTTACCACTGCAATTTCACCTAAATTGCAATGTTAATTATTGTTTTTAAATATTTGCAAAAAAAGTAAAGTTTACTATCCACGACACTTATTGCATTCCTGATACATGTAACATTAAGGAAGCCGTGAAAAATCAACAAGATTCCAGATGCCGATGTTATTACTGCAATATGTTATATAAATAATATTGTTAAAATATTAAAATGAAAAATAAATCATTACAAACCTTACCGTTTGTTTTAAGTTCGCATTTATAGACTGGGGGGACAGACGTATATCACAATAAATGCTGGTGTATAGTAAACACAGAAAACATTTTACAGCAACAATGTTGAAGAAATATATTTTAAAGTGTTCAGAAGTTGGCGTCATTAAACAGAAACTAACATGGAGCTGCGGATTGCAACTAATTATAAATTCGTCTTTCAGGTATGTAATAAACGATCTTCGCACGCAAAATAATGTACGATACACGAGTCACGGTATGTTTGTTTTCATATTCTCTTTAAAACCTACGGAAATTTTTAAGCTCAACTACGTTTCGCTTTTTCAATCTTTTCCTCGAACTTATAAAACGTCAACATACCGCTCTTGTAACGTATATTACTATTGATATGTTGCTGCACAAATTGTAGTATTAACATTTAATCGTCTTTGGACAAGAACAAAATATGTATGAAAGAATCTTATAAAGTACTATTCAGAAATTTTACTGAAGTAACTCATAACTAGAGCCCGGATGTTTGGCAAAATGCCTTTTTTCCTGAGTGGAAATAATAATTATTTTCATAGATATAAATGTGATTTGGGGCAAATCAAAGTGATAAGGCCAATTTTTATTTTTCCTATTTTGCCTTTTTAAGGTGTTTCTTACTAATAAATTCCTTGTCATTTTAAACAATATTTCTTGTTTATTTGCAATTTTCTAATTAATTGTAATGTAAAGTGTATGAAATTTAAATATATGAAATATTGAGTCGCTTTACTAACAATAGTAAATAAAAGTAATTTATTTCGGTGCTTAATCTGCTAATAATCATGCTTTAATACTATTGGTGTAATATGAATAATGATCGACAATCCACAGTTACAAATACTGTATAATGTCATGTATTCACGATACTATCAATCAGTTTTATAATTTCAAATATTAAGCCCGTTCTCTTGTAAGTTTTCACGCAGCATTTTCAATTGTTTCATTTTTTCAAATCTTACTATTACAATTTTGTGCTACACGTGTTTATTACTGTAGGAGAAATAAATATGAGTGAGGAACAGTCAGTTATTGTCGACTGACCGAAGGTATAAGATCGGTTAGCTAGAATGCCTAAATTCAGTAAACCATTGAAAAGTAAACTTCATGCTTACGTTAGTGAATTTTGTGCCCATGCGTTTTCAACTATGGAAGTTTTGTTATGTAAAGTTTGTGAAAAGACAGTTAATCACGAAAAAAGTAAAAGTCAACAAGTGTCAACTACGAAGTAAAAATGTAAGTTATGTTGATATAATTTAAATTTACGAGTATAATGCCTTTTTCAACATTTATTGTGCCTTTTTTTACGTTTTATTGTTTTTTTGGCTACCTATTTTAACCGTTATAAATGCTTAAACATCCGGGCTCTACACATAACAAACGGATTATGTTACAGCATTAATATCCTCTAATCAAGGAATTCAGTTGCAATACAGATGCTAATACAGGGTGTTTCCGAGGTGGTGTTACAAACTTTCAGGGATGATGGCGAAGGGCACATGTATCAATTTGAGATAAGGAACCCTGGTCCGGAAATGACAGAGTCGAAAGTTACAAGCAAAAATAGTTATGTGAAAATGACATAATTTTATTCCTCTGTACACCTCATTTATGTGTATTTATCTGTACATCTTACACATACTGTATTCATCTGACGTTGTTTACGTTGTCTACTTACAGTATTCCATTCAATGCGCCGTCTGAGGGATGGGGACAGGAAACTACACTAAAGCAATGCAGATAGCGTAATGTGTAACGGGCATGGTCGGTCCTGATGCACGTCTGTAGACAGCAGTGTATGTGTACAAGTTGCAGTGTCCAGTCGATCAGTCCTAGTGAAATGGAAGAGTACACGAGAGCGGAATAAGCAGATCTGATTTTCGAATACGGATGAGCCAATGGGAACAGTAGACAAGCTCACAGATTGTATCGGGTACAAGTACCCACGTAGGAGACATCCGGCCTATATTACTTTTCCACGACTGTTCCAAAAGTTAAGGGAAGGAGGGTACGTGGTGCCAAATTACAATTCCATTTCCACACAACTATTTATGCTTACAACTTTCGACTCAAACATTTCTGGACCAGGTTCCTTATCTCAAATTGATACATGTGCCCTTCACCATCATCCCTGAAAGTTTGTAACATCACCTCGGAAACATCCTGTATACGAATTCGATCAGCAATACCTATATTTTTACAAACCCACTGAAATGTTAAAAAAGGCAATTGAAGATTCAGTTTGTAGATCAACATCCTTGGAAGAAACTCATGATAAAGTTCACGCTTTAAGAATAAAACCCCGGACCTCCAGAATAAGAAGGTACTGTCCATCATGGCCCAGTCAAAGGACAACAAAGATGCATGGAGCATTTTATACTTATTTTCTAAACCTCCAGGTTTCAATTTCATTTATTTATTTAATCTGGCGGAGTTACGGCCATTGGGCATTCTCTAGCAGTCTAGCATACCACCAGAATACAAATTTTGTACTGATACAAAAAATTAAGTCTGCCTACTTGAGCTTACAGTGCTCAGGTATGACAGCGCTCACTGCCGAATTACTGTAATATACATACATACATACATACACTACATGCTGAGACACAATGGTGAACACGCACACAGACACAGATACAGACAGATAGGATAAACGGACAGACAGACAAATACGATAGACAGACAGAATGGCAGGATAGATAGATAGATAGATAGATAGATAGATAGATAGATAGATAGATAGATAGATAGAGGGACGGACAGACAGACGGATGGATAGATAGATAGATAGATAGATAGATAGATAGATAGATAGATAGATAGATAGATAGATAGATAGATAGATAGGTAGATAGATAGGTAGATAGATAGATAGATAGATAGATAGATAGATACACAGACAGACAGGTCAAAACAGTGGAGGGATTTGGAGTCGACAAAAGAAACTAGATAGAGTACGGACAAGGTCAAAAGTGTTTCAGTCGCAAAAGAAACTACGAGACAGCATGGAAATCCACTCGCTGACAACAACGAAACAGTAACACCTATAATGATACTCTCGGAAATGACGTCATCGCAAAGACATACGGGCGGACAAAACACACGCACCTGAACACATAAGGTTCCATCTCTTACATAACATAGATCTTTCGCGATAGCAAGCCAAGGCTGTAATCAGTGCAGGTCCTACAAGAAGTACCTCCAGCGATTGCCGGCGATTTAAAACTCGTTCGACACGCACCCAAGCGGAGCCGTGTCATCACGATGCGAAACAAATGAGGTACGTAGCTAGGAGAAAGAATCACACAAATATTGTACTTAAAACAACGATGAATTTGTCACTAATTACTGTTCTTCTTATCTCTGGACCCGCGTATCACCGGTTGAAACAGAGCTCAGGGTAGAGAGTTTTCATCTGAGGAAAAGTAAGCCTAAGTATATTTACCGCCCGTAAAAGATCATGTTCATTAATAAAGACTAAGAAATACATGATTTTATACGAGGTTTCAGGCTTAGATGTATGATGAATTGCAGTTGGATGACGTGCCAAATCCACATGAACTTACAGTCGCGCTCAAAAACTCCCTGACGTTTCGCGAGCGCCAGTAACATGCGAGCGCGACGTTGCCACAACTACCACAGTCTAGTATATACAGTCACGAAGCTCTATACGTAGTAAATATGCATTCGTAGATAGTTGCTAACCACTAGGATCGCTACTATCGCCTCATTACAAACAATGCGAAATAGTACCGGCACAGTCTATTGTTCCTAGCACCCTCACAACTCAAGCTTCGTGACTGTATATACTAGACTGTGAAACTACCCTCTCCGTCTCTGTCTTTCAGCGGCAGTAGTTTTAAAACTGTGGAGCGCGACATTTTACCTGAGATTGGTTTGGTAGGATATAGGGTTACTAATAATAATAGTTATATAGTACAGACCCAGAAACGAAATTTGGACATTGAACATGCGCAGTATGTTATAACTGGAACTTGAAAAATTCAGATAGCCCAAATTTTGTTTGTGGGTCTGTACAGTACATATGTTATTGTATTATTATTATTATTATTATTATTTATTATTACTTACTGGCTTTTATAGTAAATAGGTTCATGTCGCCAACCTTGGCATAATCCCGCCATTGGTCCTTTATCCTAAAGATTAATCCAGTCTCTATCATCATATCATTTGACCTCCCTCAAAAAAGATCCATTTAAAATATTATTGTTATTATATTTATTATCTTTTAAACTTACTGGCTTTTCCAAAACATAAAAGAATTAAAGCCTATAAAACATTGGCCCGCCATTGGTCCCTATCCTGAGCAAAGATTAATCCAGTCTGTAAATCATATCCCACCTCCCTCAAAAATCCATTTTAAAATAATAATAATAATAATAATAATAATAAAATAATATTTTGAAAGAATTAAATATTTTTTTTTCTTTAACAGAAAATCTTAAAATGATTAAGCGGTTGCCCTGAAATCCCTTCCGCCATCCTTCTCGAACAAGAATCCTCCTCCTGCATGTGTCGGTCCTTCATCATTTGCATGAACAAGGCTTTCCATGTTTTTCGATGGTCTGTAACAGGGCACCTCCTTTCCCGAGGTGACCATTCCAGAATAATTTTGGCCATCTTCCTTCTTTCATCCTTTTTACTGGCTCCATTGAAGAGTTCGTTTTTGATTCTTTCAATAACCGACTTTCCATCTCCATCATTTGCCTCACATCCTCATTCCTTTCTCCTTTCCAATCTGGATACTCTAGCAGCTCTTCTTATTCCCTCCATCTCCGTCGCTTGTATCTTACACTTCTGACGTTCAACAAGTGCCCATCCCTCTGCCCCGTATGTTAGTATAGCAAGATTCAACTATAGATATCCCACCTGTAAATTCTTTTCTTCATTTGTTTGGAAATGGATCTACTCCACAGTACCCCTTTCAGCATCTTTACTGCCCTTCTTGCCTGTTGCATTGGTCCATCTGCTTCAAGCTCCCAGACTCTTGGATAATAGACCCCAAATACATTTTAAAATTTCTCACAGATTTAATTGTTCCTTTAAGGAACCCGGATAATATCTCTTCCACATTGCCCACAACATTGGTATTCAAGTTTTATTCAGTATTAATGCAAAGACCTCCTATAAATAATTTTAATAATAATAATAATAATAATAATAATAATAATAATATTATTATTATTATTTATTACTTACTTACTGGCTTTTAAGGAACTCGGAGGTTCATTGTCGCCCTCACATAAGCCCGCCATTGGTCCCTATCCTGAGCAAGATTAATCCAGTCTCTATCATCATATCCCACCTCCCTCAAATCCATTTTAATATTATTATTATTATTATTATTGTTATTTATTACTTACTAACTTACCGGCTTTTAAGGAACCCGGAGGTTCATTGTCGCCCTCACATAAACCCGCCATTGGTCCCTATCCTTAGCAAGATTAATTCAGTCTCTATCATCATATCCCACCTCCCTCAAATCCATTTTAATAATAATAATAATAATAATACTATTAATAATAACAATAATAATAAATATTATTATTTATTACTTACTTACTGGCTTTTAAGGAACCCGGAGGTTCACTGTCGCCCTCACATAAGCTCGCCATTGGTCCCTATCCTGAGCAAGATTAATCCAGTCTCTATCATCATATCCCACCTCCGTGAAATCCATTTTAATATTATCTTCCCATCTTTATTACGTCTCGGCCTCCCCAAAGGTATTATTAAGATTATTATTATTATTACTCTCTATCATCATATCCCACCTCCGTGATTTTTATTATTATTATTATTACTATTATTATTAAAAGGTATTATTATTATTATTATTATTATTATTATTATTATTATTTGAAGTGGATACTTTCCAAGCCTGTTTGTATGTCGCGCAGCAAATGTTGTAGGCTCGAGTTCTGGTTTTTGTTTTCACCAACAGATCAGAAAGCCCGGTACGACGACTGGAGGTGAAATGGATGGCATCAATACCAGACAACTTTCACACGGGGTGGCTGTAAGAAACCGCAGGCAGAGCTGGATCAGCGACATAGAAGAACTGGGCTTGCGCCTGTACAATAAAGTTGCTGCATAAAAATTGGATGCAAGAAGGGTGGAGTGGGGGGAGACCTGGTCCTGCAGCAAGGAGAAATGCAGTTTTCTTGCCCTTATTTCACACTCTCTAACGTCACGAGGGTACGTTTCGTAATGTGTTCTATACCTGAAGGCCTTTACAAACCATAGTGCATTCAGTCGTTGGGATGACGAATGAAGCGATGTTGAATTAAGAATGCTAGTGAATACTGACTTCGACAATGGAGAAAACACGTTCTACACTAGCTTCTCATCAGGCCGCGTGCGTACGCACGCACCTCGCACGCTTGTCAAAAGTGGCAAATAAAATGACTGGGGGCAACGTAGCATTTTAAAATTCACAATTACGACAGCTTTCTAAATGACTTGATACTAGTAAATACAATTTTGGACGTTGATTCTGCAATATCTTATCTATGCAAAGAAAATTTGACTTCTAAGTACAGTATATGAAACATAGGTATTTTATTTAACTTTGAGTTTAAAAGTTTCACTTTCTAAAGATATCTATACATTTCTGGCCTAGAGTTTGAAATACATTTGTTTAAAGAATATAATATATGAAACATACGTATTTCATTTAGCTTTGAATTTTAAAGTTTCACTTTCTAAAGGTACCTACACATTTGTGGCCTAGAGTGTGAAATACATTCGTTTAAAGAATATATATGAAACACAGATATTTCATTTAGCTTTGAATTTTAAAGTTTCGTTTTCTAAAGGTACCTACGTAATTATATCTGGCCTAGAGTGTGAAATACATTTGTTTAAATAATATAATATATGAAACATAGATATTTCATTTAACTTTGAATTTTAAAGCTTCGCTTTCTAAAAGTTCCTACACATTTATGGCCTAGAGTGTGAAATACATTTGTTTAAACAATGTATACGAAACATAGGTATTTCATTTAGCTTTGAATTTAAAAGTTTCACTTTCTAAACGTACCTACACATTTCTGACCTAGAGTGTGAAATAAATTTGTTCAGATAATAATTCTCTAAATTAGTACTTAGACAAGGTGAATGAGGAGAAATAGTAAATATTTTAGGTGTGGTAGTTAAGTAGAGTAAAAGTATTAATATAAACATTTGTCGAACTTTCGATGGGTGTGGAGCTACAGCTTCAAACGTTACTACCAGCTTACATTAGTCACAGCTAGGAGCGATGAATACTAGTTTCATAACCGTATTTTCACCAATTTTCTAATGACCAAAGCATTACGACGGATTTACACGTTGTACGGTGCAAGCAACCACGACAATTTCTACACCAACATCTGGATTTGAGGTTCCAGTTCACACTGAATGATCACCTTTAGCATTTTCACCTGTATATTTGTAAAAATGTTATAACACAGAACATTAATAAAAACTAATCTAACTAAAGTGAAATGAATCAGTTCTGTTAACAATGTATCCTGTAACATCAGAAAATCATTGTTAGTGTAGCGATTCGTTTCAACTGCTCTAATTTCTGTTGCAACCACGATAAATTCATGATTCTCTCTCTCTCTCTCTCTCTCTCTCTCTTTTTTTTAATGCTGGGCTAAAGTTACTGCAGGACTTATAATAAAATATCTCATGTGATTAGTAGAGCCCGGATTCTTATGTAATTACATATTGCATTCCTTTACTTGTAGACTACTGAAAATGACAAATGTCGGCAATTTGTGGTTCTTATATGGTTATAGTTGAGTTTCATTTTACATATTTTTACATATCCTTAGCAATATTACATATTCTATATATTACGTAAAGAATGTAACACTTTTGTATATATCTACGCAGTTATTGAGTTTTTAATTTTTGTATTAACTTCGTTTCATTTTTCAGAGTAAAGTATTGAATTTTCTTTCATATATAGGCTACTTGGAGATAAATCTTAACGTCTCTGTCCCGTAACACCACCTGGAGGGCCGCCACTGTTCTCGCTATAGTACACGATGCTCGTAAAGAGGGGGGGGGCCGGAACTGACGTCGCGTCGTTATGTTCTGTTCACAACTATACGAAATACTTCAATTTCTAAAGCTGGCTTAAGATAATAGTTTTTTTTAAATAAACATAAACATAAAACTGGAGATTCCAACCCTTTATCTGTATATAAAAAAACAGTAGTTCGGAGTGTCTCAACTAATGCTTTCTCAGAATCTGGAATGGTCAGGTGCGCCGGTCATTTAACTTTGTTACAAATTGAAAGTAGGCTATTAGTGAGGGATTTGGATCGGGTGTTAGGCAAGTCAAAATACCATTATGTATGTGACACAAAAATATTTTTCTAGGAAATCTTAAGACACCAAGTTATATTTGCAAGCTATACAATGGGGTGGAAATGGCAAATCGACTTTCCAGGCTGCATCCTCCCACTTCAACTGACCAATTAAATTGTTACGACATTTTTGTGAACTTAATGCATTAATAAATAATGATTTTAAATTACATATTTTATTAATATTACGTATTTAATTACATATCTCCCCGAAATTTACTACATTTTTAGGTGCATATTTTGCTCTTTGATATTGCATAAAAATCCGGGGTCTAGTGATTAGTGTTTGAAGTGAAAAAAATACTATACTTCATTTATTGATAAAAAAAAGTTGTACATTTTATTAGTACAGGTAATATTCGCGTATTATTGTATGGAAAGTTAAGATTGTTCTGAAAAGTTCCAGTTATAGTCTGAAGAGATGATAAATAATGTTTAATTTTAAAAAGAATCACCTTAATTTAAGGGGAGAGGATGGTATTTTTTAAAACTTTTTTCCTATTTGGTGTAAATGATTAATTTTTTGTATTTAGAGAGCTCATAGCTGTGGCAACTCAACCAAATAATATTTTGAAAAAAAAAAAAAAATTCGGGGCCCAAATTTGAAAAAAAATATACCCAATGCAGGATTGTACTAAAACCGATATATCTAAACCGTTTTTAAAAATAGATTCAAACAGTTTTTGCAATGTATTTGCAAAAGTATGTTCTACAAACTGTCTGTAACAGAATTTTGATATTAGTCCCTACGTTTGTAAACAATTAAAATTCAGTAACAACTTTCTGATTTCCTTGCTTGCAAACAAACGGACGTATTTTTTAAATTATATCAATTAACAAAATTCTGTTACAGAGAAAAGTTTCCTGTATCTTTGCATGTATCTTTAATAGTTCAGAAATTATATGCATTTTGTCTGGCAATGTAGCAAAAAAAAAATTAAGTTACTGGAAACCGATAAAAGTGGGCGTGTGATTTAAAAATCCATAGCGCAGGAAGTTTAAAAATGACGTCTCAACATACGATAAGGGCACAAATACCCACAAAATGTTATGCAATGCATTTCACACATATCAAAGAGTATTTTAAAGAATTTTTTTTTAAATTTAATTTACCGGAAGCAACAATAAAAGTGGGCGAGTGATTTAAAAAGTCCATAATGCAGGAAGTTTAAAAATGGCTATCAACACATTATATTACAGGGTATTTTAAAGAATATTGCTTTTTTGAAAATTTAGTCATTTTTCATAAAAAAATACCATCCTCTCCCCTTAAGACAAGAATACTTAACAATCTAATTAACATACAGGCTAGTATACATATACTGTATTCGTGTTATGTGACCAATTCAATTATGCAACCTGTCAGATATGAAACCTCGTACAATAATCGTGGCGCATGCGGTCACCCGTACTGACACGAGTCCGATCCACCTGACTGCAGTTTGCGCAATGTTTTGCTGGAGGTTCAGTTACACAGAACGTGTGACGAGGAGAGAGGGAGAAAGTGGCCGTGACTTATTTCAGGCGCCATCATAACATTCACCTTGCGCACCACAAAAACCAGATACATGGATAATGTGACCTCGTAGCATCTCGCTGTATGTGGACCGGCCATCGATCTCGTTCCTACTTAAACGCCACACCATTATTTATTCACTTCTATACTCTAAACTTTCTCTCTTTCTTGCTTCCCATTTTTTCTTCGTTCTTTGTTTCTATACTGCTTTCTTAATTTATTTCTTCTTTTTCGCTACAGCCTTCCCCCACCCCCTCTCTCTCGTTAGAACAATTCTCTCTCTTTACCTCCATCTCCGAATTTTGACCTCTTTCTTTTCATCCCACGTTCATTTACTTCGGCCTATATTACACTATCAAATTTCTGTGTCACAGAATACGATAAAATTTTTGATCAAATACACTATCAAATTTCTGTGTCACAGAATACGATAAAATTTTTGATCAAATATATAATTATGATCAAATGTACGACTTTGAGTATATTACACTACGTACATCAAAGCTTTTATCATATCTTTCATCACAGTTCTAATAATGGATCCACAACAGTTCTAGGCTTGTTGTAACTGTACATGCAGTAATGTATATTGCATTAATACTAAAGAAGAAATCAAAGAAAAAACGTATTTCGTCGGCTTAGAATGTAAACCTCCTAACTAATAAAAAGGAAATTTTATAGGAGAAACAAAAGACTGAGTATAAATTAACTCCGAAGCTTTAGCATCAAATCCAAAGTACAGACCTGGTCCTAAAGTTTAAGAGTTAATTTATACTCAATTTTTTGTTTCCCCTGTACAATTGCCTTTTTGTCAGTTAGCAGGTTTACACTCTAAGCAGACGATTTGGGTTAGAGATTGGAGTAGGGAGAAAAGATACAAAAGGAATCCATCAAACTCTACTGAGAGAACTTCAGTGTGAAGATGTGAAATCCTTATGTACTAAGTATTTAATAATGGATGATGAAACATTTCATGTGACTCATAATGTGATATTAAAAGTTTTATGGTTTTCACAGACCATGTGTATTTAATGGCCGCCATTTTCCTTCTTCTCAGTCACAGATTTTATAAAAGGTATGATGATGACCATAACTTTTATCACAGAACTATATCACAGCTAGATGTGATCAAAGATGCTACATTACACTGTAAAAGATTTTATCATATATATTTTATCAAACTTCTGTGACACAGAAATTTGATAGTGTAATATAGGCCTTAGACCAGCGTCTCCCAAAGTGTGGGTCGCGACCTCATGGGAGGTCGTGTAATGTAAGGGGTTGAGAGGGGTCGTGAGATGATTTACAAAAGAAGTCAAAAAGTTTCTTATTAACATTTATTTTGTATTTAGAAACATAAACAATATTGAACATAAGAATAAAAAATGTTTCAGTAGTTATAACATAAAATTAATTAATGCGATTAATGTGCATGTTTTTTCAGAAAGTAGCTTCTCAAATCTGGACTCAGCATTCCATACACACAATGATATAATTTTAAAGTTCAAGGAAATGTCTCACTTTTGTTCTGATCGTGAACATAGACGAGAAACTCTTTTTGCATAAATACATGCTTGCAAATATTTAACAATTTAAGAATTGCATATTTTTGCAGCTCGAGGTATTCGAGCTGTTCATAGTGTAATGTACGTACTATATATTAAGATTTTGAAAAATATTACTTTCAAAATATATTATTGTGTAAAAAGTACTGTACAATATACGTTTGTGAAGTGCATTACAAAATCTCGGAAAATGAAAAACTCGCTCTCCTAGATTTTGTAAAAGGCCCTCCCAACCTTGTATCACAATATACTATTATTTTGTATGTATTACATTCAAGATATTACTGGTAGCTTGAGCGAATGTTGCATTATTTTATTGCACTCGTTACTGTATCAATTTGAGGTGTACCGTGAGTCTATGTAATGAGCTTGCTGCGAATTATAAGCAGTCATGATGGCGTTGATCAGCGCATCACCCGAGCAAAGTGAGCCGTAGTTTGAGCGTCACTGATCTAAATGCTTGAAGTGAGTTACGAGTTTGCCTGGTTAAGAAAATTTCTTCAGAACATAAACCTTAAGGGTGTTATTCATAGACATTTCGCTAGCCCGCGCTACGAGCAGCATACTAAACTAGCCCCGGCTATCGACTGGTTACTTGTACTGGATTCGTATCACATCATACCGCTAACACTGGTTTATGAATACGAAAAACATTAGTTCGCTGATCACCCACCGCAAGTCCGCGCTAAGAATGTCTATGAATACGGCTCTAAGGGATTAGGTACAGCTTACAGCAGTAAAATTTTTTGGAAATATTCAACATTTTTTTTCCCTCCATTACTGTATCTTGTAAAATAATGGGAATTGGTATGTGTAAAACACTGTCCTTCTGCTATATGAAAAAAATATATATATTTACAATTTAAAAACATGTATATATATATATTTTTTTTTTACAAATTCAAAATGGTGGCAGTTCATTGTGCAGTAATGAAGCGTTTCCCTCATAATTCATAAACTTGTTAACTTTTTCATGTTCTTTCTCTTTTATTTTATTACTGAAACTCATGTTTACAATATCATGCTCTTTCAACTGCATTCCTTAATAAATAATATATTTTTTTTATTTTGTGTTAGAAGAAAGTACTGATACTTGACCATTTTTAAATGAATTTATTTTTTATCAGACAATCTATCATAGGTAGAGAAGTGATCTAGCATCATATTGTAGATATGACATGCATAAATACACACAAAAAATTTCATCACAGAATGTTGGATAGTTTTTTAGTTATGTGGGAAATGCTTCATCACAGTACAGTGAAATGAATTAAAAAAAAATTAAATAATTTTTTTTAATCGTAAAAATATTTGTTCATACAGCAGAAGGACAGTGTTTTACACATACCAATTTTCATCATTGTACAAGATACCGTAATGGAAGAAAAATGTTCAATATTTCCAAAATTTTACTGCTGTAAGCTGTACGTAACCCCTTAAGTTTCTCAAGCAATAATGTATTTTATTGTAATTGGACGTAAAGATGTAATTTATACATAATTAAATGAAATAAACGATAATTGTGATTAATAAAGTGAAAACTTCTGATGATTCTGTTTTAAATTCTGCAGAAATCCGTCCGTTTCGTTTGTTTAAGCATTCCTGTGCCAGGGCACCGCGAGTTGCTGATCGAATTGCGTCGCGTGTCGCATGCAGATCAGTTCGTTTCTTGCGCCTGACTCACACCGTATGCTAATTAGTTCGCCCGTATCATTACGAGAGGAAGCGGCTCCGTTGATTTCAACTCTGATGTTTCGCAATGCGATGCTCAGTTATTCTGCATCCAAATCAAAAGGCAACTCCACCCTCGTTTATTTCCATTTCTCTACTACGTAATTAATATAAATCATTTCTATATACAACAAAAGTCTTATTTTTCACATTCCAGATTATTATAGTTAGCATTCTCTATTTTCCAGGAATTGACCTTTGATCCGTCATGTCCTAACTCCAGTTATACAGATATGTCAAACTTCAACACGTGCATCGTGTTATGCATTTGGAAAAAAAAATGTAATGAACTAATACGACTTAGTTACAGGATATGACACAGAGGAAGTAACAATAAAAGGCATTCGTAACCACGTTAATGTTTATTGCCGTACTTGTTTGTATCAAGCAGATGGACATTTTGAACATTGCAATCGCAGAATAGGCGTGCCTGTCTGTTATGAACTCTTTAATTTTGGAAGAACAGATGAGAGTTCTGAATCCCAGCACACACCTCCGTAATTGAATGCCACAAGTGTTCTCAGGTGGAATGACTTCCAGCATGCAGTAACCAAACCCTTTACATCAGTGGTATTCAATCTTTTTTTTGTTATCGTACCCCCAAAACTGCATTGCAATTATATAAGAATTAAAAAAAAAAAAAAAAATATCATTGATGTACTAAAATATATTATTATTATTATTATTATTATTATTATATGTATCGTCCGTAGCTACACAATATACTCGCAAATTGTACAAATATCAATTCGTATATTGTTGTAAGCATTTTTATCTCTCCTTCATCAATCTTTTTTTTTTTGTTAGCGTACCCCAAAACTGCATTGCAATTATATAAGAATTAACAAAAAAACTATAATTGACGTACTAAAAATATATTATTATTATTATTATTTTATTATTATTATTATTATTAATTTTATTACATCGCATGTATCGTCCGTAGCTACAAAACTATACTGCAAATTATATAATTTGTATATTAACATTTTTATCTATCCTTCATAATTTTTTTTGTAGCGTAAAAATATTATTATATATTATTATTATTATTGATGTACTAAAAATGTATTATTATTATTATTATTATTATTATTATATCGCATGTATCGTCCGTAGCTACACAATATACTCGTACAAATTGTACAAATATCAATTTGTATATTGTTGTAAGCATTTTTATCTATCCTTCATCAATATTTTTTTGTTAGCGTACCCCAAAACTGCATTGCAATTATATAAGAATTAACAAAAACTATCATTGATGTACTAAAAATTTATTATTATTATTATTATTATTATTATTATTATTATTTTTATTATTATATCGCATGTATCGTCCGTAGCTACACAATATACTCGTACAAATTGTACAAATATCAATTCGTATATTGTGTAAGCATTTTTATCTATCCTTCATCAATATTTTTTTGTTAGCGTACCCGCAAAACTGCATTGCAATTATATAATAATTAACAAAAAAACTATAATTGGCGTACTAAAAATATATTATTATTATTATTATTATTATTATTATATCACATGTATCGTCCGTAGCTACACAATGTACTCGAATAAATTGTACAAATATCAATATGTGTATTGTATAAGCATTTTTATCTATCCTTCATCCTACTCGTTGATGCTTTGTATAGAGCTACGTAGAAACTGTTGCAACTCTGCTTTATACTGAATTTTCCTCCATCAGCATCAGCATCACTGTGTTGGCATTCAATCCTGTTCCAGCCTGTATTGTCGCCAAGTAGGTACGGCTCGTACTCCACTTCGATGCAACGTGATTGAGAGACGGATGACAAACAGTTCCACCCTGCGACCTACTTCTCAAGCTGCTGCGACAGTTTGCGGCAATTGAGGCGAGACCAGACACCTCCGCGCATCGCAGCCGAGAGATGAGTCACATAGTCGATCAAGAATTTGCCAATACAAAATACAAATCTACCGGAGTTCAGTGAGAAGTGGAGAATCGGCTATTTCTATTTGCCATCAATGCTTGGGGGTTCTAATTCTTCGGATTTTATTCGACTAAAGTGTGTGTATCCATGTCTACCCATTTCACTTCCGTGATTCGGGTTCCTAATATTGCGGATAAATGGCAAGATTGTCACCAATTTTCAAGTTGCATATCCACTTCGGCGTGCCACGCTATGCATGATGTATCTGTGTGGAGTGATGCCGTGCACTAGTTCTCCAACCAGGAGATTAACCGTGAAAGGAATGTGCTTATTGGAGCGAAGTAGATATATAATATTATCGTTATAACGTCAGTTTAAAAAACATATGCATATATCATTTCCTGTATGGAGGGATTAAAAGACCAGGAGATTAACCGTGATCTAATTTTGTAACTAGGGTGATGTAAGTATGTGTGTATTAGTGTTATCGTTTGTGGTTTGAAACCCGGTACTGGCATGACATCAACATTCTTCATTCCTGTCTCATTCCCCTGAGACTTTCTCCTGGTTGGAGTACAGTACAGTGTAGTGTAGGGAATGAGCAGGGGAAACCCTGTGCCAGGTCGAGTAGAACTGAACATCCAGTCCGACGAACGAATCACTAAATTTCGAACTGACGGTTCAATATCAAGCAATGGACTGCATTTTCCACGCGTGCTTACCCCATTCCTGAACCATTCTCCTCAACTTAAGTCAGCTAGGACAGCCATGATTATCATTGCTTCAGTTCACAGTTTTCAGTTCAGTGACTCGTCCGTGGTTTGTACTTCTGTGCGTTTGTAAGTTACCATGATCCGCCAGTTCGAAATGCGCCGACAATATCAACAATGACTTATGCCTTTTCTTCATATGCACTGCGGAGAGATTTGGGATTTCACCGAGGCATATTATCTGATCTAGTCTACTGGTTCCCATCATTTTGAGTGACAAAGACCCCTTGGATCCCAAATTTCATTTGTTTTGTCTAATTCGGGTCGATAATCATGTTCTAGTCATTAAATATTTGCTTAATGTAATGAATTGAACATCGTTAACAAATTGACATCGATACTGAATTTTAGTTTTAGCTTTTGAGTACCTATAACCCGAAAATACATAAATAAAAAGTTATTTTACGTTATAACATTTCTTTGCTGTGATAAATGAAACCACTGGTAAGTTTATCAGTGGGATGGTTCATATTGCATTCCGAAGTCTGGCTCAAACGTACATGTTACGGTAAAAGTAATTCATCCGAGAATTATACATAATAGTCGATAGTCAGTTAATCAGGCAAGGCATACCAAAAACCTCAACAAACCAAACCCAACCTGTCACTGATCCTCGATGATGTCATTAATGTCCGTCATATTGACCAACGCTTCGGTTATTATCCAAATTCGCATTTTCATTATATTTACCTAACATATATCTCTCAAGTTTCAAGTGTACCTCAACTTTAGCTTTATTTCTATATAGTTGGTTCAAGAAGACCAAAATATAAAATGTACTTTCACACAAGTATACTGATGAAATGGAAATAAGTGTATTGCAATTCGGGAAACATCGGTATATCTATATGAGTGGTGCAACCAAGATTGCAATTGAGGCGTTATAGGAAACACGATTTTTAAACTGGAATCAGAGATAACTCATCCTGTTTCCCCCTTGCTCTTCTTTTCTTCTCCTTGTTCTCTTTGTCTTCTCCCCTTGCTGTCCTTCTACATACTTTATTCTCCTTGTTCCCTTCCTTGTTCTCATTGTTTTCACTTTATTCTCGTGTTCATGTTATCTTTGTACCCCTTGTTCACCTTGTCTTCATCATGTTATCTTTATAGCCCCTTGTTCTCCTTGCATTCCTCTTTCGCATTGCATTTTTCTTGTTCTCGCATTTTCCTTGCATTCCCGTACTTGTATTGCATACGGTACTTACTCGCTTTTAAGGAACCCGGAGGTTCATTGCCGCCCTCACATAAGCCCGCCATTGATCCCTATCCTGAGCAAGATTAATCCAGTCTCTACATCATATCCAACCTCCCTCAAATCAATTTTAATATTATCTTCCCATCTACGTCTCGGCCTCCCCAAAGGTATTTTTCCCTCCGGCCTCCCAACTAACACTCTATATGCATTTCTGGATTCGCCCATACGTGCTACATGTCCTGCCCATCTCAAATGTCTGGATTTAATGTTCCTAATCATGTCAGGTGAAGAATACAATGCGTACAACTCTGCGTTGTGTAACTTTCTCCATTCTCCTGTAACTTCATCCCTCTTAGCCCCAAATATTTTCCTAAGAACCTTATTCTCAAACACCCTTAATCTCTGTTCCTCTCTCAAAGTGAGGGTCCAAGTTTCACAACCATACAGAACAACCAGTAATATAACTGTTTTGTAAATTCTAACTTTCAGATTTTTTGACAGCAGACTAGATGACAAAAGCTTCTCAACCGAATAATAACAGGATTTCCTATATTTATTCTGCGTTTAATTTCCTCCCGAGTGTCATTTATATTTGTTACTGTTGCTCCAAGATATTTGAATTTTTCCACCTCTTCGAAGGATATATCTCCAATTTTTGTAGTTCCATTTCGTACAATATTCTGGTCACGAGACATAATCATATAAGTTACTTAGTCTTTTAGGGATTTACTTCCAACCCTATCGCTTTGCTTGCTTCAAGTAGAATTTCCGCGTTTTCCCTAATCGTTTGTGGATTTTCTCCTAATATATTCACGTCATCCGCATAGACAAGAAACTGATGTAACCCGTTCAATTCCAAACCCTCTGTGTTATCCTGAACTTTCCTAATGGCATATTCTGAGCGAAGTTAAAAAGTAAAGGTGATAGTGCATCTCCTGCTTTAGCCCGCAGTGTATTGGAAAAGCGTCAGATGGTATTGAATACAGCACGATTCCGTAAACAATCCCCTCTATGTAAATATATGCAGTATAGTAAGGCTATGTACTTATCGATTCTTTTTCTGCCAAGATTTTATGTGGGATAACATAAAAACCATATGAATATCAATAAAACAAATATGTATTGAGAGTCTTCACACCTCTATCGGAGTTTTTTCTAGCTCATATTTGGTCTTCAACCTCATATTACACGGGCACATGAGCAACTCTCATCAAGACAATTCAATATTGTTGAAAAAAATTAATCGTCCATGCTGAAAGTTGCTCTCCGTCAGGCGGAGACTCCTTTATTGATCAACGCCCAGTTGGGGTGAGCCGGATGGAAAGTTGCAGCATTGCAGTCAATTAGCCCTGTCGTGGGAAACACCTGCAGTGTGTCAGACGGGCCCCTGGTTATCATACAAACAATGATTCAACGATTTCTACTAATCAATATCTCTCAATTGGACAGCTTAACTGACCATCAAAGAGAAAGCGCCACACTACTAAAGTTCCTTCACTGTAAGTCCAGGCAACATTTACCATATGGTAGATATTTTTTATCACTTCTTCGATGTTCGTAAAAACTATTCGGGTAACACAGGAAGATCCAACGAGAAGTAGAGTCTGCCGTCAGCCATCCGGTTTTGTCACTGTTCGTCCCATATAGGATATTCTATTCTATTCATCCAATCATTCATTCATTCGTTTACTGTTTTATCCAAGGCCAAGTCTTTACTGCAAACCCAGCTTTCTCCAATATTTCCTATTTTTTGCCTTCCTCTTTGTCTCCTCATATGATCCATACTGTATATCTTAATATCGTCTATCGTTTGCAGTTTTTCTTGGGAAAGATAAATGCGGTAACTTCCCGTTGCTTTCCGCACACCACTTTCTCTTTCGCATCTTGAAAGATCCCAGGGCACCCCAGCGTATATTCTATTAATAAATTAATTAAATAATTGATAATAGGTCTAAATTAAATTAATGAACAATGAAGGATTATATCAAATAAATAACAAAATGATACCGCGTTTCATGTCTGACAGGCGACGAAAACATTACCGGCAAAGATCCATACTGTATATCTTAATATCGTCTGTCGTTTGCAGTTTTTCTTGGGAAAGATAAATGCGGTAGCTTCCCGTTGCTTTCCGCACACCACTCTCTTTTTCGCATCTTGTAAGATCCTAGGGGACCCCAGCGTATATTCTATTAATAAATTAATTAAATAATTGATAATAGGTCTAAATTAAATTAATGAACAATGAAGGATTATATCAAATAAATAACAAAATGATACCGCGTTTCATGTCTGACAGGCGACGAAAACATTACCGGCAAAGATCCATACTGTATATCTTAATATCGTCTGTCGTTTGCAGTTTTTCTTGGGAAAGATAAATGCGGTAGCTTCCCGTTGCTTTCCGCACACCACTCTCTTTTCGCATCTTGAAAGATCCTAGGGGACCCCAGCGTATATTCTATTAATAAATTAATTAAATAATTGATAATAGGTCTAAATTAAATTAATGAACAATGAAGGATTATATCAAATAAATAACAAAATGATACCGCGTTTCATGTCTGACAGGCGACGAAAACATTACCGGCAAAGATCCATACTGTATATCTTAATATCGTCTGTCGTTTGCAGTTTTTCTTGGGAAAGATAAATGCGGTAGCTTCCCGTTGCTTTCCGCACACCACTCTCTTTTTCGCATCTTGAAAGATCCTAGGGGACCCCAGCGTATATTCTATTAATAAATTAATTAAATAATTGATAATAGGTCTAAATTAAATTAATGAACAATGAAGGATTATATCAAATAAATAACAAAATTATACCGCGTTTTATGTCTGACAGGCGACGAAAACATTACCGGCAGAGGAAGGGAGAAGGATAATAATTATCTTTCTCCCTTCCTTTGCCAATTATTGGGTTAGTCACTTCTGGTTTGAAACTCTTCAAATAACAAATACGTAACAGTTGTCAGCTGGGATATAAAAAGTTCATTGTTCCTTTGTAACAATTTCCACAAATTCAGTTACGAAGTTTTATAAGCAAGCCACGATATTCGCCTACATCAGACGTCTCAATAGGGCCTTCTCAGAGCACTTCCTCCTCTTTCTCTTTTTCAATGTAAGAGTGGAACAAGATGCAGGACCAGTTCGTTATCTCCGGATGACGTCATTGACCGCCAAATTTGAATAGACATCTGCAACCGCTTTCGATGTAACAGTCAGTCATTGTGTCCATCTCCGAGGAAAGAATGTTCTTATTACCGCAAATGTATGAAGAAATAAAAGCTTTCATAGGAAAGCGAAATTGTGGAGACGCAAGTTTCAGTGGGTAACTGTTACCACCTTATTAATCTAAAATTGTTACCTGATTTGAATCAAGACCAGTGTAACAAATATAATGAAATACTGAAGAACTTGAGAAAAGAATTTCAGATCAGATTTAAGATTTGAATAGTTCTAATTTAAAATAATTGCTTGTGAATTTCTAAGGTGTTTAGGTTATTTTTAATTATTGAAAACATTACGAAATATATTATTTAACTATTATTGTAATTAATATATTAATATTAGGTAACGTAAGAATACTTATTTTAACAACCAACAAGTTTTTATTGTAATTTTATTATTATTTAATTGAATTTTATTTTATTAAATATAGTATAAACTTAAAAAAGAGCGATACCAAAAACCTTTATTAGAAATGAAATATTGTTATTGTTCGGTCAACTGTTCGAAGACAGGTCTGAACCTCACAAGTGATACCAACAAGGCACCACTTATGAGTCAACTAGGCCAGGAGATAATGGAGTTAGGTGGCCAGTTCCTGGTGCTAAATAATTACGTAACATGTATGGTTCTTCATGCTTCAGATGTCTTCTTTTTACTCATAGATAGTATATAATTAGAAAATAAATGTATTATTATTATTATTATTATTATTATTATTACTGCAAACTACTTAAGAAATTCCTTCCGAAAAAACAACAGTCTATTGTGACAGCACAACTCAAAAGTGCAGCTTTGTGGCATTTCTCCCGCGACAGTTACAACTTAGCTCGCTCATGCTTGTGACATTAATCAGCGATCGGCTATCTTCGGGTACTGCGCTTATCTCTTCAGCTGACTATGTTATTTATACTTGCTTCATAACAACTTTTATGCGTTGGCCTTGAGACGCCTGGCCTACATGATCTAACTCACACGTAGTTTCTACATCTGCATAAAGATATGCAGAATAGTAAACACAGTAATGTGTTGCGTGTTGACCCTGCTTAACACCACTTTCGGGATCTGTTCTCCTTTCTGTATCTGCCAGTTCGTATTGGCAGCTATTATTTTGTAATTACGGTTTCTTTTTAAGTACGACATTCCACGAGGGATTTCGGGCAGATGATTCTGAAGAATTTTTCGTAAAGTGAAGATAAAACGGTTTACTTATGAGTAGGGCTCGGAAGTTGATGACCTAAAAATCACAGAAAAATGACCTTAAATTTTTGAAAATATGACGTTAAAATTAAAAAAAAAAATGACCATGATTTTAATGGTAAAATACAAATATATATGTATATATACTTCCATCTGTGGAAAATACATCGTCACCAAACTCAGTCACTGTCACAAAAAACTTTGTCTGCTTTGTTTTACTTTCGGCATTTTTACGACTTCACTTGTGAGATACAATATGCTGACTGCGGACACTGCAGCTGCAGTATTTGTTCTGTTGTGTTGAATGGGAGAAGCACGTAACACACGTGATTAGGAGTCAAGGTTGATACAACCATAAGCAAAATTCCTACAAGACGAATTCGAATTGTGTAAGCAATCTGCAGTAGATCCTCGAATAGAGACTACGAATACACTGTAAAGAATGTCCGTTCATAAGCAGAAAAGGGCAAAAATGCAAAAAAAAAGTAGAACATTTCCTAAAATATGACCAGTAGACAATAAAAGATCGAAAAATGCAAAAAAAAAAAAAAAAAAAAAATGCAAAATAAAAGTAGGCTATTTTAGTTGATGTTGAAGTGAAACGAGTTTGTATTGCATCCTGCATTGTCTCAGAAAAAAAATGATATTTCATCAACTTTCGAGCCCTATTTATAAGAAAGTAACTAATCGCTTTGCACAGCAATCTGTTGACAGCATGCTCGCGCAATGAAGTCACTGGCGAGGGGTGGGCCCATGGGAAAGAGTTGTGAGGGCAGGCAGGACACGTGATCCTCGCGGGAGCCCGACCTGTTGCGGCTCTCCGCAAGCAACTCGACACCGCACCGCCGCGATATTTCCACGTACCCCACGTGGGAGGGGAGACTTCGTTACAACCATTCTCTATTCTACGTTCTTAATGCACCGTGTGTCGTGTAGGATGCGTGGCTAATCAATCCTTCCGAAGCGGAAGGTAAACTAATGAAAACATTATTTAAAATTATAGCGAACTTTGAGTACAGTGCGACCAAGCGTTCAGCTTACTATTGGCGAAATACTGAACTAAACATCTTACTAGTCTACAGTAGTGGTGGCGGCACGTTCAAATCACCCTGTAGACTTGGAGGCAGTAAGGTGGCAGTCCAACACATCAAGTTAGCCCTACGCAGCGCTCGTAACGCGACCAGAGTGAAAACAAAACCACTGAACAGTCTAAAGGAATTAGACGGATCTAAAAGAAGACGGACCAGAATCGAACTAAAGAAAGAATATTATCCTAAAACTTTACCGTAAACTAATTTTAAAAATATAAAACACAAAATGCAATTAATTTTTACAGACGAAAAAAAAATGTGTTCAATTCTTTAGGGTATACCGATTCCACTGTGAAAATTTCAGAATATTGACTTAAATATTATGACAGTTTTTAATAAAAATAATTCGCCGGAACAAAGGAGCTCAGCAGGTAAAGTTGCCTCGTTTAATTATTAGGCAGCGGCATTCCTTTTAAGATTTGTAGGTCTTTATTGCATGCACCGATAATAAAATGAAAATGCGACGATGTCACATCTTGTTTGTTGCTGCTATATATTAATATAACATGGATATGGGCTAGGCTTAATTGCCCAAAGCATGAGTTAATTTGAAGATTATTTATATTATTTATTTTAAATTAATTATTTAAATAAATAATTAAATGTTTCTCCATAAGGAAAACCGGAAAGTTTGACTTTTTGTAATAATTCTTTTATTGTTTAGGATGGCCCTTATTGTAAGAACTATATATTTCACGGCGAATGTAATCACACGTAAAACTATCTACTTTATTAAATTTTGTGACTTTGTGTCCACGCTTTTTAGGTGTCTTAGGTCCCTTTTTTTTACAATTTTTCTTACAGTACTTCTATTTAATTTAAGATTTTAGATGTCTCCGAAATTTTTCCTTGACCTAAATTGTTTTTCAGAACATACGTGTGAGCATTGCACACAAACGTTTGACACTGCTTACATAATTTTGGTCTACCTTTTGAATTTGAATTGTTATTTAACTCTGATATATTATTATTATTATTATTATTATTATTATTATTATTATTATTACCATCGCCGTTATTGACGTTCATGGGTATCGGTTCCGACACTTCACTCGCTTCCCACGGCCTCCACATTTTTATTATACACTGAACTGTAATATAATTAATTTTCACTGTGAACTAGAACAAGACACACTGCTAAAATTTGCAACTCCGCGTGGAGTATTGGAGCGGCCTTCAAAAGACTTGACGACGACAATGGACAGCGACATAATTAAAATTATTGAAACTACAAAGCTTCCGTCCTCTTTGACACCGCTAGCCTACTAATTGAACGTGGCTACTTTAGGCTCTCCCGTCGTACAGAATGTTGCGCGATCAAGGTCAGGGAGACGGACGTTTCAGATTACTCATCGTTACGAAATCTCGCGAACGCTGCGACCGCCACACATAGCAAGCGATTTTCAACCGTCGGAACAAAAATTAACAATTTTTTTTAAATTTAATTATTCACAGATTTTTTTGAGATAAAGACATAAAACTTGGGAGATGGATTAGGAATAAGATTTTCTTTAATACGAACGAAAATCGCATGAATTTAATTCGTTGCATTCGAATATAAAACTATTTCTTTTTTTCAATGAGGTGTTTTTATGAGCATGCCTTAATATTATTCGGATTAGTCTCTGAGGTATTAAAATATGGTTATTCAGGTTTACAATGGCGTCGAAACTGTTTAGTTTCGATGATACTTCATATAGGGTATCTAGAATATTTTAAATGATAGATAACATGTAACTGCCACCCATTTTTCAGTCATCCGTATGACTAAAATATTAATGATATGGCGGTCATAGTTGGCAGTTTAATTTATTTTCATAATAACATTATTATATTAAAAGCCCAAAAAAATTCATGACATCGCTGGCATATTCTTAAAATTTTGCATGGAATGATCCAGTGGGGATAGGCATAGCCTTATAAAACTTTAGCTGAGTTTATTTTCTCGTTTTTATACCCAACTTTTTCTTCTAACGGTCCCACAAATTGCCTGAAATGTATATAATTTTCTTTCGATGTCCTATGATGTCACATCCCAGTTATTGGAAAATGAGAAGTTTGTTCTAGCATCCTTTAAGTTTTAAGAGATAAATACGCGTTTTCATTCAACGAGTATTCATACTGTTAAAGGAAACCATTTTTACTTTATTAGTGCATATTAATTGATATTATATAACTTTAAAGTCATGATTACACGCGTATTTAGGGAGGTGTTTAAAGTTATGAACTTGATTGCCCTAGTAGACGAGACAGTAAAAGGTGCAATAGAATCCCCAATCTCAGGCCTGGGAAGAATGCAATTACAAATTACGACTTCCATATCCTGGCCGGGTTTTGCAAGCCACAAAGTGATGATGAGTGCAAGGGCATTAATGATGCCGGTGATGTAATGAAACAGTAAAGGAAGTGCTATCATTTCTCTTTTTGAACAGAGCTTCACTCATGAAAACCCATTCGTTCACACTGCAGTCACTTCCCGGAAAGGCTACGCATTCGTACCCATAGCAACACAGGAAGATCACATCCCTTTGAACGGACAGCGTCACCAAGATTCCAATCGGAAAACAAATCACGTAAAATATACCTAACAATGTCATTTACATTAATATTTTATTTATAGATGAAAAATTCCTTCTTGTAAAGAAAAACTACAATTAATACAGAAGAGAAATGAAAATCTTTTCTGTTACATCAAGCTGGGAAATAAAGGAACAGATGGTTAGTGTATTTAGTTCTTTATTTTGCCACAGGTGCTCACGATTGCGTTAAGTTATGTCTTCAATAATGTTCTGCTTCTATCAATGTAAGCGATTAAATGAAATTAAATTGTGAATTGCAAATGTTATGAAATTATAACGTATCTTCAAACATTGTGTTAATTAAATTTGTTTTTCTTCCTATGTGACATCAAGCGTTCATTTGTGCAAAATCTAAATAGGGCCTATTGGATTAAATCATATACTTGTTTTGGACGATAAGCAAGTGACGTATCTTTTCATTATTGCATTAATGTAAAATTCCATAATATGAGCATCGACATACAGGATGAGTGAAAAAGTAAGGAACACAGTTTGACGCATTTTAATTTATAGGTTTATTTAAAAATGAAAATATATTTCCTGAATAGATAAAATATCTTAGACTATGTTGTTGATGTAGATCTTTAAAATATTTCTGTAAAAGAATAATGCAGATATTTAATTATTTATAGATTTTATTATGTAAATGCTTTACGGTTGTAAACAAATTATGCATATTTGATATTATTTTTACAGGCAATTGTTAGCTATTTTAATATTCTGAACAGTGTTTTATAAAGTGAAATGTATGCATATCAAGCATGAATAATTTTGTTCATTAAGCTTTCATAGTAGCTGAGCTATAAAAAATTAATTTCACTAAATTTTTGCAGGCTAATGCTGTACCTCTCCCCTTAAGTTATGCAGTAATCATATTTACAATGCTGAAATGCAAACTCATATACTACATTTTTACGTAGTCTCCTACACGATTGATACATTTATACTATCGTGGCACAAGATTCACTCTATGTATAAATTTGGCTCTTGATGTTCCAACCAATTTTGGACAGCACCCTGCATAGTTACATCATCCAGAAATCGTCTTCCTCTAAGATGCTTCTTTACTGGTCCAAACAAACGAAAATCGGATCGGGCTAAATCCGGGCTGTAAGGAGGATGATCTATAATGTTCCAGTAAAGAACTGCAGAAGTTACTGCGTTCAAGGTCTGGCATTATCGTGATGAGGCCTAACACCTCTGGGTAGAAGACCGGGCCTCTTCCTGCGAATTTCCGCCTTTAATAATCGTAATGTTGCACAGTACCTGCCAGCTGTGATTGTTTCAATCCCTATAAACTTAAGGAGTAGAATTGGATCACGAGTAGTGTGCATACACAGGGAAAAAATTAATTTCTTCTGCCATGCAAGACACTATTACCGAGGAAATCCTGCTTTAATGATCAAACATCATCATAATCTACTGTATTACAACACTTTAAGCTCTTCGATCCGTCTCAGCAGCATTTCTGTGAAGATTCTGAGGTAACTTCAGACAGTCATAAGTAGATGTTTTCCTCATTTAATGAAGTTTGTAAGGCAGCGATTCCCTGGTCCACATGTGGCCTGGTGAAGGTTTAGTTCTGGCTCTCACAGCAAACATTAGTTAACAGAAAAAGACGCCCAATCAGATGATGTAGTTATGCGAAATAATATTTTCTTTTTTGAAATACGGATGAGCTAATGGGAACAGTAGACAATCTCACAGATTGTCTCGGGACAAGTACCCACGTAGAAGACATCCGGTCCATACCATCTTTCCACGACTGTTCCAAAGGTTAAGGGAAGGAGGGCACGTGGTGCCAAATTACAATTCCATTTCCACACAACTATTTTTGCTTATAACTTTCGACTCAGTCATTTCCGGACCATGGTTCCTATCTCAAATTGATACATGTGCCCTTCCTCATCATCCCTGAAAGTTAGTAACACCAGCCCGGAAACACACTGTATATTCTGACCTCTGGCCCGCGTCTGAACACTCTAAGATTTCTGTGTAGCTTGAAGTGAAAATCATTGGCATAAGATCTCCTTATATGACGACACAGGTTAACGTAAGGTAAAGAACACCTACGCTCTCATAAGGGAACCTAATTAGGTCGGCCCTGCTGTATTTTTAGCTACGATTATTCAGATATATGAAAAGTAAGGAGTTAGTCATTATCTTGAAAGTAGTCCACAACAAGGTTGGATACTGTTTGTTGACCACACTTTCCTGTTTTCTTTAGAGTCATCACTTAACTTACGACATTTCTCGGGAAGGCACAAACGGGGTCGGTAATGAGCGCTAGAACTGCTGACTGTGCGTTGCACGCCATTGGGTAATCCTCGACAACTCTCCACCGGAAGCGGTCACACAGTAATTCAGTCCACTCAACAACGTTTTTATGCTCAATGCGGCTTAATTACGAGTATCATTCCCGGTCATGTACAACTCGACGTCCAAATCTGTGAAGAGACAAAGTCGTTGAAGCCTTTTGGGGGAGCAGGAAGGCGGAGTCTATATGCTTCCTTATCATTTACCTAAGATATTGAAAGTTACAGACTACCTGCTTATCAAGTTGAAGACACGAGTCAATACTAACTAGCTGGATGAAGCTAGTTTTGTGTTATATAAAGATGACGATAGACCAGTTTCTTTCGAAGTAGTGCTGTTTCAACATTTCTCTGCAATTCATAACCATCTGGAGCCTATTTCTGTAGGGGGACACTTAAACATTGTTTATGAAACATCTGTAAATAATGAATGCCTATGGGAACAGATGCGACATGATTTTTTTAATTCGTTATTTTACGACGCTTCATCAACTGCTATGATTATCTAGCGTGTGAAGGTGATAAGTCCAGGGTCCAGCATGTTACCCAGCATTTGCTTTTAATGGGTTGAGGGGAAAATCCCGGAAAAAACCCTCAACTAGGTAACTTGTCCCAACCAGGATTTGAACCCGGACCCGTTCGTTTCACGGTCAATCGTGCTAACCATTACTCCACTGCAATATAAGTAAAAATTTCCTAACTTTAAACTTTAAAATTAGATCCTTAATTAAGGAGCTAAATTTGAGCACCTGCAATAAAAGGAAAAATGCCTTGACTTTAAACTTTAAAATTAGATCCTTAATTAAAGAGCTAAATTTGAGCACCTGCAATAAAAGGAAAAATGGCCTGACTTTAAACTTAGATCCATAATTAAAGAGCTAAATTTAAACACCTGCAATAAAAGGAAAAATGGCCTGACTTTAAACTTTAAAATTAGATCCTTAATTAAAGAGCTAAATTTGAAAAAAATGCCCTGATTTTAAGCTTTAAAATTAGATCCCTAATTAAAGAACTAAATTTGAACACCTGAATGAAAGGAAAAATGCCCTGACTTTAAACTTCAAAATTAGATCCTTAATTAAAGAGCTAAATTTGAAAAAAAAAATGCCCTGACTTTAAATTTTAAAATTAGATCCCTAATTAAGGAGCTAAATTGAGCTTCTGCAATAAAAGGAAATGTATTGGGAATAAATTTGAATAAGGAACAAAAAAAAAAGTTTCCTTCCCAGGCAGGTTTCGAACCAGGAAAGTGTTAGTTACCAGTCTATTGTGCTCTGGAGTGAACAAGGCTCTGAAATCAGCTACAAGGGTTGGTCCGGTTTTTTTGCCACTACTGTACATATCAGCTTACGCCAAACATCATAAATTTATTATTATTTAGTATTCAAGACACGTACACGAATTATTTCCACATACGAGTCACCTGTATACGCAGAAATTTGAGGGCAAGCACAACAAATTAATAAACCGTAGCGCATCTGGAGGTGAATATCGAAACTAGTCTGGCAATATTTCGAAATTCAGTCTTCCCATTGAACTCTGTAAGTGTGCGCTGGACACTTTCACACACTCTTGTTTAACAAGCAAGTGCCTGGAGGGACCGGCTTCAATGAAACAAACAGCGGGCCCGAGCCACATGGACCGGTTCCTTCACACTCCTACAAATTAATCAACGCACGCACAGAAAGTTCGCGAGGCGCCCATCAGCTTCGAGAGCTGCCGAAGACTCTGTGTGTGTTGTACATCCAGCCATGCGGAACCAGCAGGAAGAGTCTGTGAGCCGCAACAACAAGAAATGCGCAACAGTCCTTCCCTTCGTTTTTTCAAGTAAAATCAGCGTTCAGACGCGACCTGTGGGAAACTGAAGTCTGATATTGAATTAACGTCGCATTTCAGACTAGCCAGCCCGATGCTGCTGAGGTACCTTGAGGTCAACTGGCAGTCCGCTAAGGCAATCACGTAAGAATTTGAGCTGGAACAGGTCTTTGACCTAATCTCCTCTAATCATCATTACACACAAAAAGAAAGTGTAATTTCTTTCTACGACGTTGGACGATTTAACGGGTTCAGCCAACTTACTGGACTCTGAACAGTTGTTCATTCAGTAAACGTCAATTGAGATTATAATTAACTGACTGTACTGAAAGCACGCGAACTTAATTTAATCCGTGAGAGTTCTACTAAATGAGCATGACGGTTAAGGATTAATTCCTTACAGCTTACTGAAGGAGACTTCAATGCAGGTCCACATCTACTCCGTCGTCATCCTTTTTCGTAACAATTGTGTGTGTTGCATCTTCACTGCTCTACACACGATCACCGAAGATTTTTTTTGGTAGGTTATTTTACGACGCTTTACCAACATCTTTGGTTATTTAGCGTCTGAATGAGATGAAGGTGATAATGCCGGTGAAATGAGTCCGGGGTCCAGCACCGAAAGTTACCCAGCATTTGCTCAAATTGGGATTGAGGGAAAACCCCGGAAACAACCTCAACCAGGTAACTTGTCCCGACCGGGAATCGAACCCGGGCCACCTGGTTTCGCGGCCAGACGCGCTGACCGTTACTCCACAGGTGTGGACTCACTGAAGATGCTCGTGAAATTATGGACGTTGTGGTACTGTATTTTCTTCTGTACTTATCAAACTCTGCTATACAGGGTGTTTCCGAGGTGGTGTTACAAACTTTCAGGGATGATGGCGAAGGGCACTTGTATCAATTTGAGATAAGGAACCCTGGTCCGGAAATGACCGAGTCGAAAGTTACAAGCAAAAATAGTTGTGTGTAAATGAAATAATTTTATTCCTCTGTACACCTTATTTATGTGTATTTATCTGTACATCTTACACATACTGTATTCATCTGACGTTTTTTTACGTTGTCTACTTACAGTATTCCATTCAATGCGCTGTCTGAGGGATGGGGACAGGAAACTACACTAAAGCAATGCAGATAGCGTAATGTGTAACGGACATGGTCGGTCCTGATATGCACGTCTGTAGACAGCAGTATATGTGTACAAGTTGCAGTGTCCAGTCGATCAGTTCTAGTGAAATGGAGGAGTACACGAGAGCGGAATAAGCAGACCTGATTTTCGAATACGGATGAGCAAATGGGAACAGTAGACAAGCTCACAGATTGTATCCGGGTACAAGTACCCACGTAGGAGACATCCGGCCCAAATCACTTTTCCACGACTGTTCCAAAAGTTAAGGGAAAGAGAGCACGTGGTGCCAAATTACAATTCCATTTCCACACAACTATTTTTGCTTTTAACTTTCGACTCAGTCATTTCTGGACCATGGTTCCTGATCTCAAATTGATACATATGCCCTTCCCCATCATCCCTGATAATTTGTAGTTCAGACAACAGGCTTGACAGGAATGAAGAATGTACAGTAGAGGAGGGAAGACCTGTCCTCTGACTTATCATGTGTCGTGGCTATTTCACCAATGGGTATGGAGGGGGAAGATGGTTTTAGTCCGAGATGAACTTCCGTATCGGTAGATTTGTATAATATTAACAATCATGAAACAAACTCTCTTTCTAATAGCTCATTCTTTACTCTTCCGCGCAGCTCATACGCCAGGTTTCGCCTTCCTAATTGTAGGGCCTACTATGCATTTGTAACTTAACCAATTTTATGAAAGTGACGTGGAATATTATCAAATGTGTTTGTCCATGTTCAGGACAATACTGATTTTGGATATATTAAAGAAACTCAGTTTTAATCTAAAATAAAATTAATGCATATAATCTAATAATCTTCTTGAGGAAATGAAGGCAAATACACCATAAGGTAGATGTCCATATTTAAATAATTACAGAACTGATCTGATGACGAGTTATATAAACCGAGAACAGAGGTAAATGGAGAGGCTGGCTGTTCCGTGTTTGTCTTAGCGTAATTACATGGATTCTTGTGGTCGTCACAGTTGTGCCTGGAAGCTGGAAACCACAGTATCCTGGCCCACGTGTACGACAACTGTCAATTACATGACGTGGACCGCATCGCGACTGAAAGACACCGCCCACTTCTCGATGGTGGGAAAGAGCGCCTTTATCCGTATTTAACCCTTTGAGACACAGTGTGCGTTTTTGGTTAATCAATCAATAACGAGACATAGATGGAATCACAATAATGATACTGTCATTTATAGCTCACGAACTTGACAATCAGCGATACTTCATGGCACGATGCGAGGGGCTGCTTAACGGCAGTGAAATATGGATTCTGAAGAGTGTCAGGAAACAGCATGTTTGGACGAGGAATGACTGATTAACCCTTGAAACCTACATGGGGTCTTTTCTATCCATATATGATTTCAAAACGTTCATAACTCAGCAGAAAATATAACTTATACAGATGTTTTATTACATCTCTGCCGGTTAGTAACCGTTGAGTTTCAAGTGGCTTATATTGATAGTGGGCGTCACAGCACTAAAAAGCAAAACAAAAGATATTTGATTGCCTTCATTCCAATGTTGTGGTCATTGCTTGCCTGATGTAAGCTGAATGGTTAGACATAGTTTTTCTCACAGATCTCTCTCACACATTCGGTGACACAGTACACGCTGAGATCTGTATGAAATGATCATATACATACAGTAGAGATGAGATAAACTGTTCTTTTTAAGAAACAGTTTCGACTGTAACTGTTTCATGAACGAAACTGTTCCAAAGTAACAGTTTCATAAGAATATGTTTACAACTTCAGTGCCAACTGTTTCAACTTCTCATCTGTTTTAGGAACATGTTTCAACGCCCGTGAATTATCATAGATCAGCTGTTTATGACTACGAAAGTCAGTCATTTTTCGTAGATTACTGTTAAAGGGTAAAGGTAAAGGTAAAGGTACCCTGTAACATGCCATGAAGGCACTTGGGGGGCATGGAGGTAGAGCCCCAGCTTTCCATGACCTCAGCACTAGAATGAGGTGGTGTGGTCGGCACCACGCTCTGACCGCCTTTTACCCCCAGGTCCTTCCCGGTACTCAATTTTATAGGAGGCTGAGTGAACCTCGGGGCCGTTCTGAAAGTTTGGCAACGAGAAAAAATCCTGTCACCACCTGGGATCGAACCCCGGACCTTCCAGTCCGTAGCCAGCTGCTCGACCAACTGAGCTACCCGGCCACCACTGTTAAAGAGTACAGTAAGTAACTAGAATTAAAAATGAATTGATTTTAGTAAAAATAACGCATATAATCTAGAAGAGTTTAATAACAATAAGACATTATCCGATAATATTTTTCGCGATAAACTAATTAACACCATGTCACGGCACCATAAAAATATTCTCCATCAATGGGCAGTTAATAATTATTAACATCGGATTTATTAGGGAATTTGATTCGTACAAATAAATTGCGCGATATTGCATACTGTTGCACGAAGACCGTGTGGAAAATCGATATTATATCTACTTTCGATTGGAGGTTGATGACAGCGCTACACGTGGCCTTTGCAGAGGAGGAAAACTGTTTAGAAATTGAACTGTTTATCTCTTGGAACAATGTTGATCACTGGAGCAGTGTAACACTCTTTGGAACAGTTGGAACAGGTTATTTCACGAAACTGTTTCGTACTGAAACAGTTTAAAAAAACTGTTCTAGCTATTTTTACCCATCTGTAACAGTAACTCTTTGACTTGCCGACGTTAACCATCTGAGAGGGACGATAAAAGGTCTAATTCAGGGAGAAGACCCGAAGGTAGATTTCAAACCAAACCCACTAGTTTCGTAGTCAAGACATACTGACCAGTACTTCCTCCTCAGAGGTATTATAGGCCTACTGTATGTTATAAAACTGCGTGGAATTGAATTTGTATAGTCCTCAACGACCGTCAACTGCTAAAGCTAACGTGATTATGATTACTAACTGAGGGTGTGACGAGGTGACTATTCCTAGATTCCTGGAATGGTTGCTGCAATAACGCTATCTCCCCAGACTTCAATAAGATAAAGCGGCCTTCCTTTCAAATTAAGTGCTGATACTTCGTATTATACCACGTGAGACCGGCTGTAACAGTGCCACATGCGAATCCGTTCTATGATATCGATCTCAGCGTATGTGGGTGGCTTCGCTGGAGACAGAGATCGAAAACATATCGGGCAGGGGATAAGCAGAAGAAGTGAGAGAGGATTCCAAAATCGCTAATATAGGAGACGGTACAACTGTATTCGCACTGAATAAACCGTCTCTTCTCAAACAGGATTCCCCGTGCTATGCCAAAAACTTGGCGCTAGCAAAAGAGAAACGCGTCAGGCTGCAGTGAAAGTCCCGCCCCCGCAACGGAGGTCGCTGCCGAGGTGAAGGTTGAACACAGCCGTAAACTCGCGAGACGCAATTAAGAGACCAGCACGGTCTCCCTAACGACGCAATCAAACGGCCCCAATTGCAATGTTTCAATATCAAACACCTCGATACAGAGCTTAATGACTCTGATTACGACGACCCTCATATCTTCACTGTTGCCTGATTGTGAACGCGTATTTCGTATCTCAATGTAATTTAAATCACCAACTCATTCTACAGCTCAAGCGGCTACAAATCCAGTAGATCCGGGTTCGTTTCCTAGCGAAATTGTAGAGACATTTTCAACTTAAGAACTGGGTATATGTCCATTACATTGTCCTCATTCTCAATTGTTTTAAACCAGGGATGCAAAACTGTGATACAAATGTAGCAGATGTCACAAGTCGAACACGTAACTCATCCCTTCTTTTCACCCCTCGCGTCACTGGACGTAGTAGGGGAGAAGAGATAGGTATTCAGTGTGCTTACAAAACGTCACAGATACGTCACTGTAGTCCGAGGATTGTGGACGGGGGAACAAACTCTTTCCCCATGCTTCCACCCTCTCTTACCCAGCTCTGCATCCCTGTAACAGTGATGTCAACCGCGGCCACTGCACTGGTTGCTCCTGTACTCTAAAGTGGCGTATTAGGGTTTTGTGTTGGACGAAAACTAAAACGAAGTATTAACAAAAGAAAGGCCAGCCAATATCCAGGCAAAATCACTTAGAAAATTATCCTAGAAAGTTTGTGTCTCGTACACAATTTATTTTATTGAAGTAATTGTTTCAAAATTTTATTCTATAGCTGTGGTAGGCACTGTGACTTTTAGAATTGAAGAGTCCACTGCAAGAATGATGGATGTCACTTTCTTGTCGAAAATGAACCAAGATTGACAATGCATAGCTTAAGACATATAGAATGTACATAGAGAGTTATATGGCATTAACACTGATAGCCATTGTCCAGTAATGATCGGAAAATCACAGTTAAGCTTTGAGCGCTAAGCATTTCAAACTTTCAATTGCTTCTCCTGAGAAATGTATTCCAAATGACATCCATCATTCTTGCAGTGGACTCTTCAATTATGTTGGGTCAAGAGTTGTTAAAAAGTTGGAAGACAGTAAGGAAGGCATTACGGAATATCGGTGTCACTAAACTTTATAAAACTGTGATGCGAGTTTTCTGGGTTTTGTTGTGAAACAGAAACATCTCACATTTTTTAAACTAATATTCAGCTCCATCACTAAGGAAGACAGGGAAAGGAAAATTTAGCTATTGGATCTGTCAGCTATCCTGGTTTTTCTAGTCCTTGTTGTAGGCCAATATAATCTGAGGTAAATTCGAACTCGAAAAGGAAATTTCCGTTAAGGAAAAGAGACATATTGTCATATGCACCTGTAATTTCTGTTTCGATCATGCCATGTCAACACAAGTTATATCATGTATAAAGTGAAGTTCCTTCTTCCGACAGTGATCCATATTTAACACTATCGATCAACTATAGACTTTACATCCATTCTTCCAATGCATGCCTCATGTAACAAGCATAAAGCGATTGTATAATACAAATCTGTCCCACTCAGGTAAAGCTGACTTGAACAATGTTTCCCTTGAAATAATTTCTGAATAATTATTATTCAGATTGTATAATGTTTTTTTGTAAAATTTATGAACTGGTAATTGCCAAATTATTTGATGAAACACAATAAAAAATTGTAATATTGTGCACAAATGAGTGCTCTTTTCGAGACTCAGGCTTAGCATGTGCAAAATAATCACACATTTGATATTAAAATTCTGAAAAATATTAGTAGGTATCTGAAAAAGATTTTTTTGGTCTAAAGTGAGGAATATAAAAGGAGTACGAATTTATCCCTATGGATACATCCGTCAACAATAAACAATTTCACAGTTCTATAATCGAAATTGTGGAGAATATAACTTTTTAGAGTCCCGCGCCATGGCGTCGTGGTCTAAGGTATCTTTGTCTAGGAGTCGCGTTATGGAATGGGCGCTGGCGCTGGTGCGAGTCCTCTTGGAGAATAAATTTTTTCATGAAATTTGGGCGTGTATGGGACCGGTGCCCAAACAGCATCGTGATGCATTTGGAGAGCTACGGTTACAAAAGTCAGCTTGCTAACCACACGATACCTCTATTCTGGTTGGATGATCGTCCACCTCTACTTCAACATGTAGACGTGAGGCGCAGCCGGCTGGTCAGTCTGGCGTCTAAAAGAACTGTAGGCCTAGAGCCACGGATTATTATTATTATTATTATTATTATTATTAATACCGGTATTATGACTATATTTTTTAGAAGAACTCCCGCTCTTTCTCCAAATTGTGTATGACATTTCTACCACATCCTACAGGTGATCCGTTTGGGTATAGATAAAATAAAAACACCGTAAAACATTTACTACTGAAAGTTTCAACAAATAATGTTCAGTAATAAATGTTTTACGGTGATGCAATTCAGCCCATGTCCGTTGTAACATAAGAGGGCTGATTTGTTGAAAACCTTGAGTAATTATTACTCTCAGATCATCAATGTTCCTGAGTTTCTGTGAATAGACAATGTCTTTAACAAAACCCTACGCGAAGAAGTCAGGAGGGGGGTTAGGTCTGGGAAGTTTGGGGACCAAGCCAAGAGATTGCTGCTTCTCGTACTGGATTTCGCCTCCGACCTCCTGTATTTTTTTTAAACACAACCTGTTCCTACAAATGTTCGATACCACAGCATTATGAAATCGTATTTAGGTACATTATGCACACCATACTCACGTCGAAAATCCCTTTTGAACTCTTTTAACACTCTCAAATTTAGCATACCAAAGAACACATTGTGCCCACTGTTGATTTGTAGTAGTCGTTTTAATAATTTACGATTTTGATTTGACCTTTCAGATTATGCATTGTTGATTGTCATAACATACGGAAACTCCCATCTTTTAATCATAATATAACCAGCAAGAAATTTTTCTACTATCATAATAGCTTTATAATACAAATAGCTTTTAAGGAACCTGAAGGTTCATTGCCGCCCTCACATAAGCCCGCCAGCGGTCCCTATCCTGTGCAAGATTAATCCAGTCTCTATCATCATACCCCACCTGCCTCAAATCCATTTCAATATTACCCTCCCATCTACGTCTCGGCTTCCCTAAAGGTCTTTTTCCCTCCGGTCTCCCAACTAACACTCTATATGCATTTCTGGATTCGCCCATACGTGCTACATGCCCTGCCCATCTCAAACGTCTGGATTTAATGTTCCTAATTATGTCAGGTGAAGAATACAATGCGTGCAGTTCTGTGTTGTGTAACTTTCTCCATTCTCCTGTAACTTCATCCCGCTTAGTCCCAAATATTTTCCTAAGCACCTTATTCTCAAACACCCTGAACCAATGTTCCTCTCTCAGAGTGAGAGTCCAAGTTTCACAACCATACAGAACAACCGGTAATATAACTGTTTTATAAATTCTAACTTTCAGATTTTTGGACAGCAGACTGGATGATAAGAGCTTCTCAACCGAATAATAACACGCATTTCCCATATTTATTCTGCGTTTAATTTCCTCCCGAGTGTCATTTATATTTGTTACTGTTGCTCCAAGATATTTGAATTTTTCCACCTCTTCGAAGGATAAATCTCCAATTTTTATATTTCCATTTCGTACAATATTCTGGTCACGAGACATAATCATATACTTTGTCTTTTCGGGATTTACTTCCAAACCGAGCGCTCTACTTGCTTCAAGTAAAATTTCCGTGTTTTCCCTAATCGTTTGTGTATTTTCTCCTAACATATTCACGTCATCCTCATAGACAAGAAGCTGATGTAACCCGTTCAATTCCAAACCCTGCCTGTTATCCTGAACTTTCCTAATGGCATATTCTAGCGCGAAGTTAAAAAGTAAAGGTGATAGTGCATCTCCTGCTTTAGCCCGCAGTGAATTGGAAAAGCATCAGATAGAAACTGACCTATACGGACTCTGTTGTATGTTTCACTGAGACACATTTGAATTAATCGAACTAGTTCTTGGGAATACCAAATTCAATAAGAATATCATATAATACTTCCCTCTTAACCGAGTCATATGCCTTTTTGAAATCTATGAATAACTGATGTACTGTACCCTTATACTCCCATTTTTTCTCCATTATCTGTCGAATACAAAAATCTGATCAATAGTCGATCTATTACGCCGAAAACCGCACTGATGATCCCCAATAATTTCATCTACGTACGGAGTTAATCTTCTCAAAAGAATATTGGACAAAATTTTTTACGACGTCAACAAAGTGATATTCCTCGAAAGTTACCACAGTTGGTTTTGTCCCCCTTTTAAAAATAGGTACAATTATGGATTCCTTCCATTGTTCTGGTACAATTTCCTTTTCCCAAATAGCAAGTACAAGTTTATAAATTTCGCTATATAATGCACTTCCACCCTCTTGTATTAATTCTGCTGGAATTTGATCGATACCTGGAGACTTGTACTTTTTCAGATTTTTTAGCTTTATAATAATAATATTAATACTATCCATACCCAAACAGATCAGACTGTATATGAACATGCCTGCCACTACAAGGATTAAATTATGTAGGCCTTTATACAGTTAATACTTGTCTGTGTATCGTAACACCGTATCATGCATGTGGATGGGACCCGTTATCATGTGAAGTATTAAAATTGGACATCGGGATGCGGAACAGGTTTGTTCAGTGCAATGTGGGCATTAGCAGCATGAATGACACGACACGTTTACAGCAGTGCATGAGCACGTGCTGGTAGCGTGCTAGCAGAATGAGAAAAGCGTAAGAATCCCAAGCTCACGTAAAAAAACCTGTTCTGCAGGAGCCTCGTCCTCTTCACATCCCACAGGACCAGTCCGGAATGGAACCAGTGGCGATTCCTCCATGAAGGATATGAGGATGATCCTACAGTTTAATTTCGTGCCTTTGAGGATAGAAAATATATGTTAATTCCTGCGAAAACATTTTAATTACAGATTTTGATTTTCAATGCGTCCCGACGTATTAATTTATTTTAAGCTTCCACTTTATGTCGTGTGTTGTCGCCACTGCACAACTCAGAAATAATTTCCGAGGAACCATTCAAATATCTTACAGCAAACGGTATTTCTAACAGTGAAGTTAGCGGACAGGGGAGAGTGCGGAGGGCGGGGTATGGCTTGGATAAATTTAATAGGATGCGAAACTTTCAGAGGATTTGGGGGTTTGAAATAAGGTGATCAGCGCCCAACGTCGTAGGTGATGAATATTAGAACTACGTGTTGGGTACATTACCCAGAGTTCTTATTTATCCATTCGAGATATTGCTGATGGAGAGTCGAAGAGCCGAGATGGCGGACTGAAACTTGCTATTAATAACATAAAGTGATATTTTATAAGCAGTGTATGTTAAACAGTGATGTTTATGGACGTTGTAAATTAGAGTTGTTGAATGTATTGTAAAGTAATTTTAAAAATTGAACTATCTAATAAGACTTTTCCATTGTGCTGTAAATAAATAAAAGATAAATTTAAACTTTTTGCTTTATTTTTGTCTCTGTCTGGTTATATTTTAATCGTGTATAAAAACATATCTTCCTGTTGGCTCCGGTAAAATTTTCATAAAATGCTGCGAAATAAAACTGTACATGTTTTATTTTAAATTGGGTTAGTTTTGAATATCGATGAAGGTGGGAGGGAATACAAGCCAGTTTAACATTTTCGTCACCAGGTGCGCTGCTAGATGTAATAACGCCCCTCCCAGAAACAGATGGCAGCAAGATCAATTTATACAACAGCGCCTCTAGTATGTGTTACGGGAAACTCATCAAGTTTCGCATCCTATTATATATTTATCCATGGCTTGGGTTTAACAGCGTTTGAGGATATGATCGCGTATCCTAATACTACGACCCTTCTTTCTGGGTGATGGAGACCCTGTCAGAGACTATAATAAGAATTTTCAAGTACAAGCCTCCTTAAATTCAATTCATTGGTCATTTTAAAAGAATAGAATAAACGAAATAATAAATAATTTAAAATTATATAATATAAAAAATAAAAATAATAAAAAACAAAATTACATAAAATAAATAAAATAAACTATAATAAATACAAGAATTAACAACTTTAGATGACAGGACAGTCGAAAAAATATCTGAAGTTGTATTTTATCATTTAGAAGAATTTAACTGTAGCAAGAAATTAATTGCGTAAACGTACGACGGAGCATCGGTAAATATCGGGCATAAATGGCTTAAGCCATCATCGCAACTAAAATGGGGAGAAGAATCGAACTTCACTATAATAAATTGCCAGTGAGTCAAAGACTAACATACGCCTACTAGTATTGAATTTGCATGCTCTATTATTACAATTATTATTAGCTTCTGTCTTGGTCATCAGTCGTCAAGCTCATATCCTACATACAAAAAATATCACTAGTCGCCACTGACGGCTGACGGACTGAACTACAACTCGGATATGCAAGCGAATGCAACTCTTGCAGGATACCGCCAAACACTATCGATTATGATGCTAGAGGCAGCTAGGGGTTATAACCTCTAACCCTCTTCCCTATCCCCATTGTTCAATTCCAGGAAGATTAATTTTGCATGGTTCGTAACACGAGGGCGGGAAAGCAATGTTTTGTTAAAGGGGAAGGTAATTAATAACAGTTCTGTAAAGGCCGCAGTTCAAAATCGCTAGAGGTTTGAAAGTAAAACTTTTGAACAGTGTATTGCCCATACCCCGAGTCCCTTGTGATGTATGGACAGCGTATGGATACAGAAGTAAAAGGTAGACCTAATGCGATTTTTAGGCATATATAACGAGACGGCAATGAAACACACGAAAGAAAAAATACCGACATTGGCAAGTTATCACGTTGACTCAACAATGTATAAATTTTAATCTCTTTCTCACGCGCATAGTTCTCATCAATTCGAGCGGCTATCTATGAACAAGAAGGGAGGATGATTTGGAAACTTTTATCAATTTCAGAAGATTACTTTTTCCATTTTCCTAAGATTACTTTTATGTATTGCACCGTGTGCTGAAACTTAGTATCTCCAACGTGTCGAAACTGCATATAGGTTGAAATGTCCAAAAGATTTATGTTAAGTCGCAACTCATTGAAGAATACTCAATACCCAATCACCAAGAGCTTAAAACCCATATTTGATCTATTTAATTGTATGTAAGTCAGACCAATCGACATAAATAACTTGCTTAATTCTTTAAAAAAAATTCCCGGCATATGTGTGTACCAAAACGTTCAACATTGAATGCTTAGTGCAACTTCGCTAACGAAATTAACAAAAGAAAACTCTACAAGCTGCAAAATTTATAAAATTTAAAGAACTATTTCATTTTTCTCGAATGAATATAATGTTTCATGTGTCTTTGCAAGGATTTCTAAGCAGGATATACTAGTAGAGTCAGAAAGTACCGGAACTTCGGGTGGCAACGCCATGCTCTGTAGGAAACTTCTCTGCCTTCTCCGTGCAGTATATGGCCTATTCTCCAGGCGTATAGACTCAGTGTGCCGACAGATCAAAGGGAAAAGTAATGCTTGAAGTGCTCTTCGATATCCAAGGTGTCGTAAATTTCGAGTTAATTCCTGAGGGTCCAGCTGTCAGTAAGGAGACGCATGTTGCAATTCTTCGACGCCTTCGTGATGCATTTCGACGAAAACGACCCAATTTGTGGCAAGGACAGAATTGGGTTCTTCATCATGACAATACCCACGCACATCGGACTCTGTTGGTGAACGAATACCTGGCACAACACAAAATACTGTATCGGTCCTTCCACAGCCACCATAATCTCCAGATCTTGCTCCAACAGATTTCTACCTATTTCCAAAGGTCAAATCTCTACTGAAGGGTCAGCGCTTTGCGTCAGTAGAAGAGGAAGTCTGCAGGAAGTGACCAAAGATGGGCTGCAGGAATGTTTCGAGAAATGGTGTGGACGCTGGCAGAAGTGTGTCACTGCCCAGGGGGCGTACTTTGAAGGTGGTATTGTGTAAATGGTTACATGTCATCTGCAACAAAGTTTTATACACTTGTTCGGTTACGTCAGCGTTGTCAGACACCGCCTAAACGGAGCGGAGCGCTCCACTATAACTCGTTGCGTGCTCCGGTGCTTCCACAGACATAAGCAAGTTCACGCTCCAACTGGACGTCTCTAGCTCCACAACGGGTTTCGGAGCTTACAACTCTGACACTACTGGGTTACGTTTTGACTCTACTAGTAGACAGAATGGACGAATCGAAAGTAGGAGTAACCGAGGTCAACTTTGAATTTTCAGCTGAGAACCTAGGTCGTGTAAGGTATCTTTAGATAAGACTTTTAAAAATAAACTACTTTTACTGAAACAGTTTTCTTTCATTCTTTATTCACAATCAAAGAAAACAAAAATAAATTGTAAATACGGTAACTTATCTCAGTTATTGATACTGGAAAAACCCATTCTCACGCAACACTCTTCATAACTGCTCAAATGTCCACCACCCAGTGCTAAACAATGCTGTGATCTCTTTCTTACGTCCTGGCTTGCTCGGAAGACTTCAAAACTGCTGGGAGACCCACAGGTTGCTCATTTCATTCTTCTATGCCTTTCTTTGATGTTGGACGCATCTGGCAGACGATTTCTTTAATTCGTCCCCATAAAGAAAAGTCATTTGGAGATAAGTCAGGAGATTGGGGCAGCTAAGCTACCTGTCCTCCTCGTCCAATCCATCGTCCGAGGAATAGCTGATCAGTAAGTTGTCGAGCCATGAGTGAAAAGTGAACTGAACAGCCATCGTGTTGAAGCCACATTGTTATCCCTACAGAGAGAGGAACATCACCGAGGAATTGGTACATGTTGTCGAGGAAGTCTGTGTACGGTGCACCATTCAATGTCCCCACGACCATTTTTATTAAATAAATCGCTCATAATGATCGAGTGCGGAACTTCGGTCATTTCAACTAGAAAGGTCAGTAAAGAAAAATAAGACATTTGTAAGCAAACGCGTTAGTGCGTTTAAATACACAAACAGCTCTTCTGCTACTGGAAAAGCATTTCTCAGGCGGAACAAAGCATTGTAATCGAATGGAAAACAACAAAGTATAATTATAAGTGTCGCTAGGCAACGGCCATAAATTATCACAACAATTAACCTGGTTTCAGCACAGGAAACAAACTGGACTGTTCCGCGCATTTAGAAGACAATAGCTATAGTATTACTACTGTGCGAGCATTCTTTTCGTGTCAGCCAGAGATGGAAAAATAAAACAATTATGGCTGCAACACGATGTACAGGCCGTGTAGCTTTCGCCATTCGGTAGCTAGCACTTCTTCTGCAACACGGAAGAATACAGTGTACAATGGAATTATTTACAGGCTTCTGTGTCCAGTTCCGTGAGCTTCTACAGAACAAGGCGACCTTACTAGAACATCGTGTCAGCCTACTTTCAGAATCTCATAAGGAAAGTGACGTATACGGTATCGATGTGTGTCCACTATTATACGTACTGTAATATAAAATGAAGGTCAACTGCGGTTTTACCTGTACCGGGTTAATACTTTTTTACTTTCTCATTACACGAAGTCTAATGGAAGTACTGTTATGCTTAAAAAAAAACATCAATTTCGAGACGTTCTGGGAAATAATGCTTTTGAACAATACCAGTACCGAAAAACTAACTCATAATCCTTCACGATTCTACATCACTCACTCCGTTTCGACACAAAAAAATACGTTTTAAAAGAGTGGCGTACGCAGAATTTTGTCAAGAGGTCATTATTAAAATTGTTTACAATTCACATTATCGGTATTTTAAATTTTGTGTATAATAATATATTCATTCATAGTGCTCTCCCCAAGGGCAGGTCTTTCACTGCAAACCCAGCTTTCCCCTGTCTTTCCTATTTTCTGCCTTCCTCTTTGTCTCCTCATATGATCCATACATCTTACTCTTTGTCTCCTCATATGATCCATACATCTTAATGTTTTCTTCTATCATCTGATATCCTCTTCTGTCCCGAACTCGTTTCCCGTTCACCATTCCTTCCAATGCATCCTTCAGAAGGCAGTTTCTCCTCAACTAGTGACCCAGCCAATTCCTTTTCCTATTTCTGATCAGTTTCAGCATAATTCTTCTGGCTTTTACCCACTCTTTCCAACAGCTTCGTTTCTTATTCTGTCTGTCCATTTCCACCATCTACGTCTCCATCCTTCTCCCACATCCACATTTCAAATGCTTCTAGTCGTTTCTCTTCACTTCGTCGCTCTGTAATGTCCATGTTTCTGCCCCATACAAATGCACTTTCACTAGTTTCTCCATCCAGTTCTTTCTCCAGAAGTCCTCAGAAGATGCTCCTTTTTCACTAGAAGCTTCCAACCGAATTTGCCATTTCATATCCTCCTTTTTATGACTTCCTGGCAGCAGTTCATGTTACTGCTTATAGTACATAATCAAAAACTTAGTAATTTATATGAAGCAGTCCACTTGGTGTACGCCTCATTTACAATTCGCAAATATGCGTTTTTTATTTTTTTTCCTATGACCATGGTCTTCGTCTTGTTGGCATTTATCTTCATCCCATACTGCTCACAGATGTCATTTAGCTCTAGTAGCATATCCCTTAGTATCATTTCCTCTTCTGCTAACAACGCCATATCATCAGCAAATCTTATGCACTTCATTCTTCTTCCTCCTCCTACCACTTCTTCCATTTCTGAAAACAGTTCTTTACTAAATCCTCCAAGTAGATGCTGAACAGGGTAGATAATAAAGAACATCCTTGACGTATACTCCTCTCCCAATTTCACTTCCTTCTGACATTTCTTCTCCTATCCTGACTTTGACTCATTGTTTCGTATAAAGATCATATATATCATATGGAGGACATTAAAAAAAAAGTTAAATCTCATGTAAATATTTTGTGGCATAATTCTGAAGTTAGAACAGTTTCTTCTAAGGGGGTAAAGGATTGAGACCAGCATTGAATACCTGCACAAAGAACTGAAGAATCCATGCTCAGGCAATGACTTCGTCACGTGTGAACGAGCTGGAATAACGTCATGGTACTTGACCTCAGCCTAGAGATTGTGCGTGCCCTACGAGTGGGCAGGCGCTGGTGCGGAGGCTTTGCTATTCCTGAATTTGAACCAGATGACTGCGTGGTGATATCGGTCACCAGGTCGTCGTATTTGGAGATTCCTGCAGTAGGCGCAGCGTAGGAGAACGAGTCTTCCCCTGGCATCTCGTGGGGGCGGTGCCTCGCAGTTTTCTTTTAACGGATTTTTGTTCATTCCCACTGAGGCCAGAAAACGGTTTGTTTCCTACTGGAGCCATTTTTGCAAAATAGTATGGGCGAACAAGAAGCACGAATTTCATTAGTTAACTGGCTCTTCAAAAAGTTCACAGCTCCCGCATTTGGATGTGTTCTGGATGAACTTGTTCATTAAGAGGTTCTCTTTCCCCTAGGTGGATCTCTGACACTACGGATTGAAGAGCTGTTTCTGCGTAGGATGCTGTATAGGCTTTGAAAGGCAGTGAGGCCTCTTTTCCAGTTACTTCACCCACCAGTATCCCATTCGAATTGAAAATTCATTAAAGCCAATTTCAGTCTACTAAAAAAAGTCTGCACAAGAATACTTATTAGCGGAGAAAAATTCGTTCCGGCAACGGGAATTGAACCCAGGACCCTCAGCTTGGTGCGCTTAGTGCTTTTTCCATTCGAGCTATGCTGGAACCCGAACCACGGCTCCAGCCGAATTCTCCTTCTTTGTATCGTAATGACCTACTAAGGTATAGCTCAGATGGAAAGAACACTCAACACGCCAAGCTGAGGGTCCTGGGTTCGATTCCCGGTGCCGGAACGAATGTTTCTCCGCTAATGAGTATCAAAGTGAGGACTACATAAAGTCATTGACATTCAATAGAGGACGGCCAGGAAATGATTAGGAAGAAATCATGTAAGGAGGAAGAGCCGAAGAGCCAACGAAAATACAAAATTATTATGAAAGGGGAAGTACAACGAAGACAAAAAAAGAAGAACGACAAATAAGAGAAAACTGATGCGAAATAAAAACAAAAGAATAATGAGACTGAAAAGAAGAATGAAGACAAACGCGAAAGAAAATGAGAATTACGAGACAAGAGAGAGGAGTGGCGAGAGATAGGGAACAGAAGTGGCGAAAGAGACGATGTATGAGTGACGAAATAGAATAGAAGAGTGACGAGACAGAATAGAAGTGACGAGACAGAATAGAACAGCGGCGAAAAGTATAAATAATGATGAGACAGAATAGAAGTGACGAGACCGAACAGAAGAGTGACGAGACAGAATAGAAGTGACGAGACAGAATAGAAGAATGACGAGTCCACCGCTGTAGAGTAGCGGTTAGCTTGTCCGACCATGAAACGAGCGGTCCTGGTTCAAATCCTGGTTGGAACAAGTTACATGGTTGAGGTTTTTCCAGGGTTTTCTCTCAGCCCATTAAGAGCAAATGCTGAATAACTTTCGGCGCTGGACCCTGGACCCTTTCGCTGGCACTATCACCTTCGTATCATTGAGACGCTAGATAACCATAGCAGTTTATAAAGCGTCGTAAAATAAAAATAAAACGAGTGACGAGATAGAACAGAAAGGTAACGAGATAGAAGAAAAGTGACGAGACAGAACAGAAGAGTGACGAGACAATAGAAGTGATGAAACAGAATAGAAAAATGACGAGACAATATAAGTGACGAGACAATAGAAGTGATGAGGCAAAATAGAAGAGTGACGAGACGGAATGTCCAAACCTGTGGAGTAACAGCTAGCGCGTCTGGCCGCGAAACCAGGTGGCTCGGGTTCGAATCCCGATCAGGACAAGTTACCTGGTTGAGGTTTTTTCCAGGGGTTTCCCTCAACCCAATATGAGCAAATGCTGGGTAACTATCGGTGCTCATTTCACCGGTATTATCACCTTCAGACGCTAAATAACCTGAGATGTTGATACAGTGTCGTAAAGTAACTCGCTAAAAAACGAGATAGGAAGTATAGAAGAGTGACGAGACAGGAGAGAATGACAAAGCAAAAGAAAAGAAGGATGGAACAGAACAATACCAAGAGAGGAGAAAGAAAACGAAAAGAAGAATAAAGAGGAGAAATAGAAAATGAGGTGAAGAAGACAAAATAAGGTGAGAAAGGGTAAAACTGAAAGTAAAGGAAAAAAGTACGTGTAAAGAGGGAGATAATGCAAGAAACTCAAGAGAAGGAAGAGTAGGGTGAAGAAAAAAATGACGAATAGGAAGGAGAAAAAAATAGGAACTAAGCTGCAAAATGAAGTTGAAGAAAGAAAATATTAAGAGAAACAGGAAATGAACAGAAAATGGTTAGAGAAGGAACTATGAATAAAAAGAAGATAAGAATATTCCATGGAAATATACAGTATAGTCACAGTGGCGTGATATTTCTCTACTCCAATATGGACAGCGTTCCATTGTTTTTACACTGCAGTGCACTGTCCCCTTCAACGATCTACAGCAACAGCCGTCTGCAGCGGCTCATGAAAAATAATTAAAACTGCGTACTAATCGCGGGATAACACTGTGGCGTGCCTTTGACAATAGCTTTTTGTGTCCCGAGTCTTCGTTCATTCGTACTGAATTCCACTGCGAACGCTGGGGAATTGGATTATGTAACCACTCGCGCATGATTCCACACACACACTCGAATAGACTCGGCGCGACGATAATTCCACAGAACCACAGCTACACAATTCGCAAGGCGTAATCTCGCTGTGCAGACTATTCACACTCGTATAGTGTTGTACTTCTGGTTCAAACCCAAGCGAGAGTGACGGATTTCTGATGGTGATAAAATTCCCAATATGGTTTTCTTTGGAAAGAGGCAAATATCATAATCAAATGAGGAAAAGGGGCGGAAATGCAATTAAAAGGTACGCGATCGCGCGCCCTTGCAAGAATCTATATGAGTTCCAAGCCAGTTGACCACTTGTCTCGCTCCACTTTTCTAAGTTCTATTGAAGAAACTTAGAGAAATTTCGAAGTGGAAAGCCGAAAATGCACGTAACCATGACATCACTGTCTAAAAAATAAAAGGTGGAAGGGGACTGAGTAGAATGATTTTGAGAGATGAACCAGGGCAATGAATTAAACATAAAAGTCTCTGTGGTCGTTTATGAACGAGTTTTGAGAAAAGCACAATTTTTTGTTGAATTTTGAAATCCGAGATGTTGGAAGATTTTGTAGAGCAAATACCAACAAATGTGTCCTATAAACCCTTCATCAGTTAAGTAGAACGTATGAGTACTGTATGGAGAAATTTTGTTAATTCTGTTCTGAACCTTTTCTCTTGGTCCTTAAAAGCTCTAAGTTAATCAGGCAGTACACTGAAGATCGTAATACATGGAAAGAGAACTCCATTTCTACGACAGCTGAGATCAACAAAAGATAAATAAATGGAGATATGGCGAGTCTCGTATTAAAATTATAAAATTATGAATGATTTGATCAGCACTAAATATATCTTGGTTTTTAAAAGAAACATCATAAGAGAAAGAATGTACTCACATGGTAAGGTCCAATTTTCTAAATTTTGGATATCTTTTTACATGCTGTCCCTTCCTGCACACCCACCGTTATCCTTATTAGCCTACTTTTTGTAAAATAAAAATATGTTTAGATGAGTTGTGTTAAAATATTAATTTATATTTAATCATACAGTGTCTCCAACAAGTCCTGCATCACAGGCTAAATCATAAAATACAGGATTGATCAATCTAAGGGTGTCATGTTTAATATACAGGGTGTACCAAAAATGGTGGGTAAAACTTCAGGTATGGATTCGTCATATGTAGGGAAGAGAAAAGGTTATATCAACATGGGTCTGGAAATGCTTGGTTGCCGCGTTATTAGCGCTGACGAGGACCATTGTGCACCCCAAAACATTTGTTTGCTGGAATTAAATGCGCGACGCGTGTTGATGGTGCCCCCCCACATTTCAGTCTTCGTGTACTTAGACATCTTGATGCCGTTACCCTGGCCGATGGCTAGGACGAGGTGGACCAATTGCTTGGCCCCCACGCTCACCAGATCTCAACCCACTGGACTTCTACTTATGGAGGCACTGGAAGGAGCGTGTGTATTCGATTCGATCCCTGTGAATGATGTAGAAGCTCTTCGTCAGCTAATTCCGGAACGGTGTCAGACAATACGAGCTATGCCAATCATTTGGGAGAATGTCCCGATGTCAATGAGACGAGCTGCGGCCTGTATTCACGCAGGAGTACATTTTTAACAGTTTCTGTAAGCAAATGTACACAGACTGCACCATTAATAAACTAATTCCAACAAACGTACTTTAGTGTACTTGTAACTTCTATAATGCGGCAACCAAACATTTCCGAACCCGTGTTGATATAACTTTTTTTTCTTCTCTACATAAGAGGAATCCATACCTGAAGTCTTGCCCACCATCTGTATATTAAACATGGCATCCTTCGATTTCCAAACATGTCTTGAGGCGGAATTTCGCGTTATTTACAACGCGGTGTAGCACGTCGTCGGTGATTTCACGACACTTTTCCTTGATCCGCGTTAGTAGATGTTGGAGGTCAAGAATCTTCACTTCATATATCTTTCCTTAAGACAATCCTAGAAAGTTAAGTGGCTTTAGGCTACCTGGGAGCCCACTTTCCGATCCCCTGCGGCCTGTCGGTAAGACAATGCCGGAATTGGATCTGCTAGGCGAAAGACTAGAATGGTTTATTCATGATGGTGCTCCACCACATTATATCACGCGTGTGCGGAATTGGATCTGCTAGACAAAAGACCAGAATGGTTTATTCACGATGGTGCTCCACCATATAATGCCATACCTGAGAGGAATTGGGTCCAAGACAACTTATCCTTTCTTTTTGATATATCAAAATCTCATACGTACACTATTCCTTCGACCACCTCTGAGGTGTAGGAGTCAGCATGCTGGTCTCTTACGCAGAGGGACCCAGGTTCGATTCCCGGTCAGACTGAATTTCCTGGTTGAGGTTTTTCAGAGTTTTTGCTCAACCGTAAGACAACTGCCAGGAAATTCGGGCCACAGCATCCCTGAATATCATCGGCCTCATTCATCACCGAAATCATATTCATAACAAATCAATAATACATATACAGTCGCCATTTAGTTCACAGCAATAGAACCAGTACTCAACAATAGTACACAGGCCTTCGGATTTCACACTGAAGATTAATTGCGTTATGACCAAAGATGTTAAAGCGAGTATAAATAACAGCGAGAAAAAAAAATAGTCCTTCACTGTCTGTATTGATGGTGATTAAATCACTAACGGTGTTAGTAATAAAAACTCTTATACAGACGTTTAACTGTCTTATACTTACACAGCGAATAGCTAGACACACATAGCCTAATTATTGAGGTTTTTTACAGTCCTCGTTATTGCGCTCGAATAGCTAAAATTTGTACAAGCACTTTTATTCCTGCACCCATGAGAATGTTTGGTTGTTAAAAGGCGTTGAAATAGGTATCACCGAATCCTTCGCATCAAAAACCAGAAACTGGTACCGTTGAAGAATAACAAACCTTGTTAAAAGGTGGCTCAAGACCACAGAATCTAATGACATTCATTTTGAAATTTTATTTCTTGTCACAACACACTCCAGCTAAAATTTTGCTCCAAAACCGATTTCAATTACGAGACAGTATCTGTGTATTATTGGATACAGTGGCATCCATTCGCATCAAGAATTGTTGACAGCATGTTTAGCTTTCTATGCGGCTGGAAAGGTCAAAGGTGATTTCCCATTTCAGTCTTGTACATACAGACGGGAAATCAAAGCGACTATCCAGTGATGCGCGTGAAAAATATATAGGTTCGCCATAATAAGGTCAGCAGAGTAGAGGTTAACTCTTAAAAAAATAAATACACAGCTAAGTGTGAAACAAAATGAAGGTCTATCATACGAAATAATTACAGCACAGGTTGGCAGTACTGAATTTAATTAAATATGATAAGTTATGAAAAGTATTCAGTCCACTGATTACGATTAAAATTTAATGTTTGATTAGTTTCAGTTTTATTTAATTTTTATTTAAAATCTGTAATGGTCTGTTAAATGAATAAATTTAGATACAATTCGTATTCAATAAATGGCAACGATATAACACTATAAAAGGCATCTGACTTTTTTTTTTAATATTTACTAATTTTTGTTATTTAACTGCAGTGTTTCAACTGCGGGATTATCTAGAGTCTACGAGATTGGCGATAACGAGATGAATTATTCAAGGATTTGCATGGAGTTGCAAGATATACGCTTTAGAGTTACGGAAAATCTCAGAAAAACGTAGCTACACAATGGTCTACATACTGGTGGAGTGTGATTTGAAGATCTGTGATTTTGTCATTATGATAGATGTCACTGGTTCTTCTGAAACCATCCCATAATTTGTAACCACGGTGTAGTGAATGAAACGAATTTTCTTTTATTCTACATTATTAGCCTTGTAATTAATTCGGCTAGTAACTATATGGGGTTCACAAAACATTGTTTTAACTATCTTTTGCAGCTGGAAGTATTAAGGTCTCACCTACAGAATGGGGCTTCGCGCTATCCGCGATATGAATACCAAGAATATATTATAAATTTTCTAAAGCCTTTTTAGTTTTTGAACCTACATTAGAAACTACTTTGATTCATTTGTTGAGTTTCTCTGCACATCGATGACAAAAGTCGACAGATTTACTTTTCATGCTTGCGTGTTTCGTTTTTAAGTGTCGCTTTAATTTCGCGGATTTCATTCATCATTCGAAAGCACCGAGGTTTTGGTTCACCTTCATCGCCACACCAAGTAAATCTAAATTCCAGTAACTCTTGTCGTACTTTCGAAAATACTTTTTCTTTGGACACCTACCACTAGCTCCAGATAATTCTTCAATGGCACCAACTCCACATTCATTCACAACTTCTGCACTATTAGGACTTCTACACTGAGTGTGTCATGATCACGTTCCTTTCTTTTCAGTGTCCCGGTTCGCAGCCAGTTTTCCCATTATGTGTAAGTTAATGTGCACTATTTAACACAGGTCAGAGTCAACTACAGTGATGGTCAGATGAATGGCACGTTTTGGTGCGTTCTGTTGCTTGGTAGAAACTAGAGGAATATGTCCAAAAACAGCTTCATTCGGAGAACTTAACAGTGGGGGATGCAATATCCAAATATGGTGTTATTGGGCCTTATTGTATTGTATTGTATTTATTAACATTCCATGGTATTCATACATTGCTTTACAGCTAGAATATGGAACAAGTAAAAAAACTTAATACTATTTAAAGTCTTAATTTATAGTCACAGTCTAGATGAAATATATATACAGACGAGATTTACAATATAGTCTACTAGTACAAAACAAAGTTTTAGTATCAATTTCATTTAGTGTGTCATGATCATGCCATGGGCATTATTTGTAGTTTTTTTTTTGAAAATAGTCCTACAAAAAAAATGACAATGAGCAAGAAGTAACAATAATTAATTATTTGCTACCATGTACAGGGAACAAATAATTTAAAATGTTTTCAGGATGATTTCCAGTTGTGAAAATCATGTGTGTGTTTTTTTTTGTCCTACAGAATTATCTGTTATGGACGTTATGATTAACATTTGTTATTAATTAGTGTTTAATTTTCTCCATTAATAACAAATGTTAACCATAACAGATAATTCTGTAGGACAAAAAAATTAATCTTTACATAGATTATTCGCCTGACAGTGCATATACTGTAGGAATCCCTGCCGCCAAGTCACTCAAATGAGTGCGCTCCTTGTGTGATGACTTAGTAATATATGTCCAACATGGAGTAAGGCCATTAAGGGAAAGAACCAATGGAGAAAGATTAGATCCGGTGATATGGATTGAATTTCGGCGTAGCTCAGTGGTTCGAGCACCCAGTACGTAGAACTGGGGGTCCCGGATTCGATCCTCGGGGCCGGAGCGAATCTTTCTCTATTAATAACAAACGATTTGCAGTTGCTTTGTGATCTTCGTAGTTCGGAATTTGAACAACAAATGTTTCAGCGAGATTGTGCAACTCCACATCATGTGAGCAGCACAGCACTACTAAAAGAATTCTTTCCAGGTGGAATTACTGTGTCAAGAGAAACAGATTTTCCTATCCATCCTATAGTCCCGATCTTACCTTTTGTAATACGTCTGTGGGTATGTTGAAAGAAAAGTGCTTTACACCAATACCCACAAATCTGCAAAAGCTCGCAACAACGAGTCTGTTATTAGGCCTATAACACAGGACCAGTGTTCCGCCATGGCCACACGCATGGAACACGTTTTTCGTAAAGAAGGGAGACATTATTCATGTGCTAAAAAGGATAAATTGTTCATCTTCCCTCTTGCTTAAAAGAGTCCCTTGTGCAGACTCTTGTATTGCCCTATTTTTGACTACGCCGACATTTTATTTTACTGACTGACCTTTCCAGCGACAACAAAACGAAACTTCAACGTGCTCATAATTTCTGTGAACGTTTTGTAAGCAATGTTCGCAAATATGATCATATTACCCCATTCCTGGAAGCAATAGGTTGGCTTAAGCTATATAAGAAAAGAAATTTACATTCACTTCTCCTTCTCTTCGAAATATTGAACTCTTCTATTCCTTCGTACCTGTCGTCTCGCTTCACTTACCTTTCTTCCCACCATAATCCGAACACACGCTCTCGTCATGAAACATTACTAGCAATACAATCCCATTGCACCTCCTCATACTCATCCTCTTTCACAATAGCCCTGCCAAGACTCTGTAATTCGCTACCTGCTAGCATCAGGGACTGTCGAAATAAAATTGAATTCAAACGCAAACTAACAGTACGATTATTTAGTCCTGACAGTCGCCGGCAATGTGCGCCTTGGTCAGGCGGGTCCATTAAGTTACGTCAAGGATGTTTAGGTTAGTCTGTTGCCTGCAGGCAGAGCAATCGGATGTCACGCATGCGGTATAGAGTTGTGTTTCCAGTACAGTTAAGCTGTACTACATTCCTTTACCGACCGCTCGCCCTTATCTCTACTCAGGAACTCTCCCCACTACTCCTATTACTTTCCCTCTTTCGCGACGCTGAGCTGTCAGGACTAAATAATCGGTCTGTAGGCCTACTAGGCACTTGGTTAGTAATTGAGACTCGTTCAGATATGACTTTTTGTAAATAGTTCTCTTATTCTAGCACAAAATATTTCAATATCCGGTAACTTCATCGCTATATAATTTTATTCTAGGTTTAATTTTTACTTAAATAAAAAAATCTTTCTTTCTTCTTAACTTCTACAATAAACTTTATTAATCAGTTAATATTTTAGTACTCTGATTTTTATTGTATTTGTAAATTTAATATTAATTGCAATTGTATTCTGTAGTTGTAATCCCCTGGTAGAGGGGAAGAGAAGACCTAATGGCCTTATATCTACCAGCTTATATATACAGTATATATAATAGTCTACATGTTGATGTTATTGTCCGATAAATATTAGCTAATCAGAAGTTCAAAACGATTCTTTCGTTTAATTGCCATTTCTTTTTTACCGCACTCTGTATTAATTCATGTTTCGTTCAACACCTCTCGAAGCTGACATCGGAGTCCCGTGGGACAACTTACTGCTGAGCACTCCGATCTGGTCACGGAGGCTCGCGGGCCCTGGCTGCCACACATTCCGTCACGAGACTGTGATGCGAGCGGAACGCTGTGCTTTCTGCACGTGCAGTATGAGGGAACATGCAACCTTACGACTCTTCTTAACACAATCCATTTTTCCGAGTCTGCTGTGATCATAGCGGCACTACAGATGCAGTGGAATTCGAAAGGGAGTAAGATCGTTATAAAAACTAACAATTAAATAAAACTCCACATAACGCTTGTAACATAAACAGAGTCACATTTTAAACTAGCGGTAGTCCATAGACTACAAAGAATTGATCATAATATTGAACTGTACTGTGCACACATTTCCCTCTATCAATCAACTGGAAAAAGGACCATATGACAATATGATATTGGTGGTGGTGGCGGCGATTCTGTTCATGGTTGTAACTGTCATGGTTCTGGTGTTTGATGGTTATGATAGACTGAAGTGGTGCTCTTGTGATCGTGGTGGTGCTAATGTTAATGGTTATGGTTATGGTTAATGGTTGAGGTGGTTCCTGTGTAAATTTGGCGCTGGTGTTTGCTGTAACTCTGAGGTAGAATCGATGTTGTTTGCTGGTGGTTGAGGTGGCGCTGATATGTTTGCTGTGGTTGCCGCCGTGCTGAAGTTTACTTTGAGGTGGTGCTTATATTGACTACTGAGGTTGAGGTGGTGCTGATGTTCTTTGCTGTGTTAGAGATGGTTCCTGTGTTAATTTGGCGCTGATGTTTGTTTTAACTCTGAGGTGGAACCGATGTTGTTTGCTGGTGGTTGAGGTGGCGCTGATATGTTTGCTGTGGTTGACGCCGTGCTGAAGTTTGCTTTGAGGTGGTGCTTATATTGACTATTGAGGTTGAGGTGGTGCTGATGTTCTTTGCTGTGTTAGAGATGGTTCCTGTGTAAAATTGGCGCTGATGTTTGTTTTAACTCTGAGGTGGAACCGATGTTGTTTGCTGGTGGTTGAGGTGGCGCTGATATATTTGCTGTGGTTGACGCAGTGCTGAAGTTTGCTTGGAGGTGGTGCTTATATTGACTATTGAGGTTGAGGTGGTGCTGATGTTCTTTGCTGTGTTTAAGAGGTTCCTGTGTAAAATTGGCGCTGATGTTTGTTGTAACTCTGAGATGGAACCGATGTTATTCGCTGGTGATTGAGGTGGCGCTGATATGTTTGCTGTGGTTGACGCCGTGCTGAAGTTTGCTTTGAGGTGGTGCTTATATTGACTATTGAGTCTGAAGTGATACTGATGTTAGCTTCTGAGGCTGAGATAGTGCTGATGTTAACTGTTCGGGTTTAGATAATGCCCATGTTGATTGTAGGGTTCGAGATGGTTTCGATGTCGATTATTAGGATTGAGATGGTTCTAATGTCGATTATTAAGATTGAGATGGTTCTAATGTCAATTATTAGGATTGAGATGGCTCTGTTGTCGATTATTGGGGATGAGATGTTGCTGACTGCTGATGTTGACTGTTGGGAATGAGACAGCATTGATATTGATTGTTGGGGTTGAGGTGATGATCATTGGGGATGAGATAGTGATGTTGAAATGGTGCTGATGCTGATTGATGGGGTTCAGATGGTGCTGATGTTGATCGTTGGGGTTGAGATGGTATTGATGTTTGCTGTAGGTGAAGCTGAGTCAGTGCTGAAGTTAATGGCTGGGTTGAGATGGTACTGATGTGAGTTTGATGTTGACGTCAATGGTTGTGGTTGTGATACTGATTAGTTGATTGTGGTGGTGTCAATGCGGTTTTATTGGTGCCGATCATGTAGTTGAGGTGCTGACGTCATATGGTAGTAATTATGCTGATTGTGATGATAATGATTGTAGTGATGATGTGATAGTGCTGATAATACTAACGATTATGGTTATTCTAAGGTTAATTAAACTATCAGTTTGGTTTTGTTGGTACTGATGTGGTTATAATGTAGCCAATAAAACTGTGGAGGTGATTGCTGACAGTTGTAATAACGGTATCGGTGGTGAATATGATGGTGGTAGTAGTAGTGATAGAATTAGTGAAGTTGATCTAATGGTATTGCAAGATCAGTCATCTTAGTGGTAGCTTACGTTGCTGATAACTTTAGTAGATGGTGATGACGTTGACAATGGTAGTAGTGGAGATGATGATTAAGGCGCTGACTTAACGTAGATGTATCCAATCAGTGAATATTTTTAATTGGTATAGGTTATAAACATACAATCCATGTTCTTAATTCTTTCAAAAGCATTGCTATCATTGAAATTTTCGATTTAGTACCAACAAACAAGTTAGCGCTCGACTTACTCAACACATTATAATTCAGTCCTTACGAGCCATTTCGCAATTTTTATATTTCAGACTCTGAAACTCTCCAAACGGGCACCACATTCATTCTAATATACTCGGCGGCATCCCTCGCTTATAGCACATAGAAACCCGCGTCTTAGTGACGGTAAAGATGAAGCTAATGATGGTGGTAATGGTGATGCTACTGATGGTGATGACAGTGAGGTGATAATATATTGGTGATGGCGGTCGCAATGATGTATGATTGTGTTCAAGATCCTGCTGGTAGTTCAGAGTCCTTCCTCCGTATATGAAGCCACGGGACAGACAGAAACGTTGCACATACACACTCGCACAAGTTGAAAGGCGTTTATCGGACGCTTCATATAATGCAGTTCACCTATGTTGTGAGATACTGAAAGGGTTATCATCGGTGGGTAATGTAGCGCAAGCTTCTGTCTGTTCTAATTAAACGAGAACACTGAAGGGATTACTCATTCGTGCGTAGTATAGTGCAAGCTACTGTGTTTTTACTTATTGTTTGAGAATGGTGTATAGTATATTGCTGTGAGGTTTTATAGTTTTAAGTACTACAAAAAATATATATCAGACAAGAAAGTTCGAACACTTTGCAGAAGAGGTTAATTGAGTTATTTCAGAAATCTGTTTTGAAGCAGAAGGACACTTAACATTTCCTATGACACAGATAAACTGTTCTTTTGTATTCATTTTAATTTGTTCGTAAACGTTTTCTCCGCTAAACAAGTTTCAAAAAGTGAAGTTACTACTGTAAAAACGGCGGCCGATTTCGAGGTAACTGTGTGAGGTGTATAGCAGAAAATGACGATGAACTTGCAGTGTGAGGGAAGCTTAATAATATGTATATATGGAGGACCCTGTAATAGTGGTGATTATTGTGGCTATAGTAATAGCAGTATTGGTGATATTGCTGATAATGATGGCATGTTTGTTATTGTGACGGCTTGTGGTGATAGTAACACTGATTATGATATGAAGATAATCATGGTACAATGAATACGAGAGACCAACGTCTCCTTTGACGATTGCTATTAGAACATGGCAAATCATGCTTTTGACCGGAAGCCATCTAGGATTCTCTGATCAGCCCTTTGTAACGTAGTAACAACGTACTTACCATCATGTCGCGCTGATCCTCGATATTGGCGATGAGGCGTCCGAACTCCTTGAGAGACACAGAGATGCCCACTTCGTCGTCTGTCTGTGAGGTGCCGATACACTCGAAGTTGAATTTCACGAGGCTGTTGGATAGGGTGCGCTGGGCCCTCGACAAGTCTGTAACACAGACGCACAACACTTGTAAGTACAACACACCTACTGGTATTCCCAATTAGAAAGTTGTTTATTGTAACAAATCCTAGAATGACTGATACAAATCCATCCATTACTCTAAAAGTGAACATTATCCCATATTTTCCAGTTTTGATAGTCAGTAATAGTGTCCGGATAGTTAGGTTTTCACATTTGTTGTTTAATTAACTGCCAGAAGACAGGTTTGAACATCACAAGTGATACCAATAAGGCATCACTCACGAGGCAAATGAGCCAGAAGATAATGGGGTAGGATGGTCTTTAAAATTAAAAAAAAAAAAAAAATATTTATTTAATCTGACAGGATTAAGGCCATAAGTCCTTCTCTCCAACCTACCAGATAGCACATATAAATACAAAAAAGAAATACAAACACTGATGAAAGTAACTCACGCAGTGAGCTATTCAGCGTAAAGCCGCATTTACACGAGGCCTATTGTCGAGTTGTGGACAAAATGGGAATAGCTCAACGTTTAACTTGATTGGGCGGTGACTGTCTCGCAACATTTTGGAGACAATTGTCCACAACAATTGTCGTCTCGACATTAGGCCTCGTGTAAATGCGGCTTAAATGGTGGTCAACAATAAACCGGAAACGAGAACGGGAAGCGGAAGACATGAATGTGAAGATTTTTTATTCATAACAAACCGAGAACTGAAACGGCTAAGCATATCGATATATGTCAATAACGATATGTAAAGTCGATATTATGCATTCTGATGTTATCTGTGCATAATAATTGACCAATACGTTCTCTCATGAGTACAAAGAAGCCAACACGAACACAGGTTAACCAACTTCAACATTCATGGCACGGAGTATTTAATTCACATAGTAGTCTGGTCATATATACGGGTAGTTGGTACAAAATTAATAATAATTTCACCATTCTACTTGCATCGTACAATGTAGCAATTAAAAGAGTTACAATGATAGAATATTTATTCTGTGTACAATCCAGAAAAGGACAGTATAACACATTACTTGGGTGCATATAGCACTTCAATTACCTATTCAACCTATTGGTTTATAATTAGCTAATATACAGTAATTCTTGATATGCGGTGATCAGTCATCCTTTCAATATGTTGAAGTTATCTCTACATAACTTTATTTTGTCAGTAAATTTAAAAATATTTAGTTCACTCCTAATACAGTATTTTAATTTCGTTTTTCGTCTAGAAGGCTATATGCTGCAATACTTCTTAAAAATTTCATTTCAGTTACTTATACAATTTTTTCTTCTTTTTTAGCTATATTCCAGAAGTCAAGCCATATATTAGTAAAGGCACAGCCATCATTTTATAAAATTTTAATTCAACTTCTTTTCTAGTATTTTTCAATTACGCCTACCTTTTTTATAATATAGGACTATAACCATAATATAGGACTATAACCAAATTCATTATAATTTTTTGACTGTTTCCATTTTCAAAATAAATATTATAGCCAGAATAGGTCCGCCGAGTTAGCTCTCTGGTAGCGTGTCTTCTTCCAGACTAGTCGGCCTGGGTTCCATTTCCGGCGGGGGTCAGAAATTTTCATCTAAAATTACACATACACTCATCCTAGTACACGACATAACTCTCCACAGATACACATCATGCATAGCGTGGCCCACCAAAGTGGTGTGCAACTTGAAAACAGATCACAGTCCTGCCATCTATCCGCAATATACGAAACCAGAAATCATATAAGTGAAGTGGATAGGCATTGGATACACACACACACACAGTCAGGACAGTCAAAACAATTGACTTGTACAATGGTCTTACCTTCTAAAATGATTTTAGCTCTTACAGTATTACTTACCTGCAAATGGCTTTTAAGGAACCCGCAGGTCCCTATCCTGTGCAAGATTAATCCAATCTCCATCATCATATCCCACCTCCCTCAAATCCATTTGAATATTATCCTCCTATCTACGTCTCGGTCTCCCCAAAGGTCTTTTTCCCCCCGGCCTCCCAACTAACACTCTATATGCATTTCTGGGTTCGTCCATACTTGCTACATGCACTGCCCATCTCAAATGTCTGGTGAAGAATACAATGCGTGCAGTTCTGTGTTGTGTAATTATTGTAAGGTTTCGTAACAAGCTATTTTTTTACGGTGATGGGTTGTTAGCCCTTCGCCCAACCTCCAAGCTGGAGATCACCACTATCAGCTGTCCACGACCACGACTGCTTATTCAATATATTCGCAGCTACCCTTCATTTCAATATATTCGCAGCTACCCTTCATATCTGGCGGCCGGGTAGCTCAGTTGGTAGAGCAGCTGGCTACGGACTGGAAGGTCCGGGGTTCGATCCCAGGTGGTGACAGTATTTTTTCTCGTTGCCAAACTTTCAGAACGGCCCCGAGGTTCACTCAGCCTCCTACCGGAGTATCGGGTCTTTCCCGGGGGTAAAAGGCGGTCAGAGCGTGGTGCCGACCACACCACCTCATTCTCGTGCCGAGGTCATGGAAAGCATGGGGCTCTACCTCCATGCCCCCCAAGTGCCTTCATGGCATGTTACGGGGATACCTTTACCTTTACCCTTCAAATCTAGAGGCTGTCTCCTCTTTCCACAACCTGAGGACGCGTCATAACGTAGTGATAGGGATCCACAATACATGGAGCTCTTACAGTATTTGGTCCTTTAAAAGCTAAAACTTTGGTATTATCTGTGGATATGTTCAGACGATACTGTTTAATTAATATCATGTGCAACATGATAAAGAAACTGAATGATTGGTAAACACTTCAAACATGTAATAAAGTACCTATTATGTTCGTGACACACTTCTTTGTTGGTAGGTACGTATATCTAGAAACACGTAAGTCTAACAGTATTTGACTGGTCTTGACCTAAAATTCTCGCGGCACAGAGAATAGGCCAAAGGGCGGTTGGAAAGTGAAGCACATCACCTATGCACCAACTGTTCAGAAGCTCGAATGGCTTGCAGCAACCTCACTTTCGCGTCGCGTATGCCCTATTAAAGTCCGTTATAAAGATTGAGATGCATTTTGACTACTAATTCGTTCCAGGTCAGCGAGCCCGAAAGGTGGCGACCTACACGTCGCAATTAAGATTCCACGAAATAACAGGGATTAGCAAACACACGCGACCTTTCGGATTAGTCTGTAAAATATTCCTCGAGCCAAGGCTGTAATTATGGCGATGTCCGCCACTTCCTCGTCAGCTGACTACGCTAACTTTCATTGTTCTGTGACGTGACGGGGAGGGGAGGAGGTGAGGTCAACACGACCAGATGACAAGGCTGAGATAGATGCAAGGTGTGTCCCACACTGGGAGCTCCCTTATATCTTCAGAAACGGATACGAGTTACTTCATAATATGAGATCACAGGTTATCCTGGCGACTGATGTACTCAGATTTCTCACACGATTCCAATATTTAGCTGTGTCAACCTCAGGGTCGGACAGAAGACTATTGGGTTCGATAAAATTGATGGTGGTGTGTCTAGTCTCTAGTATATATTAGTGGTTATTGTTGTGATGTTGGTAGTAGTCCTGACTGATGACGGTGGTAATAGTGGTAAGGAGATGATGGCGGTGGTAGAAATGACTTGTGTTAGTACAAATGGCTGTTTCTGTTGGTGATTGCTGATGGTTGTAGTGTTGGTATTAATGGTGATAGTGGTGATGAGATGATGACTGCTAGCAGTGATTGTAACTCGTGATGGTTGGTAGTAGTAATTTCTGATGATTGTGAAGACTGATGGTTGTGATGTGATGGCAAATGAAGGTGGTGGTAGCGATAGAAGAATGAAGGTATTGGTCGTGATAGCTCTTGCTGTGGTGATGATAATATGTGATAACTGATAATGAAAGTGATGGCTGACTGTAGTTGTAGTGGTGGTTGATGTTGGCCGACAATAGTGGCTGATGTTGGTTGGTGGTGGTAGCGTTGGAAGTAAATAGTAGATGATGGTAGTGTCTTATGACGGCGGTGATAGTGGTGGCTGATGACGGTGGTTGTAGTGGTGGCAGATGACCATGGTCTTAGCGTTGGCTGATGGCGGCGGTAATAGTGGTGGCAGATGACCATGGTCTTATTGTTGGCTGATGGCTATTATTGTGTTTGACTGATGGCGGTGGTAATAGTGTTGGCTGATGGCCGTTGTAGTGTGGCTGATGCATGTTGTTGCAGTGGTGGTTGATGACGGTGGTGATAGTGGTGGTTGTAGTGTGGCTGCTGCGTGTTCTTGCAGTGGTGGCTGATGGTAGTTTTAGTGTGGCTGATCATTTATTATTGGATCCATTGCATTGGTGGATTAAATCAAATCTCAATCCGAAAAATCCTAACATATTCTGATGGTGGTTGTAGTGTGGCTGATGCGTGTTGTTGCAGTGGTGGCTGATGGTGGTTGTAGTGTGGCTGATGGTGGTTGTAGTGTGGGTGATGCGTGTTGTTGCAGTGGTGGCTGATGGTGGTTGTAGTGGTGGCTGATGCGTGTTGTTGCAGTGGTGGCTGATAGTGGTTATAGTGTGGCTGATGCGTGTTGTTGCAGTGGTGGCTGATGGTGGTTGTAGTGTGGCTGATGCGTGTTGTTGCAGTGGTGGTTGATGCGTGTGTTGCAGTGGTTGCTGATGGCGATGGTGGTGGCTGGTAGCCGTCGTATTGTGGGTGATGTCTGTTGTTATAGTGGTGACTGATGGCGGTGGTGATAGTGGTGGCTGATGGTGGTTGTAGTGTGGCTGATGCCTGTTGTCACAGTAGTGGTTGATGGCGGTGGTGATAGTGGTGGTTTATGGCGGTGGTCGTAGTGTGACTGATGGCCGATGTTGTAGTGGTGGCTGGTCGCGGTGATTGTAGTGCTGGCTGATGGACATTCTTGTAGTGATGGCTGATGACGATGAGTAATGCTTATGGTATTTACGATGGCCGTATTGTGGTGGTGATTGGTTACAGCTGATAGAGTGATAGTCATGACTGATGATGGCTAATGTTGATGATGGTAACGCTGATAGTGGTGGTGATGGATGTTCACTGGCTGTGACAGTAATGGCAATAACGGTGATGATGATAGATTTATGTATATAAAAATAAGATACTTCATGGTTTATACACTTTATCGCACATGAGAATGTCGCACTGGAATGCGGAAACTCGTTCTCGAATAGACACAACTTATATCTGGAACATTCGGCTCTGGATGATGTCAAGCTTCTCTCCTTGTGCGAACCAAGGCTAGACGCGTCGTTACTGAATAATTTCACACAAAGACTAGGAAGCTTTGCAGCGATTGCGTCAATACCAAACTCGCGGCGTTTAAAATGTTTTCAATTGATCGGCCTTCCAATAGCCTGTTACGTACAGCAATAAACAAGTCAATGAACTAGGCACGTTTCTGAATCGCGATCGGCTGTACACTTCATTTACTATGTCGCTGCTAAACATGAAAGCACTTCCTCCTCGTATAATGAGCTTTTATTGCTCTCAAATTTTGAGGAATTAAGGTTGCGTGCGATTGGATACCAAGCAATGCCCACAGCAGGTTATCTTGGCAGGTTACGTGCTCGAGTCGTGAGCCCTGCAGAATTCATATGTCATTGTCCGTGACAACAAAAGTACAGCCCTACATCCTGCGAAATTTGAATTAATCCTTGTCTCGAAATTAAAGGCATAAAGATTTTCAGTTGAGTAAGAAATGTCACGAAAGGTAATGGTGTCTTATCCAAAAGGGGCTTGGACTGGATTTTGTCCACCGACATGAAATGCGGAGTAGGCCTACACAAAGTATCTGAGTTGGCAATAAATGTTAGCGGTTATGGCTTCATTACTGAAAAGCAATTAACAGTACATGATACCTTCTTTATTCCACCAGATGCATAACATCATTTTCTGTGGATAAACACTAACTTTTGTATGGGGTGTTATCTGTTGAAATGACAGAACCATTTTCTTGCAGTGCTTTCTCCGATGGTGTTCTCCCCGTATATGGCACAACGTTCGAGTCGACTCTTCTGCCTTTGCTCCTCTATTAAACTCAAACAAGAATATGTCGGAAGTGTCTTTTATTCACTTGACACTCCACCTTCTTTAGTCCACAAAGATCACAAACCACTGCCTGCTGGATCGCATCCTATAGCTGCGTAAATTGACTGCTCAATCAAAGTTATTTTGCCGCTAGGTGGCAGGCAGCGCCCACCGCTATTAACATTATTAGTACATGCAAAATCATTACCTGCCACCTAGCGGCTACTCGCGCATAAGCATTGATTGGACAGGCAGTTTAAGCAGCAGGATGCGATCCAGCAGGCAGTGGTTCAAACATTTTCAAATTTACAAAATTCAAGACGTATTTACAAACAAAACACTTCAAATAACAAATAACAAGTGAAAAACAATAAACAGTCTCCTAACAATTCAGTGTTGTGATGACGAACAAAAACGCTAAGAAACTAATGCATCAACCCAATATATTATTTTGGTTCGTTAACTCCAGGATGGGAATCCATGGTACAGAGCCTGTCTTACGTCGCTATTTCTCAAACCATGTTTTTAGTGGGTTATTTTACGACGTATCAACATCTCAGGTTATTTAGCGTCTGAATAAAATAAAGGTGATAATGCCGGTGAAATGAGTCCGGAGTCCAGCACCGATAGTTACCCAGCATTTGCTCACAGCCCGGAAAATCCCGGAAAAAACCTCAACCAGGTAACTTACCCCGACCGGGATTCAAACTCGGGCCACCTGGTTTCGCGGTCAAAAGCGCTAACCGTCGAACCATGGTTTCATAATTCCTGTTATAATAGGTTTGTTTTACCAGCAGTTTCCAACCGTCATGAACATACGCACATCGACTTTATTTTCGTGCAGCAATAACTTCAAACTCTACTTGCTGACTAAAGTCAGGCGTTCTTGCAGCATATCAAACTGTCACCAAACCATTTCCTGACGGTCAGACAAATTTTTCCGGATCAATTGCAAATCATTCTCAAATCACATTGACGCATGCGCATTAAGATAGTTGTGCTTTACTTTTATCCACTTGACTGGCATACACGTATTTTTTGCATTAATATTTTATGTTTGCATGCATATCTATATTTAGTTATTACATCTTTAGTCAACGAGATTAGTAATTTTTTTTGCAGTACATGAGCTTTCGTGCGAGGATGGTTTCAAATTAATTTATCGCTGATCATGCGCAATAGTTGAGGTTGAAACAGTTATCAAATCATCACAAAATGGTTGCAGAAAGAAACTTAATAAATCTCAGTCTAGGCCAGCGTAGAAAGTCTCGCTGTTTGAAACTGTGCACACAGTATTCTGCACTTCGCCATTATCTATTATTTATATGAGCGAAGCTTTCCAGATAACAGACCGAGTAATGAGCAGCATCAAGCTCCAGTGTAATCGTATTGCAACCATAAACTGCTGCAAGAAAATGCTTCAACGTATCCAATTAAACTTGTCTATAAAGCGACGAAACAATGCGTTGCTGTGCATTATAAAACAAGTCAAAGTTCACGAAATCACCTCAGAAATTAAATTTTATATAAAGGTCTGGTAAACAAAATCGTTATGGAGCAGACTTCAATCTAGGGTCTTGGAATTGAACCTGTCTCGCGGTGAATTTGTCTAACAAAGAAACCTTCAAAAAACATCAGCCTGAAATTCCTGTTCATTTTGGGAGATACAATTTTATGTAAGGTACCTGGGGGTATTAAGGCCCAGCATGTTATAAGGCCCACTACCTAGTTTTGCCATTAGTTATACACTTTTGCAAAAGAGAGCAACAGCTCTTACGACCTATTTCTTCTTGCATTCGAGTGAGGTATAAAGAAATTAGGTTCTCGTTTTTGTTTGTAGCTGACTGGTGGGAACGAGTTATGTGTGATTATTTCTGCTTTCTTCATAAAATTCTGCAAAATTTAAGTTGATATTTAATCGTTTTACTGTGTGTTATTAATACAGGGACATCATTTTATTTTTACTAACATATTTAATATTAACCTGGCTATACCTTTAGAGAACCGGAAACACCGTTCGCTACCCCCTTCCACAACCGGAGTTCAATGATACTGGCGTAAAACACAAACAAATCACTTTACTAGGTATAGGAGAGAAGAAAAGTACTTCATTTACGTAAACTAGGAAATATCGCGATTTTGAGTTCGATAATTTTCATATTTAATCAAAATGCAGTACTGTATTAAGAATATGTGTTTTTACTCACGAACTGAGTTATCCATGCGAACGTGTTCATTATGCAGTGTATATTATACTGTCTACACCACATTAGCGTACACTATAGAGAATGAAGTTCAATTGAAAAATAATCATAATATGGATATTTAAACACATTTTTGAAAATGGTATCCGTTCATTCCGATAGCCTACAGGCTTCAGTTCTTTTGTGCATATTACCGCACTATAGACTATTGCATCTAATTCCAATTACCAATTTCGTCCTTCGTACTAGTAACTCATGTTGAAATAATTCTGTACCTACTCTACAAAAGAGTACCTTATGTACTGTAAATTCAATCTTCACTTCTGCCCGACCCGCACAGATAAAATTACTCAGACATGCTATCTACTGTCCAAGTGGTTATGCCGCAGGATCGTAGAAAGGAGGGAAATCACGTGACAGTTAATTACTTAACGAGGCCCTTTTATTTAAGTTATTTTAAACAGTTGTATAATATTACGTAAACGTCCAATTCCTAACAGAAATTAATTTTTTCAGAAAAGAGCTAAGACAGCCCTGCTTTTACAGAGAGGCGTGCAGAAGCAGGTGGGGGAAATCGGGATGCGACGTAAGCAAACGGACAGTACCTGTGCGAAAATATGATTCAATATTAAAAGTTCTTCGTCACTGGAAAACGCGAAGATATTTCTGGAACGTACTATACTCAGTAACTCAGTGCTGTTTACTATAAGCGGCCTTGATTCTGTCTGGAGAACAGTTGAAACTTCATTAGTAGAAGGGGTGGGAGTGAAGTACATTCAAAAACTCAGGTACAATAAAAATTGAAGTAAAAATAAAATGATGTCCCTGTATAATATTAAATGCACGTTATTGTGTAAACATTAAAAAGTTTGGGGCTACCGTGAAACTTTCGCTAATGAGCATATGAGCACTCCATAAATTAAAATTGGCGCGAAGTAACAGAGCAGGAAATAAGACCCATGAAATAAATACATGGAAACGCCCACAAGTTCATAGAAGTCCCTGAACTATAAAGTTCAAACTCTGAAACACAATCTTTTTTGCAAGAAATGAAACAAACGAAAGACTGACAATTCCTAATGCAGAAAGAGCATTGGATGAACCATCAATTTCAGGATTTATAAACATCCAGGGGACGCGGATGTGTTCTGTCTGCGAAGAAAATTGTTGTAGATATGCATGTGTGTGTCTCTTATGAATGTTGGGTGCATGATGAATGTTTAGGTCTGACTGATGAAAAAATTGAAGACTTCGTATCCCCAAATTGTGTTCAGTACTTATATTCTTTATTGTGGCCTTATTACCTGTCACAGCAGGATATAAGGCCCAGTGACATGATGTTAATTTTCACTGCTCACAGCATTTATGTGTCTGACTGAATATTTATTTGAAGTAAAATATTATAGGATAACTATAAAAGTATGTTATTTCATTATTTAAAAATTGCTAAACGCCTCCAATTCAAAGAAAGAACGTTTTATTCCTTAGGTGGGACTTACTACCCACAGTTACATTATTACTTTTAATCTAAAGTATTTCCCCATGCACACTGTATGAAATGGGGTATAGAACTGAAGTTGTAGAAACTTCCTTTTAAGGTACGCACGCTTTTAGTGTTTTAACTTTCGATATATACGGTAATTACATTACACCAAGCTCCACACTGTCGCTATAAGAGAAACATCACAATCTCTCCACGGGATGAACAAAGCCCACTGTGAAAATCTAAATTCGTCACGAGGCTGAGGACCACCCACGGCGGAACCATGGTGTTATGATAAACTGTTTCTATACGGGAAGAAGCATTCTGATTTATGTAGACCATTACTCTTATTTCAGAGTTAAAGTCTGGCGTTATGTACTTGGGTATATGTAGAAATCGTGGAGATTCATGCCCAAAACGAATTGTTACAGTGCATACACCACAGATAGAAATGTTTCGTGAGAAGATAATAAAAGTTCGTTTTGACATTAAGTTGTCATGACGACGTCGGGTACAGGTAGGGCAGTAGCGTATATTACCGACGTAATAATAATATGCGTTACAAGAGCGGTATGTTAAAGTTGTCATGTTCGAGGAAAAATTTGAAAAAGCGAAACGTAGTTGAGCTTTTTTAATTTCCGAGAATTGAAAGAAAACATACCGCTCGTGTATCGTACATTATTTTGTGCGAAGATCGTTTATTACATACCTGAAAGAGGAATTTCTAATTAGTTGCAATGAAATCTCCATCTTGGTTTCTGTTCAATGACGGCAAATTTGCAAAACAAAAATATCTATCTTCAACATTGTTGCTTTAAAATGTTTTTTGTGTTTACTATACTCCAGCAGGCCGTGATATACGTCTGTCTTTCCTCCCCCGTCTATGATGAGTCTGAAATCTTGTTGATTTTTTCACGGCTTCCTTAATGTTACTTGCATCACGAATCCAGTAACTTTAGTGGAGTTGTAGAGTTTACTTAATTTTTGTAAATATTTAAAAACAATAACTAACAGTGCAATTTAGGTGAAATTGCAGTGGTAAGTTTCAATTTATAATTATTACTATATTGAACGTCTCTAAAAATATGTTAAAACCTAAAGCAGTAAAATCAATATGTCACTTAAGCGGTAAGAAGAGGGAAATTGTTATGTGTGTTAGGTTGGGAATACTGAATGTGGAATTTTAGACTTACCGCGGATTGGTTTTGTGCGGAAACCAAGCAAATACGCACGATCTCGCACAAAGTTTATTTCCGACTACTGTCTGTTCAACAATTACTTGGAGGATGTAGTGAAGAACTGTTTTCAAAAAATGGGAAAGGTGATAGTAGGAGGAAGAAGAATAAAGTACATACGATTTGCTGATATGACGTTATTAGCAGAAGAGGAGACGATATATTAAAGGATATGCTACTGAGACTAAATGATAGCTGTGAGCAGTATTTATTTATTTATTTATTTATTTATTTATTTATTCATTTGTTGATGAAGATAAATAAAAAACAAGACGAAGACTGTGGTCATAGGAAAGAAAAAAGTACAGATGATAAACTTGTTAACTAACAACATTTCTAAATGAAGCAAATAATTCTGTATCTAGAACAAGTGGACAGCTTCAGATACTAGATGCAATTTATTGTGTAACATTTGGAAAACTGAAGTAATTTTGTGGGATTCAGTATTTGAGCAAATTACGCCGCCATATAATGTTATATAATAAAATAAACCAACACAGTCCAACTTATTGTTAATAATTTTATAAAGAATGTTTAAAGATTGACAATTTCGTCGAATTTGCAAACTAGTAAAATGGATGAAGATAAATAAAAACAAGACGAAGACTGTAGTCATAGGAAGAAAAGTACAGAAGATAAATTTGTGGATTCTAAATGAAAAAACAAGTGGACAGCTTCAAATCTTCTGCGGACCTCTAGAAAAAGAACTAAGGAAGATACTAGTGAAATGCTTTGTGTGGAGTGTGGCATTGTATTTATCAGAAACATGAACGTTACGACGAAGTAAAGAGAAGCGAATGAAAGCTTTAGAAATGTGGATATGGAAAAGAATAGTGTGTGTGAAATGGATAGACAGAATAAGAAACGAAGCTGTGTTGAAAACAGTGGGTGAAGAAAAAATCATGCTGAAACTGATCAAGAAGAGAAAAAGGAACTGGTTGGGTCATTGGCTGAGAAGAAACTGCCTACTGAAGGATGCACGGGAAGGAATAGTGAACGGGAGAAGAGTTCGGGATAGAAGAAATCAGATGGCAGATTACATTAAGATACATGGATCATATGCGGAGCCAACACAGAAAGACAGATTAGATTGGTAGGCTGGAAGATGTATTAGACGGGTAGACAAGAAGGTAGATTAGACGAGTACATAGGGAGAAAGGTTAAATGGGTAGACTTGACGGTATATTAGATAGGTAGACATGAAGGTAGGTTACATATGTACACAGGAATGTAAGTCGGATGAGTTGGCTTGAAGATATTTACACTGGTGGACATGAGGAAAGTTAAAAACGAGTAGACATGAAGATAAGTCAGACGGGTAGATATGAAGATATTTAGGTTAGAAGATGCATAGGAAAGGGGGGGTTAAATGGACATGCTTGACGGTATTTTAGATAGGTAGACATGAAGGTAGATTACACAAGTACATAGTAGTATATATTTAACCTGGCAGAGATAAGGCCATAAGGCCTTCTCTTCCCCTCTACCAGGGAATTAAAACTACAACATGAAAAATAAAATTACAATTAATATTAAATTTACAATTACAATTACAATAAAAATCGAAGTACGAAAAGATTACCTACTTAATAAAGGCTAGAAATTTATTGTAGAAGTTAAGAACAAAGAAATACTTTTTTTTACTGAAGTAAAAATTAAACTTACAATAATAAGATTATATAATGACGAAATTACTGGATATTAAAATATTTTGTGATAGAATAAGAGAACTATTTACAAGAAGCCATGTCTGAACGAGTCTCAATTACTGACCAAGTGCCTAGTAAGTTTGCGTTTGAATTCAATTTTATTTCGATAGTCCCTGATGCTAGCAGGTAGCGAATTACAGTGTCTTGGCAGGGCTATTGTGAAAGAGGATGATTATGAGGAGGTGCGATGGAATGGTATTGTTAGTATTGTTTCATGGCGAGAGTGTGTGTTCAGATTATGGTGGGAAGAATGGTAAGTAAAGCGAGATGACAGGTAAGAAGGAATACAAGAGTTCAAAATTTCGAAGAGAAGGAGAAGTGAATATAACTTTCTTTTCTTATCCAGTTTAAGCAGCCTATTGCTTCCAGGAATGGGTTAATGTTTGATCATATTTGCAATCATTGTAGGTCGGATGGGTAGACTTGAAGATATAAACATATTACATTGGTGGACACGAGGAAAGTTACAAATGGGTAGCCATAAAGATAAATCAGACAGGTAGATATGAAGATATTTAGGTTAGAAAAGTTCACAGGAAAAGGGGGGAGTTAAATGGGTAGGCTTGAAGGTATATTAGATAGGTAGACATGAAGGTAGGTTACACAAGTTCACAGGAATGTAGGTCGGATGAGTTGGCTTGAAAATATATTACATGGGTGGGCATGAGGAAAGTTAAAAACGGGTAGACGGGTAGATATGAAGATGTTTAGGTTAGAAGAGTGCATAGAAAAGGGGGTGTTAAATGGATAGGCTTGACGGTATATTAGATAGGTAGACATGAAGGTAGGTTACACAAGTTTACAGGAATGTAGGTAGGATGAATAGGCTTTAAGATATATTACACGGGTGGGCATGAGGAAAATTAAAAACGGGTAGACATGAGAAGATATTTAGGTTAGAAGAAATATAGGTTGGATGTGTAGACTTGAAAATATACGGTGTTACATAGGTGGATACGAAAGTAGATTAGAGGGTGTACACAATAAGGTAAGTTAAAAACGGGTAGACATGAAGATATGTTAGACGGTAAGACAAGAAAATTAATGATTGGTTATGCAGGAAGATAGGTTAGACGAGTAGACAGGATGCAGTTAAAATGATAGACAAAAAGAGTGAGTAGTAGATTTCTTATTTTTTGAGATTACGAATCATACATTTTGTGTGGATTTCAGAACACGAAAGTTCATCATCTTATTTGAGTGAATATTAAATGATGATGTACAACGTTCAAGGTAATGACCTTGAAACGGGAATGTCACTAGCCAATACTATAGAACTGCGAAGTGTGTTATCGTTTAACATAAGAATGCGCCAGCTTTTTGACGCCGGTTTTCCATAATCTACAGGAGAAATCCCCAGGATATTGAATGAGATGTCGACTAAACACGATTACTTATCATAATATATCAATCTATATAGCTAACGATAAGTTTCTCTTCAAAAATTTCAGATCCACGGGAAAATACTTAGAAGAATTTGTTAGAACGAAACTTTCTTTGTGCGAGATCGTGAGTATTTGCTTGCTTCTTACCGCTTAAGCGCCATATTCATTTTTACTGCTTTAGGTTTTTAACATATTATTTTTAGAGACGTTTAACATAGTAATAATTATAAATTGGAAACTTACCACTGCAATTTCACCTAAATTGCAATGTTAATTATTGTTTTTAAATATTTGCAAAAATTAAGTAAACTCTACAACACCACAAAAGTTGCTGCATTTGTAATGCAAGTAACATTAAGGAAGCCGTGAAAAAATCAACAAGATTCCAGATGCCGATGTTATTACTGCAATATGTTATATAAATAATATTGTTAAAATATTAAAATGAAAAATAAATCATTACATAAGCTTACCGTTTGTTTTAAGTTCGCATTTATAGATTGGGGGGGGAAGACACGTATATCACGGCCTGCTGGAATATAGTAAACACAGAAAACATTTTATAGCAACAATGTTGAAGATAGATATATTTGTTTTCCAAAGTTGCCGTCATTGAACAGAAACCAAGATGGAGATTTCATTGCAACTAATTAGAAATTCTTTTTTCAGGTATGTAATAAACGATCTTCGCACAAAATAATGTATGATACACGAGCGGCATGTCTGTTTTCATGTTCTCGGAAATTAAAAAAGCTCAACTACGTTTCGCTTTTTCAATCTTTTCCTCGAACATGAAAACGTCAACATACCGCTCTTGTAACGCATATTACTATTTCCTACGCTGCTATTGATAATTTGGCGATGGAAGCAAGGTCAACAGCTTGCACATGCTATTGATTCTTCCCAGATAAACATTGTATCTATCAGAAGCAGATAGCGATGGGTTTGGGTTAGAGCAATTCTGTTGTTTTGCGAGCTGTTCCCACCAGTTCGCCTCGTTATTAGCGGACGCGAAGGGTTTAATTTAGCGTAAGACACCACCTCGAGCCATGAGCGGTGTGACTAACAAGGTACAGCGCCCCATTGTTTCGTGCCGCGTTCCCATGCGTTTCAACACGTCTGTAGACCGCACGCACACAGCCCACGCATAATTAAGCGCGTGTTTGTTGTCAAAGAAGTAAAATGCTTCTAATTGCGTGGCTCATGAAGGATCGTCACCAACGAAAGTGACGTACAGTCCCATTAAACAAGGATGACAGAAGTGAGCGAGTATAATACACTGAATAGGAAAGTTTGAAAGCTATAAAGGGAAACGAAAGAAATAAAGGAAAGGGAACTAAGAACTTAATGGTATTTTAGGCGCCTAAAAAGGCTCTAAAAACACAAAAACAGGGCAATAAAAGGCATTGAAATTATTATTGAATCACTCATAATTCATAAAGTAAACATCCATAAGACCATAAGTATAGAAGAACCTCTATTATCCGTGGTAATAAAGGGGATGGAGTGAACGGTTAATCGAAAAAATCGGATAATCCGTACTATAAAAGATGTTCATAAACTAAGTGCATAATACAGTTTCGTCATTTCGCCAGTGCTCTTTTCATTTAACATGCTAGGTAGCGGATCACAAATTCACTATTTAAGTCTAGTTTTCAATGACGGGTTTTTAATGGCCAAAGAAACTCCTTATAACAGCTGTCTGTGAAAAGATAGGAATAGTAGAGGTCTCATGTTGTAGATTTACAAATTTGATGCACTTTATATTTTGTTTTTCATTAAATCGCACACAACTGTAATTTCTATCTCGTGTTGTGATGAGACAGTTTCTCATTTCCCAAACCACTCAATTACTTGCACTTTTTTCTAGTAAACACATTTTCTTTTGACATCTGTGGAAGACATTTTGCATAGAAGTTAGATAGTACGACCACTCGAAGAGTAGATCATACTGCGTAAGGGTAAAGGTTTGTAAAAAAATACTCTGGAAAAAAATTCCTACTAATATAATGTACAGTACTCACATTTTTTCTGAAAAACAGAAAGAGCGAGAGAGAAAGACAGTCGGATAATCCACCAATCGATTAATACGGTGACGGATAATCGGGGTTTTACTGTAACTTAACAAAATGCACTGGAAAAGTAGTTTCTCTGTTCTATGAATTTGTTTCACTTGTACTTATTCATCCACAACTTCACGTCCATAATTTGAGTTATAAGTAACAAGCAACTTTTCAAGATTAACACACAAACTTCTGTCACGTTTATTGAACAAAATCAGTTTATATGCTGAAAAAGATCTCTCAACGTATACTGATGTGACTGGAGCATACTTAAACAGTGCCGTCCTGGCAACATAATAATCGTTCTATTAGTAGTGAAAGCAGGAAATTCTGCTACCCACTGACGATGTAAAGAAGCTTTCGATGTTTTCATTTTGGCATTTTTCACCATACAACAGTACCCTCACAAAGATAATTCTAGACTGACTGCGTACTTCGTATTCTCAATACAGTGGTGGAATCAGAAGGACAAGGTCGATTCCGGAGTAAGCAAAACAACGATGCTGCATTGCAACCGTGTGTCCCATATCTTTGGCTAACAATATCCCTAGTTTCCAAAGCAGAAATAAATGCAGTACTGTTGAGTGAGTAGTCATAAAGAAAAAGGCAAAAAAAGGGCAAAAAAAAAGTACTTATTAAAGCAAAAAAGGCGTTGACGGCAAAAAGGCAATATCAAACTTCATCAAAATGCTTCATTTCTCATGATTCGTGCACATTTACTAAAAGCCTTTAAATAAGAACATTCAAATAAAATAGACATTTTCCTAAACATCCGGTGCCACATTCATAGACAGTATTAGCGAGGGCTTCCGGTGGATGATCAGCGAACTAACGTTTTTCGTATTCATAAACCAGTGTTAGCGGTATGTTATGATATGAATCCTGTACAAGTAATCAGTCGATAGCAGGGGCTAGTTTAGCACGCTCGTAGCGCAGGCTAGCGTAATGTCTATGCATAGCACCCCCGATGTCTAAAAATAAATAATGACGCAGCTTAGTTTAGTCCTGAGCACTTCTACCTCAATGAATCCTTTCAGCCCACTTCCTTACATCAGAAGGGCAGAGTTAATTAAATGTATAAGTTCTGAAATCTTAATCAGTTTCAGAAGCTAGTAGATCCTTTTTTGCGGTATTCTATGTTAGGCTAAAAAATAATTTCTATCGTCTGAGGCATAACATACCGGGTGCCAAACCTTTTGGGTCAAAATAATACAGATGACAGAAGAGTCTAACCCGATATTTTGAGATGGGAAGCAATGGTCGGAAATGGCTACTTCAGGCGCCACGAGATCTTGAACGAGAAATACGTTTGAGGAAAGTCTTTGTAAGATGCTTTGGTTTTCATAAACAACTGCATACTACGTGTCGACATTTGGTTGTGTTATCTTACAAAACAGTAACACAATAGCCGCAGGTAACGCGGATCATTCAAACGGGGCAGATAAGATTCTATAAATATTAATAATTAGGTATGGCGAAATCTTAAGACTTAAAGAGTATTAGTTCACTTCGAAAACGGTGTGACATGTTGACAATTAATTTAGGTAATTCGTTATCAATCACTGGTTTAATTAAATTTTGTAGCATTTTGTAGTTTTTCAAACCAACATCAATTAATTAATGTTAATTTTCATCGACATATTATCCCTTTCTGACCACTAAAAACTTGAAGCAACAAAAAATAATAACACTGATCACTGCATTATTAAATTGATTTTAATGTATTCATGTAATGCTCTGGTCACTGCTTATCTGAGTGTAAGTTGAGAGTTTGGTCATACTTTTTTTCTCACAGGTCGGTACAACCATTTACAATCTCTCTTTCCTCTCGCCGCAAACTGTGACGCTGAACGGAGGCAGAGATCTAATACAGATGTTTCATTACATCTCTGCCGGTCAGTGACCATTAAATTTCAAGTGGCTTATCTCAGTCGTGGGCGTCAGCATATTAAGAACCATTACAACTTTTTGCTACATCTTTTCCCCTCAATTCAAACTGTGACGTTGCACAGAGGCAGAGACAAAATAAGAGATCTCTACTGTACTCCAACCACGAGAAAGTCTCAGGGGAATGAGACGCAGCGAGGTGATGCTGTGAATGAATGTTGATGTCATAAGGTCACACACGTGGGTAGACGCGTCTCCATTGGCTAACTCTCAAAGCACAAATGATAACACTGATACACTCATATTTATACTACCCTAGTTACAAAATTAGATCACGGTTAATCTCCTGGTCTTTTAATCCCTCCACACAGGAAATAACATATGCAGGAGAGCGCATGTTTTTTAAACTGACGTTAAAACGGTAATATCTATCTAATTCGCTCCAATAGATGACGCAATAGTAAGCACATTCCTTTCACGGTTAATCTCCTGGTTGGAGAACAGTACGAGATCTGTATTTCTCGTTCAAGATCTCTTGGTGCCTGAAATAGGTACCTCCGACCCTAGATTCCCGATCTGAAAATATTCAGTTTAGACTCCCTTATAATGTGCATTATTTTGACCCACGAGGTTCCAGACACTCTGTATGAAGAATATAATACCTAGTGTATAAACGTCCAAAAAATGGAAACACTGCGTTGAGAAGTACGTAGGACAACCTACTCAACGAAAATACCGATGAATATTTGACGATAGGCCTACTTCGTAATAACAAATTTAATCGAAATTAATTCGCTTCCACTTTCTGAGAACGGACCGAAATGTGATCGGAGTGTTTACAGAGAGTAGCCTATTCAATTTATAGAATGAATTTGCGATATTGGCCAATAACGTTTCAGAACCGCCTTAAAATCAACCAATCACGGTTGTGTTTCTAGATAAGTCGCTCTGTGAGGAAGCGTCTTATCAACAGTAATCTCACTAGAGGTTTTGATTTATCTAGAGAAAATCAAAACTCGAGTGGGATTTAACTGACTATTACACGATTAGAAGAAAGTATATAAAGATTAGAAGTAACAAAGTACTCCAATACAATAAAATATTAATTGACTTTCGAAAATACAACTGTCTTCTAATCTCTATTTATTTGACTATGCTACAAATGTATTATTGTACCATCTCAACATTACGCTAGATGGCAGTAGTATTTTATGATTGTTTTCTTGTTACCGGTATCAGTTGTGCCAACTATGGAATCATCACTGAATTCTGTGGACTGTTACTAGTCAAGAAGCCTTTGTTGATTCAGTTTCATTTTTATTAAAACATTTGCATTTCACTTCAATCATCCGGATCCCAGTAATCAACGTCATTTTGCAGATGATTTTCAATAAATCTTAGTATTAAACAATCTGTGATACGTGACTATCCATAATATCATATAGCAGAAGCTATAACAAACATAACCTAAATAATATAAACAAGTGTTAGAAAAGTTTTAATTAGGGATGATGAAATAAACAAGAAACGTTTTAATTAACGATGATGAAATAAAAAATAAACATGAATAATTTTAAAAGAAACAATTATTGAAAGTACAATTTTCAAATTTGAATGTTTTAGTGGTTGGTGGTTCAGTTGATGTTATATTGGACGTGTGCGTCAAAGAAGTGAACTCATTGATGTATATGGTGTATCCCTCAACTTATTCAGGATTTCCGAATGGTGCTCTTCATATATGACCAGTGATCTTTATTAATTCTTGTTCTTGAATGCAGATGCGAGTCATATTTGAAAGTGCTGTGCATCGACTGGAGTGGTGGTTTGTAATTTTCTGTTTTTTTTTTTTTTTTTTTTTTTTTTACGTCCAGACCAGTGCAGTTTGAAATATTGGCAAACAAAGAAACAAATGCTAGGGTAGTGATAAAAATAAACAAATGCTAGGGACGCGATAAAATTAAACAAATGCTAGGGACGCGATAAAATTGTGCGATAAGCAGCCATGATTGATTGAAAGACGTCCTTTCGTACCGTTTTATTGGTCGAAAGTAGTGTGACGTAGTAAAAGTGTAATAGTCTGGTAAAACGCCTCGTACAATACTGGACATGTAATCGCATTAGTATGCAGTGATTAATAAAATTAATGCACAATTAATAAAATGGCAGGTCACGCCATTTGCAGCATCACTGAAACTCTATCTGCAGATAAGTAAACAGCATCATTCATCGATCGTAGAGAAATTACGAAATCTACCCATCCCACTGCTACTCCCTCTACCTCCTGCTCATCCAGTCCACTTCAGTGTCAATCACAGAAAATCAAGAATCGCCAACAAAATTTAACTTTGAAAATTGAGTTACCAATAACTGTAACTTCAAATGTCAATAAATGTCTATAAAAATCTTTCGTGTTTTATTGTTAATTTAACATTTCAGTTTATCTCACTTTTGAGGTTAAATATTGTTTCGTATTTCCGCTCTGAGTATTTGGCAATAATAAGAAAGAAGTGCGCACAAACGTGCAATTTAGTTTGGTATGATTACTTCTCTTTACTATATTCCACCAGTGACTTCGTTCTATTCACACATTTACTAAAATGATATTTTGGACACACTTCGTTGCACAGTTTGCACACGCATTCGGGGGAAGGTTCGTGGTACTCTGATCTTCTGCACAGTTTGTGGTGAAAACCGTGAACTGCTAGCCTTGTTATGGCGCTTCGTAATTTGTTGTTCGGCCCTGTCCAGTTGCGGTTGATCATCGCGTCCGTTCCATAGAATTCACTTTCTATTTCCGCCTTCTTCTCTTGCATGACCGTGCGTAGTCGAAGTTCTGCTGCGGTAGATGGCAGCATGAGTCTGCTTCGTAGTTCCTCTATCAGGAAGGGTTCTCGCGCGAGTTCGTACGCCATTCTGGAGGGTGCATATTTTGAGATTCCCAGTGCTGCTTTTAAGAACCTTGCTTTGACGTTCTCCATGGTCTTGAGGTCATTGTAGTTTAGCCGGGTCCATGTGATCTCCAGTCCATATGACAGTATAGGGAGTATCTTGGCATAGAAAAGCTGCATGGCTGTTGAGAGTGCTAGTTGGGTAATGTCTGTTATGTCGTGGATAGCTATTACTGCGGCCGTTGCTCGTTCTTGAGTGTGGATTCTGAAGGATTTTGCTGTCGTCTGTATCGTTACACCAAGGTATTTAAATGCATTTGTAATTTGCAGGGGTCGATTTTGTATCCAGATTGTGTCACTTTTTGCTATTCTTCCTCCCTTTCTGAATACCATTTGGACAGTTTTCGACTGGTTTATGAGCAGACCGTTTTCGTCAGCCCAAGCTGAAAGGTTGTTCATGGAGACCTGTAGCTCTCTTATGTTGGTAGACCCGAGCACCATGTCGTCTGCGTACATGTACATCACTGTTGAGGGAGCCTGTGTCTGTATTACGTCCGCTGTCATGACGTTGAAAAGGAGCGGGCTTAGAGGGTCTCCCTGTGGTACCCCTCTAGTTTGGCAGACTTCCTTGGACTTCTGGACTGTATCGTCTATTTGAATGAAGTTTTGCGCTAATATATTGTGGACCAGGTTGAGGACGTGTTTGTCCAGACCTTGCATGTTGTTCAGCTTGTCCATTAGCCGCTGCCTGTTTACACTGTCGAATGCTTTGCAGTAGTCTACGAAGACCACGTAGAACTTCTGCTTCGGTACTCTCAGGGCCTCTTCGATATCTCCGAGGAGGGCCGTCACTGCTTGGAGGGTCGACCGCCCCTTCCGGAAACCAAATTGTTGTGCGGGGATTTGTGGTTCCAATACTATTTGGCAATAGTATTTAGTATGCCATTTTTTTTCTGAACTTCATTACAAGGAAACATAATACGTACTACGTTTTCATGGAGTATTCAAATCGATCTGAATACATTTTCCGTAAGTGAATACGATCTCTGTTTTCATGCAATTTTCGATACGTATTGAACACATCTGAGTACGGAAGCTGAAGTTTCGAAAGTAATTATATTGGTTAACATGTCATGGACATATTAGCGTGTTGGTCACTCTGTAGGCATTAGCTATAAACAATGTTGCGTTTTCCAAATGAGGCGCATAAAAACTTAATATTCTGGCTGTTAATGAATAATGGTAATATTTATTTATTTATTTATTTCATCAATCTTTGTTCACGTCATGGCGGATTAGATGTGTTCCAGTTCTTAATCCACCATCACTCTATATACCAACATTACAAGAACTACTACATATTGAACCTGAAAGTATCCTCTGTACACCCTAATAATAATAATAATAATAATAATAATAATAATAATAATAATAATAATAATATTATTATAATTATAGCTCTTGTATTTAAAACTCTTACTTTAGCTTTTTCACTTCTATACTCAATCTCTTACAAATTATTCTGTTAACTTCATTGCCGACTATTCAAAATTTATAATTCCATATCCGTTAGAGCTTTGACTTTCTCTTCCCATCTAATTTTAAGTCTAAAAAGAAATTTTCCTAATTTATGCAGACTGCTGGTGTTAAGCGGACCATTCATTTTTTATACGCTACTGTAGCATTTACTTGTAGAAATTTTTTATCCACCCACCGTTTCTCAAACCATTCGTTGCCTGACACTTTAAAGCAATATGCATTGCGTCTTCCGCTAGTCCACACAAAGGATAAGTTATTTATCCTTCTCTACGTTCCCTCTCTTATTCTTGAGCCTCCAGATACCTAATCTCCACCATGCCATTCCTGTTCTCTCTTCCCTTGAATTTAGTCTAACATATTCTTCCTGTTCCCAAAACTGTTTAACCTCCCTATAGTATTTTAGTGGTTCTAGGTCTTTAATATTACTAAAAATATAATAATGGTAATATTGACTTTTAGGAAAACACTAAATACTATGTTTTACAACACTTTTTCAACATACATATTGCCCTCGCTGTTGGTAAAACAGCTGACACATCAAACAAATGACGATTGATGACGAGCTTAGCGTTTTGAGATCGTAGGCCTACTGAATACGATATCCGTTTTCATGGAACTCAATTCGAATTGAATACGATCCGATCCCACTTTTTAGATGTATCGACCTTGAAACTCAGGTCGAATTGAATCCCCGTTTTCATGAAGATTTCAATACTGTAAGTGTATTCAGATCGATCTGAACACTCCATGAAAACGTAGTAAATGTCTTAGTGCTGTTTTTTATAATAATAATAATAATAATAATAATAATAATAATAATAATAAATTTATTATCATTTAGGGGAGAGTCGGGTAGTATCGGACAGTGCGTTTCTTTCATCTACCACCATATGGTAGTACCCGAATGACATGGTTACGTTTCTCTATGCGACATCACACAAACGTAACCATGTCAATCAGGTGCTATCATCGTGTGGTAGATGAAAGAAACTCACTGTCCGATATTATCCGATGTCCGATACTACCCGACTCTCCCCTACGTAAGTAATTCGGTGTTGCAAGTTATTTAATTTTATTCGTTTAATAATCTCATTAAATTGCACTCGAGGTTTCATCTTATTAGCATAATTTCAGTAAGATGAAACAGCACCCGTGCAATTACTACAGATTATTATTAAATGCTATACAACTAGAACCTAACAGATTATGCAATTACTTTCGGAGGTCACTGTCAAGGGTATAGCATGTTTTTGCTACGTTTCCCGTGATAACAATAGTTCTGTGATTCATTATCAATTGACTGGGGCGGTGACATTTTCCACAGGATGAGCGTAACTCAAGCGCACACAAGGAATTCACGCAATACTGTTTCATGTTTATTTCTGCAATAATGATTACGAAAGAAGCAGTTTATAGCGCTTTACTTAACGATTATCTGAAATCACAGACGCTATCGAGAATACGAGATAATCTTATGAAGAAATGGGAGAAGTGGTGAAATAAGAGCACAAAAGGAAAAACGATTCACTGGCCAACAATTTTTTTTTTTCGAAATGTCAGTTGCATGAGATTTTTTTCACTGGAATAAATGAGAAAAAATGAAAATTTAAATTTTGACATAGGCCTATGTCAATTGCAAAAAAAAAGCTTTTTAGAAAAAAAAAACTAACCTTAAATCTGAAATCAGCACCCACATGTCAACTGGGACATGCAAATCACAGAAACCTGCAGAAAAGTATATTCTATTATCCATGTGCTAAAAAGGATAAATGTTCATCTCCCCTCTTGCTTAAAAAAAAGTCACTTGTGCAGACACTTGTATTTCCCTATTTCGACTATGCGGACATTTTACTGACTGACCTCTCCAACGACAACAAAATGAAACTTCAACGTGCTCATGATTTGTGTGTACGTTTTGTAAGCAATGATCGTAAATATGATCATATTACCCCATCCCTGGAAGCAATAGGTTGGCTTAAACTAGATAAAAAAAGAAATTTACATTCACTTCTCCTTCTCTTCGAAATCTTGAACTCTTCTGTTCCTTCGTACCTGTCGTCTCGCTTCACTTACCTTTCTTCCCACCATAATCTGAACACACGCTCTCGTCATGAAACAATACTAACAATACCATCCCATCGCACCTCCTCATACTCATCTTCTTTCACAATAGCCCTGCCAAGACTCTGGAATTCGCTACCTGCTAGCATCAGGGACTGTCGAAATAAAATTGAATTCAAACGAAAACTTACTAGGCACTTGGTCAGTAATTGATTTCTTGTAAATAGTTTCTTTAATCTATCACAAAATATTTCAATATTCAGTAATTTCATCACTATACAATTTTGTTATTCTAGATTTAATTTGTAATTCAGTAAATATAAAATATTCTTTGTTTCTCTATGATAAATTATCTAGCTTTAATTATTCAGGTAATCTTTTCGTACTTTGATTTTATTGTAATTGTAATTGTAAATTTAATACTAATTGTAATGTTATTTGTAATTGTAATTGTAAATTTAATACTAATTGTAATTTTATTGTTCATATTGTAGTTGGAATCTCCTGGTAGAGGGACAGAGAAGGCCTGACCAGGTTAAATAAATAAATACTAATACTACTAAAAATACAAATTACTAATAACAGCTGTTGACAGAAATACAACAAAACAATTGTTGGCCAGTGATGATAATGATGATGATGATGATGATGATAATAATAATAATAATTCTTTATTTATACTGGAAGAGTTAAGGCCTTAGGGCCTTCTCTTACACTCTACCAGGTCACAAAGTATACAAGCAGTTAAAATTTAACAAAAAGTTAAAGAAGAGAATACTAACATATTACAAAAAAAAATAATAATAGCATAATAAAATCGACACTAAACAACATGAAAATAATACCATAATAGTAAAAAAGAAAGTAAAATACATTGGAATATAGTAAAAGCAACTAATTTAGTACAAATAGTTAATATGGAAAAACTTAAGGAAGAATATATCAAAATGGAATGTAATAAAATAATAATAAAAAAGAAAAGAAATACGAAAATTAAATAAAATTAACGATAAAAAGGCTATGATAATAAATTCATCGGCTGATAAAGAGAACAAAAAGGGGAAAGGAAGGAAAAAGAAATATATAGCCTTTATTTTTACAAAACTATCGCAGAGAAAAGGGCTTATATCTGAAAGGAATCTAATTCAAAAAGTGCAATTTTAATTTATTTTTGAAACTAGACAATGTCCGACAGTCTCTGACATGTTGTGGTAGAGAGTTCCAGAGATGAGATGCAGAGACGGTGAAAGATGAAGAGTAGAAGGATGTTCTGTGTTTAGGAATGGAGAGTGGGTGAGCGAGTATCTATTTCGTGATATGAGGACAAATGTTGAAAACGAGAAGCTAGGTAGCTAGGGTTAGAGGTTTGAAGAATACTGAAGAGTAAAGTGAGAGAGTGAATAGTTCTTCGCTCTTTGAGACGGACCCAGGACAGCATATTTAGTGAAGGTGTGATACGGTCAGATCTATGGACGCTGCAAATAAATCGAACGCATGCATTATGAGCACGCTGTAGTCTGTCTGTCTGTCAGTCTCATGTTAAGGTCAGTGATATTGATACGGGTAAAGAAATGTAGAGTTGGTTATTCAAAAGTCACGAAAGATTTTGAAGTTCTCTATTTTTGTCAAGAAGTAAGTTTACAGAAAAGTAACATTACATTTTTATTTATAAAGGAATGCAGTTTATTTCCACAGACACTTTTCATTCAATAGCCTGCAACATTTCAATTTTTTTTTCATTCACTGTCAACTCTCAAGCATCCCTGCTTTCAGAATGAGCTCACAAATGGCGTTACAATGTGATGTTGAAACGTGTATTCAGGTTTCTGCCCACCGACAGTCCTGATATATTGTACTGATTGGTTAATTGTATTATTAACATGGCACACTACCAGTCATACAAATTCACAGACTCTAGACATCCAGGGAATTGAACCGGGACCTTCAGATCTGGAAGCCAGATGCTGACCACGAAGGCAGACCTCGAGGACCACGTACCATAGTTTGAGAAACGCTGATTTATAGGAACTGCCTCCGAACACGAACATGCCGAGAAGGGTGTGCGCTTGTGGATTAATTTTGTGTTATAGTATGGAGCAATAAATAAAAAAAGTCACTGATGTTGCAATGGTAAATCAAATAAACATTACTATAGTCAGGATAAGCTTACTTAATACCGTAAGGGTGAAACCTAACCATTTTCCCCCTGTTACTACATAATGCTAGTGAATTATAGTGATTTTCTAGCTCTCAGGTTGAATTTTCTTTTACCAACTTCGTTTCGAATTTTGGGTACAGACAAATACTACAACTGGTAGTTATTTTCTAACTGTTATGTTGGCAGCAATAATTTCTGTTTACAGTGCAGGAACCTTATTAAAATACAAGTAAGGAAATACATTTTTAGGTTAGGTCTTACGAATCGTAAACTCTTTAGTTTTTTTATTTTATTTTATTGGGTTATTTTACGACGCTGTATCAACATCTAGGTTATTTTGCGTCTGAATGAAATGAAGGTGATAATGCAGGTGAAATGAGTCCGGAGTCCAGCACCGAAAGTTACCCAACATTTGCTCGTATTGGGTTGAGGGAAAACCCCCCCAGAAAAACCTCGACCGGGATTCGAACCCGGGCCACCTGGTTTCGCGGCCAGACGCGTTGACCGTTACTCCACAGGTGTGGACAACTCTTTAGTCAAAGCAATAAATTTCATGTCAGACAAAATACATTTTAATATTAGATCATACTAGTCCTAATGACTAACATAATATGCGAGAAGTCCAGGAGGAAATCGTATTATTTCATGAATTATTACTGAACAATTTAGGAAACACCTCGCAACATAAAAATGAGATGTGGTAAATATAAGCAAGACATTGTTATTATTACTATTATTATTATTATTATTATTATTATTATTATTTCATTACGTAGCATTGCGATTTTATCCTCTTTGGTGATATCTGGTATTAGTTGGTAACACTGAAGAGACGGCCAAATTAGACTTTTAGGAACCACACTTATGTGATCCTCACTATAATTCATGTTATTTTGGTATTTTAAATTTCACTATTCTAGAGCCGAGGAAAAAAAAGTAATGCAAAGATGAATCGAAAAAAAAAATCAAATCGTCCATGAGATTGTAGCATCGGGGCTGTTCTCCAGTTGGTCGGTAGTTTTTACAGTGCAAGTGCCGTTGAGTCTTGAAGGTCCAGGCTTACAAGAAATGTAATCGCAGATGTCACGGCCCTGTCGCTAATTTCACACGGCCCGCATCATTTCCCAAGTGCGGCCTTGAGTTTCACGTAATCACGTGATAAATCAAACACAACTCTGCACAACCCAATCACAGTCTCACCAAAACTGTACAAGGCTGATTGCCGCTCGCTCGTTTCTATAGGTTATGAAGAGATCTTACAAGGTCAGCCTGAAATAGTACTTCTTCCTAGGATTGAAGCATCGGTATTGGGTAAGAAATTAATCTGGTTATCATTTGCCTTCCCAAGGAAGCTGTGCTAAGGTATTTGAAAATGCAATTGCCCTCGGTCAGATTTCAACGCGCGAATCTCTAGTCCAGTGGCAAGAAAGTTTATCAACCATTTCAACAGGAGCTCAGTCATCAATTTAAACTAAAATTAAGTCAACGATTTAAACCAGAATTAAGTCAACAGTTTAAACCGGACTAAGCGATTTAAACCAGGAATAAGTCTATCATTTAAACCGAAATTAAGTCTATTATTAAACCAGAATTGAGTCAACGATTTAAACCAGCATTAAGCCAATGAATAAAACTTCCATTACGCCAGCGATTTAAACCACATTAGGCGAACGATTTAAAACACGATTATGTCAAAGTTTTAAACCACGATTAAGCCAATGATTTAAATCAGGGTTAAGTTGACGATTTAAATCACGACTGTAGGAATGATGTTTGAAGTTTGAACGATAGCACTCCTAAGGCTGGTTCACAATAAACCGGAAAGGAGAATCGGAACGAAAACGAAAACGGTAAAATTGTTAAAATGTGTACATTTAAATGTGAGCATTCAGAATTGACGAAAAGTTTGCAGGAGCCCGGGATCGGGAACGGAGAGTTTGCCAAGTTTCAACTTTGGCGTTCACGTTTCCGATCACAGCCCATTAGATTCTTCTATTGCCATCTAAAAGCTATTTTGTCGTCGTATATTTTGTAGCAAGAAGACCGTGACATAACCTATGCATTATTTTGTTCTGTGCTGTGCATCATGGAGCAAGTTTTATTTGATGACATTCTAATATTGAGTATTGAGGAAAATCCTCACGTTTACGATGCGCCTCGTATAAAGATGAGAAAATGGAGGAGAATACGTGGCTTTCAATAGCTGCATCTTTGAATACCGATCGTAAGTGAATCACATTTTATTACTGTACTAGCCGTACCCGTGCGCTCCGCTGCACCTGTTAGAAATAAATATAAAGTAATTACATAATTAAAATAGGACGGTTGATCCAGGGAACAACTTTTACAACAGCGCAAGATAATCTGCTTCGCTCATTACCCATTTTTTTTGCACTGCATTTATTGCATATATATTTTTTATGCATTTTAACACGATTAAATTGAGCATAGTTAAAATTTGAATTATAAAATAATGGATTGCTAGCTAACTTACTATTACTGCATACTAAATCAATACACTCTCGTTGTTCGTTAATTCTCTGAGATTAAAATGAGTGTACATAAATATTATTTTAAGAAATACAGAAAACGAATGTACAAAATAGCCTATCAAATTTTCTGTGCATAAGAAGCTATTTTAATCTTACCTGTCCTTGATTTACTCAGACGTTACTGTAATAACATTATAGCATTACGTCCAACTAGAGAAACTACACTTTCCAATGGTGAAATAATAATTAATTATACAAATCGGTTAAATACACAGGCTATGTTTAATAGCTTTCGATTGTTGATGTCCAAGGCCCCTGTTTCGATTGTTGTTGTCCAAGGCCCCTTATAGACGAAGTCATTTGTTCTTAATTCATTGCACCGTCTTATATGATGGCGTTATTTTAATTTTAAAACTAATTTATCTCATTAAATATCAGTCCTATCAAAATTTTGTAAAGAATAAAACTTATCGGAAATCATTTTTAAAGAAACTTTTGTTATGTAACATTTTTCACAACAATCAATAATAAGCGAGATATTTCGATTTATTTAATTCAGGCCCCCTTATAACCCCCCTTTTAAATAAAGTATTTTGAATGCCATATAGCCTAAAATCTAAGTTACAACGAACTTAATTTATATTCCAATTTTCATATAAATCGGTTCAGCCATTATCGCGTGAAAAGGTAACAAACATACAGTCAGACATACAAACAAAAATTTCAAAAATGCGATTTTCGGTTTCAGGGTGGTTAATTATATATGTTAGGACCAATTATTTTTGGAAAATCGAAAATTACCAGAAAAATTTCGGCTACAGATTTATTATTAGTATAGATTGGTTGTATTACACACTACGTATTCATGCTTCAATTCAATAACTACTGTTGTGTTCATTTTTGTTCTATTACAAATGTTTCTTCTCTAATTATTTTACGTTATGGTAGACTTAAAATAGGTTGTGATAATAAAGATGCATGGGCATATTTATAGTACCGTACCTAATGAAATGTTTCAGTTGAAATTTCGAAGTTGGTTAACCTGTGTTTATGTTGGCTGCCTTGTACTCATGAGAGAACGCCATTGGTCAATTATACACAAATAATATCAGAATGCGTAATATCGACTTTACATATCGTTATTGACATGGATGTCGATATGCATAGTCGTCTACGTTCTCGGTTTATTGTGAACCAAAAATTTTCATATTCACGTCCTCTGCTTCTCGTTTTCATTCTGGTTCTCGTTCCCGGTTTATTGTGAACCAGCCTTTACAGATATTGTGATTCAACGGTGTGATTCCATCTGCCGATTTAGCTAGTACGTCTTTACGGTTCTGATATAGTCCATGATATACAAGTTTGCGTGTAACAATATTATGTATAGAAATATTAACGTATCTAAAATCAACGACGTTTTCATTCTAAATACATTATACACACTGAATGGCTTAGGTCATTTTTCAGATCACCTTTGAGCAGTTCGCAATAATCTTTCACTTCCAGACTCTCCTTCTATATTCCTCTCCTGCCAGAGATGGTAAAGTGATGAAGGATGAGTGGAACGGAGAAAAATTCTCTCCGGCACCGGGATTTGAGCTCTATGTGCTGACGCTCTATCCACTAAGCCACACCGGATTCCCATCCCGATGCCGGATCGAATCCTCTCAGTTTAACTTCCACCTCTAATAGCCTATCCTCATGCACTGCGTCATAGATGTACAACAGTGGTACAATATCCACACATGTGCAAGGTACACCGTTATGAGTGACTAAGTGGCCGGGAACCGACGGAATAAGCGCCGTCTTAAATCACTAAGTGGTTATTTTTCGCATATCATATATTATTACGGTGTACCGAAGTATATATGATATTTCCGTGCAGAAATTCTGCGTCATCATATAATGGTCCGTTCTGCACGGAAATATCAGCTGTACTTCGGTACATCGTAATAATATATAGAGATGGTAAGCTCAGTCCCGTACAGTAGTTCGATCCACGGCAGTGACAATCGACAAAAGAAAGGCGAGATGTTAGAAATGAACAGCAGAAAGTGCAAGAGGGTTCAATGCAAAAGTTATAGATTTACTTCCCCCTCCCCCGGCCAGCAATGGAAGAGATAAACTCGAAGTGTATTCTGTATAACACATGAATGCTTTCGCCCACATAATTTGCATGGAAGTGCAAGTCTTCTGAAACATGACAAACCTTTCTGCTGTAACAGAGTAACATCTGTAGATGAATGCCACCTCTACATAAAGCGCAACACCACAATTGAGCAGAAATGGTCCGTTAAAAATCTCACCTCCGCTATTCGCCTGGAGCCAAAAGATGTACTGTTAGGCATCGTCATGGAGACATGCTAATCTGTTTGCACAGATGTAGAAACATATCGACACTCGTTTCTACGGCAACGAGTACCTGCACTGCGGACCGGGCACGTTACCGTTGTGCAGTCGGCTCTGTATTTATCCGTGATTAATGGCTCGAGTGATTGGAGAGTAAGCACTCATTTCTTTCAACAACTTCGTAAGTTAATGAAATTCGTGCGCTCAACAATGAGACCCAAACCGCTGGCTAATGATTCGGCAACTATAAAACCATTCACTGGATCAGGGGTGGATAAACCATCCAACACAACCGCATAATATTGTTCACTGAAGGAAGAAGACTATTCCTTGTCAAAATCACCATTATCGTCATAAAATCGATAAACTTCCCGGGAGTGGACTAATGGAAGAATGTTATTCATCGCCGCTCAACAGTAACAGCACTCATAATTCCACGCTAACGTTTTACATCCAGTCACCAAGCTTATTGATGCACAAATTGAGCAATTATGTGTATGTGTACATGTATTTATTCACACTGCAAATGGGTAAATACCAGGTGACTGTGGTAACTAATTACACTCAATAGTGACTAAAAATAATAAATTGACAATTAATAATAATAATAATAATAATAATAATAATAACAATAATAGTATAATAATATTAACAAGGATCATCCTAAATTAAATGAAGCACATAACTTAAAATGACATTTACAGTAAATTTAATTTGTATCTTAACCCTAAGTTCAAACTTAAACCCACGAGTATACTGTATATGATATGTTCATACATGCGTAAGTACCTTTCAGCACTACACTCATTTCGCTCTCAACTCACTCCCTGCACTGGAATTACGACACACTTCACTGACACTATCCTGATATCACTAACACTTCAAAATCATTTCACTGTTCAAATACTTTGCAATACCATTATAAATTATAAAACTTCACTAATACAATACTTCAAATAACAAAACATCAATTACACCCTTATTATTCCATAGAATCGTACTTACTATATTAACTTCAAAATCGCTAGCCTAGATTCTACTTCAAATATTTTCAGCACGTTAACTAACCAGATAGGTCGCCCTTATAGACTTTGACGTTAACAACTTTTGTCAGGTTTACTATGGGTACGCTGCCATCTAGTTGTTACATATCATCATAATTCCCATTTTGAATTGCATTAACGACTGTACTGCCATCTCGTGTTCGTTTACGGCGGACAGGTGGCGATCCTGGCGGTTGTTCTCTTCAAAGTGCTGCCGTTTTTAACATAGCGATGAGTTATCTGTTACATATATGATCTAGGCTATAACTCACACCCTTTCACTGTAAATCTCTTTTCTCTGTCACTATAACTCTCAGAATTTGCTTGAAGCTCACTGCACTTTCACTACAACACACCTAATATAACTCACTTGAGATTCATTATGTTTCTCTGCTTACTCACTATACTTGATAATCGAACTACAATGATAGTTTTATGCTGTTCGAAAGTAATAGTTCCCCCATGAGTTGAATTGTTTTATTCCAACATGGCGTAAAGTTTAAGTGCAAATGCTAGCAATAAAACGCTTACATCAAACAAAAATATCATCATGTAGCTGTCTTTAATTATAACAATTGTACAATTAATTATTATAAGGTCTAAAATGAGTTCCTAATAGTGTAAAATGTATAATTTCCAAATACCTAGTTCAGAAAGCGTTACTCATAATATGCTACCATGCCCGTGCGTTGTGTTGCACATTTTACCAGGAATATTCAGGCTACAGTTTTATTATTAGTAAAAGGATAAATCGCTTGTGTTCCGTGGACAAAAATTAATTAAAATGTATTATAAAATTATCACTTTATGTGAAATAAAGTTTAAGTAGAGCTATAGATTATCGTGGCTCACTTAAATAAGTAATCTATACTAATAATAAATCTGTAGCCGAAATTTTTCTGGTAATTTTCGATTTTCCAAAAATAATTGGTCCTGACATATATAATTAATTGTCCTAAAACCGAAAATCGCTTTTTTGAAAATTTTGCTTGTATGTCTGTCTGTCTGTCTGAATGTTTGTTACCTTTTCAGGCGATAATGGCTGAACCGATTTATATGAAAATTGGAATATAAATTAAGTTCGTTATATCTTAGAATTTAGGCTATATGGCATTCAAAATATTTTATTTAAAGGGGGTTATAAGGAGGCTTGAATGAAGTAAATCGAAATATCTCCTTATTATTAATTTTCACGACAAATATTACATAACAAAAATTTCTTTAAAAATAATTTCCGATAAGTTTTATTCTAAGTAAAATTTTGATAGGACTGATATTTAATGAGATAAATGAGTTTCAAAATTACAATAACAACGCCATCTAAGGCGGTGTAATGAAATAAAAAACAAATGACTTCATCTATAAGGGGCCTTGGACAACAATAATCGAAAGCTATGAAACATAGCCTACAGAGAATGTTTCTGTGTTTGTATGAAGTACGTAATATCGGAAGCTAAATTAAACGATTTGTATAATTAATTATTATTTCACCATTGGAAAGTGTAGTTTCTCTAGATGGACATAATGCTATAATGTTATTACAGAAACTTCTGAGTGAATCGAGGACAGGTAAGATTAAAATAGCTTCTTATGCACAGAAAACTTGATAGGCTATTCTGTACATTCGCTTCCTGTATTTCCCAAAATAATTTTTATGACCAAATGAGTGGTCTCTAGATCAAAATGATCGCATTTTAATTTTTTTAATACAACTTAAATTAAGTAACATAGGCTAATAAACGATGTATCCTTCTATCAAACACGAATGTTCCCTGGATCAAATGTCCTATTTTAATTATGTAATTATTTTATATTTATTTCTAACGGGTGCAGCGCAGCGCACGGGTACAGCTAGTTAACTAGTTTAACTAATAAAAGTGCTTCTACAATATGGCCTATCAAACTTTCTGTGCGTAAGGATGTTTTAATCCTACCGTACTGCACATTTGTGCTCAGCCCTCGATTCACTCCGAAGTTACCAATATATACTATGTAATCTAGAGGAGCTACACTTTCCAATGGTGAAAGAATTATTCAAATCGGTCAAGTAGCTATATTCTGAGATTACTTCATACAAACGTACACACTGTTTACACAATAATACTGATAAACATTTATATGCATATAGATTGCAATGGTATCCATATAACAATAGTGTTAATTGAACATCTTCCGTTTGTTGTGTAAGGCCGTCTTAAATAAACGCAGACTGGCATGGCATTATATTACTCTGATTGAGGCGGCACTGATATAAAAAGCATTGTTATTTTAAAATTCATATCTCGTTAAATATCAGTGATATCAAAATTTTGCATGAAATAAAATTTATTGGAAACATTTTAAAGAAACTTTTGTTGTGTAAAATGTTTATAAAAATCTATAGACTAATAAGTTTGATATTTCGACTTATTGACTTCAGACGCCTTAAACTCCCTCTTTTAAAGAAAGTATTTTTAATATCTTACAACCTAAATTTTAAGTGGGATCCAACGTAATTTTATACCAATTTCCATAGAAAACGGTTCGGCCAGTATCGCGTAAAAAAGTTAACAAACATAGTCAGACAGACATACTTACAAATAAAATTTTCAAAAATGATATTTTTGGTCTCAGAGGAGCTAAATATATATGTTTACACCGATTACTATTGCAAAAGCGAAAATTATCAGAAAAATTTTGGTTATAGTTTTATTATTAGTATAGATTAATCTCAAATTTCACTTGTTTTATTGCAAGGAGATTAAGGTCTTCATTTTCTCAAACCGTTATAAACAAATTTCATGTTACTTCTGGAGGTACAGAAATTTCACAACTGAACTTTCATTGAATCTCCAAGAAACAGGTACTGCAATTTTGTGGACACTCTATAAATGCAGGATTGAATAAAATTTAATAGGAAGGGGAATATTAAAGGCGAATGACGACACAATATTGTTTACAAACTTGCCTTTTCGGTAACAAAATATCACCTCCATTACTACAGAAAAACCTAGACGCAGGAAAATGGGATCAGTGTGTAACAAAACCGTCGACGTAATACCGGAGGTACAAGGTGCACAAACTGAAGAAATTTATTACGTCGAGACCAGCTGAGAAGAGCCAATAAATTAAGTTGAGAAATGTTCGGTAACAGAAACCAGGTAATAAATTGGTTATATTACGTATTTGCAAAGAGACTGATAATGAGAACAAATGGGAATAGTCAGTCATTAGTCACGAGACTTTCGAAACCGCTGAACACAGTTAATATAATATTTAAATTTTAATTACCACTTCATCCCCAGAGTAATGGGGTTTAACATCAGGATAATTGATTTCAGCCGTTTTATTCCGGCCCTTTGACAACAATCATATTTGGAGATTTAAACACATCAAAGCTATCAATGCACTTTTGACAATAATTTTGTTTAGATTTTTCTTATGTTTTATGGAGATTTTATCCTTTGAATTTATGGTTTTGTCTCTACAGACGCGAATAATAATAATAATAATAATAATAATAATAATAATAATAATATTAGTATTATTGTTACTGTATTATTATTATTTAATTTTCAGAACTCACTTTAATTGTGCATTGTGAAGTCATAGTTAAAGTTCTATGTTTTCGTAATTCGAATTTGCTCATTATTACGCGTTAAACATAACCGAATGATGGGGATAAGATACATTTTTAGTTTCTTGTTGGTTATAAAGTCAAGTTTGTCATTTTTCTGTTAGATTCACCTCACTATACAGAGCAATGTGTTTACACTCTGCGTCTTCATTTTCTTTCATCTTATACGCCAGTAAATTCGATCTCTTTTCTATACCTTATATACAGGTCATAAATTCATAACACGTCGGCCTGGGTGGCGCAGTCGGTACTGTGCTGGCCTTCTGTGCCCGAGGTTGCGGGTTCAATCCCGGCCCAAGTCGATGGTATTTAAGTGGGTGCTTAAATGCGACTGGCTCATGTCAGTGGATTTACTGGCATGTAAAAGAACGCCTGCGGGACAAAATTCCGGCACACCGGCGAGGCTGATAGAGGCCTAACAACATCGGCAGTTGCAAGCGTCGTTTAAATAAAACATAATTTAATTTTAATTCATAAAACACTTCGAGGTTCAAAGTGTGTTTTATAATACAATAATTATACAGTAAATACAACAGAGAATCTGTCAGAGCCTTGGAAATATTTCGAAGACACCCGGCATAGCCCAAGCGATAGAGGTTTGTCTACTGATCCGAAGTTTCACTCGGACGTAGGTTCGATTCCCGCTCGAAGTGATGTTCAGTAGGTCTATGGGCTTTTTGTAAGTTAATCACACGATGAATCCTCAGTTTCTTATACCATACTGCTATCACCAATTCCATCTACGATAAATAACCTACCGGCTGATACAGCGTAGCTACATATCTGACTGAAAAGATGTTCTGTAAAGTGATTTGAGTTGTTACGTGCTGTAATCATTCTTGATTTTGGAAGCTGTTAATAATCGTACTATGGTTTTATATTTATTGTTTTTATACGACTATATACCTGCAATCACTATATATGCAGACGATATTGTTTTGATTAATAATAATGTTGAAGACCTTCAAAATGCAGTTACAGAATGGGCAAGTACCTTACAAGAACGAGGTATGGCTGTGAATATTAGTAAAAGCAAAATAATGAAGATTGGAGGGGAAAAGGTAAATTTAGAAATAAAATGGAAAGAACAAACATTAGAACAAGCAAATAGTTATAAGTATTTAGGAACAATAAGAAATGACGATGGCAAACTATACGAAGAAATAAACAATCGAATTAGAAAAGCAAATCAAGTTTATTATAATCTAAATAATACAATTATTGGAAAAAGGTCCCGGGTTCGATACCCGGCTCCGGAACAATTTTTCCTCGACATTATTCAAATCAACTTTAGATTTATGAAATCTTGATTTGCATTTACCTGTACTGTTCGTTAACAGAAAACCACAATTTAAGTCACACGGAGTTAAGCATAAAGTTAGGTTGTGACGGCTGTCAGCCCACTTTGAGGTCTGTGGATATAGAGGGAAAACTGGATCGGTGTCGGTTAGAGTTAAAGCTCATGGTAGAGCGTTGGTACGTTAAACCAAAGGTCCCAGGGTTCGATACCCGGCTCAAATTGAAAGGAACATTTTTCTCGACATTATTCAAATCAACTTTACAATGGGAGTTGTACCTGAAATCTTGATTTGCATAATAAGTACTTTCGTTAACAGAAAACCACAATTTAAGTCAACGGAGTTAGTGTGCACCAAGAAGTTGGTTGCAATGACGGCTTCAGCCCACTTTGAGGTCTGTGGATATAGAGGGAAAAAAGATTGGCATTGGACGGTGTCTGATTAGAGTTCCCGGTAGCTCAGTGGTAGAGCGTTGGTACGTTAAACCAAAGGTCCCGGGTTCGATACCCGGCTCCGGAACAATTTTTACATTATTCAACTATAGATATCTTAAAGTTTCAGGAATTCAAAAAGTGAATAGGCCTTTCCCACATACATATAGATATCAAAAGCATATAAAAGCTCAGATTTAGATAAATTATAATATTTGTGAAATTAGTCACTGAACTCTACTGATCAGCCTCTTCCTCTAAACTTCCTTAACGATGATGCAATCGTCTTGACTCGACGGTACGTTGGATGAGACTTGGCAAGGGCTAAAAACAAGGAAAGGGCGTCGAGAAGGGAGCACAGCCAGAGATGTCTCCACCAATCTTAATTTGCAAAATGGCACATTTCCAAAGCAATAACTGCGAATTCAACTGCACATTAATGAAGACTGATGCATAATAAGACTAAACCAATTATTCAATAATGAGCGATGATATACACGACTTTAACGGGCTGAGGCTGTAACAAATTTAGCGTGACTACATAATCGCAACGCGGCCATAAGTCGATAAAAATCTGAAGTAATCCATAACAATAATTACGAGCAGTTTCTTACACGCATTCCTGACTGTACAGTTTATCATTCTATACATCATGAGCACATCTGCTTGCCTGGGTGCCCAACCAGATGCCGGCGGACGCATTGGAGTCAGGGAAGACCATCAAAATCGCGGCCACGAGTGGGAAAATTGTCTTGTGCTCCTCGACACCTTAGTGTGTTGAGGTTGTACAATAAAATATTTTATTGGGGGCCTGAGTGGTACGCGCTACGACCTCTCCAGACTCTCGTAACCTTCTGTAGCTGTGCTGGATTATTTATACCATTTAAATTAATACTTTCTAGGAAGATATTACACACTCCAGCGGAAGAATTTTCGCATAAGAAAACTTGGGATCATTTTGTACTCTCAAAATGTTCAACGTGATTAGAGATGCTTGAGATTTTGTAGTTCATAGTGCAGAAATATGCAACATTTCGGAGCTACTGTATATAGGCTATCGACTCCATTACCAAAAAATGGTAAGGCAAGAGAAATAATTTTGCTCCCTACCAAGATTTATTTTTTAAGTTCAGTTGGAACTAAAAAATTCTGGGCATAATGAGTAGAGACAGTCAAAATTCTTGAATGGAATGGGCTAAAATTCTTTGTTGAAAAGGATAAACATTCTTGGGTGAAAACGAAAATTTCTTGAGTAAACCTGAAACTTTCACCCTGTTGTACTAAATTATTATGTTGTTTAAGATAATTGACAATTATAATATATATTCAAAGATTTACGTTGACAACAATTCTAAGATACTTAACATTATTTAACATTCAAAGTTGTACGCAGACAACAGTTCTAAGTTTGTCATTGTAAGGTTTCTTCTTCTATTTGTTAGCACACACGAGAACTGTGCCGAAAAAAAAAAAAAAAAAAACCGTTCACACAACATTACAAACTGGAACCCATATAGCTTGGAGTGCTCCGTTCACAAAATCACTGTGATCTTCACGTAACGACAGCACTGAAAGTTCAGGACTATTTTTAATTATGTTCTTCAGTTCACTGTATGCATGTACTACACTAGGTGATAGATTCTTTAAGATTGGCACCTGATCAAAGAGAGGTTTCAAACTGCTTTCAGTTGCATCAAACCGTTTACGAACCATTTCAACTCTCACTATCTAGCGCCAGCATTCCAAAGCTTGTGCATTTTTCAAACAGAACTTCTAATATTTCCATGTATTTATTAATTGCTGAAAAATTGCGTCTTTTCGCGAATAACGACGGAAGATATGCTAAATTCGCGAGTCATAGGACTTTTGCGATTTTTCGCGAGTGTTTCGGGAGTTGAAACGTGTAATTGTATGATATTTTTTATGTGAACAATGTTTTAAACTATGTTTATTTGGTTTTTAGGTTTCTCGCGATTTCGCGAGTCACGAAATTTGACTGTCACTAGTAATGAGTAACTTGGTAATCAGCTGACAACCGATTAAAAAGAAAAAGATAGATTCTTTCTCTTAATTTTTGGGAATGTAAATGATTTGTGAACTTATAATGACCCAAAAAAACAAACCAAAGAAAACAAAAAAGGGTCAAATAAAATAAAACAAGGAAATAAATAGAAGAGAAGAGGATACAAAACACAAAGGAGTAAAAAAAAATTAAAGAGGAAAATCATGAAAATGAACGACAAAGTTTGAGATAAAAATGGAGGGAAAAAGAACAAATGACAAAAGAAAAAAAAAAGAAGAAAAAATGAGTCAATGAGTGATTAATAAGAATGTGGGAAATTTGACGAAATTTAGACTTAAAGGTACAGTCGATTTCAGTATCCTGGTCAAAATAACTAATGTGTGTGAACTCGAAATTCATAGGTCATTTGTCTCACTCAAAGATTCAACAACCGAGTTAAAGGGACTTGGAGAACTTAGAAAGCAAGAAGGTCAAAACAGGAACGTAATCCCTTACAATACACAGACGAAAGGGAATCCGTAACTTAGAAAGTACAATTTAATCCACATAATACAGCATCCTCAGCACAGTCTCGGCCCTTTCTGTTATTTTCTAGCAGCGTCCTGTCACAATATTCAGAATTGGAAATCATGCCTTTTCAGAAATTTTGAATATGTACGTACAACGAAGGTCAAGGCGTCAATCATACGAAATGAACCTGAACTTCGAACATGCAAAGTTTTACTTCTTCTGGTGTTAAAACAACCCGTATATCTCCCCCAAGTTTGTTAGACAGCGGATGGCGTCTCGAAGGCGCGCCTTTACGACGGCGATTAGACTTACCTGATACACACGACAGCACGATAAGTTGCATACTCCTCACGGCGACGTAACAGAAACAAAAAGTATTGCAAAGCTATGTCGCGTGTGTGTTGACCGTTGCATGTCTGCGCGACGACGTTAGAGGGGAGAAATGATTTAATTTGTATTATCGCTTAAAAGGCGTTTAATATACGAATTTTGATAATGGCCGAGAGTTATGAAAGCAGAGGGCAATTGGTTACGATTCACGTCATAATAAAAAGGTAAACGATGCATTTGAAGTTGCTGGAAAATTTATTGCTAGCTATAATAATAAAGTATTAGATATATACAAGTCAGTCGGTCCTTGACAATCCATATTACGCCATCCTTCATGCCTACTAGTTCAAACTCTTTCGTAAATATACTGAGTACGGAAAAATTTAGTGGCTCATAAGTGAAGTGAGCCGGACATTTCATGGACGTAACACTACGTCTGTCAGCGAGGGCGATTCTGGACGAAGCTAGCGATATGTACGTTTTGAATTTTTTTCGCTTATTGTATGAATGAATGAATGAATGAATGGAATATGCTTGTACACTAGACTTATAGACTATACCTTTTTTTTTCTTCGAAAAAAAAAAAATGGGACATGACAGTTAAGCGGCCGTACTTGAAATTATAGCGCTTTGTTCCCAATTTGGGCGACTAAGCGCGATCAGCTGGTGCGAGCTACCGGTTAACGTTAGATGGCTGACGTTAAAACATTCGCTGACAATCGACGCGAAGGTATAAAAACAATATAAAAATAGAGAATGAAACATGGAAAACTTTAATAGCTGACATTGTGTGCACAATAAATGGCACCAAGATTGAGCACTCACCATGTGGAAACTGTAACCTCCTACGCTATGTGATATTAAGTTGTTTTTCCGATCGCAGCGCTGTCATGTCCCATCTTCATTTAAAAAAACAGGTATATTACAATGTTCTACAGCCACAGAGTCCACGGAGATTGCGTCTCTTATACTCCGCAACAGTTGTCTTGGGCTTGTTTGATTCGTCTTAGGATGTCCTTTTCTCCAGTTGTGTCCATCTCCAATTCTGTTCTCTCAACGTTTTCATTTCTGAGCATTTTGACAGTTGACAAGTTTTCACTACAGAATCCAATTTAGCCAGAATATGTTTTCGTGTTCATTTAATCGATCTCGTCACGCTCAGTCGACCGACACCTCAAATATTCGGATCGGTTCAGATCTCACGGAATTATGCGCATAAAATTGCAGACGGGACGGTTTTCGAGGCATATTTTTCCCCCAATTGTGTCCTCGGTCTTGAGGATCCGACAGGTTTGGTGCTAACGTTTACTGTTACGGGACTCCTTTGCCTATACGTTAGTACCGTATATTATTCGTTTATTTGTTCGATAGTTACCAGAGATTCTAATGTAACACTTTTTTGGACATCATTACCGAGCAGTTGTCGACCTACCATCCCGAATACGAAGACGTAGTATCACGTAAAAATTTCCAGAGATGGATGATGGGATCTGAAGTCCGTCTCGGAAGTCTATGAAGCAAGAGAACGAAAACAAGTTCCTTCATAAGACACTTATGGAGTAGTTGTAGTACTACAGTCATCTGGGACGTTGTATCGCCTACGGTTTAGGCTGCCAGGACAGCTCTTCTTAGTTTTTCAGGTCATTTACTACTGTTGTTTAGTCAACTGTCCGAAGACAGGTCTGAACCTCACTAGTGATACCTAGAAGGCACCACCATGAGGCAACTAGGCCAGGAGATAATGGGGTAGGTTGGCCAGTTTCTTTCCTCCTCCATTGCATATATCGACTAGCTAAAAATTACACTAGCCAGACTTCAGATGCATAAAAACAATTTGTTCTTCCTCTGATACATATCGTCAGGTGAGATGCAATGCCTGATAATAGATGTAGGCCTACATATCAGCCAAAATCTCAGAGGATCATTTACTACTATTATTATTTTAGTGGTCAATAACGGAAGATAGTTTGACAGCATTTCTCATGGATGGGTGAGTTATATCTGTCGTTGGATTGAATCCTGGAGGCAATCAGTACATATCAGCCTGTCGTTGGATTGAATCCTGAAGACACTCAGTATATATCAGCCAGAATCTCAATCAGAAGATCATTTGCTACTATTATTATTTTAGTGGTCGATAACGGAAGATAGTTTGACAGCATTTCTCATGGATGGCTGATTTACACCTGTCGTTGGATTGAATCCTGGAGGCACTCAGTACATATCCGCCTGTCGTTGGGCTGAATCCTGAAGACACTCAGTATATATCAGCCAGAATCTCAATCAGAAGATCATTTGCTACTATTATTATTTTAGTGGTCGATAACGGAAGATAGTTTGACAGCATTTCTCATGGATGGCTGATTTACACCTGTCGTTGGATTGAATCATGGAGACACTCTCTGTGACAGTGTGACTTTGTCTCTGATTTGGTCGCTTCTTCTGGAGTACAGACGCCTTTGTAGTCGCCCCTTACCTGGGACAGACACTACTTGCCTGTTGATCCACGGAAGGTATTTTATTTCCCTCCTACCTTGCATATCTGCAGGGCATTCCCTTATCCGCCACCTGGGGACGCGCCCTCTACGGGTTAATTATTTTCCCAATATGCACAAAATGCAACATAGAACAAGCTTCACCATCTCACATCTTGTCATGTTTAGCGCTTACCCCTGACTACATCTATTCAGACTCAAAGAAGGTTGCACACCTGCTGGATAAACATAATCTCATGGGCTTCGTCTAAGGATCTCGGGATGAGGAGGAGAAAGAAGAAGAAGAAGAAGTTTGACAGCAGGTGACAATCAGCAACCAGCCAGGGATCTCTGCTCAAGTCAATCAATGGTGCGACCTTGCAGGTTGATGGACCCGGTATGTTGTGCCGAAACGTTGGACGTTTCATCTAAAATGCTGGTAGGTACTAAAAGCTTTCGTTCCTGGATGCTTTACGTTCAATATATGACATAATTCAGCACTACAAACGTTGATAACGTATCGAAAAGAAAACAGCGCATGTAGATACGTATATGCTGATATTAACTTGTTCTCCCAGAAGGGAGACAAATCTCAACTCTGTGTTGGTAATCGAATGAGGGTCCAGTGGATTTGCAAACCAGAAACGCTACCGCTCGAGCTACAGCTGAGAACGTGACAACTACAGATATAGAAGCTTCGTAAATTTTTATAGAGAGAAGACCTTACTGAACGACCACATTAATGACATTCCTGTACTCTGGACTTTGCGGTCGACCTTTGGGCCACGCACTGATCTAGCTTACGGTCTTTCATCTCGAGCTACAAACAGTTAAAATTTTGTATTTCAGCTGGTTGAAAATTTGTCTACGCAAAACATTAAGAGCTTGATTATAATATATTAATGAATGCTCTGTAGATGACCTACCAAGAAACTAATCACAGATTCGATACCCGACAAGACTTGTGAGTGTGACTCCCTCCACAAATCTCGCATCTCAGGAGATAAATACTCGTACTTTACCCAGTCTATATTTTCCATACATCAATTAGTTTAGCTTAATATAAAATCTTAATGAGTGCCTGATGATCTCTCTAGGAAGGAAAAACAGACTTGATTCCGATAGATCTCATGATCCCTCCAAACTCACACCTCAGGAGGTGAAGACTTCACTTCACATTCTGCAGAATTTTTTATATATAAATTCCCTTAGCTTCATTACTGGCATAATATACACGGTGAGCCGAAAGTATTGTCATTAATTTCAGGGGCGTTATTCTTTGAAATATTTCAAACGAAAGTGTTCAATATAATTTTGCTCGTTTTTTGTTTCCTTTTCGAAATAAAAACTGTTTTAGTATTTATTTATTTAACCTGGTAGAGATAAGGTCGTCAGGGCTTCTCTGCCCCTCTACCAGGGGATTACAACTATAATATGAAGAAAAAAAATTACAATTAATATTAAATTTACAATTACAATTACAATAAAAATTAAAGTACGACAAGTTTACCTGATTAATGAAAGCTAGACATTTTATCATAGAAGTTAAGAACAAAGAATATTTTTGTATTTACTGAACTAGAAATTAAACCTAAAATAACAAAATTCTACAGTGATGAAATTACCGGATATTGAAATATTTTGTGATAGATTAAGAGAACTGATTACAAGAAACCATGTCTGAACGAGTCTCAATTACTGATCAAGTGTTTAGTAAGTCTGCGTTTGAATTCAATGTTTTAGGCCTATATGAAACATTTCATAGCATGTTTTGGGAAACCCATTGATTGAATTCCCAATATACCCAGTCAATTTAAGACAGCAGTATATTATGATAATAAATGGTTGAAAAAAAAATTAGTTTTGTTCTTTAAATACGCATAAATTTGATCCAAATAAATGTAAATTTTTGTTCTGCAAAGAAATTTTAAAATGTTACATTTGTTCGGATCAAATTTCTGCACATTTAAGGACAAAACTAAAATTATTTCAATCATTAATTATCATAATACACTGCTCTCTTAAATTGACTGAGCATATTGGAAATTAAATCAATTGTTTTCCGAGAATACGCTGTGAAATGTTTAGTATAAAACAATTTTTATCTCCAAACAGAAGCAAAAACAAGCAAAATTGTATTAAACTTTTTTGCTCGAAATATCTCAAAGAATAACCTCCTGAAATTAATGGCATTACTTATGGTTGACTCTGTATAACAACACGCAGACATTTTTAGAACAAACAGTGCATATCTACACGTATCACCACATTCATACTAATAATTTTATAATAATTTAACAAAAAAAAAATTCACAATATATTCCTTCAAGAATACAGTGTAAGTAATTTTAATCAGTTCAAATTTCAGGTTAGAATGCTGAACTTCTTTCTTGGACGAAGATAATACATTTTTAACATTAAGAATACATGTCAAAGTAATAGCCTCGGTTTTATTACTAGTGATGAGTAGAGATAATCCCCAGATATGGATTTAGGCCAAGGCTTTTCAAGGTATGTAACAAAAAAAAATAATATTAGCAGTAGGCCTAGCAACAGCTGTAGTTGTACAAGCAGTGATAACAGCAATAGACATAACAGTAAGCTTAATCAGAGTAGCAGCAGCAGCAGTATTAGTAGTAGCAGTTGTAGTGAGTTTTCTTGGTTTCACTGGTGGTGGTGGTTTTACGACGGTAGTAGTTTATCAACAGTAGTCTTAGGTTATTTAGCAGTAGTGGTGAATGAGATGCGATAATGCTGCAGTGAAATGAGTTACCCAGCACCGCAAAGTTACCCAGCATTTGCTCAGTATAGGGATTTTCTTATTTCACGGTTAAACGCTTTATCAACATCTTAGGTTATTTAGCGTCTGAATGAGATGCGATAATGCTGGTGAAATGAGTCTGGGGTCCAGCACCGAAAGTTACCCAGCATTTGCTCATATAGGGTTGACGGAAAACTCCGGAAAAAATCTCAACCAGGTAATTTTCCCCAATCGGGAATCGAACTCGTGTCACCTGATTTCGCGGCCAAACGCGCTAACCGTTACTCCGCAGGTGTGGACTGGTAGTGGTGGTGGTGGTGGTGGTAGCAATGGTAGCAGTAGTAGTAGTAGTAGTAGTAGTAGTAGTAGTAGTAGTAGTAGCAGCAGTGGTAGCAGTAGTAGTAACAGTGGTGGTGTGGTGGTAGTAGTAGTATAGTAATAGTAGTAGTAGTGGTGGTGGAAGTGGTAGTAGTAGCAGTGGTAGTAGTGGCAGTGGTGGTAATAATAGCAGTGGTAGTAGTAGTAGTAGCAGCAGTGGTAATAGTAGTGGTAGTAGTAGTAGCAGAAATAAAGTAATGAGAGAATAATCATACAGTAATAGGTAGTAGTAGTAGCCGAGATAGTTCACGATTATAGTGGTAGTAATAATAGCAGTAACGGTTGTAATACCAGTGACTTACCAGCAATAGTAACACTAGCAGTAGTAACAGCAACAGTAATAACTGAAACAGTGGTTCATTTCGTTGAGGCCAACCCCATTCTGAGAAATTCCATTTAGCTGCTGATTTTGCTGTTATATACTGTAATTGTCCTATTCAGTGAGTATTACAAGTATTCAGCATACGATAAGACGTTAGTACAAAAAAACAAGCTGAAGCAATTGTTGAACGACAAAACCACGCAACTGGACCCGTTTTGAGTAAAACAGGAGCAAGTTCAGGGTTTGAACAGTGACAAGCTCCCGAGTTACATGAGCGAGAGCGTTAAGTGACCTTTAAAGATAAGCCTGGTCACGTGTCTTACGAAACTGCGGCCTGGATACTTACCAGTGCTAAGCGTTCTAAATGAACCGAGAAAGAAAAACCATTACGATGTGCCTCAAGTGAGTACAGTATTTCAAATTCATATGACTGGCTGTCAGTATCACATCTTAGAAGCTTGATAGAAGATAGCATCGGATAACTCTTTATGAACAGCAAATAAAAGAACAACGTAAAATTTATGTTACACGCCACCCTCACAGCTGTGAAATATCAACGCGCGTTGCTTTGCTTTTTAAAAAGGTTTATGCCTGTATATAATATCAGATACAGTAAATTCAGAGAGGTATCGCACGCAAATACAGTTTTTTGTTGTTGTCAGATAATAAGATACAACATGCAAATTTTCAATAAGATCCTACCACAGCACACAATGTCCGGGATTATTTGAAATTTCAGAAAGATTCTTGAGAATGGACCGCACGCTCCCAGGGGTAGTAAGAATAAAGCTTAAGTACTTTCTCAAGGTTTATACTTATGAGTATGAGCACTTCCTATGATTATATATTCGTAACCACTAGAACATACTCATATTCGTAAGAATAAAGACATTCTACCTAACGCGAATATATACTCACCTCTACAGCCTTCTTGATCGTTTAAAAATTAGTATATACTCGTGTTATCTATCCTCTTTGACCACATTGCACCGTGATGCTCAGTTTTTTATAGACTTTCACATGCTATCCGCATGCTGTAATGGTTTGTGTTTTGCTTTTTATAAATAAATAAATAAATAGATGAATAGATAATAGATAAACTGATAGATAAATAAATATATAAATAACTAAATAAATAAATAAAAAAATAATTAATTAAATAAACAAATAAATAAGTAAATAAATACATAAACATGAAAGAAAGAATGAATCAGATAAGTGACGTTAATAAAACAGGAGACAAGAAAATAGTACTGGGAAATCGTCATTACGGGATGTTGGATAGAGATTACAATCCATTTCTAGAATTCCAGTTATGCTAACTCTATTTTTTATTATGGAGAGTTATATATACACACATATATATATATATATATATATATATATATATATATATATAATTTAAAGTTACAAGTAATTGCATTTTGCAATTCAAATTTTACAAAATAAACTGTAATTGTTAATTATATTTAACAATATAATCTAACCTTATAATTTGATAGCCATTCATATTTTATAGGTTATGTTTTTTATGAATAACAAATACGTGTTTAACCTTTTTCACATTCACTTTTGTGAAGCGTTAAAGGCTTCTGAAGTTCACGTCTTTTTCTATATTTTTCCATGAGGCACTACATCGTTCATAAATTCTGCCATTTTTTTTTTTGTATTTAACTTTAAACTGAACACAAATCAAGAAATATTCAGAATTGAGCCTGCTACAAACCATACTCAGAATAACATGAGAACGAACTTATAAATATGAGAATATACTAGCTTTTATTCTTATCAATCATGAGTATATATTCTGTACAAGATGGACGCTTGAGTATATTCTACTATGCTTCCATGTTATGAGTATGTAATAAAAAATAAGTAGGTACTCAAATGTTTTTATTCTTACTAACAAGAGTATTTACTAAAGAAAGTCCAGTATATACATATTATATACTCATGTTTATTCTTACCACGGCAGGCCTTACCGTGTTAAACTAATATTTATCTGTGCCGAACCCTAAAGAAAAAAAAAGCGTGCAGAAATAGCCCCCACACAATAGACGAATTTAAAGAAAATATAAGAACGGAAATCAGGGTAATATTATGGAAGGAAGAACTTCAGCCTGCAAATGAAAATTTTATTTAAAGTTGATAGGAGTGTGTGATGCTACGAGCTGTCAGTGCTGTAAGTTCGAAAACAGAAGTGCGGCCAAGGATTTTAAAATCCCATTCCAGACTCTCACTCGGTATTGTAGGTAAGCTACGGATGAGGACATAAGGGAAAATGGTCTACTGTGATACGTATTGACTTTCCAGTTAGAAAGTCATCAGAGGAGAGAAAATCGAAAAAGAATAATGAATTTGTTCAACAAAAATACAAGAGGAGACTGTAGTAGTGAGAAAAGGTATCTTAAGAGCAGTCGAAAGACAGAATGAAAAGTAACGAAGAAGACAGAGAGACATATTGCATGTATTGTGTTAAATCTTACTCAGAATGTGCACCAAGGGAAGGGCGGATTCAGTGCCTGGAGTGTAAATTATGGCACGTAAAATTTTACAGATGGAAACAGAAAATGTGTTTGCATAAACTCCTTCTCAAATATTTTTAATAAGACAATACGATATATAGTCATTTACAAATTCAAAATTAATTTTTATAACTTGTTTTTCTAGGACTCAGTACTTCTTTTATCTTATATTTTGTGTGTTCATCATATTGAATCGTTTGCCTGTGTAAAGAAATAAATTCCAAATTAAAAAAGAATCCAATCTTATATGCAGTTTTCTCTTATTTAACATGTAACCAATTTACCCCATATCATGTGTCAATCTGCCTCCAGGGCGGGGTAAGTTGACTCAATCTGCACGTTTCAAAATATTACAAAATTTCAAATTTAAATCTTGGTGAAATCTAAATTCAAATATCTCTTTACATAGCCAAACAACCAAGTATAACAACCATCTTTGAGGATTTCATAATAGTAATATGCGTTACAAGAGCGGTATGTTGAACTTTTCATGTTCGAGGAAAAGTTTGAAAAAGCGAAACGTAGTTGAGCTTTTTTAATTTCCGAGAATTGAAAGAAAACATATCGCTCGTGTATCGTACATTATTTTGTGCGAAGATCGTTTATTACATACCTGAAAGAGGAATTTCTAATTAGTTGCAATAAAATCTCCATCTTGGTTTCGGTTCAATGACGGCAAATTTGCAAAACAAAAATATCTATCTTCAACATTATTGCTTTAAAATGTTTTCTGTGCTTACTATACTCCAGCAGGCCGGAATATACATCTGTCTTTTTTTTCCCCCAGTCTATGATGAGTCTGGAATCTTGTTGATTTTTTCACGGCTTCCTTAATGTTACTTGCATCACGAATGCAGTAACTTTAGTGGAGTTGTAGAGTTTACTTAATTTTTGCAAATATTTAAAAACAATAATTAACAGTGCAATTTAGGTGAAATTGCAGTGGTAAGTTTCCAATTTATAATTATTACTATATTGAACGTCTCTAAAATAATATGTTAAAAGCCTGAAGCAGTAAAATCAATATGTCACTTAAGCGGTAAGAAGAGGGAAATTGTTATGTGTGTTAGGTTGGGAATACTGAATGTGGAATTTTAGACTTTCCGCAGATTGGTTTTGTACGGAAATCAAGCAAATACGCACGATCTCGCACAAAATGATATGCAAATTACAGAAAAAAAAAATGAAACGTAAAATTTGAGCCAACCTGCCTCCCTCTCCCCTACACAATGTCAAACGAATGGCTCCGGAAACCCCACATAATTACTGATACAAAAATGTCTGTGATTGTTTAATAGCATAGATAGGTAACATAGTCTGTTGTAACTTACAAGGAATTAGCAGAAGTATGTATCGAATATGAATGAGGTCTCGCCCACCTCATTACATTTTTTACACGACTAGTGTGAACTAGTCAGTTTGTTTTACTACCATTAAGTACGAGAAAAATTCGTACCGGCACCGGGAATCGAACCCAGGACCTCTCAGCTGTGCGCGCTGAGTGCTCTCTAACCAACTGAGCTATGCGCTCCTGTATATATATGACGTGTATCGTCTTAAATGCAGGTAGTAAGGCCATAACATGATACTACGAGAGGAGTTCGGCCGGCGTCGTGAATCGTGTCCCGGCATAGCTCAGTTGGTTAGAGAGCACTCAGCGCGCACAGCTGAGAGGTCCTGGGTTCGATTCCCGGTGCCGGTACGAATTTTTCTCGTATTTAATGGTATTAAAAAAATTAGCAGAAGCTTGGTGTACAGTAAGGTTGCAATGTATTCTGTGAATGCTGCTATAAAAACTGTCATTTCGTGGTAGTCTACCGGATCTTTAGAACACTACTCACAAAATAGATTCGCTGACTCTTCATTAAATGCGCAACGTGATGTACTCACTGAACGACTATCACCACTATACTGCCATGATTTTATAAAATTTTAGGGGGCTAATTTTATGTTTTGTTTACAAGATAGTGTTAATTGCGTCGCATATCCCAGCCTGGAGCCGCGACTTCACCAGGTTGCGCAGGTCCGGTTACTACGCGCGTGGTACCACGCTCCAGATTAGGTTATCAGGGCTGCTTAGTGAGGTGTAACCGCAAAGAAGGAAACAGATCCGTAGCGAGGGCAGAGCGCTGCAAACGATACTGCTCTCAAGGTGACTCCGAAACTTAGGTTACATCAGTGGGGGAGCTGGGCCCCACCGCTCGAAACATTCTGCTGGTCATTACTGAAAAACGGCGTGTCCTGAAAATTGCATAATGTTTTTGACTCAGAGTTTCTCAAATACTTACGATTTTATTGTCTTTTTATTTGGCTGTTGGTCCATTTTCATTATTACACCATCCTTGAAAGTTTTAATGCTTTCTCTACATAATGACCAAAGATACTGATTCTTGCTCCGACAAAGGTACGTTTTCCTCGGTGCGACTATTGCGATGATCGTTCAAATCGATGATTTTCTATGGACCTGTTTTCCTTCGAGCGATAACTCGTACAAAGAAATAGTTCAACGTTTTTATATTCGATGATCGTGCAGCGATAATCGTTGAGCACTATTTCTTTATATTTCTATGGAGCTGTTTTCCTCGAGCGACTGCCGCGACTCTAGAAAATACAAAGAAATAGTGCTCAACGATCATCGTTAAACGATCATCGCAATAGTCGCACCGAGGAAAACGTACCTTTAGTGTTATGCTAGAGTTTTACATTTTGTAGTGATCATACATACATCATATTTGGGGCTAAGAGGGATGAAGTTACAGGAGAATGGAGAAAGTTGCACAACGCATAACTGCACGCATTGTATTCTTCACCTGACATAATTAGGAACATTAAATCCATACATTTGAGATGGGCAGGGCATGTAGCACGTATGGGCGAATCCAGAAATGCATATATAGTGTTAGTTGGGAGACCGGAGGGAAAAAGACCTTTGGGGAGGCCGAGACGTAGATGGGAGGAATAATATTAAAATGGATTTGAGGGAGGATAGGGACCGATGGAGGGCTTATGTGAGGGCGGCAATGAACCTTCGGGTTCCTTAAAAGTCATTTGTAAGTAAGTAAGTAGGCCTAAGTGATCATACATACAACTACATACATACATTAGTGTTCTGCCCATGGGCTCGTCTTTCACTGCAAACACAGCATTCTCGAGCTTTCCTATTTTCTGCCTTCCTCTTAGTCTCCGCATATAATCCACATATGTTCGCGCTAAATCGGAATATGCCTCTGTAATTTGGTCACGCAAATCACATAGTAATCAAATTGAAAAAAAATTCAAAAATGATTCTCTAGATATCTGTATTTTAGAAGATATCATTATTCGGCCCTCCATAACAAAATTTCGTACAACAATCTACTTGCTGAATTTAATTTAATTTCTCTTGCCAGTCGTAGATTACTTGCTGAGCAACTTTTATCGTATAAAATATTCAACGATCTACTGGATAACAGCGAAATATTATCACAAATCCAGATTAACGCTAGAACATCACATTTAAGAAATCGTCAATTGTTATATTATAAAAAACCAAACACTTCATCACATAAAAATTCACCAGTGTTAAAAATGTGTTCAAATTTCAATGAAATATGTAAAACATGGGATCTAGATTTCTGTATTTCTTACATGGAATGTAAACATTTTCTTATTAATATACTGAACGTAGTTGATTTTAAAAAATATTGCTATTTGTTACTCTGTAATTTGCCAACTACAGCTACATTTTACATTTTTGGCTATGATATCTGTACTTAACTATTTTTCATTTATTTTATTTTGTATTTTTCATTTATACCTATATCTGTTTCTTTTATTTAGGTAGTATCTATTTGTCTGTTTTTTTTCTCATTTTCCATTTTAATTTGTATTTACACTTGTATCTTGAATTTGTATCTGTTTCATCTCTTTTTTCATGTTACTCGTATATGCAATTCTATGTTTTTAAACGAATATCTGTACTGTCTATGTAATTGGGGCTTTGCCCTGTTATAGACATAAATAAATAAAAATAAATAAATATCTTAATATCGTCTATCATCTGATATCTTCTTCTGCCCAGAACTCTTCTCCCGTTCACCATTCCTTCCAGTACATCCTTCAGTAGGCAGTTTCTTCTCAGCCAGTGACCCAACCAATTCCTTTTCCTCTTCCTGATCAATTTCAGCATCATTCTTTCTTTAACCACTCTTTCCAACACAGCTTCATTTCTTATTCTGTCTGTCCACTTCACACGTTCCATTCTTCTCCATAGCCACATTTCAAATGCTTCTATTCAAAAAGGCGTTAAGAGATATTATATAGGCCTAATCCATTAGCTACAAGTTATCTTCACAAACTGGAAAATTTTGAAATGCAGTTTTCAGAACGTTTCTTTATTACAGAAGTCCACACCTGTGGAGTAACGGTCAGCGCGTCTGGCCGCGAAACCAGGTGGCCCGGGTTCGAATCCCGGTCGGGGCAAGTTACCTGCTTGAGGTGTTTTCCCTCAACCCAATACGAGAAAATGCTGGGTAACTTTCGGTGCTGGACTCCGGACTCATTTCACCGGCATTATCACCTTCATATCATTCAGACGCTAAATAGCCTAGATGTTGATACAGCGTCGTAAAATAACCCAATAAAATAAAATAAAAATCTATTACAGAACATATCATAAATAATCGTATAATTTAAAAAGTGGAAATGAACTGCCTACACATCAAGGTGTGAACATGGATGGAGTTATTATGTAATGCATTATATTATAAAATTAACAACAAACTCTAACTATAAATCTACACGAGTGCCACTAAAAGGTGGAGAACGGTGAAAATTATAGGTTATAATTTAATTTATAATCTCCAAACTATATTTTCACCTCTTTAATACTGGGTGAAAGCCAGAGAGAGGATTCGAATCTGGAGCTTGATGAAATATAGGCCTAGTGTCCTATAATGTCGTGCTGACACCATTGCATGGAAATTTCACTAATTCTCCACCAGGAATAATGTAACAAATTCGCGACGAGCACAAGACATTTTATTCCCAATTCATATCAGTTATGATATCGAATTTTATTTTATTTTTCGTAAAATAAAATAAAGAAAGACGGAAAAACCTGACTTTATCTTTAATGTACCGGCATAGGATTTAAGAATGTTCCGATTTAATCAGAATGCTGCAATAAAGAAACTGGACTAAACTGACACGTGTCGATGCACCTTATTGTCGCAGTAACTTGGCGCGAGTGGACATTTCAACCCTCGGGTGTCGTGGGAGGACGTCACATCTGCTTCCTGTATCCCGTTACGTCTTGTCCCTCTCGTGACTTATTAGAATGACCAACAAGACTCCTAACACTTGCACAGTCCATTATGATAGACGTTCTACTGCGAGCTCCATTTACGACGCTAGTTCCCTAACTTGGCGTAGACCCAGCCGTAGTTCAGTATGCAGGAGCAGTATTTTGTTTAATCATGCTTTCAACAGCAAAGGCTATCCCGTATTAAAATTCAAATGGACAAGAAATGGCTGACGTATTTTGTTTGTTAATGTCTCATGACCAGAGTCCTGGTTTTATGTAGACCTAATACTGATGCTATAGACCCATCGCTCTCATTTCCGGCAATCACGTTGCAGCGTCGGCTACATTTAAACGTGTGCGTCTTGTCATTCGCTGCTGATGACGTTATGCACTTCATAAGGCTCGATACATACTTAATATAGTGAATAATATAGAGGAATAACTAGTGAAGTGTTAATGAGAAGATGAATAGGGTAAATTAGGGAGAAGAAAAGCAATATGGTAGTGAGACTAATAAGAGTTGGAGATAGTAAGTAAATAATATGTAGGGTTTGATGTAATTGAGATGGGAAATATGGGAAGTGAGGAGAAAGAAAGTGAGTGCAAGAAATTAGAGTGAACCGTAAAAGTTATCCAATAAAGTGAAAAAGTGATAATTGAATAGAACAGGAAATAGCAAGGATGTATCACAAACACTGAACATTGCAACAATAAATGAGACAAATAATAATACGATAAAGTAGATGAGATAGTAGAAATATTAGTGAATACTAGTCAGAGATAAAAAGGTTTTAACGATAAACATAAAAGTAGGGATAACAGTAATGAAAGATGACAATGATAGTAGTAGAGATGGAGGAGTAGATGTAGACGAGAATGCTTCTATATAAGACTAAGGTAGACAGTATTGCATAGCATTCGGGAATGAGATGGAGGGGAGATAAAGAAGGTTAAGAGTTGAAAATACTGTATGGAGGAAGAAATAGACAGAAGTAGGGTTTAACTTTAGGTAATTGGAAGAGATGGGGAGATACAAATGATAGGAGAAATATATTAGGATATGTGATTGAATGTAAGCAAGGGAGTGATGGACCGTATGCAGAAATGTGAGGGAAACCACTACCTGAAAGCCGTATGATGATAATAAATATGAATATGAATAAATATGAATGAATACTTAATATAACGCTCGCCATTTTGGTTCTTTCGTTGGCGTTCGCAGAAAGCACACGAGGACTTTATTTGCCGCTCAATTATTTGCTGAATTACAGTGCGTTTGATTTATTATCATAGCAGCTAAGACATGTTAATGTTTAACAGTGCAGCAAATAGATTCCTCGTCTGGTAGCTCGGAAAGAACAAAAATGCCGAACAATACTACCTACCTAGACTTTATAGAGCCTTCACTTCCTAGGGCGTAAGCAAAGACGAGGAGTCACACCAGAAATAACAGCGACGCGAATATAAAATATGTACAAAAATATGAAACTAAAAACCTCTAAATATGTACTAAATTTATGTTTCATAATATCAAAATTCCGCAGAAAGTTTGGAATTCTCATTCATTACAAAATAGATTTGCTTTAAATAAACATCAATCAGAAGACTAATTTCATACAAATTACACGTTTATACAGTATGTGTCACGATAATAATTCCTGGTGCGATTCTAAAGTTAATCAAGGCATGAAGCACAATGTGCCACACGACCTTTCTTCATATTTTCAGAAGTTAAGTTCCATCGGCGATTGGACCGTATGTTCCTATACACCGAAAACCATCTCTCGACATCGCATGAGATTACTGGTGCCCATTTAAACCAATGGGTGTGGCAATGACTACTGGAGGGTTCCGCGTTTTTCCACCGAGGATCAGGCTAACAGTTAATAAACTGGCTTAACTCCTATTTCCGATTTCTTTCAAGGACTGCTTCGAATTTTTTCACGACTTACTTACTTACTTACAGTTCCACGGACAGCACTGAATTTATTTTTTTGCGTTACTGATGATGTTCATCGATACCTTGAGTGGAAGTCTGATAATTTGCAACTTTTCAGTGCGACAGTCGATAACATATAAGCCTTACTTACTGGCTTTTAAGTGCCGCCCTCACATAAGCCCGCCATTGGTCCCTATCCTGAGCAAGATTAATCCATTCTCTACCATCATATCCCACCTCCCTCAAATCCATTTTAATAGTATCCTCCCATCTACGTCTCGGCCTCCCCAAAGGTCTTTTTCCCTCCGGCCTCCCAACTAACACTCTATATGCATTTCTGGATTCGCTCATACGTGCTACATGACCTGCCCATCTCAAACGTCTGGATTTAATGTTCCTAATTATGTCAGGTGAAGAATACAATGCGTGCAGTTCTGTGTTGTGTAACTTTCTCCATTCTCCTGTAACTTCATCCCTCTTAGCACCAAATATTTTCCTAAGCACCTTATTCTCAAACACCCTTAACCTATGTTCCTCTCTCAAAGTGAGAGTCCAAGTTTCACAACCATAAAGAACACCCGGTAATATAATTGTTTTATAAATTCTAACTTTCAGATTTTTTGACAGCAGACTGGATGATAAAAGCTTCTCAACCGAATAATAACAGGCATTTCCCATATTTATATAAGCCTATCATTGAAATAAATAACATTATAAATGTTTTAATGAGAAAAAAGACAAAACAGAACAGTATCTTAGTTATTAAAATGTTCTGGTTCTATTAGGCCTATAAGATATTACCTATGGTTATATAAATAGAAGAAAAAAAAACAATTCTCAAATAAATTTGCATTTTTAAGAAACATAAAACATAACGTTAATATATTTTTACTTGGTATTGCACACTTGATCTCAAACATATGAAAAGAAAATTCCTAGCCTTTTAATAAGGTCCCAGTAATTAAATAAAGATTGGGGAACGGATTATTATAGCTACACTGAAAGGGAGAGATAATGTTTCAAAGAGGCGACTTGATTGTTTATACATACATAACAGTTGCCAAAGTAGATAAAAGTTCAGTCAGGCATAAACAACTGTGGCGATTCAATGCTGCTTGACGTTCGGGACTTCGGGAGTGATCAATCTCGATGTCTCGAAACACGAGCAGTCTTTACGTCAACGACGAGACGTATAGAACATTGTCGTGCGGGTTTTCGGCTTTGCGGGCGCTGTTAGTCTTGCTTTCTCGATCGTTGCTCATCTCTAGTAATTACATAAAAATCCGGACTTTACCCATGACCTAACTTATTATAAAGAAATTAAACATGTTGCTTCGAAGGTTCTGTGTATAATCACATAAATATGAACTGAATCACTACCCATATTAGGAGCATTTTTAACATGGTATATTTGAAATGAATGGAAACATTTTAAGAACATTCCAGAATAACGCAAATTGTGCTGAAGGTATATGACAGAGGAGGAGTAGGGCAAATATGGTGCCATAACATAATTAGCAGCACGCTTCTACCACAGGAAGTGGGGAGAAGAGACGATACGGCCGCAATATCGCAGGAAGGCAGTCGCACAAGGTACAGTCTGTACCAACCAAAATTCACATCATCTCGTAATAGCGAAATCCTAAGATTACCTTCAAATGATAGCCTTCAAACTACAAGTAACTGAAGAAAAATTTTAGTCTGACAATATGGATTCTGGCTGGTATGTATATCTAGTATCAGGCAGTACATCTCATTTGACGATATGTGTCAGAGGAAGAGCAACTGTTTGTATGCATTTGAAGTTTGACTGATGTAATATGTAGCTAGTCGGCGAGGTATGTAATGGAGGAGGAAAGGAACTGGTCATCCTATCCCATTATTTCCTGGGCTAGTTGTCTCATAGGTGGTGCCTTCTTGGTATCACTCGTGAGGTTCAGACCTGTCTTCGGACAGTAGACTAAACAACAACAACAATATGGATTCAAAATCTAAGATAATGGCTTCAGTGATACAAAACATCTCTAATAAACCAAAACAAAATTAGAACGGAACGTATGAAATGGACAGACAGAATAAGAAATGAAACTGTGTTGAAAAGAATGGGTGAAGAAAGAATGATGCTGAAACTGATCAGGAAGAGGAAAAGGAATTGGTTGGGTCACTGGCTCAGAGCAAACTCCCTACTGAAGAATGCAGTGGAAGAAATGGTGAACGGGAGAAGAGTTCGGGGGAGAAGAAGATATCAGATGATAGACGACATTAAGATAACTTAGGCCTATATGGATCATATGAGGAGACAAAGAGGAAGGCATAAAATAGGAAAGATTGGAGAAAGCTAGGTTCGCAATGGAAGGCCTGCCCCTGGACAGAACACTAAATGATGAAATAGTCTAGGTTTAGCCATTTTCATGTTTCTTCAATTTTGGGCATACTAAATCATAAAAATATACACAACTTTGTAACAAAAAATCATACAGCTATGCCAAAGAATTTGCTTTCCTTTGCACTTTCAACGTTCAATCCATATAATAAAATGTGGATTATAGACGAAAGTTTAACGACGAGGTTCAATCATAACTTTTTCCGGTGTGTCCTTAAACTTTTTGCAGGCACTGTAAAATTAAAATAAAAATGCTGTGAGTTGGAGAATTTCAATGGCGAAAAGTATTATGTCCAGCTCTATTCGTGTTGTTTGTAATGCCTAATACAATTTATGAACTGCCGGAGGCAGACGGCCGGCATAGTAAAAAAAAAAAAAAAAAAAAAAACATCCATTTCAACCACACGATCACCATACAAAAATTTCAACCTTATAGATCGCTAGACCAGAAGGAAACTAACTCATTTCCATAGGAAATTAATGAGTCCAGTTGCCTTGTGTTTGACCTGTGTTAACATATTGTAATACAGGGCTTTGATCTTAGCCAGCATACACAGAGTGAAGTGCATAAGGGAAAATCATAAACAAGTTCAAATAGCAGTAACGGTAAATTGACAGTAACTCATTTGTCTGGAATGAAATATTCATAACGGACAGAAGTTGGTGTTTGTACGTCGCAGTGAAAACCAGTACGACGAAAACTACACCGTGATTTTAAAACTTAAGCAAAAATAAATGCCTGTAGCGAGTGTGATGAAAATGGTAACCGACCAATCACAGAATAAATTAAAGAATAAAGGTCTTAACTTTATGCCCGCAGGCCTGTGTATCTGTTTTTATTTTTTCTAGTAACGCTGTAGCGTTTTGTTGATACATTCCACGCATGGTTACAAGGCAAATTTTTTTGTTTACAAAATGGAGACATCGAAACAAGAGAAAGCATTTTGTGACTGAATTTGCGCGATCAGGGGCTATGGTAACAGTGCAGCGACACTTTCGAACCAAATTTGGCTCAGAAAACCCACATGCATATATCTTACGCAACAAGCAGACACAAAATATACTCTTTTTTTTCTTTTTGCCGAGGCTATCGTCACTGGTCATCCCTACCTGAACAGAATAACAGAATTGCTTAAGCCTCAGATGGATGAAGATATTTCCGACTTAAACTTTCAACAGAATGGAGCTTCCACCGAAATGTCAGTCAACAGTTGAATGCCACCTGGACATTGAATCGGCTGTGCTAAAAATGAGGATTGGTCAATGACACTTTGGCCTCCAAGGTTGCCAGGAAGGCTGCGACCTTTCTTGTGTGTGAATTAATTAAGGATGTCATGTATCTGCCCAATTGCAACAACAACTGGACGAATAGTGACAATCGCATCTTCGATGCAGTGTAAATGACATCGAATTAACGTCTTGACTATCACCAATGGCACATACACTGAAAATCTATAATGTTCACGTTAAATTTATTTAGCTGTAATGTATTTTCATGTCGTTATTGTTGCAAGTTCTTTTAAGAATAAATTACATTTACCTTTTGCACTATCACGTTATACGTTACGACTAATAATTCTGAGATGTTAAAAGAATCAAATGAATAGGATATATGTTTGGGAATAGTTGTGTATAAATAATGAGTTTAATTCAATCAGTATTGGACAACTACACTTGTCTAAAAATAGCACTCTAGCCTGTTAAAAGAACACGTCGATTTTTAATGTCTCCTTTCAGAAAAGTTCGACAACCTTAACAGAGCGAGAGACATTTTCCTTCAACAATAATAAATTATACAAAGCATGGAAGACGAATTCGACTGAATCACGAAGACAATGACGTCATAACCGTGTGGCGATAACGTTGTAGAATCAAGTCTCCGGTTACTAACCATTTCAGTACAATCCTTTGTCCGCAAGTAAAAATAATAATATTGTTCTATTAACAATCGGAATTTTTGGTGATGGCATCAACATCGTGATAATCTGGTCATACATTACGAAGGAAATTATGATAAATATCGTGGGTGCAGGGGTATCTCCCCCACAGATCGAAGAGAGGCGGTGAATGGAAGAACCTTGTGACGGTTTGCGACCTGGCACAGATGACATCACCAAGCCGCGGAGGTGGAACGCTCCATCATACCTGCTGCTCTTATGGCATGTCCTGCGTCCAATTGTTTCAGTTGCCGACGCAACCTGCACAGTTACTGCAATGACTGGCCTTTATGCCGAAGAGCAGTTCAGTTTATAATTTACAGACTGCCGAAGTATAACATTTCATATTCTAAAGTCTAAACCATTCTGCTAGCATATGGGAACAATGATTTACATGATTCACGATAATTATGTAGAATGCAACTAACGCCAAACAAATGTTCATATTAGATAATAGTTGGTACATGTTTCATATTTCATAATGAATCATATTTTTCCATATTTTGCATGATTTTTTCCCCTTACATTAACAATTCTATAACCACCAATTATATTATGGGTAGGAAATTCGTTACACAACGCAGAACTGCACGCATTGTATTCTTCACCCGACATAATTAGGAACATTAAATTCAGATGTTTGAGATAGGCAGGGCATGTAGTACGTATAGGCGAATCCAAAAATGCATATAGGCCTACAGTAAAGTGTTAGTTGGGAGGCCGGAGCGAAAAATACCTTTGGGGAAGCCGAGACGTAGATTGCAGGATAATGTTAAAATGGATTTGAGGGAGGTGGGATAAGATGAAACTGAATTAATCTTGCTCAGGATAGGGACCGATGGCGGGCTTATGTGAGGGCGGCAATGAACCTCCACGTCCCTTAAAAGCGTAAGTAAGTTTGTACCAAAACAGTGGATTTCAGTTGGGTACAGCGAGGAGTATAGATGTCACCCGCGTCTCGCCCTGCTCCCGCTCGCTACAGACAATACGCAATTCACATAAACAACGCATAGTGGCATTCTGTGGAGCTGTGTACAATTGTGAATAGTTTGAAGAATATTGTTAATTTATATTAATATTTTAGGTTCTGAACAAAATGAGCTATTATTATTGTATTATTTACATAATGTTAATATTATGCATAATTCCAAAAAAAGTAAACTCATCTATTATTAAATAATAATAATAATGCAAACAGGAGTATGTAATATGTTTATTTTTTCCCGTATTATTCTTTCTTAAATGTTGATGTCTCGTGCTGCTATGCATTCGGTTGCGTTACAGTCCAAGTTCAACATCGGAATTACGACACGAACTTCCTATCATTACAACAGAAATGAAACATTTTCTTTAAAACAATTAAACTATGGATTTAATTTTATACGCTACATACGAGATACACTATTAGATTCACAAAGTAATTGTTCACCTGATGAAGTAAGAAATACTGTATCATATTTCAGATTTGCTCCAGTAACGTCTTTTGACGTAGAACGAATATTTTCAGAGTACAAATATTGTTTTTTTTAAGGACTATTCCTTTGATAAAATGAAAATGTTCATTGTTATTTATTATAATGAGGCTATAATCATAATAATTATAGACTTTGTATGTTATTTTTTGTATGTATGGGTAAATGTTTCAGAATGGGAGTTACGAAGTTAATAATTACAAATTATAGTTTTTTGAAATATTATTCGTTTATTATTTTCTTGTTCTAAGGCTGTGGACGATTGGAGCACATGTTTGGCTACCACAGTACATGTTTGTAGTTCTGGTTCACTGACATTAAGAGCTGTGTTACTATTTTTCATTCGGTAGAGATATAGTCCAAACTCATACAACTTAACAGTTTTGGTACCAACTTCCTAGCTCTGGTTATTATAAGGAGACAATACAGATGTTTTCCAGGAAACGTTTGAAAAGATCAAGCCACTCATTACACCGACATTCCGGGATTTCCAAGGTCAAGTTAAATCTTCAAATTCCAATTCAGAGTCATTGAACTCGTAGCGTCAATGAATTTGAGAAGCCAAAACAAAATAAGTAGTCACTATTCCACCTTTGCTCATTCTTTTGAATCCAGTAATCTTTTCAGTGTTGCCCTGTCTACTTACATAGTGCAGATTAATGTTTTAAACGGGTTTCAAACATGAATTTTGCTGTCTTCTTAATTTCTCCCATTTTTTTTAACTTCATGGGCTTACACAAAAAAATACAGAAAAGTTGCTTGTGTTGTACTGTAGCCAGTGTTGAGTCCAGCCAATGTAATAACTTTGTTGTATTCTTCACTGTAAAAAATTTAGTTTTCTGGTTCTTGCATTCAGGTAAGGATTTGATGATGCTGGAGAACTATTTAATTAAGCAGATTTATATATTTTATTTGATAACACATTCAATATAAAACTATTAATCTCTAAAGGCTTATTTTTTTAACAATGTTGTAAACTTGTTCCAAATAGTTTAAGAATCAAGACATTTATCTCATATTTTCGTAAATTCATATGTTAGTAAAACTCTCTTCATAATATGCCGGTGCTTAACAACAACAACAATTATTATTATATGTTGAAAAGTTACTTCCACAGAATATTCTGTTACATCAGATGCTTCATTGTAACATTTCACATGATACCATTAACACAAACTTTACTCCTAAGCAGTAAATAATTTAATTGTTCTCTCTAACTCTTCTTCGAAAGTTCGACTCTTCGCTTATCCCCGTTTTCTTAACTTTCTCATTATACGAGGTACAGAAAGAAACTTCTGCAATGTTGTAAAAACTCTATCTCGAGATTTTCCAGGAAATACAAGTTCTCAGTATCTCCTATAGAGATAAAGTGTTTTCCATCATTCTACCTGTCTACACCACGGATTTTGTTTTAGTATATACGAGTCATTTTATCTGAGAACTATGCATATCAAATAACAAGAGGGTGATTCAAAGGTTACATCACAGCATGTTGACTGGAAGGTGAGACGTGAAAGGACTGAGGATTTTCAACAAATTATACTCTTTCATACACCTTGATTCACAACTTTTAACACTATACCACTTAGGAGTATAATTTATGACGATCACTTTCACGTTTTAGTAGTGAACTGAGTTTATAAATACTAGCTGACTAGTTTCAGGTTTGTAAGAACCATCTTCAAAACTAGTGAGGTCCTTGCGTCCTCCGGTTTCTTCAGCTGTTTTGCTGGAGTACGTTTGTGTTATGTAGTATGAGTCAAATAGCGTGAGTGTTCTGAAATTCAATTGTGTTTTGAGGATTTGCTGTGGGTGTGTGTTTGTGTGTCTGTGTTTCGTACTGTTCTAGTGTGTTTAGTTTCCAGTTTTTAGGTTGGATATGTAGAATTTCCATGTCTGTGTCTATGTTGCTGTAGTTGTGATTGGCGTTTATTTTTTACCATTACTTACTTATGGCTTTTAAGGAACCCGGAGGTTCATTGCCGCCCTCACATAAGCCCGCCATCGATCCCTATCCTGAGCAAGATTAATCCAGTCTCTACCATCATATCCCACCACTCTCAAATCCGTTTTAATATTATCCTTCCATCTACGTCTCGGCCTCCCCAAAGGTCTTTTCCTTTAGGTCTCTCCAATAACACACTATACGCATTTCTGGATTCACCCATTACGTGCTATAAGCCAAGCCCATCTAAAACGCCTGGATTTAATGTTCCCAATTATGTTAGGTGAATAATATAATGCGTGTAGATCTGCATTGTGTAACTTTCTCCAGTCCCCTGTAACTTCATCCCTCTTAGCTCCAAATATTTTCCTGAGCACGTTATTCTCGAACATCCTTAACCTCTGTTCCTGCCTCACAATCATACAGAACAACCGGTAATAGGCCTATAATTGTTTCATAAATTTTACAGTAACCTAACTTACTACGGTATGCTACGTTTCGCAATGTTACAAAATGCTTGATAAAACCTGTCAATTGTGGTAACCTATTTGAATCTGACTTGCTATACAGACCTAGACTTTAAAGCAGTATCTATTAAATATTTCTACTGTATATACAGTATACACATTTATGTGAATAAATACTGACAATATGAATTTCAGAAGCAAGAAGTAACGATATGATACACTGGCCCATTTTTAGCACTGTCTACAGTCACTTTGGCCATAAAAGAGTCAGAAGCACTATTCCACTTATTTGCTATCCAGATCTCTAAACTACTTCAGTGCAGTGTCACAATGCACTGAGCACTCTGTATGAATGGTAAAGAAAAGAATATATATCACTTTCGAGAAAACGCCAAAAGTCAATATTTTAGTCTCGAAGGAAACATTTATCTTCCCAAGCGAAGGGGGAGAACCCTTTTCTTTTCAATCTATGGCGCATATGTCTGGAGAAGTTGGAAGTATTGCAAGAAAAGACTGTAAGCGTCAAACACATTCTTGGGATAAAGCAAACAAAAGACTCAAGATGCTGATCCCGGATCTTCCGGCAACGTTACTGTGGTAACCGGGAGTCAACAAAAACAATGACTTACGAGGGAGGCGAAACAAACCCTTGTATACGCGGTCTAAGAGACACCACGGGGTCTAGTTTAAGTGGCCGTCCGTTCTATTCATATGCCACTAGAGTCTGTGACGTCATATATGAAGCTAAGGAGGATGTAACTTGAATTCGTTCATGTACAGTCGTGGTAACCTCTAAAACAGATACTAGAGCAAATGGACCAACTGGTAGAACAATGAAGATAGCTCCACTTGTAGGCTAAAACTTGTTTCGAATAATAATAACAATAACAATAATAATAATAATAATAATAATAATAATAATAATAATAATAATAATAATAATTTATATGAAGAATTAGAGAGTTTTCGGCCCGTTTCGTCTCAAAACCTTTCACACCATCGTTTCAAGGGTCGACCCAAATTTCTCTTTCCTGTAGGACGGTACTGAAAGGTAGCCTTCGTAATTCTGGTGTCTGGCATACACTGGGCATTATTTCTTCAGATTATTGTATGTCTTCCAAGAGGGGCGTTTTCACAAAACTCGTTATCTACATTTTTTTCGATTTTGAGGTTTTAGCTTATCCTTATGGTTTTGGGTCAGGAGAATCCTATGGTGCTATCAGAATTAAGTTAAAGTTGGTAAGTATATCAGTAAATTGATCTTGAAATAAAAGAGATTTTTCAAAACTCGGTATCTATAGTTGTGTATTTTAGAAAAGAGCTCTCTTGAAAAAAACAAGATTTTGTAGATAGGCCTAACGAGTTTTGTGAAAACGCCCCTCTCAATTGGTTCGACACTTAATTCTTCTTTGATGTTGATATTTCTCTTATGAGATAATAATGTGTATTCTGCTACAAAATGGAGAAATCTCATTTTTGATGATTCAATTCGCCTTAGTTGATTTGACGTAAATGTTCCGCTATTACATCCATATACTGTACAATAGTAACGGCAATGTGGCGACTTCCTGCATTTAGCGTAATGTTTCGCATTTTATGTTTTAATATTTGTTATATTGTCACACAAAATTGTCTGAATCTATTTTATTTCAACATCTTCTGATCTTTTATAGCCGAAATGATATTTTAGATAACCGAACTCACCTATTCCATAATTTTTCTATATAATAATAATAATAATAATAATAATAATAATAATAATAATAATAATAATAATAGTAATAATAATAATACTTATTTGCTTTTAAGGAACCCGGAGGTTCATTGCCGCCCTCACATAAGCCCGCCATTGGTCCCTATCCTGTGCAAAATTAATCCAGTCTCTACCATCATATCCCACTCCCTCAAATCCATTTTAATATTATCGTCCCATCTACGTTTCGGCCTCCCCAAAGATCTTTTTCCCTCCGGCCTCCCAACTAACACTCTATATTATGCATTTCTGGATTCGCCCATACGTGCTACATGCCCTGCCCATCTCAAACGTCTGGATTTAATGTTCCTAATTATGTCAGGTGAAGAATACAATACGTGTAGTTCTGTGTTGTGTAAGTTTCTCCATTCTCCTGTAACTTCATCCCTCTTAGCCCCAAATATTTTCCTAAGGATCTTATAATAATAATAATAATAATAATAATAATAATAATAATAATAATAATAATAATAATAATAATAATGACATACAATGGCCTACATTTACTATAAATTGAGGCATGATAACGTAGCCAAAATGTTGAGTCGAAAACACCCCCTTAAATATACATTGTTAACATACAACATACCATATTATTAATATACAGTAGCTAACCCATGAAGGGTGCTCGTATTAATGAACAGGCTAACCTTTTTCATAAAATATATTAACAAACGTCTGTAACTTATAAATTAGTTGAACCTTCTCCACCAGAGGCTAGACAACTTGGTGGAAACGAAAACACTTCGAACTTTCTGTTTGATGTTTTTCTGGGTGGGTCGAATGAGATAATGACATGAATTAGGGGGAAGGACGAAAAACAAATATTGATTCAGGACAGCCTGGCGGCAGGCAGTAACGACCGTCTGCTCTCGTGGAGCATACACCACGTGTACCGAGCGCGAGCCTTCACCAGCCACGTGCGAAAACATTTTGATAGTCCCCCCCCCCCCACTGTATATGCAGACATGGCTCATACAGATTTATTATTAAAATGATAATGCAAACACAAGACGACTTTGTGTTGTAGTAAATGGGATTATAGATACTAATTATAAGGTCTACACGTGGTAGGCTATATGGGGAAAAACAATTAACTGTATACAGTTTCTAGGATGATGGATGTAATCAAAACAAGAATTTATGCCAAGTAACCACGGGTCGAAAGTGCCTTCTTATGCTGCTTGTACATTCCCGTCATGTCAGCATCAGCTCGCGATGTGTATTTCGCCCGCAGTACAAAAAGTCGTGCTCGCGAGCGTCTGTACTCTTCCTCTCTCTCGCTGCAAGAGGGAAAGGTATTACATAGTATTGCATGCTTTACTATGCCTATTGAAAACAACACAATAGCACGTGTTAGTGAAATTCTATAGTGTTTTATATATTTCTGTATTATGTTTGTTTAATTATTCCATTTTAAAATGTATAATTTATTTTGTTAGGGTGAAATACAAATTTATTTATGGGACGCTGATACATTTTTGTTCATTATACGATTGAATTACGTTAATGATATCAGTGTAATTGTGAAGACTATTAATTGACACTCAAATCACAAGACTAGTTCTAGAATCAGCAGTAGCTGTTATTCAAGTTTCTAAGCCGCAATCACAATGAAGAGGCATAATGTATAATGTGTAAAAAAAAACACATTATCTGTAAGAAATTTAATGTACAGCGACATTACGATATACACATATAATTCGCATGAACACAAGAACGTCGCGGAAGATGATAGGATGAAAATGATTGATGATTATAAAATAACATTTGAAACTATAAGTAGTTCAAAATTTTACTAAAATATAGAAAATCTAACTGGAAGTTATAACCCTGCGTTGTTAACAATTTTATTTAAAAGTTTTACTGTGGTTATTATTTATTTGTTTAAACTCCATCTCGCTCGTAAGTTTGCAGAAGTAATACCAAAAAAGTTGTTGTTGTTTTTTTTTAAAGAAGTTAATCTCAACAAAACTAGCGAAAACTACTCTGCCAGCTTCTCACATAAAATAATCCATTATGAGGATTGTTTCCAGCAAGACTGACATAGACGGAAATATTTCTAGAGAATGTCACAAAAATTTAGACGACTGAAACTTTCACGAATAAGGACAATCCCGGATGTTTGCATATGTGTGTAAAAATAAAAGAGATTTTAATTATTTTAGTTTTATTTTAAAAAATACGTCAACATATAAAAATCTTAAAAAGGTGTCAGGATAAAGCCTATTGAGGATTTATTTATGAATGGGTAGTGTCATTCACAATATAGTAATATTTTTAATTGTAATACAATGTGAAATAATTTTTAAGAATTATTGTCTAGTAACCTCCAAAGAAATATTATTTAACTTGCTTGTCGAAATACAAATTTCCTAAATAAATGATCCTATGAGGATTATGTACAGCCCAGTATTAACTTTACATTGCTGTAGTAACTTATTTTCTGTACAAAGTAGCCTACAGTAGATTCCTGACTGAGGGTCTTTCTTACGCTCACTCAAACCACAGCGCTTGCAAAGTGCACTCTAATACACAACAATTTGTAAACTTGCCCGTATCCTTGGCATACATGTTGTACACGATCAAATTTTCGTCAAACCAAACTCTTCACAAGACTTTTCAAGATTATACGTAAAGATGAATTTTTGGTCCTACAGAATATTTGATATAATAATGGTTATTAGAGGAGAAAAAAAAATTCGCTCCGGCGCCGGGGATCGAACCCGGGTCCTTGGTTCTAAGCACCAAGTGCTCTAATCACTGAGCTACGCCGAAGTTCAATCAACAGCACCGGATCGAATACCTCTCCTCTAGTGTTTTTTCCCCTTTCTGGCCTGATTCCAAGTTTGACATACAGTATATATATTGACATATATTAAATCAACCGCCATTCTACGCACTCAATTGAGTGACTTGGTGGCCGAGATTCCAAAGTAATATGCATTGTTGGGCGAAGAATCTATCTACGGAACCACTGTTACCATAACAGATATATACTGTTCTTAATTACTTACTGGCTTTTAAGAAACTCGGAGGTTCATTGCCGCCCTCATATAAGCCCGCCATTGGTCCCTATCCTGAGCAAGATTAATCCAATCTCTACCATCATATCTCGTGCCAGAGAATCAGTCCCATTCCGAGGCTTATTTTGAGATTTTGTAACAAGCTGTTTTTTACGGTGATAAGTTGTTAGCCCTTCGCCCAACCCCCAAGCTGGAGGACCACCCCTCATCGGCTGTCCACGACTGCTTATTCAATATATACACAGCAACCCTCCATATCTGGAGGCCGTCTCCTCGATACGCAACCTGAGGATGCGCCATGCCGTGGTGATAGGGACCCACAATACATGGACAGATATATTCTGTAGGACCAAATATTCATCTTTACGTAAATTCTTCGCCCAACAGTGCATATTACTGTGCAATCCCGGCTACCAAGTCACTAAACTGAGTGCGCTCTTTGTATAATGGCAGTTGACTTGGTATATATATCAATACATATGTCGAACTTGGAGTGAGATCACACAGGGGGAAAAAACACTAGAGGAAAGGATTCGATCCGGTGTTGTGGATTGTACTTCGGCGTAGCTCAGTGGTTAGAGCACTTGGTGCGTAGAACCAAGGACTCGGGTTCGATCCCCGGCGCCGGAGCGAATTTTTCTCCTCTAATAACCATTGTTTTTAAGACTTGGCAATACTTTACATGTTCCATTGTCAAATCACTTACAGTACTTTAAAGCCTTTGATTGCCTTGAAAGTAATGAAGAATCTGCTCTAATCTGTCAAAGACTTCACAATTCTTTGAAAGGGACTTACGACGTCAAGAACCACAAAAACATGGCCGTCTGTGAATTATATAAATTAAGCCCATCCCTGTACGAGAAGACCTGGCTTGGAATTATCCCAACATAAACTGCGAAAACTCGAATTAAAAGTCAAGTTTTAACATCGGTTTAAAGAATTACAGAGTAATGCGAATTTAGTCTACAATATCGTATTAACCAATCTCTGTTGTAATTCGAAAATCTTTACTGTATTCATGGCGAATACGATGCTCTACTTGCACTGTTCCAGAGTTCTTTAATGTTATTGATGCAATCTGACAAGCACGTCATGCGCCACGGAATATATGCAGTTACGCAACAACTGTCAATACCGAAGCACAACGCAAGATGAAGAATCCTCGCCGTTCTTATCTCGCATCCGTCTGTCACACAGACGCAATATTTCAATTTCCTTTGCAGCTAATCGGCGTTCTCTCCATTCTCTCATTAGTGGCATTTATTTCAAGTTATGCATCGTTGAGGCGATAAATATGTCAATGTTACAAGAGCCACAGATGATGAATTGCGCCAGCGTCACTGTTTAGAGCTCCGGAGAATCGCAGATGCTGACAGCTAGCGAGTATAAATATGTTTGTTTCCATGGTGAAACAGAATATCAAATATACGATCCTCAAGTTTCATAACAGAAAATCTGCAGTCCTTTAAAGCAATGATGGAGACATAAAAATTTAAAATAATATTAAATTTGCAGTTTTTCGAAAGTATATCTCACGTTGAAATAAGTTAAATTAAATTTGTAAATTATATTAAATTAAAATAATTTAAATAAATTAAATGGAACAAATTAAATTAAAGTAATTTAAATAAAATTAAAATAAAGTACTCTTTCATCGTTCGATGACGCAGAATATCTGCATGGAAACATCATATATGTAATTCGGTACATTAAATAATATATATGATATGCGAAGCCTGATGGCCTTAACTACGCCAGCAAAATAAATAAATAAATAAATAAATAAATAAATAAATAAATAAATAAATAAATAAATAAATAAATAAATAAATACATAAATAGATAAATAAATAAATCACTTTGTGATTTAAGACGGCACTTATTCCGTCGGATCCTGGCCAATCAGTCACTCATAACGGTACCTCCGCACATATGTGGACATTGTGCTACGTTCATAGACATCTATGATGCAGTGCAGAGGACAGGCTACTAGAAGGAACCCAAGAGGTGGAACTTAAACTGAGACGATTCGATCCGACACCGGGATGGGAATCCGGTGTGACTTAGTGGATAAAGCATCAGCACGTAGAGCTGAAAACCCGGGTGCAAACCTCCAGTGCCGGAGAGAATTTTCTCCGTTCCACTACTCTTTCATCGTATGATGAAGCAGAATATCTGCATGGAAACATCACACGTACTTCGGTACATTCAATAATATATATATAAAGTACATTAAAATAAAATAAATTGAAACAGCTAAAAATAAATGAAATTAATAATTAATACACATATAGTAAAATATAAATTGTTTTATTTAACGACGCTCGCAACTGCCGAAGTTTATCAGCGTCGCCGGTATACCGGAATTTTTCCCCCAGAAGTTCTTTTACATACCAATAAATGTACTGACATGAGCCTGTCCATTTGAGCACACTTAAATTAAGGGTGCTCACAGAGAGTAGCCAGTTATAGCAATTGCTACCGCTGAGATTATTATTTTTTTACGCGTTTCTTTTATTTCTCTCTACGTGCTCGCTAAATGTTTTCTCAAACCTTCGGTAAAAAATTCAACAAAAGGGAGTGCTACAAACTATGAATGCTTACGCAGGGTAATTTAGATTTCGGAACTGGCTGTTTTTCATGTTCAGTTTTCTTTTTCCTCGTCCATCCATTTCCTCTAATTTTCTAGCCATCTTGCTACCAATGAGATTGGATCCTGCGGGCGTCCTCGACTTAAATGCCTCGATCTGAGCAGGGATCGAACCAGCAATCTCGGCCACAGAAGACCAGCACTCTACCGACTGCGCCACCCAGGCCAACTAAGTATTCATATAATAATTAAGCAATTTTTTAAGTAAAATTTATTTTCTGCATAAATGTTTCTCTTGGGATAAGACGCTACAAAATTTAACTGCTTGTCAAATAGTTTTGAGTTACACATTTTTTAAAATGAGACATTTTCGAAGTTTATCCACTTGCACAAATTTTATGGGTATGATATACAAATTCATATAATTATAGCACATCTGATATATCCAGAAAACGATTTGAGTATTCGTTTTTTTTTTTTGTAATTTTTCATGAATTTTTTTGTTTCAAAAAGTTACCAAAACATAAAAAAAACGGTTCTCTATATAATTAATCATATTTTATAAACCATGTAGAAAAAAAGTCAGCTTGATAGCCTAGCTTCAAAATTTTAGAACTTTTTATTGATATATGTAGAAATGTGCTAAAATGAAGTGTCCGAAAATCACTTTCAAAGTAGGTTTATAGCTTACAACGCAGTATTTAATGATCGCAACCCTTTAAATACGTCATTACTGAGGGTCTGTAGATTTATTTTTTGCAGTAAAATGAAAAGTGATATTTAATCAGAAATGATCGGAATTTCACCTTAAAAAACAAAGTTTGCTGATAAAATCAATATAATTAGACCTATTTCCAATAGAGATGGAACATGGTAGAGCATTTAACAAGAATTACTGAATACAATCCGGAAATCGTAATATTAATAGAAACCATGAAAGAGAAAAATGGATTTATATCTTTGTAACATTTTGACGGTTTACACAACCTTAACAAAAATGTGACGTCATTTCTGGTCTGCAGGATTACAGATCTTAGTATTGACTCTGCTGTCATCAAAAGATAAGGAAACAAATCATACCCTTTCTCCTGCAATATCCCTTTCAAAATATGATGCAATATTAAATTATAGATTTTACCGGTGCGATTTCTGGTGGGTAAACAGTTCGATTCTGCAAGCTGAGATTTATAACAGTGAGTCACCTGTGTAGACAGCACAATGAGTCGACTCCAGTTATTCCTTCAAATAAGCGATTGTTTTATGGATCGTGACCACAGACGCCTTCTCCTCCACCCGAAGGTGTTAAAACGTCCAATTAACAAGCCGCGCTGCGTGGAGGCCGCCTACTCCACAACTTAACTATGCAAGCCATACATTAAGTCGCTTCAATTAGGATGTAAACGGGGCAAGAGGGAGGAAACTTTATTAATCCAAGTAGGGGGTCCACGATGAAAGATTATCTGGGGGGAAAATGTGACAAGGAACCGCTCTCAACAAGAAGAAAACTTTGGTGCATTACGGAGAGAAAAGCAACAAAAACTTGAAGGGATGTCGTAACATAAAGCTCGGGATCATTTATCTACACCAACTTTACTGGAAGTACGGATATCTGATAAAGGCGCAACCTCGCTAAACAACAAGAAAGTCGTTCGATATATTATTATTATTATTATTATTGTTAGAGGTCAGAGCGTGGTGCCGACAACACCACCTCATTCTGGTGCCGAGGTCTTGGAAAGCATGAGGCTCTACCGCCATACCCCCCCTCCAAGAGCCTTCATGGCATGTGACGGGGATACCTTTACCTTTTACCTTACGTTTTATTATTATTATTATTGTTTATTTAACGACGCTCGCAACTGCAGAAGTTATATCAGCGTCGACGGAATTTTGTCCCTCAAAAGTTGTTTTACATGCCAGTAAATCTACACACGTGCCTGTCGCATTTAAACACACTTAAATGCCATCGACTAGGCCGAGATCGAACCCGCAAGGCCAGCGCTATACCGACTACGCTACCCAAGCCGACTCCGAAATGTTAAATTTCACCAAGTTCATGGCCCATTTTCTCTGAAACCTTAATATGTAGAAACATGAAACTTTTACCACATATTACAAGAAGCCTATTCATGATTTAGCTACAAGTACATTGAGTTAATATAAAAACTTTACAAATTAAATTTTTTTATCGTGAAATTTAATTTTGGAGAGAAAAAAAGAGATAATTAATCAATTAATTAATTTTTTTATTTTTAAACTATCTAACATAGAAACATTTGCCTGTGTTAAAAGTAGGAAATACTTATGGAAAAGATGTGGTAAAAATTTGAGATTCGTATCTTAGGTAGAAGCTGAGGCATTGGATAATATGTTTAAAAAAATGTAATTTTTGTGAAACTTCAAAGTTGACAAGAAACATCAATTGACAGGTGCAACATAAAAAGATAAAAAGAAAGACTTTCCAATTTTCAAAACAGTAAGCGTCATATATTATTGTAATTCCTCAAGTCTATAGAATACAATGAGACAATCAAATAATTTTAAAATTTCATTTTTAAAGTTCCGAACGCTCTTAACTGAATGCAAATTGACTTCTACTGAATCTTACTGATGTCGGATAAAAATGCCAGGAGTTTGCAGAATAGTCTCTACAGCTTCAACAATGCGGACGACCAACTTTTCTGCCGACTGCCGTGTCTAACAGGGTCTCGTATATCACACGTTTCATATATATATCTATATATATATATCACGTATATATATATATATAATATAATAATATATATATATATATATACTTACTGGCTTTTAAGGAACCCGGAGGTTCATTGCCGCCCTCACATAAGCCCGCCATTGGTCCCTATCCTGAGCAAGATTAATGCAGTCTCTACATATCCCACCTACCTCAAATCCATTTTAATATTATCTTCTCATCTACGTCTCGGCCTCCCCAAAGTCTTTCTCCCTCCGGCCTCCCAACTAACACTCTATATGCATTTCTGGATTCGCCCATACCTGCTACATGTCCTGCCCATCTCAAACGTCTGGATTTAATGTCCCTAATTATGCCAGGTGAAGAATACAATGCGTGCATTCTGTGTTGTGTAACTTTCTCCATTCTCCTGTAACTTCATCCCTCTTAGCCCCAAATATCTTCCTAAGCACCTTATTCTCTAAACACCCTTAACCTATGTTCCTCTCTCAAAGTGAAAGAGTATATATATATATATATATATATACAGGGACATCATTTTATTTTTACTTCAATTTTTATTGTACCTGAGTTTTTGAATGTACTTCACTCCCACCCCTTCTACTAGTAAACTTCCAACCGTTCACGACTCAAAGCCGAGGGCGCGTAAGCAGTATTGAGTTAGGAGTATAGTACGTTCCAGAAATATGTTCGCGTTTTCCAGTGACGAAAGAGCTTTCAATATTGAATCATATTTTCGCACAGGTACTGTCGTCCGTTTGCCTACGTTGCATCCCGGTTTCCCCCACCTGCTTCTGTTCCAACTCTGTAAAGTATAGTATCTGGGCTGTCTTAGCTCTTTTCTGAAAACATTAATTTCTGTTAGGAATTGGACGTCTACGTAACATTATACAAGTGATTAAAATAACTTACATAAAAGGGCCTCCTTAAGTAATATACTGTCACGTGATTCACACCCCTTTCTACGACCCTGCAACAAAACAACTTGAACGGACAGTAGATAGCATTTCTAAGTAATTATATCTTTTCGGATCGGGCAGAAGCGAAGATTAAATTTACAGTACGTAAGGTACTCTTTTATAGAGTAGGTACAGAATTATTTCAACATGAGTTACTCGTACGAAGGACGAAACCGGTAATTGGAATTAGGTACAATAGTTTATAGTGTGATAATATGCACAAAAGAACTGAAGCCTGTATCGAAATGAACGGCCACCATCTTCAAAAATGTGTATAATATCTATATTATGATTATTTTTCAATTTAATTTCATTCTCTATATTGTACGCTAATGTGTTGTAACAGTACAATATACATTGTATAATTAATACGTCCGAATGGAGTGAGTAAAAACACTAAGTGGAAATACAGTACTGTATTTTGAGTAAACAAAAACCTAATGAAAATTATCAAATTCAAAATTGCGATATTTCCTAGTTTACATAAATGGATGAACTACTTTTCTTCCCTCCTATACCTAGTAAAGTGATTTGTATTTTACGCCAGTAGCATCGAACTCCAGTCGTGGAAGGGGTAGCAAACGGTGTTTCCTGTTTCAATCGTTAATAGAAAGGTATAGCCAGATTAATATTAAAAATGTTAGTAAAAATAAAATGATGTCCCTGTGTATATATATATATATATATATATATATATATATATATATATATATATATAAACAAATAAAAACTCTTCATATGAGTAGGCTAAACAACTGTAAGGTTGTAAGATGTATTTGGGACACACCTAAATTCTTCAGATACTCGTACAGAAGCTTCTGGATGCTCCTGTTGTATAACAACTTGTAGAGAGCTGTAAACAAAGTGTGTCACCAGATTATTTCCTGTCGATAAGTAACTGACTGTAAGTACAGTAGATAAGATGTAAATCGCTCTAAAAAAAAGACAACTTTCAACCTCGAAAGTTAACTGTGAACGATCTCCGTATGATATTTCTGGTCGCTACTAAACCGGACTTGCCACAAATATTGAACTCCACAGCCGCTGCGAATAAAATCATTTTAACACGAACACAAAACACTTTTCCGGATACTTATTCATGCATTTTAACGTGCATTCCCTTCTCACAGGATGCACACTTCCTTCCCTTCCCAGTAATTCATGCCTGGACATTCACACTCCACAAATGTTGATACAATTATTAACTTCCTTTTCGTATTTATACGCAAATCCAGTCCTGTGGTACTCGTGTTACAGGAAAATTACGCAACACATTTTCACAGCGTTTACTTTCACACATATTCATATAATTGCAATGAAATGTAGCTCTTAATATGCAATAATAAACGTCTTCCTTCTGTTCAAAACTACAATGTGTGAATCAAATTATCTGAACGAAATTACAATTACACTTGAATTTTAGGCGTCCTTGGCCAGTGATTAATGTGCTTGTATACCGGTTGAAGGAGACTAAATGCAGTTCTTTTGACAGACCAGTCAGGGAAGGGAGTTAAACATAAAACTCTAATATCACTGCGGTCGTTTGTGAATAGTTTTTCTAACATCCATACGTAATAGTCGCGTGTTTCAGAACAATTTTCGAAGATGTCAAGAATGTACTGAATCAGAACATCTCTTTTGACACGTCAAGATGCACTTCTATTCATTCTTAAGTTGTTTATAAACTTTCCTCGCTAAACAGGTTTTATAAACTAAAGTTACTACCGTAGAAATGACAGCCGATTTCGCGGTAACAGTACGAAACGTATAACCAAAGTGTTTACAGACCTTGAAATTTATGTACTGACCTGGAAACTTCGAAAAGTCTGAAATATATATTATCGATTGTAGCGATATTTTACTACTTAATTAACTTATTATTCCCAGAACATGAATTTTACAAGCAATCGAAAAGTATTGGGAATAAATTTGAATAAGGAACAGGCAGGATTCGAACCACCAAAGTCTTAGTTACCAGTCTATCGTGCTCTGGAGTGAACAAGGCTCTGAAATCAGCTACAAGGGTCGGTCCGGTTTTTTTTGTCACTACTGTACATGATTATGTCTCGTGATCAGAACATAGTACGAAATGGAAATATAAAAATTGAAATTTATCCTATGAAAAGGTGAAAAAATTCAAATATCTTGGAGCAACAGTAACAAATATAAATGGCACTCGGGAGTAAATTAAAAGCCTGGGAAATGCCTGTTATTATTCGGTTGAGAAGCTTCTGTCATCCAGTCTGCTCTCAAAACACCTGAAAGTTAGAATTTATAAAGCAGTTATATTACCGGTTGTTCTGTATGGTTGTGAAACTTGGACTCTCACTTTGAGAGAGGAAGAGAGGTTAAGGGTGTTCAAGAATAAGGTGCTTAGGAAAATATTTGAGGCTAACAGGGATGAAGTTACAGGAGAACGGAGAAAGTTACACAACGCAGAATTGCACGCATTGTATTCTTCACATAATATAATTAGGAATATTAAATCCAGATGTTTGAGATGGGCAGGGCATGTAGCACGTATGAACGAATCCAGAAATGCATATAGAGTGTTAGTTAGAAGACCGGAGAGACAAAAACTTTTGGGGGGCCAAGACATAAATGGGAGAATAATATTAAAATGGATTTGAGGGAGGTGGGATATGATGCTAGAAACTGGATTAATCTTCCTCAGGATAGGGACCGATGGCGGGTTTATGTGAGGGCGTTAATGAACCTCCGGGTTCCTTAAAAGTCATTTATAAGTAAGTAAATAATTACATTAAGTCCTAAAGAAAAACTGAAGTGATCCTTAATTTTTTTTAAAGTGCTTTACGCAATATGTTATAAATAATAGGGTTAAAACCTGGTGGAAAAAAAAAAAAACAAACAAAAACAAATATCTTGGAAAACCTGCAAAATCAATATATAGTAGAAGTCTGGTAACAGAAAATGCAGCTGAGCTTGCGGTGTGAGGGAAGGAACATATACGTAGAACTCTATACATAGATACTGTATTATATCATTCATTTATTCAATTAGAAGAACTCAGTTTTGAAGGAAAGTTCAAAATCCATATTAATGTTCAGTATTCCCTGCTTTCTTTCTTAGCCTTCAATTAGTCAATTCTGATGAACGCCTGGCTAGTTGCTCCTGATATCCCCTTAGTTTTACATAAAGGGATGGAGGTGTTTCATTATCTCATTTGGCATTTACTAACCTCCGTCTGGGACAAGAGCTTACATCTGTCTACCGGATTAAGAGAAGAAGCCGTGGGTGTATAAAACGGCGCGTAGGCCGACATTTGAATCTCGAGAGGGATGAAATGACGGGGCTAGAGGCAGCTACAGTGAGCTGAGCTTTAAAGTTTGTTCTGCTGTTGGAATTATCGAACCGCGTCGCTGGGCGAGGGAGGAATTACAAATGTGTTCAGTCACTTCTGCCAGTGACATTTCCGAAAACGGATGGTGACGTGATACGCAGCCGCCCCTCAGAAGCTCACGTTTTAATATTTTATCTGCTATCACGGTACTTCTGAATTAATGCAAAATCGATAAATACTATTCCTATACCTGGTAAGGTTTATCTTGTCTCAGTAGCAATAAAACCAAGTCCCTTCAAATGAACGTGGAGATTATAGGAGGGTTGTAAATTTTCAGGATTCCTTTCAAAATCTTGTTATTGTACAGGCTATCGGAACTCAGTTTCTTGAAAGACAAGCTCAGTGACGGAATTACACAGTATGAAGAGAGATATTTTGTTATTTTATTTTGCGCTACAGAACCTGTCAACTAGTCCCTTCCGACACTGGATGGATGGACGGCACCGCTCAACTCTCCCATCGCCATAACAACATACACGAAGTAAGACATCTCCTTTCTCTCTCTTTTCACAGTGAGACAAGATACATCACACAGCCTTTAGTCTATGGCGTTCGCAACCTTAGTGTCAAAGTGCACTGTGAAGTACCTTTGAAAAGCCTCAAAACAGAAGTCGAGGGTGTATGCCTGGAAACAGATTTCACTTAGTACGGCGCCATACGAAAAGTCGCTATGGGTCGCTAGTGACTAGTGTTGCCAATTTAGCTGCTTTCCGGCTAGATCTAGCTTTTATTTTTAAGCACACATAGCTGGAAGGAATTTAATGTAACCGTCAGCGGGATTTTTTTTAGCTCTTTTGTTTCGGAGGATCCCGACTGCGCGCAAGATAAATTTATACCTGTTTTAAAGAGCTCGACTGCGCGCGGCGGTCAGTTTTAGGTATAAGTCAATTGCGCGCGGCGATTATTCCTGCATTTTCCTTCCCTTTTTTTTGGGGGGGGGGAACTTAGGACTCTCTATGAATACTAGACTAGACGGCATTTCGGAAGGCGGTCGGCTGCTATATGCGTCGTAGCATTTCTGGTATGTGACGTCACAAGCTTATACAGTACAACCAATCGGAATCAGTCTATATCAAGTACTTCCCGAGTTCGTTTGTTAACGTGTGAGTGTTTCAATACATCGAATAAGTAAAACTAACATTTACTGTGTGTAAATGGAAGAAGAGACTGTAAAAAGACAAGTACTGCACAGCCAGGTGCGGAAAATAGTGTTTAAGGTGTATAATTATTTTAAAAACGTTGACGAGCAGAACGCTGCTGGCCATCTTGATGCTGGCCGCAACGTTGCCAACACGCAAGAAACGACTGCATAAGCATGTGGTGTGGGATTGAGAACCGTACAAAGAATATTGTTAGTGAAGGAAAGAGGGTTTGTTTGGTGTCATGCTTACACTAATCAACGGTTAAGGTCATTATTGTCTTTCAATAATAATGCACGTACACGTGAAGTACGATGTGGCAATGTTGTACGCTGCCTTGTTCTCTCTATCTTCTATCTGTCTCTCTCGACGCAAACGCTACCAGACTATCGCCTTCCGAATTGCCGTCGACTCTATCCTATTTGGCATTCATAGGTATGGTTACAAACGCAGTGTCATACGCATATCGAAATTAGTATAAGCCATTTGTCAAGAATTTAAAATATGCACTTAAATTATGTGACTTTCTTGTAATAATAACAAATACTCTTTATGAAATGCAATACTGAGATAATTCCTTGTGTGTATTTTAAAATTAATTCCTCTATGTAGTGTCTACGCTTTCCGCAGGCAGATTTAGGTTTGTAAATATCTGTATCATTCATTTTGATGTAAGTGCTTGTCTGCGTTTGAATGATAGCGTCTGTTAAGTCCGAAATCTTTGTGGAATGCCTCAGAAGCATTGGTTGTTCTTTCTGATGTGATAGTGTCAGAAGCCCAAATTTCTGGAGGAAATGCAGAATGAGAATCTATGAAAGAAAGTTGTTGTTAAATAATCTGCAAAACTTCTAATATTCTGATCGTTGGCTTTTATGCTCATTACTACTAATGCTCCCACACTTCTGTTACATGAGAAAGACTCCCAAGCATTTGACGTATTTTGGAACACCCGCTCGTGCGCAGTTCGGCAAAAATTGATCCTTTCGCGCGCAGTCGGTACCCACCTTTTTGTTTCAATGTTGAACGGTATCCGACATTTTTTTATGTGTTATGTTTCATTCTTGGAATCAAATAATCTTTTTTTTTTTTGCCGGTGAGTGGCGATTTCTCCCAACTCTTTCTTTCAAATTCAGGTGAAGAGAGAAGGAAAGAAGTATACTTTAACTGTAATGAATTTCATTCCGAACTGCAAGATCAAAATAAGCTAAACTTAATATATAGAGCAAAGGTTATATATATATATATGATATATATATATAATATATATATAGAGTAAAGGTTGGTAATACCGTGATACTTAGTTTGAGAGCTTATCACGGTTTTACTGCACAATTTCTCCACGAAAAATATCTTAATACGTTGACACAAAAAACCAGTCTTTCTCTCGCTCAGTAAAAATATAATAAATTGTCAAAGAAACTATCACGATATTACTCATATCGAATGCTTACATTATGTGATGAAGTAGCAATACTAATATTCATTACAAAATATGCAGACATTTATCAGCTGCTGGTGACTGCTTTTGTGCTTAGGAAATGAAAATTACAATTCGTATCTAGATTAAGTAGGTAGGCCTAATAGTTCGTCGTCGTTCCTGCAATAACTCCCATGTGCAAAATATTAAATTTATCAGTAGGAAGAAAAAACACATTTATTCTTTTATGGCAGTAGTGCATGCAGAGGAGATTGTGACTTCTTACATTTTCGAAAGAAAGAAATACAATTACATACAGAAGATTTTATTATTTGCTGTATCACTATTTAAGTTATTTAATACAGCAAAAATCTGAAAATCTATAAATATGTCACATAGGAGATATTGCAGGAACAACGACGAGTTACTTTATTGAAATAATTAGTATCCTTTAATTTACGTACGAGTACTGTTACTAATGTTTTCGGCAAGAGTTACAGCTTGGCTACTGGGATGCTTATCTGAGCGATATTTAAAATAATCAGCAGCCACAATCAAGAAAGTCACATTCCTTGCGCTCGTCTTCTGAGTAAAATGCCATTTCAATACACTATTGCATACTTGCACAAACAGCGCTCAACGAGCGCGCGCGCTCCTTCGGAGCGGGAGAGCCGTGTTTACCGCTCGCCGAAACGGAGAGGAAGATACGTTAGAATGATATAGACTTGCTGTAGGTAGAGAAGAGGGAAACAACCACTCAGTTATCTAGTGGAGTGCAGTGTTTAGGCCTATTCTCAGTAACTGTTTCACGTTGCTTACCTACTGCTACAGTACAGTATGGAGGAATCTAAAAGACGGAACATAACATTTAACGATTTACAGCTCGAACTTATTCATCTTCAATGTGACTTAAGGGCTAAAGATCGTTTGAATAATACTACTAGCCTGGTTGAGTTTTATAAGACTAAATATTAGCAATAATATCTAAGACTACACAGCTGGCTGTGAAAATGATTGCCATGTTTGGCTCAACATTTATATTTGTGAGCAACTGTTTTCTGTAATCAACTTTAATAAAGGCAGGCATCAAACATCTGTAACTGATGTTTCGTTACGATCAGTAGGCTACTGTTCCTTTCAGCTGCCAACAACATAAAACCTCGTTTTGATGTACTGATAAATAAAAATATAACAAAATGATATTGTACATTTAAGTAGCTATAGAATTTCTATTATTTCTGTAAAATAAATATTTCTTTATTAATTAATAATAGTCCAAGATAGCTTTGCGAACACTGAACGGGAATTCATTTCATAAACACTCTAATAGTATTTCCTTTTGTGTATATTTTGTACGAGATCACCCCTTCTTCCAGTCCACTCTTATACACAGCGCAGCTACTATCTGCATTCCGCTCATGAGCTGTGAGCCAGCTCGGAGAGCGCAAACCTTGTGCAGGCCTGCACTATAGCTACCAATTTTTCGGAATCGCTAGTATCATATATTTGAAATCTTCGTAAAACGTGCTTCCAACTTAAAACAATAATATGAACACATTATTTGTACTGCTAAATTTTTTTGTCGACTCATTATTTTCAAACAGCCTTACTTGGCGCTTCAATCCGTATTGGCATCGATCGTCTTTTAGCGACAAGCCACTTGCACTATCGCGAGCCAAGTTTGGTAAAATAGAAGCTGTGCGGTTATCTGTATGTATGTCACTCACTGATACAGCACGTTTCCCATCGCCTCAATGTCACGTTCTCCGTGCCACAACGCGGTGCAATTTCGTAACCATGGTGAGGAAACAAGTGAATGTTGGGACGGAACCACACGTCTAGAGAAATCACCTGACAAAGGGAGATGCTTGTAGGTACACTACAATGTTTAGTTGTTCGTCAGAAACCAAACAAAATATTCTGAATGAATGTCAATGAACTGATAACTGAAACCTACAGTGTCGATGAAAATTACATACAGTGTATTTTCCAAGTGATCCTCTTGACAAATCTACAGTTCGCAACAGAAACCAGTTGCCATTTATTGCTATTACAGATTGCGTGCATAACCTGTGGAGATGGACAGAGATTTCTTTGACGAAAAGTATTTCCACGCTGTATAGGACGGTAACTGTTGTAATGGAGTGGAATATTTCATTGCTTCACAAAAAATATCTACAATCTACAAAATGTCATTTCTCGTTCTGCATTCGATGGGCTAATTCTTCAAATAGTTCGTGTACAGGTACCGGTGCATTAACTTCTAGAAGTTTCACTGAAATAATTTTCTATTGGATTCAAATTCTATACGCTATTTCGTTCATTGAAATAGGGAGAGGAGTATACGACAAGGACGTCCTTTATCACCTACCCTGTTCACCATCTACTTGGAGGATATAGTGAAGACCTATTTTCAGAACATGGGAGGAGTGATAGTAGCAAGAAGAAAAATAAAGTGTGTAAGATTTGCTGATCATACGGCGTTGTTAGCAGAAAAAGAGATGATACTAAGGGATATGCTACTGGAGCTAAATGACAACTGTGAGCAGTATGGAATGAAGATAAATGCCAACAAGACGAAGACCATGGTCATAGGAAGAAAAGTAAAGAGGGTAACTTACGAATTATAAATGAGGCAGTAGAGCAAGTGGACAGCCCTATAGGAGTAAAATGAGCTTCTGCCAAGAAGTCAAAAGGAGAATAGCAATGGCCAAGGAAGCTTTTAATAGAAAAAGGAGCATCTTCTGCGGATCTCTGGAGAAAGAACTAAGGAACAGACTACTGAAGTGCTTTGTGTGGAGTGTAGCATTGTATGGGGGCAGAAACATGGACATTACGACGAAGTGAAGAGAAGCAAATAGAAGTTTTTGAAATGTGGATATGGAGAAGGATGGAGCATGTGAAATGGACAGACAGAGTAAGAAACGAAGCTGTGTTGTAAAGAGTGCGTGAAGAAAGAATGATGCTGAAACTGATCAGGAAGAGGAACAGGAATTGGTTGGGTCACTGGTTGACAAGAAACTGCCTACTGAAGAATGCACTGGAAGGAATGGTGAACGGGAGAAGAGTTCGGGGTAGAAGAAGATATGTTACGGTATATTTATTAATATTATGCTATGTTCTAATAGAAAATATTCATGAATATCCTTACAAAATCTTTGAAACTTAATTTTTTCACAGCTATTCAATATTTAACAAATTTGAACTTGTTTAATTTTGTATAATAAAAATGCTGTGACATTATTACATTTACACAAAATATATATATATATATACATATATATACACATATATATAAAACAGTTATTTGTATATGATAGGTAAGACACTTTATTTCACATAACAGGAAAATCCATGGAAACGATCAAATATATAGAAATATAAAGTTCAAGAGGGGTTCAAACCCGGTAACTCTCCCTGGGTACGTCCCTGCGCGTGAGGATGATATGAGCCGTTCAGAGCAAAAGTGGTGTAAGTCAAAATTGGGTAATGAGGTTTAAAATAAAAATTCTGTAAAATACAGCGCAAAGTAGCAATTAATATATCCTTCGTGCTATCCACTGACTACTAATAGTTTAAATAAATTGAGTATTAATTGCTACTTTGCGCTGTCTTTTACAGAACGTTTACTTTAACCCTCATTACCCATTTTTGAGTTACACCACTTCTGCTCTGAACGGCTCATATGATGAAGTATTTTCCCTTCCTTTCTGCACCTGTGAGAAATGGAATAGTAAAATTATGGAGAAATGTCAGCACGCTTTCGAAAAATGGTGAACTCCGATATCATCTATCCAAAAGCCGTCCTTTTCCACCAGAAATTCCACTACGACTCGCACAGAAAGTCGGTTATCCATAAATTAACATAGATCAACACAAATGTAAATGTGCGCCTCTCTACTTCAACATGCAGGCAGGATACATAAAACGTTCGCGTTCAGACTGCGACCTGATAAAGCACTTCAATAAAACTGAACAGCGCAGCGGATGAAATAAAAACGTGGATTTATAAGCGGCGCTTGGCATTATCACGAAAGTGAATGGCATTCAAGCAAATGGGTTATCTGGCCTGAATGTAGGCCACGACACGCAGGCTGCAGGAAACTGGACTCATTCTCACTAGTGCTTCAGTTCACGGACACGAAGAAATCGCCATGGAAACGAACGGTCTCATTGAGGCGCGACGCCATTATGTTTGTTCGTTCATTTGCGCAATGTCGCGCTTCACATTTTAAACAAATCACGTTCGGGGAAAAAATGTTATGAAATCTTCTTCCCGTTAAAGGTCTTCATGCAAATACTTAATGTCAGCGAAGCATGCAAACTGTGACTCAACAAATATTTTTTAAACAAAATCACGCATTTATATTATTTTGTAGTATGCTATTTAGAGGAGTGGTGTCGCCTCTATTTTCTAATATTCTACATTTATCACGACACTACATCCATGTAAGAAAGTTTATATAAATGTATATACGTTTATATATATATATATACACACACACACACTGTACATACAGACGTGGACAAATTATTAGCAAAATTGAACATTTTTATTATATATTTTTACAAAATATGATTCTTCAATTTAGACTACAGTTGACATTTTTGTGTATTTCAAATTATTAGCAAAATTGAAGATTAGTGTTGCATATTTTTCAAAATTTAACTCCTCAATTTGGACTACATTTGATGTTTTTGCATATTTACAAATTATTAGCAAAACTGAAGATTTTTATTGTATATTTTTACAAAATTCGATTCTTCAATTTGGACTACAGCTGACATTTTGGATATTTCCAAATTATTAGCAAAACTGAAGATTTTTGTTTTATATTTTTACAAAATTTGAGTCTTCAATGCAGTTGACATTTTTGTAATTTACAATTATTAGCAAAATTGAAGACTTTTATTATATATTTTTACAAAACTTGACTCCTCATTTAAACTACAGTTGACATTTTTGCATATTTCTCTCTACTGTAATGATGGAAATATCCAAAATTGTCAACTGTAGTCTAAATTGAAAAGCCAAATTTTGTAAACAAAATATCATAAAAATCGTCAATTTTGTTAATAATTTGTCCACGTCTGTATGTACGTAGAAGTAAACGCTAAATGTATAAATATGTACGCATTTGAGAATGTATAAACGTGCAGCCTACTTATACCGAACGTAGGCTATAAATGTATGTGTAAATGAGAATGCATAAAAGTGAACGTAAACACAAATGTATAAACGTGTACATAGATAGGCCTACGAAAATATATAAATATGTACACATACGAAAATGTTTATGCATACGAATATGTATAAATGTGTACGTGTATGAGAATATATAGACGTGTAGGTACGCATATGCAAATGTACGTATGTTTATACGAGAATGTATAATGTGCGTATGAGAATATATACACGTTTACGTATAGGCCATCGCAAATGTATAATCATTTACGTATACGAAAATGTAAAAACGTCTAGGTCTATACGAGAATGTATACACGTTTACGTACACGAGAATGTACAAACTTGTATGCGAGAATGTATAAATGTTTACGCATACGCACGCAAATGTATAAACATGTGCGTATACGCGAATGCAGCAACGTGTAGTTGTATGCGAATGTATGAACGTGTAAGTAAATGCGAATTCAGGAACGTGTACGTTTACAAGCATGTATAAATAAACGTACACTATATGTGAATGCAGAAATGTATACGTATACGCGACTGTATAAAGGTGTACGTAAACGAGAGAGCAGAAACGTGTATACGTAATACAGAGTGACCTAAAAGTCTGGACACCAAGGTAATAATTTTTCTTTTACTGATTATGAGTTTGTCGAAAGAACGTATTGAATTGGTACCGGTATTGCTGTGCAGACGTGAGAGGTGGTCATATCGACAGATAGATGCTTTCAATACGTCATGCAGAAGAGCGCTAATTTCTTTTGGCACTGTGGGGACGGTGGTCAGAAACTTCAAGGAAACAGGCAGTGTCTTGGGCAAATGGACGACGAAACGAGAGAAACTATCATTGCTAAAGTCATAACTAGGCCCAAAAATAAATTCGAAGGACATCCTTGGAACTGGGCGTTCCTCGAGAAACCGCCAGAAGGATTACAAAAAACGAGAATTTCCGTAACTGGATTGGGAGACGTGACCGTATGGAGTAGCCTTCCCGCTCGCCAGACATTAGTCGTCCTGATTTCTTCTTCTCGGTTATGCTGAAGGAAAATCAGATACAGTGACATCAAAAACTTTTTCCTTCATTTTTATTGTACCTTGTTTTTAACTAAACCATGCAGGCTTTGCTTAATAATGAATAGTTGCCATGGTAATATTTTACACTGCATAGGTACAATCAGGACATGATTAAAATATAAGGAACAAGTTCTTGATGTCACTTTATATGTATCATATGAAGGAACTCGTCATCAATAAATGTGCTAGGATCGACGGAAATGTGAAGTTACGGCATCGTGTTCATATGGATCTCGTAAAGAGCGTCGAACTTCATTATTCGAATGTATAACGTGTACGTACATAGACGCGAATGTATGAATGTGTACGTATATGTGAATGTATGAACGTCTTTGAATGCTTCAGTGTATGAATGTGTAGGCCTACGTTACTTGTGCGAGTATGCATGTATACTTCTCTTCCAACTGTTTTTTTTTCCTGCTCACAACTGTATGTATGTATGTATGTAGCACTTAACGATTAGTTCTTTCTCTGTGATATTGGGTGGTATGCATAAAGTTATAGTATTAACTTATGCTTTTACTGTAGAAGATTCTTGAAGTAGAAGTATATACTTCGTTTTCTATGCATAAACCTAATACTACTACTACAAAGTATGTACTACGCGGCGGTAGTATAAACTTCGAGAGTATTCAATTGTTATAGATTATCGATTACTTCGGGTTTATCAGCTAAGATTCGTTAGTTTTCGCCTTCCGTGTATTTATAATAAATTTTTTATTGGTGAAATTCACTGTTATCCTTAAAATTTAGTTGACTTAACAACAAAATGGACAATTACAAAGAAGTGAGAATTATAAAGAGAGAGATATGGAGAACTGCTGTTTGCTAATTTCTAAAAGAATACCCAGCATTACTGAACAAATTGCTAACTCCTGCCGCATGAAGTAACAAAGAAAAAGCCATCCGGGTTATGAACGTTGAGGTGAAAGTTTGCAGTGGTAAAAAAATTGACGAAAAGCGAATTATGAAGAAAATAAATAACATGAAAAGTAAGAAGTCAAAATCGGACGGATCCAAAATGTTGTTCATTAAATTGACGTGTAACCTAAATATTGTAGGCACATTGAGTTTTTTCACGTAAATTAAATGTACCGGTATTATAATTATACCTACATCACAGAATCATTTTGCTAAAAATATATTATTTTTAATAATAACAAAAATCAACCAACAGAATTCCAGTTAAGTTATCTCAGAATCATCACTTGAGTAGTCCATTACAAAAATTGATCATATGACATTTTTTATTTATAAAATCTAAGATATAACTTACAATCGCGTTCTGATGGTTCTCGTCTTTTCTTGTAGGATTTCCTAGCGTAAATTTACATAAATTCTGCCATTTTAAACAGTACAAATGCTTATGGTGAGCTAACAAAGTCTCAAACAGGGCAAACTACGATTTTTCTTAGTTTATACTTAAAAGTAGAAGTATAGCCTATACGTCTTGTTACTCATACAAATAGTAGTTTATACTACCAATTCTAGCACAAGCTAAACACGGCCTTCTAGATCAACTTTCTGCTACGCAGGAAAGAATTTACTATGAGTTTTTATACATAAAGATCGTAGTATATACATACGAGGCGTGTTCTTAAAGTAAGTTCCATTTTCAATTATAGCTGTCGCATCGCTGCAATCGTTATTTTGCGCATACGTGTTTTCTTCTTCAGTCCTCAGGCAAGCTGTGCATGCAGTTTTAGAGCTTCAGTCCGTGTGTGTGGTTAGTTGTGATCAGCTGAAATGTTTAAAGTGATCGAGCACCCCGCCGACTGTGAGATGCAGTCTGTTATCCGCTTTTTGAATGCGAGAAACATCAAACCAGCTGACATTCATCATCAACTTTGTGAGTTGTATGGTGATGATGCCATTAGTGATGGAATGGTCAGGAGATGGGTTAGAAAGTTCAACGAGGGCCGCATCTCTGTGCATGACGAGCAGCATACGGTCGGCCATCTTTGATCAATGACGATTTGGTGCGTGCTGTCGATGAAAAAATTCATGAGGACAGGAGGTTCAGAATTTCTTCGCTTTCCTTGAATTTTCCACAAATGTTGCGGAGTGGTTCGCAGGCGGGTGAATTCTACAATGAGGGGATAGAAAGACTTGTGCCACGACTCGATAAATACCTCAATAATGGTGGAGATTATGGTGAGAAGTAATTGAAGTGTGGGGAATACAATGCTACAAAAATGGTTTGTAAATATTTTCCCGTTTACTTTCTACACCCTTTTGGAACTTACTTTAAGAACACGCCTCGTACAACGAAAACCTTAGGAACAGCATAAACTTTAACTTTATGCACACCACCCAATGCCTTACAATTTCATTGGGAATAATGTGATGTTTTCCAAATAATGTCCTCCTCCACGTGTTTCTAGAGAGTTTCTACTGCTTTATTCATTCGTAAGCTTCTTAATCTTCGCCAATTAATGCTCTGTACCACTACTCGTGAGGAGCATGTAAACAGAGTACAACCTAAAGAGGCTTTGAGCAGCTACAGTTTATACACGACCGCTTCAGAATGCAATGTGTCTTTAAAGAGAAAGTAAACAAGTTAATCAAAGGGATTTTCAATTGCAGGTTTTTGTGTGTCGGCACATTGAAACAGTATGTACTCTAGTGATGTAAGGGGGAGGGAGGGCGACACGGGTGAGATGGCCGACTGCCACCGTGACGAAACTCGCTTCAAACATTTCCCGTACTAGTGGAAATTCCAATCGCAACTATAATGATAAAGAGCACAAAGATATGCACAGTGCATTCCATAAATCTGTGCAGCTTATCAGCTGACCATAAAGAATGTACTGTAAAATACACAGAAATAATAGTATTAAATATAAGTGAAATATATTTTCTTAATTGGTTATTTTTCGACGCTTTATCAGCTACTATGGTTATCTAGCGTCTGGATGAGGTGAAGGTGATAATGCCCGCGAAATGAGTCCAGGGTCCAGCGCCGAAAGTTACCCAGCATTTTGCTCTCAATGGGTCGAGGGAAAACCTCGGAAAAAAATCTCAACCAATTTGTCCCAACCAGAATTTGAACCCGAACTCGCTCATTTCACGGTCAGGCATGCTAACCGTTACTCCACTGCACTGGAATCATAGTGATATTAGTAATAATAAATAAGTGTTAATAAATAATAATCGACCACTAGACAACTTTGCCAACGAGGATGATTCTCAGACATTTTTATATCATACGCTTGCAAATAAAAATGTTTCCTGGTGCCGTACAGTCAACCAGGTCACTATTATCTGTGCTTTTCGAACTGACGGCTCAAGGTCAAGCAATGGACTGTATTTGCCATGTGTGCTTACCCCAATCCTGGACCATTTTCCTCAACTAAAGTGAGCTGGGACAGCCGGAATTACCAGTGCTTCAGTTCACAGTTTTCGGTTCAGTGACTCGTGCGTGGTTTGTACTTTTGTGCGTGACCTTGATCCGCCAGTTCGAAATGCACAGATAACAACTCTGTACTTTCAAAACGAGTTTTAATATAACATAATATTATGTACTTCAATATAATAAAAACCAACTTATTACCGATTGGAGATGAGGTCGCTGCTATCGCTACAAACAGGAAACATTCAACGAGTTCAGTAGTTCGGACTCCAGCCGTCGGTAATCGGAACTTGGCTGGTCTATACAATTATTATTGAAAGTACAATATTGGCAAAGGAAAGTGATAAAAACAAAATGCTAGGGAGATGATGAAAACAAATGAAGGGTACACGGGAAAAACGAACAAGGTCACAATTCTGTTAAGGGTAATGTCGTTATCTAATTCACTGTATTACTACAAACTTGTGTTATTTTTACCAAAATTGGTAAAGGAGAGTTAAAACCACGGATACACTCATCATTTCCTTCGTTTCAAGCAGAAACACCAATAAATTTTGCAGTAATATACTGAAATAGATCATTATCTCAGCCTTAATGGAAATGTGACATTGTTCGTTTTTCCCGAGTACCCTTCAAATGCTAGGGAGGTGATAAAAATTGTAGAATAAGCAGCCATGATTGGTTGAAACACGTCGTACCATACCGTTTTATTGCTCAAAAGAAGTATGACGTAGTAAAAGTGTAATAGTTGAAACTTGCAATCCCAATACAGTTGATGTATTTTGTTTTCTAGTATAGATTGAGGAGTAGAAATTATGATTATTATGATTATTATGATGATTATTATTATTATTATTATTGAGAACATGGTACGCAACGGTTATGTGTAACTTCGTTTCGTGAAGCCAAATTTTTAACACAAGTGCCGTCTAAAGCTGGAGTATTTGTCATGGTGGCATTGTGTTATCATAGGGGGAAGCTCTGTGTAGTGCAAACCTACATAACACTGCGAAACGCATTCAGAACCACAAGTTACGAACTATTTTCTGTTAGGTCCAACCATTAAATGAAGTCTTTGTAAGTAAAAGACTGAATACGTTAGATTGCACATAGCCTACAAGGTGAACGGCATATACGTAAAGCGTGTAACGGCAACTGACAAAAGATGAAATAATAAAAGCGTGTTTGGCTTCAATGTATGTCTTTTGTTCGTGTGATTTCAATGAGGCAGCCTTTAAGTGTTGACGTCATAGTAAAGACAAGTCTGATCCACGTTGCACTGCCAGGAAGCTATATTAGACTCGCAGCGCCGTGAACGAAATATTTAATAGTCAATGACCGGATCCAAATACAGCATACGACTACGTCAATTCGTAGTCCAAAATGTGTCAGCAGGACCTGCCAGAACTCTCTAAGGTTCCTACGATGATCGTAATCATTCTAGCTTAGCGTGTTCTTTGTTGTTACAATAATATTGTTCATAAAATTCATTCCTTCATTGTTTTCTATCCAAGGGCAGGTCTTTCACTACAAACCCAGCATTCTCCAATCTTTCCTATTTTCTGTCTTCCTCTTATTCTCCGAATATGATCCATATATCTTAATGTCGTCTATCACCTGATTTCTTCTGCCCCGAACCTTTTTCCCGTTCCAGTGCATCCTTCAGTAGACAGTATCGGGTATACGTTTTGAGCACAATGGTCAGAAATACTATTTGCGCTTACATCGATGTCATTCTAGATGAGCACAAACAACAGTAGAAACGATTCTACGAGAAGAGCACAGGCCTAGAGTGCATTTCATTCTAAATTCAATAATAATTTTACCAGCCCACATCCAAACGTATCTGCATTTTTTTTCATTTTGGTTCTAAAAGGAATACAGGCGGAGGTATATAAGAACAGCGTGTAAGAGGGCCTTAGACTAGAAATGTTTAGTTTAAATGTAGTTCTGTTTATAAGTATGCATAAGAATGCAATTATTTGACTTATTTGAACTGTTGTAGAAGCGAGGTGAGTCAGTGAAGTTATGGTTTTACAGTGCAGTGAACAGTTCCGATCAGTGATAATTTATAGCGTCAATGAAATGTGTTCATAGTGTCAGTGAAATGTGTTACAAGTGAAATGTGTGCTAAAGTTTGAAATGCGTCAGTGCCACAGGGAATGAGATGAGAGTAAAGTGAAAGACTATTGAAAATTATTAGGACCTATACATAATTATGTAAAAATTAGGTTTTTATTTTATGTTTTATTATTATTGTATTAAATTGTATTGTGTATTCTTATTGTATTGTGTATAAAATTGTATATGTGTTGTAAATTTTATTATGTATTGTAGATTTTACTGTGTATTGCTTATCATTTTAACTGTGTATTGTTAATATTGTATATACCAGGGGTGCTTGCCCACTTGCAGTGTAAATATTACAACATAAGAAGCTGCAGTGGCCAAAAGAAATCCGCTCGACGAAACATAAAAAACTAGACATTTTGACAGATGCATTATTAAAATATAAGACAGGAGTAATTTCTCGTTTAGATTATTTTAATAAAGATCTTTTTAATTAAAACAGTTGCATGATTTTTTAATTTTGATCAACATGTTTAACCTTACCAGCAAAATAGTTTTGACCAACATTTTTAACCATAAATTACCAGCAAAATCAATGCTGTCCTAAGTCTGTAAAAAAATGGGAAGACGAATGTGTCAAATTTTTTGGGCTCAACGCGAATGAAATTTTCGATTGTTTGTGCTCTACTCGAATAAGAAATAAGGGTTGTTCAGGTATATTGTGCTCGATTCGTATGCGCCCTAGTACCTTCTCAGCCAGTGAACCAACCAATTCACACAGATGAAGTGCGCCTTACGTCATTGTTTCTGCAGAGGTAATTCGAATACCTACATAAATACTGTTAGAGCAGCTGGCTACGGACTGGAAGGTCCGGGGTTCGATCCCAGGTGGTGACAGGATTTTTTTCTCGTTGCCAAACTTTCAGAACGGCCCCGAGGTTCACTCAGCCTCCTATAAAATTGAGTACCGGGTCTTTCCCGGGGGTAAAAGGCGGTCAGAGCGTGGTGCCGACCACACCATCTCATTCTAGTGCCGAGGTCATGGAAAGCATTGGGCTCTACCTCCATGCCCCCCAAGTGCCTTCATGGCATATTACGGGGATACCTTTACCTTTACCTTTTACATAAATACTGTACACAAAAGATTCTCTGCTGAGGCTACAAATTTAGCAGACATGGATTCAACTCCCGGAAAAGAAGATTTGTTTTTGCACGATCGTGTTTTCTGTTGTATTTAGAGCTATTGCTGTTAGGCATTGAAACTTAGAAGTCCCACATAGAAACTTGTTGCTAGGGAAACCATTCTTCTTAACATAAAACCATAACGAATAGAAAGAAGAAGTGTGCGCACTCCTATCTGTTCAGCATTGTCGACGGTGACCAAGAGAATTAGTGGCGCTGCGATCGGTATTGCTCAGTTGGAAGCGAATATCCATAAAAGAAGCAGTAGAGTGTTCGTTCATTTCGTTTGCTTTTTTAGTGTAATTAAGTGCGTTAAATACAAGAAGCAGTAGAGTGTTCGTTCATTTCGTTTGCTTTTTTAGTGTAATTAAGTGCGTTAAATACTTTAAGTGCCAATACACTAATCTGCAATTATTCGTACACGAGTGACAAGTGAGTAGCTCTCACGATTTATTTATTAAAGGACGAGATTATTATGTTTTTGTCGTGTTATATTTGAAGCAATACCTTCGTGTTTTGTTCCGGGTTGTAGGGCGTGCGTGTTTCATTTGCTTATGCAAACAGAACAGACAATAAAAGAAAAATTGAGCGATGGAATGTGGGGCGACATATTTCACGAGTGCATAAACAGTATTACCTCAATTGTAATTCAGCCACCGGGAACAGGATTTTTTTTATTGGGTTATTTTACGACGCTGTATCAACATCTAGGTTATTTAGCGTCTGAATGATATGAAGGTGATAATGCCGGTGAAATGAGTCCGGGGTCCAGCACCGAAAGTTACCCAGCATTTGCTCGTATTGGGTTGAGGGAAAACCCCGGAAAAAACCTCAACCAGGTAACTTGCCCCGACCGGGATTCGAACCCGGGCCACCTGGTTTCACAGCCAGACGCGCTGACCGTTACTCCACAGGTGTGGACCCGGGAACAGGATGCTGCTTGGATCATGCCATGGATATCATACCGAAACTAATTGTTCACTATATGAAATGTCGGTTCTTCTTCCGGACGAAACAAATCCGACGAGAACTCCAAGCTCCGAGAGCCGCCAAATCATCTCGTAAATTCTCCAAAGTGTCGGACAAGTAACTGTTGGTGAGTACATATTGCATGCCTACAAGCAGCCCTAAGTTAAGTTTTACATATTAAACTATTATTTGTTTTACAGTGTGATGTATATGAATGTGTTTTTCTTTCAAATAGTCTTAATGTTGTAAGTACAATGCCAGTTACGTACGTATATGGAGCGAAAGGTAAACAGTGCAACTTACGTTAAACGTATTTACGTACTTACACACGGAACAGACTGAGCGAACTCTGCACTAGCGCCGCGTGGTATCGGCCGTTTGAATTAACAGAGTGCGACCACTACTTCTTTCTATTCGTTATGATAAAACTATACTGAAATAGACCCATTAAGTTACAGTGCACTTATTGTTACTTAGTTACCATTAAGTTACAGTGCAGTTTTGAGAAGGTTTTGTAATAATATTGCTCTAAATTTTCAATGCAAATTATATTGTATTTGTAATTTAAAAAAATATGATCGTGCATAAAAATGTTGTACAATACACGTTTGTGAAATGCATTACAAAATCTCGGAAAATGAAAAACTCGCTTTGGTATTTTTCAAACTTTTCCTCGATTTTGTAAAAAGCACTTTCCAACCTTGTATCGTAATATACCGGATACTATTTTCTTATAGGACCACCAGTCTTGTGTTGGACTTGTGTTGTCTTATGCAGTGACCCTGAGCCAAAGTAATCGCATTACCAGCAAGTCCGCTATTAATGAATTGTTAGTGTTACATGGTAGTCGAAGAGAACAAATCTGGCAAAAATATTGTAACAATGAGGATATTATTCTTATTGAAATTATTACTAAAGTCCGAATTTTATGTAATTAGTAATTACATATTCTGTCCTTATATATGTAGCTATAAGAGAAGCTAAAATGTCGGCGAATCACAACAAAAGGATCATTATTTCGAAGTTTTAAGTTAAACATTTTTAAATATTTCGGTGTATAATAAATATTTTGCCATATATTACATATTTTGAAAGACTATACTTTTTTCACCAATTTTTCCTCCTCTTAATTCATAAGTTTTAGGTTTCAAAATTGTCATCTCTAATGTATAAAATTATTTAATAATTGAAAATAATAACGTAGTCTCTAAAAAAAGTGCATTCCTTTACAGTTTGTGTATCCCTTAAGAAGTAAGGGTAAAGTAGGCACAAATACCATGAAGTCAAAATTAGAAGAGCATTTAAAAACTAAACTTTACAGTATGTGACAAATAAAAACACGCTTAGTGGATAAAGAAAGTTATCTTACACAAGTGGTGCTGGAATCATTTTCGTTTTCTATCAATGGATTTAATAAAGATTTGTGTATGGCAATGGTTCCTGTAAATGTACCATGGTATTAACTTAGAGTGCCAAAGTTTCAAGCATTCCTACGCAAATACTGCAATTTCAATATTCCAGATGAATCAACACTACGGGAATTTTTTTTATTAGGCCTACAATTATACTGACACAACAAAGAAGATTAGAACTGAACTTGGTGATTCCTACGTATGGGTTGCCGTTGACGAGACAATCAATGACCGCAGAAAATACGGAAAAGTAAATAAATATTAATTGTGCCTCCATACAATAATTAAATGAAGTTGAATCACATGTGCACCTGTAATTTTTTATCAGTGTGCAAAAATACATCTAATAAAGCTTAGATTTTAAGTTACATGTTTTTTACTTATTACATATTTTGCCATTTTAGCTACATATTTCTTATTTTCATATTACATAAAATCCGGGATCTAATTATTACCTTCCATTATTTCGTGATGATGGCAAAAAGATCAATAATGACACTAACAAAAGCAATATGTTTGAATGCCTGCAGCTCTCTCCCATAATTTCTTGCAAACAGAGATTCGGTTAAGAATGCAAGTATTAAGAGATCCCCACTGTCACGTTTGCAGCATTACTTTATCTCGTATTATACGCTAACGCAAATGCAGCAGATGTTACCTTAATGGGAAAAGGAAGCTTTAACGGAACGTTTTTACGTATTCATTATTTCTGTCGTAATAACTGGGAAATAACTGGCCCTTCATTATTTTGTTCGCTTTTTGCTTGATGTGAACGAGGTCATGGTCAAAGGAATACCACAATGGATTAGCGTTTCACGAACCTTCTTTACGTCACTTGCCAAATAAAGCACTTGCATATGCGGAAAGTGCTGAGAATTCCACAGGCAATGCAAATAATGACAGTGTGTAACCCGGAACCGCGACTATGTTACCTGGTAACGCTTTACAGAAAAGCTGAACAATGGAGCTTAAAATTATTTCTTAGCAATACTTGGAACCGTGGCTTAAAGACCAAGTTTTCGTGTATACTGTATTTGTGCAAAGCAATATGTTAGATCTTTGAAGTAGGCCTATACAAGAGTTCCAACAGCATATTCCAGACTATTAATTGTACCCAAATGCAACGTAGTGATGCTTCAGAATATATAATGTGTACTTTGGAGGAAGAAAAAGAGGGAGAGGAAACGAACGATGTAGAAAAAAAATACATGAAAAAAATAGCAGAATAAATAGGAACAAAAATAGAAAAAGCGCAGAGAATAAAAATAATGTAGGCTAAGAAAAAGGACATAGGAGAAGGAAAAAAGACGCATATGGAGAAGAATGAACGCATGGAGAATAAAAAATTTAAAGTTAGAAAAAAGAACAGAGAAATATGACGTAGGGGAAGAAAAAAAGCGCAAAGGGGAAAATGGACTAGGGGGAAAAGGAAAAATGGACTTGAGGGGAAAAGAGAAAAATGGGCTTGGCGGAAAATGAAAAATGGACTAGGAGAAAGGGGAAAATGGGCTTGAGTAAAGGGAAATATGGACTTTGGCAAAGGACAAAATGGAATAGGGCAAAGGAAAAAAAGTGTCTTTGGGACAAAGGAAAAAAAGATTAACTAGAGAGAAAGGAAAAAATTGGATGTGGTGAGAGGAAAAAATGGAGTTGGGGAGAGAAAAAACTTGACTTTGGAAAGGAAAAAAAGACTTGGGGGAAGGAGAAAGGAAAAAAAGGACTTGGGGAAATGAAAAAAAGAACTTGGGGAAAGAAGAGAAAGTACTTGGTGAAAGAAGAAGTACTTGGGGAAATGAAAAAAAGACTTATGGAAAGTAAAGAAAGAAAAAGTAACCTAGGGAAAAAAGGGATCTGGGGAAAGGGAAAGGGAAAAGGAATTTGGGAAATGAAAAAAGGGACTTTGGGAAATGAAAAAAGGGACTTGGGGAAATGAAAAAAAGGGACTTGGGGAAAGGAAAAAAAGGGACTTGGGGAAATGAAAAAAGGGACTTGGAGAAAGGAAAAAAGGGACTTGGAGAAAGGAAAAAAGGGACTTGGAGAAAGGAAAAAAGGGACTTGGGGAAAGGAAAAAAAGGGACTTGGGGAAAGGAAAAAAGGGACTTGGGGAAAGGAAAAAAGGGACTTGGAGAAAGAAAAAAAGGGACGTAGGAACAGAAATATACAGAAGGGAAAAGCAAACAAAGATGATGCAGTACGAAGATACACAATGCAGAACTGCATGCAATGTATTATTCACCTAACATAATTAGAAATATTAAATCCAAACGTTTGAAATGGGCAGGGCATGTAGCACATATGGGGGAATCCAGAAATGCATATAGAGTGTTAATTGGGAGACCTGACGGAAAAAAAAATCTTTGGGGAGGCCGAGACGTAGATGGGAGGATAATATTAAAATTAATTTGAGGGAGTTGGGATATGATGCTAGAAACTGGATTAATTTTAAATAAACGAGGAAAAATTGTTCCGGAGCCGGGTATCGAACCCGGGACCTTTGGTTTAACGTACCAACGCTCTACCACTGAGCTAAAAATCGGGCGGCTCGAGACAATTTTTCCCTCGATAATTATTCAAATCAACTTTGAGGAGTTATACCTGAAAATCTTGATTTGGATTAATCTTGCTCAGGACAGGGACCGATGGTGGGCTTATGTGACGACAGCAATGAACCTCCGGGTTCTCTAAAAGTAAGTAAGGTACAGTATGAAGAATATGGAATAATATAAATAAAAATGTCCATAGATATTGCATAACCATCAAATAAGACCCCTGGGTTAACGAATCATTCCTGTTTTACGATGAAGGCGTCGTGCACTGATAATACGATGTATTATTTGAGTATACTGAAAATTTTAGCCGTAACTGTTATCCTAACAAAATCTATTGTCGGGCGACAAACAGTCGTACGCCGACGTACGGACAAGTCTGTGCACGCTTCCCTATGCAGACCCGTCCCACTCCACCCCCTTATCGCTTAGCTTCCTCGAGATACGCGCTCCTTACTACGGTCATTACTACTTGGGACCGGTCTACATAGGAACGCTTTGTACATGCAAGTCATGAATAAAAAGAACTACAAAACAAAGAGACAAATATCTACTGTACATTTTACGCGAGTAGGTGCTATGCTAAAGTTGAAGACGCAATAAAAGTGACAGAGAAAACAGCTTTCTACACCTGTCTGAATCGAACTGGCGACCTTCCACTGTAACTAAATGAGTCACGGCTGACCACAGTACCATTTAAAGATGACTAATCGGAGATCTTAACTAGGCTGGTATAGAACCTGTCGATTAGTTCTTAATATTTCTCAAATCATAAAAATGAATAACATCCAGACAACTAAATAAATTGAAGAGACGCTACCATTTTTATCTCAAGTTCTTAAACGTTGGATGTCACCTACACAACAGTGTAAATATCACCAATTCTCAATGCCAGTCTTATATAGATACACATTTCTGAACACGCCTTAAAATATTTGTATAGTTTAAAAAAAAAAAAAAAACTGAAAATTATTGTTTGGCACAAAATAACTTATGTAATGTTTACACATATCCAAGTGATTCTGGTATTGTGTGCTTGTCAAATATGTTCTCAGAGTTGTTTCCAATGAGAAATATACACTTTCTTATCTCACCGAGAATGTCTTACGATACTATTCTTGATGTGATGTTATGTTTCGTAAGGGGGGGAGAGGTTAAAACAGATTCACTCTTCTTACTGAAATATCACAAAGGCAAAAAGGTCCGTTTCTACATCTGTTACTGACAATCTAAATTTTTACACTCAGATATAACAACTTTTTGGATATCATTAAGGTGTGAATATCCTGAACTTTCAAATGGGGCATTAAAGTTGCTCATGCAGTTCGCAACAACATACTGTATCTTTGTGAAAAGGGATTTCTCCTCTTTAGTTAAGTGAAAAGCAACTATAGAAATAGATTTAATGCATGTTCTCATTTACGACTCAAGTTAACTGCACTTGAACCAAACATACACCAGCTTATGCACACACGACAGGCCCATCCATCATATTAGACTACTTCGGTGAGTACAAAATATCTTAACAAAATTTCAACATGTGCTCAATTAGAGTAATATAGTATTTTATTAACATATAATCATACAGTATTTACTTTTTCACCAGTGATTAGGTTGCAGGCTACTAATTTAATTTATGGGTCGCATGAAGTTTAATATCCTTCAAGGTGGGTCCCGAACTTTAAGGACCGATTGTATAAACCATTTAATCTTAGATCAGAGGTTAAATTGATCCTCGTTATAACTAAACTTGGAATTTTGTGTCGTATAAAGTCTAATCTGAGATTAATTTGTCTTAAACTAAAGTCAACTTTGACTGAAGAAATTTCTCCGATTAAGTTAGATGATCCAAGTTCAGTTATTTCTTTTCTGTTTGAAATATACGAGTGACAGATTGTGCAAATAAAATATCCATTATTATTATTAATATTAATAGATATGGTAGGTACATTTATATATATTTTTTTCAATTTCTTGCCTTAATACACAAACATTCTTATATTTTATAAGGCTCTATCGTGTTCAGCAGTATCAAATAACATAACCTATAATTATATTATATTTATAACAACCATTAATTACTAATAGATATGATAGGTACATTCATAAATTTTCAATTAACTGTATTACTAAACAAAAATTGTCGTTTTATAAAGCTTTATTATGTTTAGCAGTATCGAACACCATAACATAACAATTTAGAGAACGGTCAACCTTCTTACTGTCCACCATTATTTACAATGCATAAAACAAACCAGTGTCTCCAACAGAGTGTACGGAAAGTCGCCAAAAAGTAGTTGGAAAGTAGCTAGATTTCTCATTATTAACAAAGAAAGATTAAATTTTGTCACTATGGGGTGCTAAAAAGGTCGCTAAATCCCTATTTAAGCAATATAAAAGTTAAAAGAAATTGTCGTTGAAAAAGAGTTAAAGTCGCTAGATTGGCAACACTGAACAAACCTGAACAACATGGTCCGCGCATCACATACTTCACCTATTTATGCGATGTTGCCAAATCCTTTTCACCTGAACTTAGATTGCATTTGAACCAAGGTAATTTGACCGCAGAAAAGTTTCATACAATAGAAGAAGTGTCTGAACTAGGTTCACTTTCCGATCTTCGATCAAAGTTGATCTTTAGTCAGGGAGATTTATACAATTGGGCCTAAAAGTTTGAGAACCACTGGTTTATTGCAATACCATTGAGCCACATCGCTTGTCCATGTCTATTTATATACTTTTATACCTGTAAATTAATGTTTGAAACTGTTTTGAACCATCAATTTTGCTGTCTACTTTATTTCTCCCCCTTTCTGTAACTTCATGCGTTTTTCATCGTACTAGTTGAATTGAATTTACGGGCGGAGGGCACTATAACCCAGAACTGCGACCTGTTAACGTCTATTGCCCTAACCCTCAAGCTAGGCGCATTCCCAAACCCACACCGGCTGACTATACTAAGGTTCGCTACGTACCAGGTGTCGAGCAGGCAACCTCCCTCGTCCCTAGGTCAGCCCCCTCCATGAGTCGCCAGCCGGCGATCGGGGAATGTTATGGAATGATGAAATGGAGAAATGGTGACGGAATGATGTAAATGCCTAATATGGGGGAAAACGGGAGAACCGCGAGAAAAACCCCAACTGCGACCTTGTATAGAAAATTTAGTTACTTGTGTTGTACTGCAACCAGGCTGAGTCCAGCAATAGTAATATGCGTTACAAGAGCGGTATGTTGAAGTTTTCATGTTCGAGGAAAAGTTTGAAAAAGCGAAACGTAGTTGAGCTTTTTTCTTTTCCGAGAATTGAAAGAAAACATACCGCTCGTGTATCGTACATTATTTTGTGCGAAGATCGTTTATTACATACCTGAAAGAGGAATTTATAATTAGTTGCAATGAAATCTCCATCTTGGTTTCTGTTCAATGACGGAAAATTTGCAAAACAAAAATATCTATCTTCAACATTGTTGCTTTAAAATGTTTTCTATGTTTATTATACTCCAGCAGGCCGTGATATACGTCTGTCTTTTTTTTCCCCAGTCTATGATGAGTCTGGAATCTTGTTGATTTTTTCACGGCTTTCTTAATGTTACTTGCATCACGAATGCAGTAACTTTAGTGGAGTTTTAGAGTTTACATAATTTTTGCAAACATTTAAAAACAATAATTAACAGTGCAATTTAGGTGAAATTGCAGTGGTAAGTTTACAATTTATAATTATTACTATATTGAACGTCTCTAAAAATAATATGTTAAAAGCCTAAAGCAGTAAAATGAATATGTCACTTAAGCGGTAAGAAGAGGGAAATTGTTATGTGTGTTAGGTTGGGAATACTGAATGTGGAATTTTAGACTTTCCGCGGATTGATTTTGTGCGGAAACCAAGCAAATACGCACGATCTCGCACAAAATATATATATTTTTTTATTCTCTTTAGTGTAAAAACTGAGTTTAGTTCTTGCATTCAGTTAAGATTTTAGTGATGCTGACAAACTCTATTACCATACAAATATATTGTATGTTATTCTGTAGCATATTCAACACACACAACTCTATAAATGTTTATTTTATAAATAAGCACGTAAACCTGCTCCAAATGGTTTAGGAACCAAGCTATTTAGCAGTTAAATATTTACTTCATATTTTCCTAAAATAAACTTCATACATTGGCAAAATTTTCTCCATAATATTATACCAGTCTAGTTATAACCAAGTGCTACTGTAATTTTATCGAAAGGTAACACAATCCACGTGGTCAGTGATCCGTGGCAGACGAAAAGGATGGTAAACGAAAGAAAAAAAGACGCTAATGCCTTCGATATTGTTGGCAGAGGCTCGAACGGAGAGACCTTCTGAATGTCTGGCAGCAGGTAATTAATTCGTGCCCCACAAACCTGTTACTGCGATACATTTGTGATCCACTCGAGTGGAAAGTCGGCGGGCGCGGGATGGATGAGTCACCTGCATTTGCACTGCGTCACGTCGGGTGCAAAGCGCTTCTGCCGATCTGCAGTGGAATGTGGTCCATTCCGAGAGCAAGCGCCAGCACTTCGTGGAAACAATTACCAAACCTGCTTTCTTTACTTTCCCGCGTGATTAAAGCTGTCTGTCAACACTGCGAGACGCTGGGTGCCATTTTTTTTATTTAACTGATCCCAAATATTTTCTCGTAGTCTCAAATATGTTGCAGTTATTTATACAGACATATTCGAGAATCTTACAACTTTCCTTCTTCATCATCATCATCATCATCATCATCATCATCATCATCATCATCATTATTATTATTATTATTATTATTATTGCATTAAATACAGCATCTACAATGAGTACAGACCAGCGGCGTGACTCCGGATTCACTTCAATTCCTTCCATCATGGATGGGCATCGTGCCTCACTTGAGAAATAATGCCTCACTGACCTTCACAGAGCTTATCGCTCTGAGTGACATCATCTTCACAGACCCCGTCCCTCCCTCACGCAGCTCCTAAGCGTGGGCAGGTTCTATATCAGTTTCATAAGCAATATCAGTGGTGGCATAATGGCATTATCAAAACAGTGTGTACGCGTTAGAAAACGATTATTTCATGAGAAATGGGAGGAAGAATTTTTTTGGTGTTTAGAAGGGGAGAACATACGATGTACGTTATGCTCGAAAATCCTATTAGGCATTAATAAATTTAATATACAACGACATTACTCCTTATGTCATAAAGAACATGCTGAATTAGAAGGTCAGACAAATTAAATGTTATTTTTCGTAGGCCTACTATTCCGAGGAAAATTTATGATCTTAACATTTGCATATTATACTAAATACGACATTATACCTTAAACACGCTGCATTAAAAGGTATGAGGAATTAAATGTTGTTTGTACGTATTATTTCCAAAAGAAATTTATAAAAAAAAATCAAATGTGCGTAGAAAACGAAATATGATTTTCTGAAATTATTTTAAGTCGAGAACGTGCAAATCTATTAAGTAATCTTAATAAACGCCAGAATATTCAAGACAATAAACGTAGACAAAGTGATGGAATATTATTGGTTAGTTACGCAATTTCTCGCCTGTCATTTGAATCAATTCAATAATGGAGAAATAGTAAAGAGGTTTACGATTAAAGCTGCCGAATTAATTTGCCAAATTAAATAAAAGTTTTCGAGTCTCTCGCGTTAACCAAGCGCTTTCCTAATAATTCGCCACAGACCGCCTTAGCGATTACGATAAGGTGACGCAGGTCACAGCAGTTTATATTTTCCATCCTACTCTGCAGTCTCCTCTCCTAGTAAACAAACTATTTCAAATCGAGTGCCTCACGTAACAGAAAATTGTGCCCATGTATGACTTCCATTATACTGAACTACAAATTTTTACTTTTTGTCTTGCTCCGAAATAAAAATATGTGAATATTACTAATATGTGTGCCCTAAATCTGAATCTAAAATCCAAATTGCCCCATCATGTACCATTTTCCAGGGAAAATGAATTGAATTGTTTATGACAAAACTTTTTGTTTTTAATTTTTCGCTGCTGCTGATAAAATTACAACACACTAGGGATTCAAAATTCCTCATAATACTTGAAAAATGTGTACTGATACAAAAATGATGTAACATAATTTAAAACACAAAAACAATAAAAATATTTCATGCATATAATGAGAAAAATCTCGGAATTTGAACTTACATTTAAAATAATTTTCTGGATGACTTCTGTTTATAACTAGACCCGGGACTGTATTTTAGAAGGAACCAACAATAGTCTGCAAGCATGCTGGATGATGATCTTCCTTTATATAGCCTTTCCATTTCAGATATTTCTTGATGAAATCTTTTCATGCTCGTCGTTTACCGCTCCAAAGTTAGGAGGAAAGAAATCAAAATGAGAATGTAAAAAGTGTATTTTGAGAGACATATTACACTCCATTTTGCCATATGCATTTAACATGATTTCCATAACAAGTTCTATTTAGTTCTCTGCCCTAGAATTTCCAAGGAAATTTGAGCAAACGTCTTTTGAAAGCGCGCCATGCCATTCTTTCTGTAACGGAAAGTTTTTCCTCAAACAAAGGGTCAGCCATAAGTTTGTGAATTTGTGGACCGATGAAAATGCCCTATTTTAATTTGCCTTCACTCAAATTGGTAAACTTTTCCTTTAAATACTGAAAACTACACCCTTGTTTGTTCATTGCATAGACCTCACTTTGAACTCTTATGAAATTTACTTAATAGAAGGGACCAATGTCTGTTTATTTAATAGAAGTACAAAATAACATGCCAACAACCATAATAAACCGCAAATAAGTCATAAACTCATAAAATACATTAGCTTTTGTTTTGGTTTATATCCCCAATCCGCGCCAGATGTTTCCTGGGGGAGCGCTTATATAAAAGTGAAATCATAATATATCTTAAAAACATTACGTGATACGAAGAAGAGATGCATTTTCGGATTCAGTGCATATCAAATCATAAGGGACACATTGTTTTAAGTTGGAGCAAAATTTTTGTTGTTCAGTGTTATTAATATCGTCACTATGATTGCTCTAATCGCCCATTTTAATTATTTTTTCTCCCCGCTCTCTCGTCTTCTCTCTTCTTTAACCTTCCCTATGCTGAACCTTCCAATTCTTGATCTATATACAAATAAATCCACACCCATTTTACTTTCATCTACTGCTGTTCCTATTGTCCGACGATCCTTTTTTACATTAGCTTAAAGCATCGCTCTCTCTATGTTGATTCTGCAATTCGTAGCACGCTACAGTACGTCCACTCGGCTTGGCTTCTATTTGCTGACTAAAATAAATTTAATTATTAAACACAATAACGGAACATGGAACTCACCGAGAATGAAGAATGAAACTGAAACTGACATGATGAACATATTGAAGATAGGGTAGGAGGACTATGGCGTATTTCGATGTAGATTTTGTTATTCTGACAGTGAAAAGTTAGAGAAGGGAAAAAGATTGTGGATAAAAAAATACTCAAGTCTAAATATGTCATTTTTTAATTTCAAGGGGTGGGGTTCAAACCCGGTAACCCTCCACTAGCGTACGCCCCTGGTAGACACATTGGCAAGCCACGCTGCAATTTGAGATCTACAGAATTAGCCTACATAATCCGAAAATTAACATAATGGAACATGAATCGCGATCAGTGCAATTTTATTACAACGATCATTCAATAACAACGTCGAATTTCAAGAATTTGCCTCATTTTTTGTACGCATCTTCCCAATTTTGTGTACAACACATTCGCCAATTATTGAGCTTAAAGAAAATACTCAATATTTCTGTCACTTGTGTAGTTTTGGAAAATATCTATATTATTTTTAATGATGTAATTAATATATTCTGAACAGCAGCTAGAAGACTATATAGTATGACTATTACTCGTAAGAGCGGCAGAGGTAACAATGATACTACCGGTATTAGGCTGGCTACCTCCTATTACCACCACAACCATCACCACTACCACCTACCATACAAATACTGTAGAAGTCTTAAACTAACATCACATCACCATCAGCAATACCATCAATAATCGGAATTTACTAGGCATTACTGTATTGGTTTTTGTTGCATCTAATTATTTTTACGACCAGCCTCGGTCAGAGTTTCTGGCCACAGTTCATGAGATCTCGGGTTCGATTCCCGATTACAGCACAGGGTTCTTCCTTAAAGGGGACTGTTCCTGTGCTCGTCTATAGTCTGGAATTTAAGTTAAGTTTAGATTTAAGAATCGGGGCAAGCGCCTCAATCTCAGAAGTGTGTTACACATAACCCACTGACAGGGGAGAAGACCAGTAATTTCTAAAGACAACCTGGTAGCATTTAAAACAAATACTTTTCGATTTTATCAATGATTAGCTCATATTTTAATTTCTAATAAAACTTTCTCATTTCTTTTCTGGTCTAAAAGGGTTTCCTTATTTACTCTTCTGCAAAATTCCACTGTTTACATGTATCAGCTGTAATCAACGCAATTAACACGTACACAGCATTGTACGTAGGTCTTGTGATGTAATTCATACTGAACTGTGTAAAGCAATAAAGTCTATCTTCCTTTCATTTCAGGAAAACAAACATCATCAGAATGGCATTTATAACACTTACTGTACATACGTCTACCTGACATAAAAATACCTCCACCTGCACCAGATCCGTCATCAGCACTTACCTGAAACAAGAGACGACACAAATTACATATAAATTAAATCAGTCATCACTATGGAAACGATAAGTAAATTAAAGAGACCACATTAAATGCATGCACGAGTATGTAATTAAACGCAATTCACTTGTCCATCCGTCATGCACGCTTCCCACAGTTGATAAAGCGATATTTTATGTAAATGTACTCTGATTAAATAAAGTTCAGTACATTTCATATGCAGTGATTTGTTTCGTATAACGTATATTAATTTGTGCGAGATCGTGCATATTTGCTTGGTTTCCGCACAAAACCAATCCGGGAAAGTCTAAAATTCCACATTCAGTATTCCCAACCTAACATGGAATAACAATTACCCTTTTTACCGGATTAAGTGACATATTGATTTTACTACTTTAGGCTTTTAACATATTATTTTTAGAGACGTTCAAAATAGAAATAATTATAAATTGCAAACTTACCACTGCAATTTCACCTAAATTGCACTGTTAATTATTGTTTCTAAATATTTGCAAAAATTAAGTAAACTCTAATATCTAAAGTTACTGCATTTTGATGCAAGTAAATTAAGGAAGAGGAAAAAAATCAACAAGATTCCAGACTCATCATGACTGGGGAAAAAAAAGACAGACGTATATCACGGCCTGGAGTATAGTAAACACAGAAAACATTTTAAAGCAACAATGTTGAAGATAGATATTTTTGTTTTGCAAATTTGCCGTCATTGAACAGAAACCAAGACGGAGATTTCATTGCAACTAATTAGAAATTCCTCCTTCAGGTATGTAATAAACGATCTTCGCACAAAATAATGTACGATACACGAGCGGTATGTTTTCTTTCAATTCTCGGAAAAGAAAAAAGCTCAACTACGTTTCGCTTTTTCAAACTTTTCCTCGAACATGAAAAGTTCAACATACCGCTCTTGTAACGCATATTCCTATTATGTAAATGTACTCTGTTTAAATAAAGTTCAGTACATTTCAAATGCAGTGATTTGTTTCGTATAATGTATATTAATTAACACTGCTTTTGTGTATGAATTTTACATCCATTGTAGGATTGCAGCATACATAGAAGACAGTGGTTTTCGTTACAACTCTAGAGCAATTATTTGTAATATTTCAACATACTTATCTAAGTTGGCAATTCTGAATTCGATAAAATAAACTTTCAATCGTCGCGGCCGTTTGCTGTAACGACGAGAAAACACACTATGGTGCAAAATATATTATTAACTACAATTTCAAACAAGTTATGGCGTCATATTGATGTGTGAATCGTTTGGATTACAAATTGAGACGTTACCTGGAAAAACAACTTAACGTACGTTTCATCGTTTTTCCGTTTGCAGCATATATAGGTACACACGTGGGGTGTAACTTTAATAGAGGCAACACTGATGTAAAAGCGAAACGAGACAGAGTTAATTGTTGTCACTTTTACCACATGTTAGTCTATGTCTGCTCTCCTTCCCCCTGAAAGGACTCTTCCATCCGACTCACAGCGCATGCGCTGTGGAGAGTTGAAGTTAGTCTCCTGTTAGTTAAAGCTCTAAGCGGTTGTGTTTCGCCATGTTTACAAAGCAGGAACAGCGATCTTGGCTGAAAATTCAATCTCGACGTGGTCGTACAGCACGAAAATGTCATGACGGTCTTGTTGAGGCATGTGGAGAGACGGCGTTACCATACAGGACTGTCGCGAGGTGGGTTCGAGCCTTCAACGAGGGGCGTGACCGCGTGGAAAACATAGCTCGGCCGGGTCGTCCGAGTGTTAGTGAAGAGAAAGTGCAAGCCGTTTCCGCGCTATTAGTCAACGATCGACGACAAACGGTACGTGAGTTAGCCCAGGAGATAGGATATCGCATATGACTGTGTTTCGTATTCTAAAGAATTGCCTACCGCAGGATAACGCAAGGGCGTACACGGCACACTGATTTGTACCGTCGCTGGGCGTGGGAAGTTCTTTTCCATCCACCACATTCACCGGACTTAAGCCCTGTGATTATGACTTAATCCCAAAGATGAAGGAACCACTTCGTGACGTGATATTCTGCAGGCAGTAGGGCGGTTCATCAGAAACATCAACAGAACAGGAGCTGCTACAGGGATACTACGACTTCCACATCGCTGGCAACAAGTTGTAGACAATGCTGGTTACTACATTGAAGGACTGTAGAAGTCTCACAGATGTATCACTTGTATATTCGTAATAAATAAATAGTTGTCATTATTAAAGTTACATCCTGTGTAATTATACAGTATTGAATCCTAAATAACATATCTTCCTCCTGACAAAATATTATTTCCCCAAACAAACCATTGTCTCGAGACTAGCCTCATGGAATAAGGAGGCGATTATGAAGTAGTACGGCCCCAACTATGCTCACAATAATAATCACGAACATGAACGTTTCACGTAATTATGGGATTCGATGAATCTCCCCTCCCCTGTCACTTTTTATGTGCTACAAATCTAGGTCGCGGGCCTCCCAGCTTTACATTTCTCCTGAAGAAAGACATGCTGATCATTTCAAAAACCTATTACCTTCTACCTTCTCGCGGTTCTGAACAAGCGAATCTCTGCTTTAATGATAACCGCTAAAGCATCGAGGTCGACAGAATATGAAATGTTTAACAATTTCAATGTCTACAATTTTCTCTCGCGACTGATTATGACACAATAGACGACGGAGTGGAGTAACAGGCAGAAACGTCATTCGGTGTCCCACTGCAGAGGGGCAGACAGTACCACGCCTGCAGCAGCTGTCGTTAAGAACTCATCCCACGTCTTGAGTATCATCTCGCTGACTATGAGAACAAACCCCTAGGAATGTCTTGTAACACATCTGTAATCCACGCTGCAAAGAGCGGGTGACATGCTTCATCCTGTCCACACTGTCGTTCTCACGTAGCGTACACGTTGAATAAAGGGTTCATTCATTTGCTTGTTAATGATGATCCGGTCCACTGAACCTTCCACAGGAATAAAATACGTTTCGTTACACGTGTCTCAAATTACTGCCAGATAAATGCACCTACTCAGAAACACCGTTAGCCGAAAGGTTACAGCGTCGACTTCCCATGTTGGAGACCCGAGTTCAAACACGGGAGTTAACGTGGAATTTGTGGTGATCAAAGATAGTGTAGAACAGTGGGGTGTGTTTGTTTAGTGTAATGTGGAGTCAAAGAGTGTGTGTGTTCTGAAATTGAGTTGTGTGTTGAGAATTTCATTTGGATGTGTTTTTGTGGTCTGTAATATTTCGTATTGTTCTAGTGTGTTTAGTTTCTGGCACAGGAAACACAAACAAAAGGCGCTAAGACCAGCAACAATCAGTTCTGAAAATGGTCAATAGCAGGCTGAAACATGTTAACGAGGTAATATAAAATTTAACACAAGAAAGACAAATAATACGTTTTCCGAAGTGATAAAGTGCTAAAAGTTGTGTAATCAAGATGTATAGAGAATTCTAGTAATAGTCAGAGTCCTTGTAGCTACAGCTAATCATGAACCGGAAGAAAATAAGTTAACTCCACATTGTCAGAAACATCAACACACCCCCTCAAGTCACACCTGAGATACGAATCACTAGATCTGGCAGACAAGCAAGATATCCCCCCAAAAAATGTTAATCTTTGTTGAACTTGAGACATTGTAGCTCTACAGTATGTATGAGTTACTTGATGGGAAAGATGTAAATAAGTGGGAAAGATGTAAATAAGGTAACTACTTCCTTTTTGTAACTTCCTTCTTGGTTAAAACCATGGTTACATATGAATGTTTTCCTATTTATTTTGTTATCAACTGGAATTGTCTGAAAAATACAGACGTAAGTTCTATGTATTAATTAATTTACAGTTAAATAAGCCAATTCAATAAATGAGGCGTTCAGAGCTAAAGTGGATCAAGTCACAGATTTTCATAAATTGAGTTTAATTCATTCTCTGATTATCTGAAGTTGGATCTTTTCCGGGCAGTAATGGATCAAGTCTTAATTCCAAGCATTCGTCGGTAAGTGACACCAGTCCACTGCTCAGATTATTTGTTCACGATATTCTGAGTCATAGTGGATCAAGTTTTTTTCGTAGGTTATTTTACGACGCCTTATCAACAGCTCAGATTATTTAGCTTCTGAATGAGATGAAGGTGATAATGTCGGTGAAATGAGTCCGGGGTCGAGCATCGAAAGTTACCCATCATTTGCTCATATTGGATTGAGGGAAAGCCCCGGAAAAAACCTCAACCAGGTTACTTGCCCCGACCAGGAATCGAACCCGGGCCATCTAGTTTCGCGGCCAGACGCGCTGACCGTTACTCCACAGGTGTGGACTAGTGGATCAAGTCACCAAAGCGTTGCATCAATTAACATCACAATTGTTTATATTTTATAAATCTAGAATTTGAGAATGAAGCAATAAAATTATAGCTAGTCAAATTAGATAATCCACTAGATCAAGTTAACTTTAAGTCCTATTATCTCAAAACGTCTCATGGACGTGACTCACTTCAGCTCTGAACGCCTCAAATAACTGATTAATACACAGAACTTACGATGTTTAGACAATTTCAAGATAACAATTGAAAACAGTAAACATAATAAACCTTTCATAAAGATAGCAGCTATAGTTTTACTTACAAGGAGATTCCAAAAAGCAATTATCAAAAATATGAATCACATTCCTATTGTAATAGGCCTTAATTATAGATTTTGATTAATGTTTTATGATTTGGTGATTGAGGCGCCGTAGCTAACGACAAAGACAGCTACGATGCGAATCGGAGGCACACAATTGTCTCGGCGTAGTCATGGCCATCGTGACAATCGCCTAATATAAATAAATGTTCAAAATCCTAAAAACAAAAGAATTCTATATTAAATCCTATATCATTATATGAGGGGCTTAGAACAAAAAGCAGGTAAGTGACGGAAACCTAGTTTTGAGGAAATTACAGTTAAAGTTCTACATGCAATGGAATATTATACACTAGTCTGGTGAAATGATGCCCATATAGCAGCACTGCACAGTGTGATCACTTACCTGATTTTATCCCAAAGAAACATCCTTTGCTACATTACCTCATTTTTTTAATAATGTCACTTACCTGCTTTTTGTTCTAAATCGATAGCTCATCCCTGTGTTAAAATCGGTAGCACTTTGAAGAGAACAACCGCCAGGATCGCCACCCGTCCGCCGTAAACGAACACGAGATGTCATTACAGTCGCTAATACAATTCAAATGGGAGTTATGACGTGACTCCTTATGTAAGGAACTAGATGGCAGCATAGTAAACCTGACAAAAATTGTTACCGTCAAAACCCATAAGGCTGAGCAATCTGGGTATATATGATTTAGGATTAAACTCATGTTAAACGTGCATTTATATATAAACTTGTTCAATGTTGGCCATGTTATGACTAAGAATGTGACGTCGCGCCGTAGCCTGTCTTTCTCGTTAGCCACGGGCGGAAGTCGGTGACGTAAGTGCCGGTAAGTTACTTTAATGATGCGCGCTTTAACCACTCTCAAATTATAAATGGATCTCTTCTATATTTTATGTGCATCAATCACAGATAAATTGAGTTGTAGAAATTGGATATAAAATCTGTACATTAGCTGATGATAAATCACTGTACAGAGACTAATGATCTTACAGATAAATATAGCATGTGAAAAACCATTTTTCCGATACCCAGCATGTCGAAAACGTTTATTTTCGTCAAAACCTAGGAATCAGTTTTTGCAACACTAATACTTTCTCTCTGTATACACTCCATATATGTAATGAGAAAGTAAAATGGATGTTAAGTTGCGCAAGCAGTGAATCATTCTATACAATACACGATTGTATGTCGAATATCATGCATAATCAATAAATATTCCGTCGCGTGCCCACTCACTCATGTCTAAAACAAGTACACACAGTTTTTTTTTGTATCTGGCTAGAACAAATTCTTTATTTAATGTGTAACACTTTTATTAAGCCGCCAATGCTTATCTACTATAATAGTCATTTACATGAATAAGATTTTTACATGAACGTTTTCGATACCATTTTTTGTATCATCTTCAGATGCATTATAATTAAAATTAACAATTAACATTTGTAAATGATTTAAAACCTAGCCATTGGTGTGTGTGTTCTGTGAACTTCATTTCGTGATTAAGTGTGTGATACATTTATGGATGTCGCTTGTACTTGTGTGTCTACTAGTAATTTTGCTAATAGTAATACTAAGCTTACTTAATATCAATCAATTTCTAAAATGCAACATAAAACTTATAGTATAACACCAATATAAAAACTTTTATAAAAGAACACTTGTTTGGTCGTTTTTGTTATTGTCTTTGAGTTCTGTTGTGTCTTGCCTTTTAATGGGGCGATTATAACTGTTCTCTCTTTATATTATTTTATATATTATTTTAATGTACCGAAGTACATATGATATTTCCATGCAGATATTCTGCGTCATCATACGATGAAAGAGTAATGGATCCCGGCCAACTAGTCACTCATATCGAGTGCACCTCAGCACATGTGTGGACTTCGGTCCTGCGTTCATAGACATCTATGACGTAGTGCAGAGGGCGGCCACTAGAGGGAACCCAAGAGTTGGAGCTTAATCTGAGACGATTCTGACCGGTGTCGGGGTTGTATCCGGTGTGGCTTAGTGGATAAAGCATCAGCACGTTGAGCTGAAAACCCGGGTTCAAATCCCGGCGCCGGAGAGAATTTTTCTCCGTTCCATTACTCTTTCATCGTATGTTCTCTCTTTGTTTTTATATAAACTTCATAATACTAAAATGCTGAATCGTTGTGTAAGAAGCAATTTGTAGAGCACTTGTTTTAATCACTTGGTTTTTTACGAAGTGTACTGGGGTAGCTTACGAATTATTAATTTCACTTTTGCACTGTGTGTTGTTGTTGTTGTTGTTGTTGTTGTTGTATAAAACCTTATCTACTTTTTACTTGTCACGTAACCACATGTTAACATTACCATTTTGGAGTTCACTGTTGTCCACTATTTCCTATGCACAACAGAACTCAAAGACAGAATAACAAAAACGACCAAACAAGTGTTCTTTTATAAAAGCTTTTATATTGGTGTTATACTATAAGTTTTAAATTGCATTTTAGAAACTGATTGTTATTAAGTAAGCTTAGTATTACTATTGGCACTAATTACTAGTAGACACACAAGTACAAGCGACATCCATAAATGTATCACACACTTAATCACGAAAAGAAGTTCACAGAACACACACACCAATGGCTAGGTTTTAAATCATTTACAAATGTTAATTGTTAATTTTAATTATAATGCATCTGAAGATGATACAAAAAATGGTATCGAAAACGTTCATGTAAAAATCTTATTAATGTAAATGACTATTACAGTAGATAAGCATTGGCGGCTTAATAAAAGTGTTACACATTAAATTATAGCAGCTTATCGGTAACAAAACAAACATGAAGTTCAAATTCTTTATAATTAAATTGACACATGAAAACACTTTACATAAATAACGAGGGCCTAGGGGAAAAATTCATTATGTTGGTTGGCTTATTGATCGACGAGAGATTGTCAGAAGTCAATCTGTCCAACCAAACAATTTTCCCCACAATTCATAATTTACAAACGCGTTATTACATTAAGAACTAGAAAAGCATTATCTAAAACTCCCATTATAACTTTCTCGTACCTGCTTTCTTTATAATATTTTATTCCGTATTGCTTATTCAAATTAGAAACAAAGCAAGAACGATTTACGTAGATAAAATCTTTCATTTCTTGGTCACCATAGCGACCAGACGCCTACCAACAACAACGCATTGGATCTCAGAACACGCATATGTGCGTGACCTTAAAGACAGCCATCTTGAAGAACCACTGGCAACGCAATACATTTTGTGCTGTAGTTAATTTGTTACATTTAGAGCTGACCTGTACACTACTCCATTTACATTCCTCTTTAGAACGGAGTAATTTCTTCTAAACATCTACGGCGCGTCTGGTATTTAGTACTACAGACATGTATAATTTGACAGTAAACATTCCGACCGAGAACTGAGAGTCTTTTTATAGTTGTGCTTCATTTGTTATTCTTTATATCCTATACTATTATTATTTACGGAAGTAGAAACTTAGCAGAGCACTTACGAAGAGTAGATAAGTGGCATTACATCGCCAAGAGAAACGATGTACAGATCTAATGGCATTCAACCCGAGGCCTATGAGCTGTATGTGGGCCTCTCGAAGTTTGTGATCCTTCCAATACGTAACATATAATTAGAGAGAGATATAGTTTTCGCAAAGTACGGATTAGCGAGTACGGTTCGCAAAATTTTATGTTGTCAGTCCTTCCAAGTCAAACTGTCCTCAGTTTAAACTCGTGAAATAATGCGAAATTTTTGTTTTCAGCACACATTTATTCCAAATTAGTCCTTTTTCGAGGGAAATTGATTTTTTTTATAGAATTTTAATTTAAAGTGTTCAAGAGATATACAGAGTTATTCAAAAGGACTTTACAGCTTTGAAAGCTTACAAAAATTTATTGAGAAAACTTATATAATTGATCTTAGTGTCGTTCGATAGCAGAACATATCAAGTTTACACATAAACATTCAATGTAGTTCAATGTGACTGCCATTTGTCATGCGGCAAACATCCCATCTGAAATCAATTTCTTCCCAAACTCGATGTCCCTTCTGCTGCAGTGTTGATTTGGTATCTGAGCTCAGCGAGATTGGCAAGTAAGAGTGGTACAAACACCCTATACTTAACGAACACCCAAAGAAAAAAATTGAGAGGCATCAAATATGGAGATCAAACGAAGCTATTCGTCTCCTGTTCGACGAATGCTTCAGCAACATGTGGACGTCCTGGAGATTTGGTATGGCTAACAGAACAAGTCATAACAAAAGTCCTGTGCCAAGAGTAAATTATTGACCTGATGGGAGATCCTTGCCAAACTTGGTACGAAAATTACGTTAAACTCTTGTTGCGATGATAGAATTGTGTACTACAAAACTAGAACTTCTGCTATCAAATGACATTAAAACCAATTATGAAAGCTTTCTCAATATATTTTCTCAATTTTTCAAAGGTGTACAGTCCTTTTTGAATGACTCTGTATTTATTGAAAGTCACATAGTAATGTGCGTAAATTATTACAAGAAACTTTAGTGAAGATAAGTTCCCTGCGCGCTGTAATTACTTTTGGCAGACACTGCAAGGATTTAAGTCAGGTGAGGTCAGGGTTGTTGTAATTTAACCCGACCCAAAAAAACCATATGGGTTTTTTAAAAAAAAAAACCCTTCAATAAAACCCGACACAAAATCCAAAAAACACCATATATTTATTTCTCGTAATTTAATCAACATACAAAATATTACAAAAAGGTGCATCATATTTATTTACTATAACAATTTGTCAGCAGAAGTTATTAATTAGGTAATGTTTCATTATAAAGAAAAATTACTTTCATCAACACGGTGTTTTATTGTAGAATGGTATTAATATTAACTACATCACAATTCAGTCCTTCTTAACATGCAGAAATCTGTAGATCTTCACTAATTTCTCAGCTTCTTCCTCTCCTAACTTATTTCTTAACTTTGACCAAACAAGCCCATAGGTGGAGAAGATTCTCTCAATGGATGCAGTGCTGGCAGGGCAAGAAATTAAACTTTTCAAAAGCTAATAAATCCTGTTGGCAAGTTCCCCTTTTTGTTGTTTTCAATTCCATTATTTTCCACCATTTTTGGACTGAACTGTTGTACAACTGCGTCAGAAAACATAGTAGCAGGAAAATAATCAGAATCAGCAATCCTAAAAGACATAACACTTGTCACCCACTGTGAATGAATCTCTGTGAGCCAATTTTCTGCACTTTCCTCTTGATCTGCAGTTATTCTTGCCCCTCTGAATCTTGGATCTAACATATTAGCAAGATAGTGGAAGGGCAGGCTGCCAGCTTAAGAATATTTAATAATAATTTACCAATCTTTGCTTATTTAATTTACCAGTTTTTGCTCATGAAGTAGTTCTTAGAATATGTTGGTGTTCTGAATCAATTGAACTATTCAATACCCATTAGAAAAACCCAATAAAACTCATAAAAACAAAAAAAAAAAAAAAAAAACAAACAAAAAAAAAACATAAAACCCAGTAAAATCCACTGGGTTGGGTCTTTTTTTAAATACCCGGGTTTTTCTCAACCCTGGGTGAGGTACGATTTTGTTTTAATTAGGTAATGGAATTATATTCAAACTCTATTTCAATAGGTACACAATTTTGAATCCAATATTCAAACCGTAGTTCCAGGTGACATTTTAAAATATAAAGTAGATAGTCTGAATGTTCTGTGGTGCCTAGGGGTCACACAAAGGATGAAAGACTGCTACACATATTTCTCTACACAACAGGTAAGTGCCGAAAGAAAATTGCAAGTATTGTTAATATGTATAAAGATCTTTAAGATTCCTTCTAGTCTTTGTAGAAATATTCATTAATGTATTTTTTACGAAGAGACCTCGAAAAGTTATATTTTTAGATGTGAAGTAACACCATATTTACGTTTTCTTAGCGAAATAACACACCGAACTTAATGAAATTTTTATACCGAAATTTAATATGCTTGTTCACCATAACGTACTCGTAAAATCCCTAAAAATAATGCATCATAATAATATAATATCGTTTTCTTTACAATTCTGCTGTCTTCTACCGGTCTACTTCCCTCACTAATATACAGGAAATTACGTCCGAGTCCCCAGCTTAAATCACAACAGGAATGCGAGTCACTTGGTTGGTCGGTGACGATGAAGCAGCACAGATCAAGTGGTGACTAATCAATAAGATGCACTCACTCAACTTACTATCACTTTACAGTATGGCGGCTGTAGATGTCTGAACAGGTGATTGTCAAACCAAACTGTAATGTGTATTATGAATCACTCCTTTTTGCAATATTTTCCCTTTCCTTTACTTTAAATTCCCTTTTAGAGTGGAAATTTCTCCTCAGCATTATATTGGCCATGTACATTAGCCAGAAGAGTCAAAACTGGTAACAACGAATCCAAAAGATTAGTATATCCATTTTCTGCCGATCTAATGAGCAAGCAGCAATATAGTCCTGAACATGGGAGAGGAAAGAATCCCCAGAATAGTATGGCAGATCAGAGTGAATAGAAGGAAACCGAATGAAAGACTCAGACAGACTTGGGATGAACGAATCGTTATTGTTTTGAAAGGAAGTTGAAAGGATATAAACAGAGCAACATATATTAGCCAAAGACCGAGATAAATTAACCTCTGCACTGCTGTGTTTGTGGTTCAAGATCCAGCCAGCCGATCTTCCATCCAGAAGGCTCGGCATAAATCCTCGGTTAGGTCGTGATGAAATTTGTGATGGTCAAAGCAGACGTTGGAGGTGGTTTTTCTCCCGGTACTCCAGTTTCTCTTATTCCACTAAAACTCTACATCTTAACCCGATTTCATCTGTCATCTTTAATAGTTAAAAATAGGCTGAGATCAAGTCTTGGGAGTACTATGAGTTTTCAATGCTGTTTAGAAAAGGTGTGGGGCTGATCAGCATACTCGTCTGAGAATAGAACATGCCTCTATCAGGGATGAGACAGGATGGTTCATCTGTCAAAATCGGATTCACAAATTCCACCCAGGCCACTTGTCGGACTTGAATTAATCATCGCATATGCAGGGCACACAGAAGCCAAAAGCAAGTCTAATCTTCATTCCATACAAGACGACTTCGCATGTAAACAAATGCACGCGTCTGAAGCTCTTCCTATTGGTTGCAGGACAAAGAAATTTATGTAGCACAGAACGCGATGTAAATTGTTTTCCTATCTGAAAACACGCCTGTTATATGCCTATATTTTCGTAATCTTAATGGAAAACTGGTTGAGTCCTCTCTAATTCCTGTTTTTCCCGAACGCGAGAAAGAAATACGATAGGCTATTTGAAGCAATTGAAAAACGAATTAAGGCTGTCAAGAAAGAATGTGCTTTGTAGACGGGGTTGATATCAGACCGTTTGTAATTAGAAGCGATAACAAGGAGGTTGTGTAACATATCTATAGCTACGTCATCACTCAAAACCCTAACCTAAACAAAAAGATTACAACACTGTGATCAGTTAATTAATTTGTTTTCTATTTGTCCCTTGTATTATATTGTAATACTGTGTCGATGCCGTGCTATAACAGTCTAGTATATACAGTCACGAAGCATGAGTTGTGAGGGTGCTAGGAACAACAGACTCTGCCGGTACTATTTCGCATTGTAATGAGGCGATATTAGCGATCCTAGTGGTTAGCAACTATCTATGGATGCATAATTACTACGTATTGAGCTTCGTGACTGTACATATACTAGATTGTGGTGTTATGTTAGGCTGCATTCGCACCGAACGCGTCCAGTCATGGTACGTCTTGGAGTCTTGGTCAAATCAAGTCGGACGCGCTACGATTCGCCCGATATGAGTCACATTGCAGTGCATAGGAATATTACCGGACTATTACCAGATACTTTCACACACAATGCGTCAAATCAAGGTCATCACTCTGCCAGTCGCATCAGGATTAGAGAGGACTCAACCAGTTGAATATTTCTGTCAGTCTCATTCAGTCATCTATACCGTGGATATTTAAAGTATAAGGGATATTGCTAAATTAATAGCTCTTGTTAGCGAACATGACGAAATTTACAACGCTAAGAAATGGAAACATAGTAATAAAGATGCCAATGCTGCTGTGTGGAAGATCATTGCACACCAAATGGAAACAACGGGCAAATAAAATAACTATAGGATTATAATGTTTATTTTAAATGGATTTATGAAATTACATAATAATAATAATAATAATAATAATAATAATAATAATAATAATAATAATAATAATAATAATAGCAAAACAACATTGATTACAAGGGTTTCCACGGCTACACTATAGGTTAAGTGGGGTTCCGCGGAGGAAAAGTTCGAGAAACACTTATTTAAAGAAGAAAAAAAAATTGCAATCGTCTTGTATTAATTATTACGACGCAGTTTCCAGACCATCATCATCCAATTCAAGTGCTGCACATCTACATTCTCATGTAAATCCCTCTCCATCCAATATTGCAACTCATTAGGCTATTATGCTAAATTCTGGCACTGAACTTGTGAATACTTTTATATGAATAATTCTGGAAATGATCCGCAATAATCTCACAGAAATGCTGTTTAGGAAAAAGACGTGAACTGAACTGAAAAACATCCGTATTTCAAGGGAACTCCAAAACCATGGTCTTGCCACCGACATAGCTGAGGCGGTAGAGCGTTTGCCGGCTGATTCGGAGTTGCGGTCGGGCGTGGGTTCGATTTCCGCTTGGGCTGATTACATGGTTGAATTTTTTCTGAGGTCTTCCCCAACCGTAAGGCGAATTATCAGGTAATCTATGGTGAATTCTCGGCTTCATCTCGCTATCACCAATTCCATTAAAACTAAATGACCCAGCAGTTGATAGAGCGTTGTTAAATAACCAAGTAAAAAACAAAGCCACGGTATTGTCTTCCTTCCACGCAGCCGTCGAAGTTGCGTGTGGCCCAAAAACCACTACTCTGTAAATAAACAACTGCTAGGACTTGGATGACGTCATGTCGATTGTTCGTGCAAGCGGTCAACTGATGCGTTTGAGAATTCTGTCCATGTCTTCGTGCAGCAGTCCTGAATGTCAAGCGGAAAATGTCATCCCAGGTCAGGGATCGGGACAGACCTCGACGACTGCGGCTCTTTTTTTTTATCAGTTGTTTGATCAACTTACCTTAGAAGGAAAACAAAGATTCCATGAATTGCGCAGTCGTCAATGCATACCTGCTGCATCCGCGAAGACTCTCAGCTCACGCAAACAGATGGTTGTGTAACAGAACCGATTTTTTACTATCCGAGTACAGCGCAAAAGTATCACGTCACTCTTTACACCTTTTCCTGCTAATGAATACTACTTCCTTACCTCGCCCTTGCTCAGTCGTGTTGATTGCATATAATTCGAGTTTAATTAGTCAGTGGCCTAGAAGCTCCCCACTGCAAGTTTTATTATCTTTCTAAAACGGCTCTTGCAAGTCTTCCGCTGTAACAAGTGGCAGTGTACAGGCTGCAAATCTACGGGACACGTTTCCGGCACATGTGCTGATTTATCAGCATTCCGTAGGGAGTGGGCGTGCGTCCCTTCTCATGCGTCCGTCCTGTGTTTTGGGCAATGGTCTTCCACGTGACAATGGATAGAGTAAAGGCTGGTTCACAATAAACCGGAAACGAGAATCGGAACGAAAACGAAAACGGTAAAAGTCTTAAAATGTGTATATTTAAATGTGAGCATTCACAATTAACGAAAAGCTTGCCGGAGCCCAGGATCGGGAAAGGAGAGTTGGCCAAGTTTCAACTTTGGTGCTCACGTTTCCGATCACAGCCCACTAGATTCATTCTATTGCCATCTAAAAGCTATTTTGTCGTCCTATATTTTGTAGCAGGAAAACCGTGACATAACCTATGCATTATTTTGTTCTGTGCTGTGCATCATGGAGCAAGTTTTATTTGATGAGATTCTAATATTGAGTGTTGAGGAAAATCCTCACGTTTACGATAAGCGGCGCGCCTCGTATAAAGATGAGAAAATGAAGGAGAATACGTGGCTTTCAATAGCCGCATCTTTGAACACCGATCGTAAGTGAATCATATTTTATTACTGTATTGGTTGTATTACACAATAAATATTCTTGCTTCAATTCAATAACTACTGTTGTGTTCATTTTTGTTCTATTACAAATGTTTCTTCTCTAATTATTTTACGTTATGGTAGACTTAAAATAGGTTGTGATAATAAAGATGCATGGGCATATTTATAGTACCGTACCTAATGAAATGTTTCAGTTGAAATTTCGAAGTTGGTTAACTTGTGTTTATGTTGGCAGCATTGTACTCATGAGAGAACGCCATTGGTCAATTATACACAAATAACATCAGAATGCGTAATATCGACTTTACATATCGTTATTGACATGCATATCGATATGCATAGTCGTCTACGTTCTTGGTTTATTGTGAATCAAAAATTTTCATATTCACGTCCTCTGCTTCTCGTTTTCATTCTGGTTCTCGTTCCCGGTTTATTGTGAACCAGCCTTAACATGTAAATGTCTAGGTTATGAACGCATATGTATTTCAAACAATTACTTACGTGTACTCGTAATAACTTAATGCATTTAATAAACATCTACATCAAGTTTATAATAATCGCACTTGTCATCTGATAAAACTTTTACAATTTTGCATAATGAATTGAAACCACTGTTTTTTGTATTACTGTGCGATGTAGAAATGAAATTGATAATACGAAATATTTTATATACTCGTATCCTTGGTTTCAGCCGATGTTGAACGCAGTTTTTCCGCATACAAGGTTATGCTATCCGACACTCGGCGGTCATTTTCATTTGAAACTTTGAAAATGAATGTTGTTGTTTATTGCAGCAGGAACCGAAACCAGGCAAACAACATGCAAGAAAAGTAAGGTACGAAATTAATTGATGTGATATATAAATTAATGTAAGTGTTAAATATAGAAAAAGCAAAATTGTACGCCATATACTTTTGCGGCTTTCTAAAACCGTAATGCAAAACTCTTTACATAAAAAAAAGACATCTTTTCAGACTTATGTTTTACCACATTTGTGACAATTTAAGTATAATTTCTCAACCTCACCAGCATTTTAGACTTTTCCGATATTATACAATAATTGTATTGTAATCTTCATAATTACGATGTTTGGTGACAAATTGTATTGTCTTGATTTTATAATACGCAATAATCATATACAAAACACGGAACGTGCTTGCTTAGGTGTGTCAAATTCGCTTCCGCTGCCTGTACATGAAACACATCGGCTACATTCTGTCCGGGGCGTCGTATGTTCACCTCAGACTAATACAAATATACCGATGTCACGGCCCTAGTTATCATATACTAAGAGTTTGAAACTATGAATGTTTCAATTAAAAAAATAAATAAATAAAAAAGGTGATGCAACATCAGTTTTCTCCAAAGATATTTGTCATGTTTACGCAGTCCTCTACTTCAGAAGTGTGTTGTTTTACATAATCTAAAACATGTATTGGTTTCAGATATGACACATAACTTTTGGTTGAAAAGTGACACTCTATCCAAAATTTGTGTCTGATTGAAATGATGTGTTATTGTAAGTATTAAGTGTTGTCAATAAGTATAATTAAGTTTATTTCGAGGAGATATAACCGAGAGATTATTTTAATATATCGAATACAAAATTTGTCTCGAGATGAGAAAGCCATAATATCCTTTTTGTAGCTAATTGCACAAAGTTATTCAGTTTCATTAAATATAGGCCTACTAAGAGTTATTCCAAAAATTTAACACAGAAGATCGCAGAAGAATTTAGTTTCTCCAAACAATTTATTTACAATTACAGCAAAAATATGCAATTCTAATAACATGTGCAACAGTCCGTTGTACTTAAACCTAAGAACAAGGTTCTGAGCAATACAAGATAGCAATTTACCTTTTTTACTTGATTTTTAACGACGCTGTATCAACTAAGAGGTTATTTAGCGTCAATGGGATTGGTGATAGCGAGGTATTTGGCGAGATGAGGCCGAGGATTGATTACCTGACATTTGCCTTATGGTTGGAGGAAATTTCGGAAAAATCAAACCCGGTAATCAGCCCAAGCGGAAATGGAACCCGCGCCCGAGCGCAACTCCGGATCGGCAGGCAAGCACCTTAGCCGACTGAGCTACGCTGGTTGCTCAATTTACCAATTCTACAATTCCTATCTGTGGTGGTGGTGGTGGTGGTGGAATGATTAATACAAATAATCTTTGAGACCGATTAGGGTTAAACGGAAATTCGTATACAAATCACCTGTCCAAAATGTGGCTCTTATGAAGTCAGGCAAGGCCTCATCAAGTGAAACGACTTAAAATGCCGTTGATAAATAATTGAAGATGTGCTGGAAATGAGAGGCAGAAATTAAGTACATTAAAGATTATTTTGTACACGCGTTACCTTCAGCCATCAGCCTAACAAGAAAGGAAGAGGAGGAAATTATAAAGTGTGATCTGCGGAAGAAATTAGCTTTAACCTCCATCCCAAACACCTTCCGCACATGTAATCTCACGTAACGGACATCACAAGGAACAACACTCGTTACGTTACATCCTGCGTGCGCCGACAGACACAAGTGGAACACAAAGCTTTTGAAGGGCTCTTGCTGAACTTCATTAGCTATATTATTCCTATTACTGAAATTAAGTAAATTTCGAGGTTCCTTTACCTTTTTTTTTTTGTCCTTGCTGACATGTTTATACTCGCATTATATAAAAAATATAAGTAGTCAGTGTGAAAGATAATCGGAGCAGCTCGCCTTACTATTAACGTCATTAAGAGAGAAATAAAGGAGGACTTGAATAGGGTTAAATAAATACTGTCCACAATTTTATTATAATAACTTTTATTAACGAGTTCTCTAGACAGTGGAAAGATAAAATTAAACATTTTTATTTAGCCGACAAAACTTTAAAACTATTTTATTTGTCGACAATCAGAACTACTATAATCTATGATGATTGCCCAAGCCGTTCATGTAGGCCTACTTGGGGGAGCGTAGAGACGATTTTAATATAAATTAACATTTCATTTTCTGAAAGAAAAAGTAAGGCGTTTCAAGTGAAAGCACCAACGATGAAAATGAAGTTATTATAATAATTGTAGATAATGAAGATGACAATGGTGCTTGGGGAAGACAAGATGACAATGGTGGTCGGGAATACAAGATGACAATGAATGTGGGGAAGACAAGATGGCAGTGACGGTAGGAAAGACAAGACAAGATGCCAATGAAGGGGAGAAGATAAGATGGCAATGAATGTGAGGGAAGACAAAATGGCAATGAATATGGGGAAGACAAAATGCCAGTGAAGGGGGAAGATAAGATGGCAATGAATGTGGGGAAGACAAAATGCCAGTGAAGGGGGGAAGATAAGATGGCAATGAATGTGGGGAAGACAAGAGGCAATGAATGTGAAGACAAGAGGCAATGAAGAATGAGATGGCAATGGAATAGAAGACAAAAATGACAGGGAAGACAAAATGACAACGATAGAGAAAACAATATGACAATGAAATGGGGAACGCAAGATGACAATGGTGATATAGAAGACAAGATGGCAATTAAACGGGGAAGATAAGATGACAATGGTGATAGAGAAGACAATATGACAATAACGGTGGGGAAGACAAAATGACAATGAAATGGGGAAGACAAGATGGCAATGAATGTGAGAAGACAAAATGGCAATGAAGGTGGGGAAGACAAGATGTCAATGGTAATAGAGAAGACAATATGAGAATGAAGGTGGGGAAGACAAGATGTCAATGGTAATAGAGAAGACAATATGAGAATGAAGGTGGGGAAGACAAGATGGCAATGAATGTGAGAAGACAAAATGGCAATGAAGGTGGGGAAGACAAGATGTCAATGGTAATAGAGAAGACAATATGAGAATGAAGGTGGGGAAGACAAGACAAGATGTCAATGGTAATGTCAATGGTAAGAAGACAATATGAGAATGAAGGTGGGGAAGACAAGATGGCAATGAATGTGAGAAGACAAAATGGCAATGAAGGTGGGGAAGACAAGATGTCAATGGTGATAGAGAAAACAATATGAGAATGAAGATGGGGAAGACAAGATGACAATGAAATGGGAAATACAAGATGATAATGATGGTATAGAAGACAAGGTGGCAATTAAACGGGGAAGATACGATGATAATGGTGACAGAGAAGACAATATAACAATAAAGATAGGGAAGACAAAATGACAATGAAATGGGGAAGACAAGGACGACAATGAAGGTAGGAAAGACAAGATGACAATAGAAGTAGAAAGTAGGAAATACAAGATTGGTGATAGAAAAAACAAGGTGACAATGAATGTGGAGAAGACAAAATGACAATGGAAATAGGAAAGACAAGATTACAAAGGTGGTGGAGAAGACGAGATGATAATGAAAGTGGGGAAGACAAAATGACAATGGAGGTAGAGAAGACAAGAATGCAATGATGGTGGAAAAGAAGGCAATGGTGGCTGGGAAGAAAAGATAATAGTAGTGGATAAAGACATTGGCGATAACGAGATGGTATTTGGCGAGATAAGGCGGAGGATTCGCGATGACACAATCTGACATTCGCCTTAAAATTGAAAGGAAACCCTGGGAAACACAAACCAGGTATTCAGTTCAAGCGGGAATCGTACCCACATCCGAGCGCAGCTTCGGATCACCAGACAAACGCTACGTCAATGGTGATGAGGAAGATGAGATGGTAATGGTAATGAGGAAGAAGAGACTATGATGATGGCGAGGATGATACAATGCAATGAAAGCAGAAGACTCCTAGTTTGAAGGAACTGGAATGACGTGAAAGTAACGATGGAAAGTGAACAGCTTGCTAACATGTCACGACGGCTCGTGAGGCGCCACGGCACGAAGCCCCTGTCAGTGATTCACACCTGCAGAACACAGGTGGGTGGGTCTGACATTTCGAGTCGCGATACACTTTAGCGCATCCTGCAATACTTACGACCTTAATCAACTCCAGGAGCGGAAATGTCAAAGAGTTCTCTCGCTGGGTGAATAAATTAAATTCCTTACGAGCTTCGAAAATATACACGTCGAAGTACGCGTAACAATGTCAAAATTTGCAGTATCACAATGCACCTCACCTACTGCGCTACAGGTAATATATATTTTTTTATTTTAATAGGTTATTTTACGACGCTTTATCAACATCTTAGGTTATTTAGCGTCTGAATGAGATGAAGGTGATAATGCCGGTGAAATGAATCCGGGGTCCAACACCGAAAAGTACCCAGCATTTGCTCATATTGGGAAAAACCTCAACCAGGTAACTTGCCTCGACCGGGAATCGAACCCGGGCCACCTGGTTTCGCGGCTAGGCGCGCTAACCGTTACTCCACAGGTGTGGATTACAGGTAATACATCATGTATATTAAATGCACTCGCGCATATAAAGGAGCAAAGCTTGACAAACGCTTGTTTTTGAAAATCAAAACAAAACTGTCCAAATTACGAGTGTTTAATTACAATGAGACACATTTATGTCCTTATGATGAAGGATGGCTGGAGCGGACTCTCCGGCAGTGGGACTCGAACCCGGGTTTTCAGCTCTACGTGCTGACGCTTTATCCACTAAGCCACACCGGATTCCCGTTCCGATGCCGGATTGAATCCTCTCAGTTTAAGTTCCACCTCTTAGTTTCCCTTAGTGCAGAATTCCTGCACGGAAATATAATATATACTTCGGTACATCACAATAACAATAATAATATTTATGTCCTTGTTTAACACTTAAACGTGGCAAATGGGGCATAAAAAGTGAGTAATAAAAACTCTTAACTGGAGACCGGAACATTGTAAAGAAAATTTTGTCAAAATATGACAATTTATTTTTGTAAATATGAAATAAATATTCCAGTTCTAAAATATGTCAGTTTCTAAGCCATTTGGAACAGATTTACATAATTATTTACAAAATTAAGCCTACAGAGGTTTTAGTTTTTCCCATATTTAATATGCTACCAAATAAAATACAATAAATAGAGGTTTTAGTTTTGTCTATATTTAATATGCTACCAAATAAAATACAATAAATTTGCATAATTTAACATTTTACAGCATCATCAAACCCTTATCTGAATGCAACAACTAGATAACTCGATTGTTTACGCTGAAGGGTGAAAAAAAAAAAAAAACTTAATACATTGGATGGACTGAACACTGGTTACAAAATAATATAAGTAACTTTTTCACATTTTCTGGCAAAAGATTACACTTTCTGTCAGTTATTTTGTAGATAAAAAAACCGTGAAGTTGCAAAAAGAGAAAAAATGAAGTAGACAGCAAAACTGATGGTTGAAGTGTGTTTAAAGCATTAATTTACGTGTATATTAGTAGGCATAGCAACATTGAAAGGAATTTTTCTGGATTCGAAAGAATGAGCAAAGGTGGAATAGGAACCACTTATTTTGTTTTGGCTACTCGAATTCATTGATGTTACGATTTCAATATATTTAAGCGGGAATTTTGAGATTCCCCTTGCTCTTAAGAATCCCGGAATATTAATGGAATGTGTGACTTGGGTTTTTCAAGTACTTCCTGAAAGACATCTCTATTGTCTCCTTATAATATCTGTAACAATGTACGGTCCTTAGTAATCACTGCCATGACAGCCTATGAAGGGTCAAGGTCAAATAGCCGACTGCTGGCTTCTCGTCCACATGCCTTAGCAAAAGGTAAACGATCATCCAACCAGTTCGGAGATAACGGATGTCAGCACGATGATCTTTAAAGCGGTTATAGCTGGTTTTCGACACCGGATTTCGCTACCTATCATAGCTCCCCAAATTGATCACGATGCTGGGTTGGCACCGGTACCATACACTGGCCCAAATTTAACGAGGAAATTCCTTCCCCATGAGGACTCGAACCAGCGTTAGTCCAAATATGACGTCTTACACCACGACGCTACGGCCCGAGATCGTAATTTCATCTATCATCTAGAATAGTTATAAAGGGTGCGGCAAAACATCCTCCCTAATTTAAAGTTTAAATAAAAAACAGATGAATCAAAATAAGGAAACTTTATTAATATGAATGGTATCTTAATAGTGGGAATTTTTCTTTTTTTAAAACGTGTCTCTCAACTGGTGTCCTTCACTATCAATGCATTGTTGAATGCGACTTCGGAAATTCTGTATCACTCTAACTAGCATTTTTCTTGAGGAATAAGACCAGTTTCTTCCTGTATTGCATTTCTTAGGTCTGGTAAAGTCCTCGGCCGATGTGTGAACACCTCAGCCTTAAGATGCCCCTATAGAAAAAAAAATCGCAGGGTGCAAGATCTGGTAATCGTGCTGACCAGGGGACGTCGCCACGTGAAGAAATTAAGCGTCCGGCAAACATCTGAGAAGCGACAACGGAATTAACACTTACCAGAAACGATACCACAGCGTAAGCACGTTCTTCACCCGTCCACTGCATAGTTGGAATTGGTTACAGATTACAATTTGCACTAATTGAACGTCAATTCCGTCTATTCAATGTCCTATTCAATTCTTGTTGTTTTGCGCATATTTGATATCGCTATGGCAACGCATGTGAACATAAATTTCGCACTGTTTAGATACAGTTCATATTAATACAGTTTCCTTATTTTGATCCCTCTGTTCTTTATTTAAATTTTAAATTAAGGAGGATGTTTTGCCGCACACTTTAGATAGCCTGGGGTAAAGTCACGCCACGAATGGACAGATGAAATGAGGGAAGGTGGCGTGTGTTGGTGGAATGACAGAGAGAAACGGGAGTACTTCGAGAAACCCTCTGCTCTGTTCGCAACAAATTCCATTATGATCTGGCCGGGGTTGAAACCGGGTCGCCTGATGGAAGACCAGCGTGCTAGCACTGAGCCATAGACGTGACTTGTTTATGGCTATATTAACATGATTCTGGTACAAATAGTCTAGTGCGTGGAAAAATGTACTGTTATGTATCAGAAGTCTACCTTATATTCCTTCCCTGTACCACAGAACAAAATTATGAGACAGTGGACGATCACGATAACAGAAATTTCAATATGATTCTTCTGTAAGAAGATTCCCAATTCCGCTCTCTTTCCTTGGTTTGTCATATAGTATATTATGTTACAGACCTGCATACCACCAGAAAGAAGGTATGGCTGACAACAGTAAATAACGACGGCCAAGAATGGAATGTGGTGGGAGGGGAGAGAATCGAGATTAATGATAAGAATTCCCTCTGTAGCAACGGCTCCCAACTCAGGGGTCGTCAACATTCAGATATGATTCGTATCCTGAGTAGCAAGAGAACGAAGCTTTTGTACCTGGTAAGAAATGAAAACGAATCTGTTTGTTTGCTTGCCCATCGATAATAAAGAGAACAAAAGACGAACTTTATGGCATTTATCATTTTAACCTCAATCACAAAATGACTAACAAAATAACTAGGAACTCAGACCGATATGATAATAGGGAGTTGACAGAATGAGAAAAAAAAAAAAAAGATTCACGAAGGAGAACATACTTTCCCATAGTGTTTCTCAAATATTTAGATCTTCTATCATAACGTAAACGACAATCGAGTTTTTAAGGTCCCTTGAATAGCCCCTCGTAACACATATTATATGTACTCAACTTACGTTTTTCGTTAGTCATTTCTTATAATTCCCAAAAAGGTAACATTTTTTCTGCATCACGGACTAGGCCCTCTGTCATATAGATGCAAAGTGATTTTTATTCGTTATTTAATGAAGTTATATGACATTTTGAAAATCGCACAGATATCTTTGAAATCTCAGATTACTGTCTAAAGTAGTTTTCTACTGATAGCATAATTATACAGGGTGTTTCAGAAAATATAAGTAAAAACTTTTTGACGGATGAAAATTCTGATTTATGTATGTATTAATTTATCCATGTAATAATTTATTCATTATTTATTTCAACGATTTTTGGACTCCCGTCTTTGATGCCAAAGCGAACTGTAAATTTACTGAACAGCTTCACGAAACGTAGGCCCTATAGCAGGGGTCGTCAGCACAGAGCGCCCTGGGCCTAGCATCTTTTACCCGCGGAGAATACAGTGCACCATGGTGCACTCGTAGCTGCTAGCGGGTATGCTATCTACCTTTTCCTGCTGCACGACGGTGCACACGGGACGGCACCGCTTACCCTTTGCATATTTCAGCGAGTGCCGACGACCACTGTCAGCATCAGAATGGGATGCATTTTGTAGATCTATTCTGAGCAACAGCACATTTTTTTAAACGAATTTTGTATTGTGAAAGAAGTTATCAAGATTTCAATCAAGAAGTATGCAACATGTCTACGACTGACATTTGTGCCTCACACCGTATATCGAGTTTGAGTATCTTTTGAGAATGGGTGAGAAGATGGAATTACAAATAATATGTGTGATCTCCTATTAAGTGATGTCAGTAGTAAATTACAAGACTTCCATTCGTTAAATTTTCACTTTCGTCGCCAGGATCTAATGCAAGTACTGAAAGAGTTCAGTATTTTCAAATACTGGACAACACAAAAGAAAAACATGTATCAACTGTTGTCAATGCAGTGAGTGTGAAATTCAGTGTAAACTATTCTTGTATATAAAAATGTATGAAAAACTTATTCAAAACAAGCAATTGTTGAAAAGAATCCATAGCAATGAAAAATATTTCTGAAAGGTAGAAAGCTGCGAGACCATTCTGAATATACCATATGCAGTAACTCATAACTAGAGCCCGGATGTTTGGCAAAATGCTTTTTTACTGGGTGGAAGTAAATCATTATTTGCATAGATATAAATTTGATTTGCAGAAAAATCAAAGTGATAGAGCCTATTTTAGCTGTTTCTTACAAATAAATGCCTTTTTTTTTTTGTCATTTTAAATCAATATTTCTTGTTTATTTACAATTTTCTAATTAATTGTAAAGCAATGTGTATGAAATTTAAATATATGAAATAATGACTAACTTTACTAACAATAGTAAATAAAAGTAATTTATTTCGGTGCTTAATCTGCTAATAATTGTACTTTAATACTATTGAATAATGATCGCCAATCCACAGTTACAAATATAATATTGTCATGTCTTCACTATACCAACAATCAGCTCTATAATTTTAAATATTAAGCCCGTTCTCATAGAAGTTGTCACGTAGCATTTTCAATTGCTTCCTTTCATATTTTCAAATCTTACTGTTACAATTTTGTGCTACACGTGTTTATTATTGTAGGAGAAAGAAATTTGAGTGAGGAACAGTCGGTTACTGTCGGGTGACAGAAGGTATAAGATCAGTTAGCTAGAATGCCTAAATTCAGTAAACCGTTGAAAAGTAAACTCCATGCTTACGTTAGTGAATATGGTGCCCATAGGTTTTCAACCGATGGAACAGTTTTGTTATGTAAGGTTTGTGAAAAGACAGTTAATCACGAAAAAAAGTATTTTATAAGTCAACATGTGTCACCTACGAAGTAAATATGTGAGTTATATTGATATAATTTTAATTTATTGTTAAAATATATTATGCCTTTTTCAAAGATTATTGTGCCTCTTTGCTTGCCTATTTTAACTGTTATAAATGCCTAAACATCAGCGCTCTACTCATAATATATGGGTCTCCACGAGATCGGCTGCGGGAGGCGCCCCAGTTCTCAACAGAATAAATATGGTATCAAAATTAACTTTAAGAATTGGACCTTTTGTCCCGTTCCAACCATATAATTATGATAATGAGCATTAGACGTACAATAGTAGCAGGATAGTAGCAACAAGTTTGTTACAGAGTGACCTCTGAGTTGTTGCAACACTCTGAAGAGCAGGTCTGACTGTGGTGACGAAATCTTGTCACAAGACAGGAAATCGAACACCGTTCATGCATTAGAAACCTGAATCACTGCAATGATAGTTCCACAAGGTCTAACAGAAAGACGAAGTACATACAAGGCAAGTAAACAAAGTCAACTCTTTAGAGCTCAGCCAAGAAAGCTACTCTACGCGTTGTTTCGTGGGCTAAAACTCTTATAACGGAATCTGCTTAGCAATACGACAAAGTATCTTCCTTTATAACATAGATATAATCCAAAAAAGGAAAATATAACTGGGTAAAAATATTTTTCACTCCGCTACCCGAACACACATTCTATCTGTCTTGGTTCAATGTTAGAGAAGATCCTATGGCCTTAACTCTGCCAGGTTACATAAAACCATTATTATTATTATTATTATTATTATTATTATTATTATTATTATCATCATCATCATATGATGAAGTACTCGTAAAGTAGGTTTCGCTATGATTAACACCTTTAAAAACGTATTTGCATGCCAAAGTTACCCTGACTACAGATTGATTCAAAACGATGAATGTGTGTTTGGAAATGATGGCATCAACCGCTGTAACGAACACCACTATGCAGCCTACAACCCTCATTGTCGGCAAAAACTTCACATTCAATCAATATTGCTTCACTATTAATGTTTGAATGGGCGTATTTATTTTATTTTATTGGGTTATTTTACGACGCTGTATCAACATCTAGGTTATTTAGCGTATGAATGAAATGGTGATAATGCCGGTGAAATGAGTCCGGGGTCCAGCACCGAAAGTTACCCAGCATTTGCTCGTATTGGATTGAGGGAAAACCCCGGAAAAAATCTCAACCAGGTAACTTGTCCCGACCGGGATTCGAACCCGGGCCACCTGGTTTCGCGGCCAGACGTGCTGACCGTTACTCCACAGGTGTGGACGAATGGGCGTAGTTGACAACCAGGTCACTGGTCCCGTATAATCGAAGGGAATGTCGATGTTGCATTTCTTGAGAAACAGGCGGATAATCTGTTAGAGAACATGCCACTGGTCATGCTGCTTCAACAAGATGGCCATCCCGCTAACCCGTACTATATTGAATGGACAATATCCCGGAAGATGGATAGGTATACACACTCCTTAACAAGAATGTCCTCCGAGGTCCCCGGATTTAACTGCCATGGACTATTTTCTACAGGGTTACTTGCGAGATCGTGTTTATCACGACTTACTTGCTGATAAGGATGACCTTATAAACAAAATTCGTGCAACAAGTGGAACTATAACACCTGAAATGTTGCTGAGGATGCGAGAAGGGCTAATGAGGAGAATCACAATGTGTGCAGAGCAGGAAGGAGCTTATTGTAGCATCTGATGTGAATTTGCACACACAAGGCTGACGTCCCACTGCTATAACGTATTCGTTATTTATTAGAAACGCCACTGGTGAAGATGCATATAACGGAAAGGTTATAAATGCTTTAGTTTATGCTTGAGACGATTCAACAAGGCTCATGACAACAATCACCTCCTACATAATAGCCAAATTGGCTAATCTTTTATATATGAGACAACTCATCCTGCCTACGGTATTCCGTGGTTTTCCTAAGGCGTAAGACAAATGTCGGGATGAGCCCTATAAGAAATGGGCCACGGACCTATATGCCCTTCCCCATATATATTCCCCTTTAATATAAACGACGTATGCCCTAGTTCAGAACCTATAAATTGTCTTTTAAATATACGCGGTCACTCAATTAGTCGCAATTTGAAAGGACAGGGACCTCTCAAATTGCAGATTTAGATTTCACGGCGCTTCTTCCGACGGCCTTCACATGCTCTGTCATCGAACAACAGATGACAGCGTCTCGCCATCCTAACGGCAAACACCAGCCATCTCCTCCTCGCCCCGTTGCGTGATCACTTGATCAAATCTCAGTCCCCCTCGCGTATGTGGTACCTAAGAGGTTACGTCCAATTTCGGCTTCCCCTTCAACATTTTCTAGAGCTCCTTCAGTGGAGCAGCGTAACCCGGAGTGAGACTAGTGGCCAACAGGCTTGGAGCTCACATACTTAGTTTTGTACAGCCCCCAACCCCTTGCAAGGACGCGTTTTGCGTACCTTTTAAATTTGTCCTCCCAATTCTCTTTCGATTTTTCGATTTTTTTCATTTATTTATAAGATAATGTTCACAATGGTTACTCTGTTATTCCACATGCTACAACTCATCCATTTTTAATCGGTGTGCAGCGAGAAAATGAATATAGTAAAGGTTGTTGTAGTAAACTGGAAGAATAAAGTGAAAAGAGTAGTAAAAAGATGAGCCCACAAGAGTCACCATTCAGCGAACGCTGCACAAGTCAATAGTCAGTAGACACATTCTCTCCTAAAAACCTCAAACCACTGATTTAGATTATGTAAGTGGGCCGCGCAATTTTAAATTACACATTTAGTGTGCAGCATGTTTAAAAAGGTTGAAAAACGCTGCTGTAAGCCGTAGACAAACTTGTTCGCCTGTAATAACCTAGATAGGCCACCTAACTAACTGCTCTGTATCTGAGATAACCTGTATACGATTGATCAACCTTGCTTAACCCTTAAATTCGCAAAGTATCCTATAGGATACAACAGGTTAATAGGCTGTATGTTATAATTATTTTAATAGAAGAATAGAAAAAAAATGGTAGGAAAATTAAAATTTCACAATACTATAATATTGCACAACATATAAAATATAGATATTGCGATAGTTTTTTTCTTTACAGACCAACACGGTTTAATAAACTAGTGTGAGAAATGGAGTTTTGCCAATTTAAGGGTTAAAAATGAAGCTGCCAAAGTTCCCCGTCTATGGGGTAAAATTGACATTGCATTTTTAAAGAGAGACAGATAGAAATAGACGAAAAATAAAATGGAAAATAACAGGAAGGTCTGAATGTCACAAGCAATTTATTTCAAAACCGAAAATTTCTATATGTATTCAGTAAACTTTAAAAACAATTTAAAAACTTCTCAAAGTTCCCTCAATTTACGGTATTCCAGCGTCATGTTGTTGATCATTAGAGGGATGTTGTCTGCATTTGTCATTAGCTCCGTTTTTTTCCGGGTTCATCTGGAGCAGACATGTTACATTCTTTTTCTTCTTTGTAGTAGTTTGATTGGAAAATCACCATATGCACACGATTGTCCTCATCAGAATTCATTCTATTTTCTATCAACATATAACTGAAGAAATGGTGATTAAAGTAAACTTCTAATTACTTAATAGCTCTATTTTCTCTGTGGTTGGGGTTGTTCATACATTTTTTAGACAGATATACGACGGAACTATCATGGCATGTGGTCAGCACGAAGTCGGGCCTCCACTTAGGACAACACAGGACATCATATATTAACAATGGACAAACACCCATAGTCTCGACAGGATTCGAACCTTAGCAGTAGTACACACTGTGTGCTATTGTTTCAAGACAATAGTGGCTCTTGCAGTGCAAATGTTGCTACCAATAGCATCAGATCAAGATACTACTACCGTAGTAGACTTATTCCGCATTACAATAATGAATGAAATCTTCAGCCAGGTTGGTACAGCAATTCAAACAACTGTGTAACAGATAAGTTTAAATGCTACTAAAACTAGTATGGGAGCTTCAGATTTCTCTCACGATTCAGGGTTGAAATATTTTATCAGCGACAGTCGAACGCGTATAAATTAACACGACTCTGTCAATTACACGAAACCGTGGTCAATTTAGAAGGCGAGCGTCAAAGGTTTCACTGTAGTTAATTGCTCATCTTCGTCACGTGCGGTGTAACCATAAACTCCCACTCGGTACCACAATAAGGAAGTGAAGAACAGGTGGTGTAAAGAATTGCTTTTACCTTCGTATAAAAATTGATTACCTCATGAAATTGGACATATTGCACAATCTACTATACCTGCTGCGAGGAAATATATCAGACTGGTTCTTATTTATTTCATCAAGACTCAGCTTTGTTTCCCTGCATCACTGTACCTGGAAACGTAGCTATCTACGTACGTATTCAGATTAAAATAGAATGAACATCTACTGCAAAGAGAGCTACACAGGATCTCATTTGAAATATAAAATTACAAGTCATGAAGGAAACGACGCTAGCAAAGAAAACAATGTTGAAGAGAGGAGTTACATTAAGTTAGGCATTGTGGAGACAACAGTTTCGCAAAAGCCTTGTAGTTTATCCTATCTAGTGTCTACTTATGCAGCATATGCCTTCTCAATATAGGCTACATTTTACGTGTTTCGCAACAATTCAGTTTTTTTTATCTTGTGATTGATATTTGTGATATTATTGTTTACAGTTGACCTTTAATTATTATTGCAAAGACATACTTGAATGTAATCATTTAATATGCACCCAAATAAGATAAGATGACGCGCAAACGCACACACCCGCGCTCATGGAATTATCTATAACCAGGGCAGGTATTTATGGAGATTAATTTTATCGTGTGTTTTTTAATATTGGTGTCGGCGGAGATTGTTGGAGATTGATTTGTACTCTTGGCGGAGATTAATGGAAATTTTTGAAAATAGAATTATTTTGGAATGAATACTACTTTCCAAATAATTAACATTAAAGGTTCGTTGGATTCTGGTAAATGTGCGGTATGGCCAAAAGACAATATTCGTTGTATTGAGACTGTATTTAACATACATTCATTAAAAACGAAAAAAAAAAAAAAGTTGCAGCCCTCAAATTAACACTTTCAAATTATTAATGAAATGTTGAATTCTCAGTCTTTTGAGTTCATTAAAGTAATCAGAACACCTGGAATACCATGTGATGTAGCCTTCTTGGATATATAACAGAATTCAAGTGAAAAAAAATAATCCGAAAAAAACTCAAAATATGAAATTCGCTATAAAACGACGCAATAGTAATAATTCGCGAATGTGTTCATAATTCGCTATTAGAATTCTATGTTGCGATTGTTTTATTCGCATATTATTAATAAGAATCACTTAATTCGTGAAGATTAATATAAAATCTATTGTATATCTATTATGTCGTGATTTTCGCGATCTCCATAAATACCCGGCCCTGTCAATAATTTGTTGGTCAATACGGATACTGAAGAGTTTTTTTTTTCGGGTTTATTCTGTTTCCTCTCACCATTACCATTGTTATTCCAGTAACATTCCATAATTACCCTTCACTCTGCGAGGTCCCGGGCCAAGCCTCCGGGATACGAAAAATGACTTCAAAATACATAAATATAAGTCATTTGTAAACTAATTATATTAAGTTCATAAATGTACGTCGTATTAGGACTTGATGGCGTTCATAAATGTACGTCGTATTAGGACTTGATGGCGTTCATAAATGTACGTCGTATTAGGACTTGATGGCGTTCATAAATGTACGTCGTATTAGGACTTGATGGCGTTCATAAATGTACGTCGTAAGACTTGATGGCCTTGAAATGAGGATTGGCTCGGGACGGATCCGTACACTTAGAATGAAGACCAATGCCTTGAAAAAGCGAAGTCCGGAATACGAATGAGAGACAGAAAAATAATTATGGCTAGTGGAATGAAATTTAGAACGATTGATAGATACATAAAATTAGATAAAATTAATTACGAATATCATGTAAGACTTCAAAAGTAAGTTTTAATATCGATAAATATAGACTCAATTATTGAGGATGGTCATTTTTGTGTCTAAAACTGTATATGAATTACCAAGGGTAGAAGTTCGGTGTGGGGACCTCGAAAATGCTAACAAAGGACTTAACACGCCATCACATCCAAAATGCAAGGATAAGGATGACAAGTTAATTAAGGAAATTTCTTTGTAATTTAATATTCTTCCCTTTTAATATAGTTCATGTAGAAATAAATACCAATATTACAAACATGTACAACAATTTATCAGTTTGTTTATTCGGAAGCGAGATAATGGACATTATAAGAAAAAGATTAGATTAAATTCCTCGAAAGTCTGTAGGAATAAATTAGATGAAGGAACAAACCAACGAACAAGATCAACATTAAACATTTCGAATTTTCAGGAAATTATAATTCAACGCAGGAACAACTGAGTCATGTTAAGCAACTATACCTCCCAAAGAAGAATTATGTAACAAGCGATGATCTACGAACATGACAGAAAACAAAAACACGGCAGTACGAGAGAATTACCAAAAAGTGAAAGTAACAACACAAGAAGAACGAGATCAGTGGTGCAACAAAACAAACTTAATGGTAGTTTTGTTATTGTTTCTACGAGTTTTCCAAGAAAGGAGACATGAATATCTCCCTACATACTATTTTGTTTACTGATACTATTAGCAGACGCTTTGGCCTTGCTAGAGCCTTTGTTGTAAACACATAACACATTTCACTTAGGCTACTATTTTTCTTTCGTCTCGTTTCGTTTACTAGTTACAAATCTTCTCCCCCTTACATCATAATTAGGGACCGCATTTTTATGTAATTACATATTATATTCCTTTCAATCTAACCATATATAAATAACAAATCTCTGCGAATCTTGTAATTACCATTAGTATATTAAAATTTGATACTACATATTTTTACATATTTACCCCACATTACATATTATGGCTTGGTATTACATAAATCTACATATTTAGGGATTTTATTCATTTTTACTTCTCTGAAAGGAAAAAAAGAAAACTTCTGTTGGGGAAGTTCACAATTTGAAATACACAGATTAAAAAACCCTTTTACCTACCCAAGAAAGGATATATTTCGGGACGAAATATAACGTCCTTAGTTCCAGGAAGTAATAGAGGCACTCACCCCATTCCGCCCACTGTAAATTTGAGTGTACAAAAGGCAACCTTTCTCATACAACTATCTTGTATTGTAAAAATCATTCAGAAAGTAGCATTGTCTTCATGCGGTGGATGGGACGAATACGACATGATTTGTCTCGAACTATAATTATTCTGCACACGTTTTAACAAGCCGTTCCCATGCAATTTGCAACCTTACCCGCCCTCTTCCTAATCCTTCCAGAGAAAACCCATGTCAAATCTTGTATTAGCCGCAATAAAATAGCCGACGTTTGAAAAGAAGCTGGAGTAAAGGAACAAACTGGAAAGATGTTGAAAGATTAAAATAAACAGCTTCCCAGGTAATTGCTTGACCTCTTTACTTTAAATTTAGTAGACCTATACAGAAATGGGATTTTTCGAGCAATTAGAAAGTATAGTTCTCGGCTTGAATAATCCTACCCTTCTGAATGAGACAGGAATATCACTTTTCAAACAACAGTTTGTAAATGCCTATAGTTTGATGTTTTAGTAGATACTTCGTTTCTTACAGTGTGCAGTAAAAAGTTCGGGTGCTCTATGAAATCACAAATGGGGAGTCTTCCCTATCCATACCTGCCAGATATTGATATTAAATATTTTCATGATTTTACATATTTTGCTACATATTCAGCTTACTTTTCTTACATGAATATGTACATATTTCACACTTTGATATTACATAAAAATCCGGTCCTTAATCATAATTATGAGCTCTGGAACAAGACTCGTCAAGCAGCGGCGGTCCCGGTCAAAATGTTTTTCAAATTCTTACAGTAGCTTATACTTATGTTTAAACGTGTCCGCTTCAATTTTTTAAGCGACGTTTTCTCAATGACTAGAGGGCAGATATTTTATCTTACATCATAATCATCATCAACAACAACAACGGCGCTACAGACCCTTCCGAGCCTTTGCCTTCCTCAGAAGTTGCTTCCATACTTCTCTAGCTCCAGCTTGTCTCCATCTTCCCACACCTAATATTTCTCTGGTATTCCTTTGAATGGCACCTTCCTATCGTGCTTTCGGTCTTACATAGGTTTTGTATTGTGAAATTTCCCATTCAAGATCTCTTTTGGTATTCTTCATTCCTTATTATATGACCTGTTCATCTCCATCTTTTACTTTTAATATCGGTCCACTATATTCGTATTTCGTATTTAAGTAAATGTTATATTTAAAACAGGAAAAAGGTTAAAATTTAAATAGTTTTAAAACTTCACCTCGGATAATTATTAAATTTGAGTTTATATAGCGTACTGTTAGGTATTTGTGTTTGTTTCTAGTGTTTAAGTATTACTGTGATGTGTTCTGGAGCCTAGTGTGTATTTCATTTTTCTGTGTGATTATGCAATTTTGTGTATTTTCTTATGACAATTTATTTCCTTTTATGTACAGTATGACTGTCATTGTTTACTTGTTTACTATGTCTAAGTTGGCCTTTTTTTACTGTTCCTACATATCGGTACTTGTGTTGTATATAATGTACTGTGTTCCTGGTTATTTTGTTTCTCTATGACGAAGCCTGTGACATCCATGTATGTTTTTCTTTCTGGATAATAAAAATTATTATTATTATTATTAGTATATTTTATTTTATATAGGAGCATAGAATTCTTTGTTCCATCTTAGACACCTGCGTCCGTAATTTTTATTGGTCTATAAATCTTCAAAACCTTTCTTTCAAAGGAGTTAGATGCATCTTCCATACACCGTGTTAGCACAGTCTACTATATACAGTCACGAAGCTCAATATGTACTTGCAAACATGGGTAGTAGCCCAGTGTCGCTACTATCGCCTCATCATTGCAGATCTCTCTCTAGTAGACGACAAAATATGTTACACTTTCGTTGTTTTTTTGGAAAAATTAACACCTTCCTTCCATTATTGAAATATTAAATGCATAATTAATTTATTATTTTAATGAAGTATATTAAATTCCACCATAAACTCGAAGATACCTTAGGTTAATATAATTTTTGTTTGTGCAAAACGAACTGAAATTTACTATAATCGTTCACTCATTCAAGATTATAGCGATAATTAACTATGAAACCAATAAATATTAATTTTCATTTCCCTTTACAACAATAATAATGGAAGTTGAATTAATGGAGTAACTTACGTGTACCGGTACTTGTAGTTTTACGTAGTTAACAAAGTTGAGGTTAAGCAATAATAATCACACCAGAATTGGAAATAAAACGTTAAATAACTTTTATTGTAACAGACTTTTTCTACGTCTCTAGTAAAGTAACAAATAAAAATAACAACAAAATTAACAGTTATAATTAAAAATATATCCTTTGAAAAAAAAAGTAGGCCTAAGAAATAATAATCCCACCAGAATTGAAAATAAAACGTGATCAGTACATTTCATCACAACAAACGTAATTTCTCTAAGTCTCTATTAAAATATTATTATTCCAATTATTGTATTTTAGCCATTAACATTTCCATTACAACCAATAACGAACATTTCACAAGCATCAATGTTACGCAACGAGCTAGCACTCTGGAAATACGACACAGTCAAAGTCGACCGTGGACAGTCTATTGTTTCTAGTTGCTAACCGCTTGGAGCGCTTTATCGCGAGATTTGCAAAAATCACCTGAAACTGTATATAGTAGACTGTGGTGTTAGTGCCCAGGTTTCATACCCGTAACTCAAAAAGGGTTTTATACAATCTAATTTTATTTCGATTAATATATTTGGGCTTGAATATAGTTTGTAGTAAGTAGGTCTAATACACTTTGTTAGCTGTCAGTATTTTAACTTCTATTCCTTATGTAGTCGACCTGGTTGGCGAGTTGGTATAGCGCTGGCCTTCTATGCCTAAGGTTGCGGGTTCGATCCCGGGCCAGTCGATGGCATTTAAGTGTGCTTAAATGCGACAGGCTTGTCAGTAGATTTACTGGCATGTAAAAGAACTCCTGCGGGACAAAATTCCGGCACATCCGGCGACGCTGATATAACCTCTGCAGTTGCGAGCGTCGTTAAATAAAACATAACAACATTCCTTATGTTTCGTCACTGGTATTATTAATTGAAGTTCATAGATATTTAGCCTAAAGTTATTAACAATTTAATTCATCTAACAAAGGCATATTTTCTTCAGTTCACTATCTTTTCCTACTATGTCTCTCAAAAGTTTGTTCAACAATGTTTTGAATTTATTATAGCACTGCATCAAATGTGAGGTTATCCAGCGACCATGATAACTGAAGAGGTAGATTCCACACTGGTCAAAATGACAGTTATGATAAAACAAATTGCACGCTCCTAGTGCCTGCAAACGGATCTAAGTCGAGACTCAAGAGAGTCTGCTAAATTAAAACGTAAATAAAACAAGTTAGAATATAAAAAAAGACTTAGGACACTTTGAAATCCACCTCTGCAATTGTGGCTGCGAGATAGTAAAGTTTTGTTGACGAGTCTCCAGGATTCATAATGAATTTACCTGACATTCGTCTTACAATCGGGGAAACCATCAGGATAAAACTTAATCCGAGATGGGACACTCGTATTGTAAACAGAGCAATCAGCATGAGTACGGACATACTACAGCAACTAAGACAGCGGGAGAAGCTAAGTTCTCTGAGAGTGGCCTTTCCACGTCCCTGCGGTAAGCTATCCAAAAAGGATTCGAATCCACGTTCCAGTTCAGTTCTTTAACCTTGACTACGCCAATGGATACAAGTCATGTTAAATGTGATTCTGCAGGTAGAAGTATATAATGCAAAGGCATATGTAAAATGAAAATGCATTTATTAAAAACTATATTAATTTATCACAGAATGGTTCCGAGTATCTACAAGTGGAGAAATTTTCATATGCTTCTATCTCTTATTGTAGTCTGAGATTGGCTCAAGTACAGACCTTGGCCTGAAATTATCTTCAATGAGACATGCTAAATATTAGGCTTTTATGCTGATAAATAGAATACGTTATCATTCCTTATATCGGTATACGTCAGTACACTGAGTGTTATGTGTTACTTAAATTCTTTAAGGTGGAAATGACATATAAGCATTATGTTCCAAAACAATCTTGCTTTTAAGGGATAAGGTACAGCTTACAGCAGTATAATTTTGGAAATATTGAACATTTTTTTCCTCCATTACTGTATCTTGTACAATAATGAGAATTAGTATGTATGAAGCACTGTCCTTCTGCTATATGAAAAAAAAAATATTTTTACGATTTACAAAATTATTTACTTTTTTTTTGTTTCAAAATTCAGTTCACTGTGCAGTGACGAAGCGTTTCCCATATAACTAAAAAACTATTCAACATTATGTGATTAAATTTTCTGTGTGTATTTATGCATGTCATATCTACAATATGATGCAAGATCACTTTTCTACCTTTGATAGATTGTCTGATAAAAAATAAATTCATTTAAAAATGGTCAAATATCAGTATTTTCTTATATCACAAAATAAAGAAAAATATTTATTAAGGAATGTAGTTGAAAGAGCATGATATTGTAAATATGAGTTTCAGCAATAAAATAAAAGAGAGAGGACATGAAAAAGTTAACAGGTTTATGAGTTATGAGGGAAACGCTTCATCACTGCACAGTGAACTACCACCATTTTGAATTCTGAAAAAATATATATATATAATTTTTTTAATCGTAAACATATTTTTTCATGTAGCAGGACAGTGTTTTATACATACCAATTTCCATTACTGTACAAGATACAGTAACGAAGGAATAAAAATGTTGAATATTTCCAAAAATTTTACTACTGTAAGCTGTAGCCTACCTAACCCCTTAAAACAAGGAGCGTAACAGTGTGCCTGCTTAGTCCAGTATTCGGAAGTTGATTCTCTACTATTCGTAATTCAGACTTCTATACAGTTTTCCTTAATCCCGACAAGGCAATTCTGACAGAATAGACTGGAATAAACTTACGGGGATTCTGGAGAAAATTGGTGTAGATAAGAAAGATTAATCCAGTCTCTATCATCATATCCCACCTCCCTCGAATCCATTTTAATATTGCTTTCCCATATACGTCTCGGCCTCCCCAAAGGTTATAATCGGTCCCATTCCGAGGCTTATTTTGAGGTTTCGTAACAAGCTGGTGATGGGTTGTTAGCCCTTCGCCCAGCCCCCAAGCTGGAGGACCACCCCTTAAGGCTGGTTCATAATAAACCGGGAACAAGAACCAGAATGAAAACGAGAAGCAGAGGACGTGAATATGAAAATTTTTTATTCACAATAAACCGAGAACGTAGACGACTATGCATATCGATATGCAAGTCAATAACGATATGTAAAGTCGATATTACGCATTCTGACATTATTTGTGTATAATTGACCAATGGCGTTCTCTCATGAGTACAAGGCAGCCAACATAAACACAGGTTAACCAACTTCGAAATTTCAACTGAAACATTTCATTAGGTACGGTACTATAAATATGCCCATGCATCTTTATTATCACAACCTAGTTTAAGTCTACCATAACGTAAAATAATTAGAGAAGAAACATTTGTAATATAACAAAAATGAACACAAAGTAGTTATTGAATTGAAGCATGAATATGTAGTGTGTAATACAACCAATACAGTAATAAAATATGATTCACTTACGATCGGTGTTCAAAGATACAGCTATTGAAAGCCACGCATTCTCCTTCATTTTCTCATCTTTATACGAGGCGCGCCGCTTATCGTAAAAGTGAGGATTTTCCTCAACACTCAATATTAGAATCTCATCAAATAAAACTTGCTCAATGATGCACAGCACAGAACAAAATAATGCATAGGTTATGTCACGGTCTTCTTGCTACAAAATATACGACGACAAAATAGCTTTTAGATGGCAACAGAATGAATCTAGTGGGCTGTGATCGGAAACGTGAACGCCAAAGTTGAAACTTCGCCAATTCTCCGTTCCCGATCCCGGGCTCCGGCAAGCTTTTCGTTAATTGTGAATGCTGATATTTAAATGTACACATTTTAACAATTTTACCATTTTCGTTTTCGTTCCGATTCTCGTTTCCGGTTTATTGTGAACAAGCCTTTATCGGCTGTCCACGACTGCTAATTCAATATATTCGCAGCTACCCTCCATATCTGGAGGCCGTCTTCTCTGTCCGTAACCTGAGGACGCGCCATGTCGTGGTGATAGGGACCCACAATACATGGCGTAACATATAATTTCAAATTAAAATCCTATATACATTCAGACAGATTGTACTACTTGAAATCTTTTAGTACACAGATTATCAGACAAGTAGAGGGAGAATTTTCCCAATCATTAGCGGTGAACGTAATATTGTACCAGAGTTTACTCAATGTATTCTGCTCTTAATCTAAGCAACGCGTGTCATAACCCTATATCCGTGGCCAGGATTCCAGTGTTGGAATATCCGCAACTTTTCCTTGATCAGTAATGAAAAGTTATGTTTTTACAACCTTCGTGATGAGAAGTATTATGCGGTATCCACAGAAATGGGCTAGAGCCGACTGGGTTAACTCACACGCGAATCAAAAGTGTCGAAGAATTTCCGCAGCCACTGACGCTCCAGCCACGAAGGAATGCAGACACTGTTCTTCTGGTGAAGTGGCACGCACATCGGGCTTCAATTCACAGGAATAATTTAATAAAAATGCTGCTCCTTCCAAAATCAGGAGACATTCTGAAGGCCAACCCGTAGCTCATGCAACTGACAAATAAAATTATCAACACACGAGACTGATTACGATTCAAAGCAGATGCCGTCAGATTTGCTGAGCGATACACGTATAGAGCAGATTTTGTTAAGAGTAATTTATTCGTTTCGCCGTTCTCTTTCAGCCAAACATCAACATCGTCATATCACCACACGGTGTGGGTAAGTTATTTCATACCATCTTAGGCATGAGATCAGTGTGACGAAATTTATACGAAGCAATTATATAAAGTCGTGCAGTTGGCGACGACGTCAAAGTGTTGGACTATGAATCATACGTGCCGAAAATGAAAACAACTTTTAAATTCTGATTTTCTACGTATGTTCGCACAAGATGGATTAAAATAGGCAATGAATGGAAATTTTACGCTGAAAATTACAGTCCAAGGTCTCAAACAGAATCAACCCGAACAGTCACGGTCGTTTGCCCTTATGACTTGGGATTTTTAGGTTCCCAAGGTTGCAATTCTGTTGGAGTATGGATTTTTTGTAGCTTTTCTTCACCGTGCCGCCACCGCAGGCATGCCCGTCTATTAGCTCTGTTTACCGGTCCATTAATTCGTGAAAAAAGTAACACTTTCAATCTTGGGCTTGTAAGGATAGGCCTACGCAGGGTTCATCATTTCCAAGCTACGCTATTACATATTACTTCTAAACTCTAAATCAAATCAACAAGAACGAGATAAGTTCGTAATTAAGATCTGGGGATACAAGATGATGATGCTGAAAGAAGCAAAACTAAAGATTATTATATGCACTCAAGCATATCTCATTCCAGGCTAATTACTAATACGTTTAACACAGTGCGAACTCTACAAAGATTCGGCAAATTCCTAATATAACTGCTTTCTTTAATCTGTAAATTTCTTTGTAGTCAAGATTTAATTTCCTAAGCACTTCATTAAGATGATGTTAAAAAGCCCAGCTGCTTTATGGCTATTCGAAGACTTCCACGGAGACTAAAGCTTACCGTGCATGCCTGTGTGTTCATTTGAGAAAGGAATACCCTTCTGATATAATTTTAATCACGACTTTGTTAATGTTGTGGCTAGAGAGCGGAATTTTAGGCCCTAAAAAGTGACATTTTAGGTGCCTAAAACAGGCTCTTAAATTCCTTTATTTAGGCTCTATAAAATAAAAAATAGGCTTTTTTTAAAGAGTGTCACTAATATAAGATTCAACATTTATTTAATGCAAAATTCTAGGATTAAAAGAAACTTGCACACATTTCACAAGGGTACACATGCGTACACAAAATGAAAACATTCTGTCTCTAAGTTAGTGTTTTTCATTCACCAATCACATTTCCATAGTTTGCTTCACAGTAGATGATATGTGGCTATTGTGTCGCTCACTGCTGGACTTACAAATGGTGAGAAAAAGTGAAGGGGCTGTTATCTGTCTTGGAATATAAGAGAATGCTTATTCGAGTACAACCCAGAGAGTTTGTGTTAAATTGCTGACATAGGAAGATATAATAATAATAATAATAATAATAATAATAATAATAATAATAATAATAATAAATGATAATTTGTCCCGCAGGAGTTCTTTTATATGCCAGTAAATGTACTGGCATGAGCGTGTCGCATTTAAGCACAATTAATGCCATTGGCCTGGGCCGGAGTCGAAACCGTAACCTCGAGCACAGAAGGCCAGCGCTATACCGACTACGCTACCCACGCCGATTGAAAGTTGGAATTTTAGGATTGGAAGATTGTAAGAATGAGAAGGGGTGGCCCGGAGGTACTTCTCTGTTGTGTTGTTCACTGCTAGAAAAGAGTTGTTATCCGTCTCGGAATGAAAACAGTACAGGATGTTAAGAAAAACAGTAAACAGTTACGACAAATGATGAAAAATTAAAAAAAAAAAACTTAAAAATAGGCACTAACGTCGAAATAGGCATTTTAGGCACTATAAAACCCCTTTATTTATACCTATATTTCCATGAAAAATGTAAATATTAAATCTCAAGCTTGTATGCATCAAGGAAAAAAATAGGTTTTTGCCTAAATTCCGCTCTCTAGTTATGACGTAATAGAAAATGTAGACTGTTCTTTTTTATTGGATATAAAGGACAATGTCAAACTATTATCTTGACTTTATTTACAACGTCGCCTCCCACAGTGCATTTGTCGTTCGCGCCGAAGTTGAGCGTTTGTTGGGCGTTCCATGCGTGCAGTTCACCTCAATCTTTTATGAGCTGCAGAAGGGATTACTCACTCTGCATAATGTAATGCAAGGTATTGTGTGTTTTTTAATTGTTTGAGAACAATGAACGACTTACTCGTTCGTGCGTAGATTAGTGCAAGCTACTATGTTTTTCTAATTGTTTGAGAATAGTGTAAACTCTTTAGATAGTGCATCGCAATGAGTCTTTGTAGTTTTAAGTTATGCGGAAAATGGAAGAAAATATCCAACAAGTTATTTCGAACATTTTGCAGAAAGAGATTAGTACAGTATTTCAGAACAATGTTCGGAGATGTCAAAAATGTAAGCTTACTGAAGCAGGAGGAGCACATTTTGAAAATCTCTTGTGACATAGGTAAGACGAACTTGTATTCATTTTATAGTTATTTGTGCTACAAGGGAGGTAAGTTGTAGTTACCAGTCGAGGACGAATAAGCCCGAGAATGGTCCAATCTACTTAAATCCCGAATTGCATATAATATTTTTTGCCACTTCTACGTAATAGTTATTTATGCAACAAGTGGATTATCTTGATTATGATCGTTCGTGCGACAATTTTCACGAGTGTCATAATAAGATTATCCACGAGTTGAATACAACACTTTATGGCATCTTAGCATTATAAATTTTAGGAAAGAAATTATGAAAGAAATTCAATTCGGGACCCATAACTGACAAATTATCTTCATATATTATGTTCGTATCGATTAGTTGCGCCTGGCTTTGGCATTGAGTAAAGAGGAATGGGTGACCATGTAGGTTATGTTACAAATATTTCTTTATTTTGTTAGTATAGTTTGGCTGAATCTCAGAACTGTTTTATGTGATATTACAAAAGTATACAAAATTGTTAAAGATTGGAAATAAAATGATGTTACCTTCTGTCCTGCATTTCATTTCTTGTTACGTCGCGCGTAGAATCGATAACCAAGATAGCAAGCGTTCCGGTATTACGTCATGGCAAATACACAATTGCCTTTATCGCACGCATGCTATAATAAACCAATTACGCACGATTTTCGATGTAGTAATAACCTGTTTACAATGCTATAATGGCATAAAAATATTATATTTTCAAAAATTAGCTTGGCTTTACATCTGTTAACATCAGTGAACGCGTTTGAGTATTTTTTCATTCAAAAAATTGGTTTGGATTTACATCTGTTAATATTAGTGAACACGTTTCAGTATTTTTTTCTTTTATTACATTGTTTGTTATTATAGATGTTATAAAACTGTTTACATGTAGAGAAGTGTGGCAGGCATTTTGAAAATTGTATTGCAGTAATTAAAAATGATTTCAGTTAATGTTGAAGTATCAAAGGCTGTTTGTGAATTTTTACTGCCGCAGAAATAAAAAAAACTATATGAACATTCGTACAAGATGTTTAAGGAGACAATTATTTGTGAAATCTCTTTGTTAGCTTATTTCATGAAAAGTTGGAAATAGTAAACTCACCGGCTAGTTTGTGGTGTGAATATTCTACTGTATGTTAAAGATAACTCTTCTTATTGAGGATGATGATGACGTATCAAATAATACCTATTAATGTAAATGTTGTAACCAATATTAATACATGTGATAGTTGCAATTGTTCCTATAAATTTCAGTTGTCGGCAAAAGAATGAATGAGTGTATCTTGGCATTTGTTTTTACTTACCGCCCGTTGCCTATAAAAACCAAAGAAGTGACTGTAATAGTAATATGCTCAACTGCGTTTCGCTTTTTCAATCTTTTCCTCGAACATGAAAACATCAACATACCGCTCGTGTATCGTACATTATTTTGTGCGAAGATCGTTTATTACATACCTGAAAGACGAATTTCTAATTAGTTGCAATGAAATCTCCATCTTGGTTTCTGTTCAATGACGGCAACTTTTAAAAACTAAAATATCTATCTTCAACATTGTTGCTATAAAATGTTTTCTGTGTTTACTATATTCCAGCAGGCCGTGATATATGTCTGCTTTTTTTTTCCCTCAGTCTATAAATGTGAACTTAAAACAAACGGTAAGGTTATGTAATGATTTATTTTTCATTTTAATATTTTAACAATATTATTTATATAATATATTGCAGTAATAACATCGGCATCTGGAATCTTGTTGATTTTTTCACGGCTTCCTTAATGTTGCTTGCATTACAAATGCAGTAACTTTTGTGGTGTTGTAGAGTTTACTTAATTTTTGCAAATATTTAAAAACAATAATTAACAGTGCAATTTAGGTGAAATTGCAGTGGTAAGTTTCCAATTTATAATTATTACTATGTTAAACGTCTCTAAAAATAATATGTTAAAAGCCTAAAGCAGTAAAATGAATATGGCGCTTAAGCAGTAAGAAGAGGGAAATTGTTATGTGTGTTACGTTGGGAATACTGAATGTGGTATTTCACACTTACCGCGTATTGGTTTTGTGCGGAAAGCAAGCAAATACTCACGATCTCGCACAAAATAGACTTCCGTACTTAGAATCAACGTAACAACAATATACTTACTAGAGTAGGAGTGGGGAAAAAGTTGTTTATTAACATTTACTCCACTAAACAGGTTTCAGAAGCTAAAGTTACTACCGTAAAAACATCGGTCGATTTCGAGGTAAATGTTCGATTCGTGTAACAGAAAATGCCGCTGACCTTGCGTCTGACTTTAGTATCTTCTTCACTTATAAATTCGAGGTTTGATTCCAAAAGCCTGCTATATAACTGTGCAGAATTTTGTAGGTTCAGTTGGTCTTCGTTACGAAAACTTGTACAGCTGGTCTGTATGTACAGAATAGAAAATGGATCTTACTGGGAGTTGAAACCCGGTTGGCTAGATTTGTAATACCACCATTTCAACCGCAGGCAAAGACAAATAAGACTAGCCACAATGATGGCCAACAAAACGATTGTTTCTAAGTGCAAACGTGGCGATAAACTCACTCTATTGAGAAACAAGCAAGCGTCTCAACATAGCTGATGCGGAATTTATTCCAGCCATAAAGAAAGATAACTCCAGCACTCCTCTAGCGCACATCCGATGCCTCCCTCAATTACTCTTTATTCAGACAATAAAATCAATTAATGCAGATTTAACAGCCTAATAATAGAAAGCTAGAGTTTATTAGCGCAAGTCACGTGAAGACCCATGTGCAAGTCGCTCTGTGATAAACTCTCACATAAATACTGCACTTATCTCCAACAGGGAGCCACAGTGGCGGGGAAGAATCGATGAACGACACCAGGCGAGATCCCGGCCGGACACATACACGAAAACAAGTGCTCAAATATGCGAATGCAACACTTCCAAAAACATTTTACTCAGATACTATAGTGAGGGTCACATAAGAACAGTTCCTAAACAGTAAATATTGCCGTCTAGTCAGTGTTGCCAACTGTTACCAGATATCACACGATCCAACGTACTAAATGACTTATTATTTACCATACTTTATGTTGGAAGGTTATTCTAAATAATTCAATAATTTGTAACATATTTTCGTAGGCAAACTATACGAGAAAGGGATCAACATAGCAAGTACAGGGACATCATTTTATTTTTACTTCAATTTTTATTGTACCTGAGTTTTTGAATGTACTTCACTCCCACCCCTTCTACTAAGGAAGTTCCAACTCCACACAGAACCAAGACCGCAGACAGTAAGCAGTACTGAGTTACTGGGTATAGTACGTTCCAGAAATATGTTCGCGTTTTCCAGTGACGAAAGAGCTTTCAATATTGAATCATATTTTCGCACAGGTACTGTCCGTTTGCCTACGTCGCATCCCGATTTCCCCCACCTGCTTCTGCTCGCCCCCCTGTAAAAGCTGGGCTGTCTTAGCTCTTTTCTGAAAACATTAATTTCTCTTAGGAATTGGACGTTTACGTAATATTATACAGCTGTTTAATTTAACTTAAATAAAAGGGCCTCGTTAAGTAATTAACTGTTACGTGATTTCCTCCCTTTGTACAAGCCTGCGGCATAACCACTTGGACGGACAGTAGATAGCATGTCAGAGTAATTTTATATTTTCGGGTCGGGCAGAAGTGAAGATTGAATTCACAGTACGCAGAGTAGGTACAGAATTATTTCAACATGAGTTACTAGTACAAAGGACGAAACTGGCAATTGGAATTAGATGCAATAGTCTATAGTGCGATAATATGCACAAAAGAACTGAAGCCTGTATCGAAATGAAAGGCCACCATTTTCAAAATTGTGTTTAAATATTCATATTATGATTATTTTTCAATTTAACTTCTTTCTCTATGTTGTACGCTAATGTGCTGTAGACAGTATACACTGCATAATGAATACGTTCGCATGGATAACTGACTTCGTGAGTAAAAACACTTATTCTTAATACAGTACTGTACTTTGATTAAAGAAAAACCTAATGAAAATTATCAAACTCAAAATCGCGATATTTCCTAGTTTAGTAAATGGATGAACTACTTTTCTTCCATCCTATACCTAGTAGAGTGATTTGTGTTTTACGCCAGTATCATCGAACTCCAGTCTTGGAGGGGGAGCAAGCGGTGTTTCCGGTTCTCTAAAGGTATAGGCAGGTTAATATTAAAAATGTTAGTAAAAATAAAATGATGTCCCTGTATTTTGTCTAGCAATACGAAATTCATTGGTTTGACTAAACAATTGACTCACGAGACCTAACCTAAAAAATGTATTTTGTTTGACCACGTGAAATTATTAGTACAAAGTCCGAAAACTTATCTGACTATAGTCTTGAATTAAAACCACAACGCAACACATAAAATAACTATTACGTATTAATATTAATACTGAAATTAATTAATTATTAGTATGTTCAAATTTCTCTAGCTTCCAGTAACCGGCTCAGAAATCTACTACAATTTTAATTTCATGGAATTTCAGTACCGACAAATATCGATATTTGTCTCAGCTGCCAACATACCAGTTACAAAATCACTAACATTTGTAGTATTTATCAGAATCGAAATTCGAAACGAAGTTGGCAAAAGAAAATTCAACCTGCAAACTAGAAAATCGCCACAATCCACTAGCATATGTAGTAATGGGGGAAAAATGGTTACGTTTCACCCTTAGGGTATGAAGTAAGCTGACCCGGACTATAACATGTGTTATTACGGTTATGACGTCAGATCTCAAATTTCGGAGTTCAGGAGACGTGGATAAAGCCTCGTTCACACTTTTCAAACAACTTGAATTCAAGTCGCAGTTCAGGCATAATCAAGTTATTTTGTTTTCGAGCAGGATAAAATGGCGTCGATGGAAGTTGTACAATTAGGAATTTGTTTAGTAGCAAGTCAAAGAAATGACAAATATATTGAAGAAATGGAAGACGCGTTGTTCAGTAAGGGTTACAAATTAGATTAGTAAGAGAAATACACGACCATTGACCATTACAAATAGAATAAGTGAAATCTTCAAACATATTTAATAATTCTTAATGTAAATGTAATAAAATATAAGCAGGTCTGATTTATCATAATTGAAAATTATCTTGAAGTTGTTAGAGTTCCCCAACCCCCAAAAAAAACTATCAGTCACATTGAACTATGCCAGTTCGACCGATAAATGCCATCCCTTCAAGCAACACTCTTCTTAATCCCTCCTATCTTCCTCACTTCTTCTCTATCTACAGTTTAATGGTTTTTAATTGTCTTTCATATCTCATCTGTGTCCACGTTAAAATCTCTGCTGTTCAATTCTTCAATGAACTCTTCCTTCCTTGGCAGCTTCCTTTGCATTTGTCACGAAACTTTGCAGTTTCTATAACCCACAGACCTCCGTGAGTTTTATACAACTTCAGAAACTCAAATATTTGGTCATTACTTCACTTACTATTGTTTCCTATTATTTTTACGTTTCCAGTAGAACAGAAAAACAATCACCTGTTAATTTAACGCTCTGAAAACATCTGTTAATTTAAATTCTCGCGCTTTTCTCCTTGAATTCAAGTTATCAAGTGACGTTCACACTCTTCAAGTTGTTTCAAGTGTCCTTTCAAGTCAAGTAAAAAGTAGAAAGGGATTCAACTTCACTTGAAACTTGAATTCAAGCCGTTACTTGACTTCAAGTCAACTTGAAGCATAGTTCAAACTTTTCGAGTTCGTCGAATCAAGTGACTTGAATTCAAGTTACTTGAAAAGTGTGAACGAGGCATAACTAAAAATGTTGAGGCAAGTTTCCTTATTGGGTTATTCCTTTCTCCATGGAAATTAACATTAATTTCTTCATTTATTAACATTCATGCAATAGTATAGGCGGACAAAGTCGTGTAACCAGTGATGTGCCTATGGAAAGTATGATATTTATTATTTTTAACAAGACGACAGAAAGATTAGTGAACTAGATCCACAACATATAGGTATGTCTCACTCATTAAAACTTTTTACTTAATCATTATAAGAAATACAAGAGAAGGTAGCCTAATGTAAAGCTGCAAAAAAAATTGAAAATTTCAGTCTAAAAAAAACATTTTCAGCACTACCGACAACAAAAAATCGACAGATGCATAGCTTTACTAAGCCCCGTTTCTTTAAGTAAGCGTTACGTGTGAGTGCGATCACCTGTCGACAGGTGCATAGCTCTTCTATGCTGCAAATCTTTATGAAGAATTACGCGTGGGTGCGATCACCTGTTTACAGAAACAAAGCTTTACTACGCTGTCTATCTCTGCGTAGAACTACGTATTATGAACAGGGTTAGGTCACTGGTTGAGAAGAAACTCCCTACTGAAGGATGCACTGGAAGAATGGTGAACGGGAGAAAAGTTCGGGACAGATGAAGATACCAGATAATTAAGGACCACAGAATTTCGCATTAACTTTAAAAAAAAATACGATAAAAATATTAGGCTATATTTCGCGTTTTATCGCTAATTAGTTGCAAGATTATCAAAATAATTTCGTATAATTTGGAAAGGGATTTTTACGTGACTATTACACTCTTACTACGTCATACTACTTTTGACCAATAAAACGGTACGAAAGGACGTATTTCAACCAATCATGGCTGCTTATCGCACAATTTTATCGCGTCCCTAGCATTTGTTTAATTTTATCGCGTCCCTAGCATTTGTTTCTTTGTTTGCCAACATTTGAAACTGCGCTGATCTGGACGTCAAAAATATATATAAAATTACAAACCACTCCAGTCGATGCACAGCAGTTTCAAATATGACTCGCATTGGCATTCAAGAACAAGAATTAATAAAAATCACTGATCATACCTATGCATCTTCTGAAATCCGATTTACAAATAAACGAAGAGCACCATTCGGAAATCCTGAATAAGTTGAATACACCATGTAATAAATCAACGAGTTCCACTTCTATTATGCACACGTCCAATATAACATCAATTGAACCACCAACCACATTCAAATTTGAAAATTGTACATTCAATAATTATTCCTTTTAAAATTATTCATTCGGAAATCCTGAATAAGTTGAATACACCATGTAGGCCTAAATCAACGAGTTCCACTTCTATTACGCACACGTCCAATATAACATCAATTGAACCGCCAACCACATTCAAATTTGAAAATTGTACATTCAATAATTATTCCTTTTAAAATTATTCATGTTTATTTTTTATGTCATCGTCGTTAATTAAAACTTTTCTAACACTTGTGTATATTAGTTAGGTTATGTTATAGCTTCTGCTCTGAGAGGATAAAAAGAACTTCTGCTATATGATATTATGGATAGTCACGTATCAGAGATTGTTTAATATTAAGATTTATTGAATAGTAATCGGTACAGTGTATGTATAAAGACACTACTGCCATCTAGCATGCATCTAGCGTAATATTTGTAATGTTGAGATGGTACAATAATACATTTGAAGACAGTTGTATTTTCGTAAGTCAATTAATATTTTATTGCATTGGAGTACTTCGTTACTTCTAATCTTTATATACTTTCTTCTAATCGTGTAATAGTCAATTAAATCCCACTCGAGTTTTGATTTTCTCTAGATAAATCAAAACGTCTAGTGAGATTACTGTTGAAAAAATAACGTTATATTACGTATTACGCGTCAAAATAATGATTAAAAAATGTTTCATTGATTCTTGTCTTTTAGGAGCTACACTTTTTTCTTTGAGGTGCACATGTTCTTTATTTTTGAAACAATGTTTAGACAGTGTGTCTCGTTTCTCCCAATGTACTCGCACCTCGCTTTTCCCTATCTACTCGCACCTCGTTTCTCCCAATGTACTCGCTCATTACAAAATTAACACATTAAAATATTAGTCTCGGATACATAAAAACCCTCACTAGAAAATTGTTTAGCTCTGGAAAAAAGTTTAACTGCCGACGTTCGACTCATCTTCGCAACTGAATTTTGGTCTTACTATAACACGAGCAAACAAAAGCAACTTTTTAGATGGACAATTTTTCCCCCTCTGCCAAGCGTTAATGGTCGGGTTTGGAAGTATGGGTGATCTATTCATTTCCTTTGGAATTGTGGTTTTCCAATAATTCTAGCTTTCAGCTTGTAAGGAGAGTGGATGTTATGTTCGCAAGTTAAAGCTGTTTAAACGGTGCATCAAATGTTTAAAAAAAAGTAATGAAATGGAAATTTTTAATGCAGTTCTCTTTCTTCGCCGAAATAATTTATTTCGCTCTTTCGCTCTAAAACACACCTATTGCGAAAATTCGCGAACACAAATATTGCAATTTTCGCTATTGTTACAGGCGTATTCGCAAAGAAAAATAACGTTCTTTTTAATCAACGGTTTGTCGCTTTTATCGTTAATGCTAAAATCTGTAGACGACATTAAGATATATGAATCATATGCGGAGACTAAAATGAAGGCAGAAAATAGGAAACATTGAAGGATGCTGGGTTTTCAGTGGAAGACCTGCTCTTGGGCAGAAAACTATGAATTAATGTTTATTTTGAATTTCTTAGTAATTACGATAAATTTGAATACAGAATTGTTATTATAAAGTAGTACTTACATTAAAAAGTGTTGGGTACTTGTGCAGTATTTTACATTATGCAAATGAAAAAAAAAAGTCCGACGTGAATAATTTGGAACATTTAACATTAGATCTGTATTTTGAATTTTAAAAAAAATTAAATTTTTGTCTGTTTTTATTTTATACAATTAATTTCCATCCGAAATAATAAACAAAATTACTGTTTCCAAAGGTGTAAATGGTTCTTCTTTGAAGGCAACGAATGCATTTAAACGCCACTGCAAGGATATTACACTTCTAAGTATAAGGCCAAAGTCATAAATTCTGAGTTCTCTATCGGGAGGTGTAAACGGGGGAGGGTTTGTGTTGCTAGCACAATGAGGTGTGGGAGTGACCCTATTGGAAATAACCGACGCACCCTAATGGTTCTGGAGCAGGCACTGTAATTCCTGGATGCTGCTTCATTTATCTCCCTATCTCACTGGGGGCACGTGATCGCTCGTAATTGCAGGAGGGATAGCAGCCCTCTTCAGTACACGTATATCGGAATTGAATGGGTGCCTCCTATCCCTATCTCTAAAAGGGGTATCCGGCTGTCTATGAGATAAAGCACCAATATGAGAACCAATTATTGGAAGTCACTGTAAACGACAGAAATAATCACGCTACTGGAATTCTGCTCCCCTGTGATAATACCGCTTATAAAACAGCTAAATACTCAATCACGTTATTCGCCATTTTCCTATTTCGCTTTTGTTAAATAATGCAATATATGGAAGGTTCAGAGCCATAGTGGGCCAAGCGCCATAAATAAAAAGCGAAGAAAACAAGGGTTAAAATTAAGCTGTTGTTGTTATAATTTAATGGAAAATATAGCAAGTAATATAAAGTATACATATTAAAACTATGTGACATATCAATCTTCATTAAACTATGGTATTCACTTAACTTTAACCCTTGCTTTCTCCGTTTTTAATAAATGGCTCTTGGCCCACTATGGCTCTAAACCCTTCATTTAATCAGTGACTGTTCGTGCCTAAAATTACAAGGGGTTCACTACTTTTATATTACGTAGTTTTCCAACAATTTAAACAATATCTCATTTCTGAAAAATCTTTAACGTAGATAATTGCCTTAAAATCAGTCTGGTGGTGGTGGTGGTGGTAGTGGTGGTGGTTGTGGTGGTGATGATGATTAATTATCTTTGAAAGAACATAGCGATTTTTCCTTACTTATCATTCTGTCTTTGAATATTCTGCCTGAAAGCCGAGCTAAGCTGTTGCCTATTTCTGTTCTTCCAAGGACTGATAAATCTAGGCAAGCATTCTTATGTGCAATAGATTTCTCATGCTTCTTAATTTTCTGTGTCAAATGGCTTAAATCTGACACACTAGTGCATGTCCAGCTCGTATCTTTATCCTTAGCAAATAGTAGGCACGAGAAACAATATAATTTATTTGTAGATTCACAACCACAAATCCAGCTGTTTCTTTCATATTCTTTTACATTAAAAGTCCTTCAAAATGTCTTACCTCGGCTTGTTTGTGCTTAAATACAATAAATAATGTTAAAATGTTCAATCTTATGACTTATTCCACTACATAACTTAGATATCGTAGAAGCAAGTTGTATCTGATGATGTCGTAAAAGGCGAAAACGTTTATACATTATTTATATTTAACATGTATTCAATTGATAAGTCATAAGATTGAACATTTTAACATTATTTATTGTATTTAATAACCGGCTTATCTGAAAATCAAAACATGAATTGTAAATTATTTGTGCTTGCATTACATCGAGTTGAGATAACGGCCTTCCAAACTTCTTTATTTTACACTTATCTTCCAAGATTAAAACTGAATAATTTGTTTTTAAAAGATAATGAACACTTTATTTTATTTTGAAACGAACATGGTTACACTCACAGATGAATTATATTAAGACTAAAACACAAAAAAAAAAAAAAAAAGACTAAATGGACATTTAAAGGATTGTAAGAAACCATTAACAAATATAACAATCAATAACACACACGTGCACGTGCTATAAGCGTGATCTCAGCTACAGATTGGAGCGAACTTCCGGTTTGCATCACGAATGTCTTTCGCGTGTCGGCTGTCTCATCATCAGGTGACTACAGCTGCGCTGCTCCAAACATCGGCGCAACCACACGTTTGCCATGCAGCATTTCCCCTTGCCTCTCGCCCCGCACACAAGTCCAGAAGCTGACTCAGAAAGGTTCAGAGGAGAAATTGAACCCTCGGAAGCACTCATAAGCATGTATTCATATATGTGTGCGATCTCTGCGGTTCATAGGCTTTCATACGACAAAAATACGCGAGTAGACTTATTAAAGATGAGCAGGAAACAAAGAATGATAGTACAAATTATAAATGTATTTCAAGAATTAAAACTGTTTTCACTTGTTTTTCCTGGGGGTTCTTCGTTCACGGACTCTGCCGCTGCATTGTTAGTACCAATGCGGAAAACATCGCATAATAATGACAGGCGAAATACTGATCAAGCAGTGCATGTTCTAGAATCTAGGTCAGTGGTCGTCAGCACTCGCTGAAATGTGCAAAGGGTAAGCGGTGCCGTCCCGTGTGTACCGTCGTGCAGCAGAAGGAGATAGCATACCCGCTAACAGCTACGAGTGCACCATGGTGCACTGCGTTTTCCGCGGGTAAGAGACGCTAGCCCCAGGGTGCTCTGTGCTGACGACCCCTCATCTAGGTGGATGTATTCAAACATTAAGTCTGCGTAGATTCTTAAGCAATACGACAGCAATAACGAAAACAAAACTATTTGCTTAATGTCTACGTCATCATTAATCGATATTAGAATATATGCCACGGTTTTCACTTGTTTAAAAGTATTCCTTGAGAAATTGCGCCAAGTTATTTATATGCGGTAATTACGATAATGCTATGTTACTCAAGCGCAGTGATATTTATATTTAATGTGATCTTACAGAAGCTATTTTTGAATAGCTACTGTATAATCTATCCACACAGCTAAGCTGCACGTTTTAATAACATTGTGTAGTGCACGGCAGGCAGTGAATTGAGCGTGTTGAAATGAAAACACTGCAACTATAGTCCGGGTTTTCTTACTTTATATCCTAAGGGTGAAAACTATCTAGTTCCCCCTATTACTATACATATGCTAGTGGGTTATAGAGATTTTCTAGTTGTAAGGTTGAATTTTCTTTCGCCAACTTTGTTTCGAATTTCGGTAACGACAAACACAGTTACTCTCTAATAATTATGTTGACAACATCGTTCATGACACGAAAGTTACTAGCAAGACGTGTTATTTGAAATTTTAAAGTAACTAATATTAATTTTAACAAATAATACATTAGTAATAAAATTAATATATAAACAGCATACATTTTAAAGTCGTATTTGATTTTGTCAGTCACAACCCGATGAACCAGGCTTGCGTGAGAACTGACAAATCTCTAGATTAGAAAACCAACAATTCCAGCAAAATATGCCCAAACGTAGTTCAGATGCCCGCGCAATACCAAAGAAACTGTTCTAATGAGCATAATTTGTTAATTCTCAAAATTTAACAAAAATCAGTTCAGAAAGATCATCTCTTCTCCGTAATATTGTCATTAACAGCAGGCAATTTTCTGAGCAACCACCAGATCCCATTTCTATCTGAAAGTACTACCGTATGTTTCCAAATTAATTCAGCCTGCAACTTCGGAAAAGTGCAAAGCTAGAGTGCTTGAAGGTAATTTCTAAAATAGACCTATAAAACATGTGCGTCACAAATAATTATCGTACTCATTCCTTTTATTGTCCTTCTCCTTTCCAAAATTATGTAAGTTTGCTCGAACTGCGCTGTCCCCTTGACCAGTGTGTAGAAGTGCATTTGCCGATGGCCAAAGTTGTGGCTATATGGCCGGGAATAACTTTGCTCACCCATTATTTCTATCCCAGTGCACCTCTACTGAATAATTTTCTAGTAACTTGAGGGGTTAGGTACAGCTTACAGCATATTCAACATGTTTTCCCTCCATTACTGTATCTTGTACAATAATGAAAATTGGTATGTGAATAACAAAGTCCTTTTGCTATATGAAAAAAATATTTTTATGATTTAAAAAAATAAGTTATATATATATATATATTTTTTTTTTTTTTTTCAAAATTCAGAATGGTGGCAATTCACTGTGCAGTGATGAAACTTTTCCCTTATAACTCATAAACTTGTTAACTTTTTTCGCGTTCTCTTTTTATTTTATGTTGAAACTCAAGTTTACAATAGCACGCTCTTTCAATTACATTCCTTAATAAATAACATTTTTTTTTATTTCGTGTTTGAAGAAAATACTGATATTTGACCATTTTAAAAAATGATTTAGCCTATTTTTATCAGACAATCTATCAAATGTAGAGAAGTGATTTTGCATCGTATTGTAGATATGAAATGCATACATACACACAAAAATTTAATCACAGAATGTTGGATAGTTTTTGAGTTATGAGGGAAACGCTTCATCGCTGTACAGTGAACTGCCACCAATTTGAATTCTGAAATATATATATATATATATATTTTTTTTTTATCGTAAAAATATATATATATTTTTTCATATAGCAGAAGGACAGTGTTTTACACATACTAATTTTCATTATTGTACATGATACAGTAATGGAGGAAAAAATGTTGAATATTTCCACAATTTTACTGCTGTAAGCTGTACCTAATTCCTTAATAGAGTATACTGACATGATTAATTATTATTATTATTATTATTATTATTATTATTATTATTATCATCATCATCATAAAAGATTATACTGACATGATTTATTATTATTATTATTATTATTATTACTATTATTATTCATGTAACCAAGATCACGAATTTACTTTAATAAAGATGAAGTTTGACTAGACGACTGAAGACCACATCGGTGGGACTGTCAAATTCATTATATCACATATGGCACGCATTGTTCTAGACGTTATTACGGCACTTTTTTTTTTTTACCAAACGCATGTCTTTAAAGTGGAACATCATTTTCTTTGCTGCAGAGCTGCAAAATCCTTCCCAATTTCACGCTACTGTCGACCGATATAGCAAACCACACCTCTGTAACACGGTTCTATCAGGCAACGTGATACGCATGCACGCCAGGTTTAAAATCCTAACCCGGAAGTGGAAAGAATGCAGTTCCTTCCCCCTCCCCCCGAACACCCGCGCACACGACACCAAATGGGGCGATCACGCAGTCCATCAGTACGCAGCAAAGTACGTGACGAGAAACGGAGAACAAAGACGTGCAGGACATGTCCGCGACGGACCATTCAACACCTCCCGGGACGGGATCCAGAGCAGCTTTAATCTCGACTGTTCGCTGTTGGGCACGAAGCCATTCAAGAGAAAGGGTTCTGCCGCTCTCACGGGTTTTAGTAGTACGATTAAAAATAAAAAACGTATTTCCAAAAGAGTCAAAAGGGAAAGCACTAGAAGAACATGATTCATCAGTGTAATCCTTCTAATGCGACGAATGAGACGTTTCCATGTCAAACGGTTTCTTTTCTTTTTTTTTTAGTAGGTTATTTTACGACGCTTTACCAACAGCTTAGGTTATTTAGCGTCTGAATGAGATGAAGGTGATAATGCCGGTGAAATGAGTCCGGGGTCCAGCACCGAAAGTTACCCAGCATTTGCTCATATTGGGTTGAGGGAAAACCCCGGAAAAAACCTCAACCAAGTAACTTGCCCCGACCGGGAATCGAACCCGGGCCACCTGGTTTCGCAGCCAGACAAGCTGACCGTTACTCCACAGGTGTGGACTAAACGGTTTCTTTCAGTTCATTCATTCATTCATTCATTCATTTATTTTATTCCATAGATCTTACATGAGCAATGAAGCTTTAAGATGTGGAACAAGTCAAAATTTTACAATATTACAATTTTGTTTTAATTTTTTTTCAATATTTTGGCGAGATGTATTTTGGTGAGATGATGAGTGAGGTCCGAGGATTCGCCAAAATATTACCCGGCATTTGCCTTCTGGTTGGGGAAACCTCGGAAAAACCCAGCCAGGTAATCAATCAAAGGGGGTAATCAAATCAAAGGGGTTGATGCCGAGGACTCGCCATAGACCATCCGGCTTCAATCCCACGGCTGTGGAAAACCTCGGAAGAAACCAAAGACCAAAGGGGGATCCAACCCAAACCCGAACACAGCTCCGGATCAGCAGCCCAGCGAGTCTGCCGACTGAGCTACATCGATGGCTCTACTAAAAGTATACAATACATAGCCAATCAGATTATTAAATTTACAAACGCAAACGATCATTCATAAGTTGAGCTATATGTATAATACAAAACAAGTAAGTTAATTAAATTTAAGGCATAAACAATTCAACCAGTTGTGATGCACAGAAATTGATAATACATATCATGCAAACTACTTCAAATTACAAACACAAACAATTTATCAACAGAGCTATACAGATTACTATTCAATTTAAAGCATATACAATTTATCGGCCAAAACTATACAAATATATACAATACAAAGTAAGCAGAATAATTTAATTTACAAGCATACTTTCATTAAGCTATACAAATTTGTGCAATTAATATCAAGTAGATTAATTCAATTTATAATCATAAACAATTCATCAGTTGAACTATACAGACTACTATACAATTTACAGCATATACAATTCATCAATTGAGCTATACAAACTACCATTCAATTTAGATTTACCTATATACAATTCATCAGTTATGCTAAACAAAAATATATAATGCATAGTAAACAGATTAAGTCAATATAAAAACATATTTTAGTTGAGCTATATAAAAATTGTACATGTCATTTAAGTAGAAGGTATGAGTATGTAGAAATTTGGTTAATTCTTTTCTAAACCTTTTCTCGTGTTTCTTCAAATCTTTAAGATAATTAGGAAGTGCTTTCAAGACTGTTATACATGAATAGCGAACTCCTTTTTTAAAACAGCGTAGACTAACAGAGGGTAGATGAAGATCTGATTTATGTCTTGTATTAAAATGATGAATGTCTTGATTAGTACTGAATTTATCTTGGTTCTTAACCCAGATAAGACTGACGTCCTATATATAGGACGGAAAGTTTTATTTTTTTAACATTGCTGTGTAAGATTTTCATAGTCTGCAATCATGATACCATAATCCTTATGTGTTATAAATTGCCTCCAATTTGTTTTCTTATATTTAGTCTGTCATATTGTTATTAACATATTTGTGTGAAACGTCCGGTGTCCTATATATAGGATGTCAGTCTTATCTGGGTTAATATACAGCATCATTAGGGAAAGAATGTATTCACAAGGTAAAGTCAAGATTTCTAAGTTTCGGAAAATATTTTTACATGATGTCCTTTTATGCACACCGGCCATTATTCTTATAGCTTTCTTTTGTAAAGCAAAAACGTGTTTAGCTTCAGACGAGTTACCCCAGAATATTAATCCATATTTCATTACAGAGTGAAAATATGCAAAGTATGACATTTTAAGTAAGTTTATATCACCAATAGTAGATAAGGATCTTAATGCATAACAGGCAGAGCTCAATTTACGAGTAATACATTCTATATGCGTTTTCCAGTTCAAGTGATTATCCAATTCTAAACCAAGAAACTTTGTGCTTATAGATTCTTTGAGATGAGTTCCATTTAATCGAATACTGTAGGAAACCTGAGCACTATTGTGTGTACTAAATTTGACTGCACTGGTTTTATCAACATTAAGTGCTAGTTTATTTGCTTGGAACCATTCATTCATTAGATTCAGCACTGTATTAGAAGATCTGCAAACGGGAAAATAAATAACAGGGGCACTAGGGTGGAGTGAAAATATGAAGTTTATGGAATCAAAATGTAATACCAGAGAAAAGTTGTGGGGTGATATCATAAAGAACAATGCAAAATATATTTTCTCTAGATTAATATTTAAAGGTACCCCAAGAGCATCATATTTTGAAATTTTCACAAAATTTTGAGGTTCAGATTTTTTATCGAGAGAACATTCTCTAGTGATTTAATCTGAACAGGATACCACGAACATGTTAAAAAAATACAGTTAAAAGACTCGGCATATTTTTGGTCCCCTGTTGTTTCATCTTGAAGTGTCACAAAAACCTCAATTTATAAGAAAATTAAATTAAATCAAGAAAATTTTACAACCCTGAAAAGATATTCATTATAACGGCGGTATACCGGCTAGTCCAAGGAAGTGTTGTGGAAAAAATGTTATATTTACTCCTACAAATATAATTGCAAATGAGTTTGTTGTTTTGGTTTTATTTTTAATATTATATGTTTATTTGAATGGTTTTAATTGGAAATAATCACAAGACTCTTAGGTATGATATAATATAATAAAATTAATAGAAATTCATTCTTTTTGTTTATACAAACTTTTTGATTGGAAGTCAAATATACTAATTATATTAGATAAATTATGTACGCGATATTTGTGTAACTCGGAAACGGGGATGAATATTGAAAAAAGTGTATTAGGATTTTTTGTTGCAGATAAGGTCCTGAATCACCTCCTTGGTGAAGGACTGACCTGATCTTTTGATACACCCTGTATACATATCTAATATCAATTCGCATATATTTTAGAGCAGTTTTTAACTCTAATACCGCTGGAAAGGTTAGTCTACTAATACAAATGTTCGAACGAGTTCTATTTATAAGAACTGGAAGAGTACAATTCATGGTATGCATATATTAATTCCATACGAATGTATCTTCTGAGTTCATCATCATCACTATCACCATCGTCATAACATTGCCTATTGTATACGGCTTTCCTACAGCACTGCCTATAAGGCGTTGGTCGCTGTATACTGTGTATGCAATTCTGCAGGTGTTTCCTCGCAGTTCGTATTATTATGAAGACGTGAAAAACAACGCCGCACAAGTGCACAGCAACTGGCAAGGAGTTCCGGCTTTTACAATGTAACATACTCATGAAAACCGCAAGTAACACGTCAGCTATGGCAGTGAAGTCATACGCACTGTAGGTGTCAATAGCTGTCCTCTGTCGGGCAATGTCTTGCTACTGTTTGCCAAAAGAAAAGAGAAACGAAAAATCGATTTGTTTTATTTAGGTACAAGAAATTAATCCTACATAATAATGTACTCCAAAACTAAATAAAATATCATTACATATGAAGACCACGGGGGAAAACGTGATAAGTAGGCCTACAAAATTACCGATTCTGTTTTAGATGTCATGTAATAGCTCAGATAGTGTAGATTTGCGTAGTTTAACTGTACAGAATAAGAATCTTATAGGTCCAAAGAACTTTGAAGAATGATAACCCAAAGACAACATAATATAATGAGTCTCGAAACTTTCAACTTGCTCTCCTATAAAAACAGTAAAACGTGACTTATCATGTTTTTTCCCCTGTGATCTTCATAATATAATAAGCATCTGGGATTCTACGTACGATAGCAAATTAGGGAATGCTATCTGCATTCTGACGCAATACGCGGTACTTGAATCCTGAGAACCGTGAAAGATTTGACAATAGTAGTAGTAGTAGTAGTAGTAGTAGTAGTAGTAGTAGTAGTAGTAGTAGTAGTAGTAGTAATAATAATAATAATAATAATAATAATAATATGTCAATATCATAATCATTAAGGAATTTCCTACAATACAATAATTTTAACAAATTTTATTCTTCCATAATGTTCTATATGCTGCATCCTCTCTTCTCCTGTCAGTCTAAGTCGACAACATTCATACATTTCTCTTTTAATCTTCCTTCCCCTTTTTTTCTTCCGTCTAACTCCTACTCTAATACTTTCCTCGGTAATATCTGATTTGACATTCTTTTCAACATATCCAAAACCATCTTAATCTTCTTCCTCGAATTATTAGTTATAAAATGTTATTTTCCATCTCCATAATTGAAGAGTCCACTGCAAGAATGATGGATGTCATTTGGAATACATTTTGCAGGAGAAGCAATTGAAAGTTTGAAATGCTTAGCGCTCAAAGCTTAACTGTGATTTTCCGATCATTACTGGACAATGACTATCAGTGTTAATGTCATAACTCTGTATGTACATTCTATATGTCTTAAGCTATGCATTGACAGTTTTGGTTCATTTTCGACAAGAAAGTGACATCCATCATTCTTGCAGTGGACTCTTCAATTTCTCTTATAGTACTTTTTCAGACTTCCATCTCTTCTTGATTTCCTCGCTGACCTCTGTAAAAATATATTCTGTAGTGAAAAGCTTTTGGCTCCTAATGTGTTTATGTTACATGTTTCTGTATCATATAATAAAATGATTTAGACTAAAGCCTTATATATAATATAATATGAAGGGTTCAGAGTCATAGTGGGCCAAGCGCCATATATAAAAAATGGAGAAAGCAAGTGTTAAAGTTAAGTGAATAAAATAGTTTAATGAAGACTGACATATCATTTAGTTTTAATGTGCATACTTTATATTACTTGCTATATGTTTCATTGAATTATGGTATTTGCTTAATTTTAACCTTTGTTTTCTGCGTTTTTAATATATGGCTTGGCCCACTATGACTCTGAACCCTTCATACATTATATAGGCTATACATACATGTTTTCCTCGTTTCAAATTTATTGTTCTTACATTATAACAAACCTCTAACTGAGGTTCTGGCTGATATGTACATCTATTATCAGGCAGTACATCTCACTTGACGATATTTGTCAAAGGAAGAACAATTGTTTGTATGCATCTAAAGTCTGACTAGTGTAATAGGGAGAAAGAAACTGGCCACCCCTTCTCCATTATCTCCTGGCCTAGTTGCCTCATAAGTGGTGGCTTCTTGGTATCACTTGTGAGGTTCAAACCTGTCTTCCGATAGTTAACTACACAACACTATAACACAGAATTTAGCATACAAACTGCTCTCCTTCCATCACTCTTTTTGTGCGTCTGGTATAGTAATACCATTATTATTACTTTTTAAGGTTGAACCCAATAAGTAATTTGTTTATAGCCTTTATTTATTTTGTGTTAATAAGTTATCCATTTTATTACACGGTTACATATTCTAAGTTCGCTATGTTGGTTCGTAGTGTCACCTTCCGAAATTCAAATCAATCAGAACAAGGAGGATTCGAACCCATACCGGACAGTAACTTAGGATCAATAGACCAGCTTCTTATTGTGAGCTACAAGGGCCAATAAACCATTACTTCAAATCAGAAGCAGATGACAGCATTCTGTACGGCCATCGATTAAAATTCAAAATAAGAAAAAAATACAAAACAACGCACATCCGTTTCCCGAGACCCGAAACCGGATCCACTGGGTTCGTAGTCGGAAAGCTACAACTTTTTTTTTCTACAGGTACAAACAATCAAGAACTCCTTGCGGCAGGTCAAGGTGACGAAAGAAATGGGCCAAATAACTAGTATGTGTAAATAACTATATATATATATATATATATATATATATATGTGTGTGTGTATATATATGTGTGTATATATATATATATATATATATCACGAAATGACGTTTTCCTTCACGAAGGTGTGTTACTCAAATGTTTGTTGACAAAAGGACTGCGAGCATGACTAATATAAAAATAAATGGGCCGCGTACTGACAAGTGAGAGAACTGTCGCATATTCGCTTATCGTAAGTAACGAAACGCAGCGAACCACGGTTTGTGAACGCACTACATTGCCTCGCCGGTCACGTTGTGTCACGCCGACGACGGTTGGACAGACAGACTGTCCCACAACACATAACGGGCAAGAGTGATCCTAATGACTCGGTTAACAAGAAACTGTGACATCTGTCCCACATCGCGATCGCTGCTGCCAACAGGCACATAGTGTAGGGATCTCAACCTCGCCTTCGGCGGCAAGTACAGTCTGACGTCCAAAATAAATGAGTAAAGAATGTTGACTTTATCGCATTGCCTGCTACGATAATGTGTAATCAATCATAATTTATTGCTTATTTTTAAATATGTGCACCATATTATCCACACTAAAACAGTCAACCTTCTGCCTAATTCTAACAGCCTGTATGAAATTTTGGCAGTGTTGCTTCTAAGATTCCACACTATAATACTGCTATTCATAGAATACGACTTTGTATCAAGTAAACAAGAAAGTTAGTTCGAATGATGATGCCTTGTTGGTGTCAGCTGAAGTTTCGATAATTGGTATGACTAAATTTTTGGGATGGTGACGTCAAATTATGATTGATTTTGCAAAGAAAACATATTGCAGTCTATGTCAATCAAGTTCTTGAGCATGCTAGTAAACAAAAATGCTTGCTTGATTGATGACTTGTTCACTAAACAAACATGGATACCTCATCTGCAATTGGAATTTTGAAATCTGAAAATGCTTTACTCATTAATAGTATGAACTAATGTAAAAATAATGTAAAATAATATTAACTGTGAACACTGAAACATTGTTAGTACCTTCTGTCACAATGTTTTAAATTATAATATATTAAGCCCCATATCTTTTACCAACCAATAACTTCAAAGTTATATTTTAAACTGCTTTTAATTAATCCTTTCTTCTGTAATTTAGTTTCTTAACATAAATTGATGTCATTGTTTTTAGAAAAATAAAGTTATTTAGATTTAGGCCAAATTTACATTAAGCATAAATTTTAATTAATTTTAGTATGTTTCAAAACATTTTGTCATTCTGATTAAACTTTCACTGTTTTATTATTTGGATTTTCAAATGTATGTTTTTGAGACACAGCCTATCATTCGTATGTTTATGCCTTAATAAATTCACCTGAATTGAGTTTAAACCTGTCTTCGGACATTTGACAAAACAACAAATATCCAACGCCATGTTATATAACTTACAGACACTCTATAGGGCATTCAAACGGGGATAGTTTACAGGAGTCAAGTGCTTGAAGCAGCTCGACTTTCCCCGTGTGATATGGTCGAGACAGTCAAGCTGTGGCTTGGCGGTCAAGCAGAATTTGAGTTGACGACTCGTCAACTTTTGTGTCCACTTTCCCGTCACGTGATCAACTTGACTCCACCACTTTCCGCGTGTGAATGCTAACTTGTAGCAAGAATCAACTTGCAAGCAGATATTGTGGATAGTGTGTGATTGTTTTAATTAATAGCTAATTAATTTAGGTATCGAATTTGAGATTAATTTAACTTTCACACTCCACATTTTAACAATTACTAATAATTCTATTTATAAATCACTTGGATTTGTAATTAGAAATTATTCAAGCAACCACCTGTTTTTAGGTTAGGCCTACATCTGGTTAGAAGCAACTGAAACACGCTACTGTATATTTGGAATCCTCGTTGTAAAAACAACCTTCATTCTATCGAGCTGATACAGAATAAATTCCCTTAAGTTCCTACAAGATATTCAAAATATCTTGTCCATTCCAGTTCCCAACTAGATTATTGAGATGAATTTTTGGTTTCCATATGCTCAATGACAAAACGACTTACTCAATATTTTATCAGAAAAATATGAACAAAAATAATACTGATTCCGTTGAAATACTCAAAGTAATTCCATTTTATATCCCTCCAAATATATATAGAAGGAATTTGGTATTTAATATCTCTAGATCGAGACAAATATCACAACTTTTTCCATGTTTTGTCCATGCAATTTTTTACAAGTATCGATTTATTAAATTTCTGATTTTTTAATCATAATAAGCAATATATCTTTCATGTTTTCATTTCTTTTATTTCTATTGCTAATGAGTTGCATATATTAGTACGTATTTTATAACTGTTGTCCATATGAATCATTATCACTAATTATAAATTAAATTTATGTGAAGAAGGTGCTTTGATGGGCATCTAACCTGTGTACCTACTTTCCCGTAAGTCATAGTAAATAAATATATAGACCCTATTTTTAGAAGTGCATGACATGCACGAACTTCCGTGGAATATACGGCACGAAAAAACTTCAATAATAAGAAAATTAAAATTAAACACGAGGTAATTATTTCAGAAACTTTCTATAAAACTTAAGGAACAAGGTGTCCAAAATATTACTGTAGAAGTGGTTCAGTCAAAAAGGTTTAAATATGAAAAAAAGTTGCTCACCAAAATCAGTGTACCTCCCCATGCATACAACATTCAGCACAAGTCTATTTTTACACCCTCAAACATGGTTTCAAGTTTAGTGTCTCCGAGTGATCACAAATATGGCGTAAAGTTTAAAGGCTTCAAGCACTTGACTCCTGTAAACTAGCCCCGTGTGAATCGGGCTTATATGAACCTTTCCACAATAAGCAAGAAGTTTGGGTACAGATTATGGTAAGAGAAGCTGTTTGCACTTCCATTTCAAATGAAAACAGCCTTACGAAGGACTAAGTTCAATTTGCGCCCCGCGTTTCCGTAACGTCTTTAAACCCGGAAAATACGAGCCTGCACGTCGCCACCTGTCCGAACCATCGATTGCAACACGAGCGTGGGTGTGGTCCAATCAGCTGGAGATACTCGGTGCGACTCGCAGGATGTGAAAGTGGAAACTAGCCGCCTCCGGGCGACCAGACAGATATTCCGCGTATCCATTATTTGTAACTTTGAACCAAGTGTCCCAGTCTATAAAGTGGTGGCCATTATTGCATTTATCTATCAGTAATCTCACTAGACAAAATCAAACTTGAGTGGATTTAATTGACTATTTACACGATTAGAAGAAAGTATATATAAAGATTAGAAGAAATAAAGTACTCTAATACTCTCTCCGTTCCAAAATATGGTATAGTCACAGTCTAGTATATGTATAAAGTCACGAAGCTTGAGTTGTGAGGGTGCTAGGAACAATAGACTGTGCCGGTACTATTTCGCATTGTCTGTAATCAGGCGATAGTAGCGATCCTAGTGGTTAGCAACTATCTATGGATGGATATTTACTACGTATTGAGCTTCGTGACTGTATATACTATACCGCGGTATAGTAACAAACAAAATAAGTTTGATTATTGCACGAAATGCTTTGCGGTGTTCAGTAATGAAGAGACTATCAGACAGTGCAGTTGTGAATGTTTCTAGTCTTCTGTAGTGTATCAAACTATATTTAAATAGTTCATTATGAACAGAAATCAAATGGGCACATGCTGTGATGTTCCTGTTGCAGAAAATGTAACTCAAACTCAGTCAATTTTGAATAGAATATCTAAGGCACAACACTCATATAAAAGCGGATTGTAATTTATTGCAGTTTTTATGTTAATTTGCCTCCCTCAAAACAATGTTTCTTTTCTTTTATTAATTTGACATTACAGAATGAAATGTACTTTATTTATTAGTTTTTCTTATGTTAATTCATCAAAGAAATAAGTATCTAGAAGATGTATTAAAGTTACATTATATTACTGAGAACTTTAACAAATGTACACCATATTTTGGAACGGAATAAATTACATCTTTCTATACCATATTTTGGAACAGAGTGAGTACAATAAAACATTGACTCACTAAAATAATAAACTATCTTGAAAATATATTATTATACCATCTCATCATTACAAATATTCCGCTAGATGGTAGTTGTGTGTTATGATGAGCTGTTCTCTTGTTATCAGTTTTGCCAACTATACAATCTTCATTGAACTCTATAGACGATTACTAGTCAAGAAGGCTTTGTTGATTCAGTTTCATTTTTATTAAAAGTTGCATTCTACTTCAATCACTAATATATTATATTAAGCAAACTCTGATACGTCACTATTCATTTAATTTCATAACATAACCTAAATATAAAAAAATTAATGATAGAAAAGTTTTAATTAAGGATGATGAAATAAACATGAATCATTTTAATAGGTACAATAAAATTATTGAAAGTACAATGTTGGCAAACAAATAAACAAAAATAGTAGAGAGGTGATAAAACAAACAAATGCTAGGGAGGTGATAACAACTGAAGGATAAGCAGCCATGATTGGTTGAGACACGTCGTTGCGTATCGTTTGTACCTACTGCGTCCAATAGGAATGGCTGGAATTTGCTTTGAGTTATTGTAAAGACTTTGTGAATGGACTATGTTCTGTAAATGTATTCAAATCAACGGGTCATTACTATCTAATGTGTGCAGGATGAATAATAAGAAAATTATTAAAGCATCGAATATCTTTCACATCATTCGACGGCAACAGAAAACTGAAAGTTATGATTTCATGCTTGGCAGAGCAAATGATCAAAGTTCAATTCCCAACACATGTTTGCACTCTGATAAACTGTATCTCCACAGAAGAGATTATGATAATCCTGTGTCACATACACAAACCAATGCAGTTCAGTTACTTCATGCGGTTGCATGAACATGTGATATCCTTTTCCTGTAAGTTTCGACGCAACTTATCTTAAATAATACACAATACTACTGTATAAATAGAGTACATTTGTTACACTGTTCATTCTGAAGCAGTTTCCTATGGCGATAGAAGAAATAAAAGGCATGTAAGCTGGATAGTTTGCTTACACGTTATCAAGCTTCCGCATAACCCTCGTGTGCACAAAGGTTTAATGCGCCCAAAAGCACGGATATGAATCATGCCTGGCATGATAATCCGTGGTCATTGTCATGCTGAACCCGTTCTACCACGTGTTCATATACCGTTAATAGAGATCTAAAAGTGCCCAAGAGATACTAACTCAACATTATCCTCACAGTGTTTACTTGAAAAAACATGACATTGGAACCTTCAACCACAGAGATTTCCTACGTTCATAAAAGGATGATTATTCGTATCTATGACGGAAGGAACTAGCTAATTTAGAATTCGATTAATCATAAAACGAAAATAGCTGATGTTAACTTCACATAATTATGATGGCTAGTCACGTAAAAGGATCAATAATGTTCAATAAATGAATCGTGTCAAAACAATACCGCAGTATAATGCAAAGCCAAATACCGGAATTTGACAATCTCATCAAAATTGTCACAAAGCAGTGATGTACCGGTATTGAACAATTTAATAAATGGTGTCATCCTAGCAGTAATACCATCACCTGATAGTCCTGATACGGCACAGTACAGATCTTGCGTCAGTAGGCAAAAGGAAATAAGCGTCACTGCATGGATTTTCAGGTTATGATTGATATAATAGTGTTTTGGAGAAGAATGGAACGTATGAAGTGTACAGACAGAATAAGAAATGAAGCTATGTTGGAAAGAGTGGGTGAAGAAAGAATGATGTTGAAACTGAGCAGGAAGAGGAAAAGGAACTGGCTGAGAAGAAACTTCCTACTGAAGAATGCACTGGAAAGAATGGTGAACGGGAGAAGAGTTCTGGATAGAAGTAGATATCAGATGATAGACGACATTAAGATATATGGATCATATGAGGAAACAAAGAGGAAGGCTGAAAATAGGAATATTGGCGAAAGCTGGGTTTGCAGTGAAAGGCCTGCCCTTGGGCAGAACACTAAATGAAATGAATATTTTATGCTTGTTTTGATGATGATACTCCTGAATTGCAGGAATGGATAGTTACTTACGTATTTCGATATTTAAAACAATTAAGTCATAAAGCTGTACACAAAGTGGAATATTCATCTCACCATATCTCAAAATGGAGGTATTGGACTTACTTCCCTTCGACTTCAGAGGTAAGAGATGTTGGTGGTCACTGAACTAGACAACCGACCATCTTCTATAAATTCTTATCAGCATCAACAGCCGTTAACTTGCATTATCAGCATCCTGATAACTGTCCCTGCCTGTTGCGGCCTTGATAAGAATGCATAAACAGTTTAATGGCAGCTGACACATTCAGTGTTGCCACTTTTTCATTAAAATCTGTGAACCTACTTCAAATGAACTTTGACATCGATAGGTCTGTAACTACGTCCAGTAGTAGGGTGCCATCCCAGAAAGTCGACTGACATTTGCAGGTGAGTTTTGTCGCGCACATAATTTCTAAACTATATGGCATATTCCAAATAAGTAAAAGGCGGTCGACAGACGAAGGATCAAAGTATCCAACGTGACTTTGAGTTGAAGCAGGTGACGTCAACTAGGGATACGCGGAAGGGATGAATCTGAAACACGAATTGGCGGATCGCGCAGCAGACGAGGCAGTTTAACTCGAGATTGCAAAGTGATAGAACGTTTTCAGTGGTGTCAAACGATTTCAACAAGGCTACAATTTCACCTTATTCCATAAACACTTAACACGACAGTCGACAAGTCAAATTGGAAAAATTAATTCACAATGTCGAGGCATAGGCATATGCAATGCGAATGGTAGAGAACGCACAGCTGTCAAAAGAAAAAGTGGCCGCTCTCCTGAAACAAAGTTCCCTTCGGGTATCTTCGCTACAATTCGGAGAAGGCGATGTTACATGTTATTGGACCACGTTGCCTGATATCTACAGTTATAATTGAAGTATTCTGTGTGTTATCGCTAGCATAATGGTAGCGTTCAGGCCTCTTATTCATGAGGTCCTGCGTTCGACTACAACCACGTGCTTTTTATGTTCTTTTTTGTTCTGTTTTTGAGAGAGACAAACTATACATAATGGCTCCTTTCTCTTTTACGATTATTTTAGTAATTAACATCAGGTTCATTAATATATTATGCCATGACTTTATCATTATGATATTGTGGCTGCAAATGGAAAGAAAAAAAGATTTTATTCTCAATAAAAATATCCTTCGTGGCATAAACAAAACAAATTTACTGACGTCGGCCTTAAAACATTCAAACAATTAAGCGTTCAAAAAACAAAACAAAAAGCCACAATTCAATATTTAGTCTATCTTCCTCTTATCTCGATCATCTTGCAGTTGAGTGGGCATGGAATTGACTAGTCTTTGCAAATAGCGACTGTTTTTATACACGATATTCCAGGCATTCTGAACATACATAATGGGCAGGTCTTTCATTGCAAACCCAGCAATCTCCAATCTTTCCTATTTTCTGCCTTCCTCTTAGTCTCCGCATATGATCCACATATCCTAATGTCGTCTATTATTCTTTTCAACCAGAGACCCAACCAGTTACTTTTTATCTTTCTAATCAGTTTCAGCATCATTCTTTCTTCACTCACTTTTTCAAACACAATTTTATTTCTTATTCTATCTGTCCACTTCACACGCACCGTTCTTCTTCACATCCACATTTCAAATGCTTCAATTCGTTTCTCTTCATTTCGTCGTAATGTCCATGTTCCTTCCCCATACAATGCCACACTCCACACAAAGCACTTCACTAGTCTCTTCCTTAGTTCTTTTTCCAGAGGTCCGCAGAAGATCCTTTGTTCATGTTTGCAGTTTTCTTGGGAAGGATAGGCCTAAATGCGGTAACATCCCGTTGCTTTCACACACCACTATCTCTTTCGCATCTTATTAAATTCCAGGGGGCCCAAGCGTGGATAAGGAGAGTGGATTTGACTAATTGGGCTCTCTGGACTTCACCGAAAGTCACGGCAAGGGTTAAATATTAATTCTATCAGGATGTTTGACCCTACCAGAGATCAGGAAATCTCAATTAGCCTTTGCCCCCGCATCCTGGACTAGCTTCTACGAATCATCAGAAAATTTTAGAGTGTGATTGGGCCAATTTTTCCGAAAATGTTTCCACACTTTTGCCCTCGTAGCTCAGCGGACGAACGTCGGAATTTAGATGTCAACGTCTCAGGTTCAATTCCTCGTTACTCCTTTTCATTTTATTGTGGTTCAAGATAGTATAATGTAATAATACAAAAGAAAAACTAATAGCAGTATTATGCAACTGGATTTCTCCAAACCTAATATTAAATTTATGTTATTTATATCGCTAAAGAACGATTACAATATAAATAACTTGAATATTATTTATACAGTATCACTAAAGAACGATAACACAATATAAATGATAAATATCGGTTTGTTTAATTAATATAAGATATTATATAATAAAGGTAAAGGTATCCCCGTAACGTGCCATGAAGGCACTTGGGGGGCATGGAGGTAGAGCCCCATGCTTTCCATGATCTCGGCACTAGAATGAGGTGGTGTGGTCAGTACCACGCTCTGACCGCCTTTTACCCCCGGGAAAGACCCGGTACTCAATTTTATAGGAGGCTGAGTGAACCTCGGGGCCGTTCTGAAAGTTTGGCAACGAGAAAAAATCCTGTCACCACCTGGGATCGAACCCCGGACCTTCCAGCCAGCTGCTCTACCAACTGAGCTACCCAATACGTATTTAATTATCTAAATAAAATAACCTATTTTACAAAGAAAGATATTTATTTGTGTTACAATAATTACCTACATAAAATACAGATTATTTATATTGCGAAAGAACAATAACAATACAAATAACTTGAATATTATTTTATAATGCTAATGAAGGAAAACAATATAAATGATAACTTGAATATTATTTATATCGCTAAAGAACGATAACAATATAAAAAACGTGAATATTATTCATATCGGAATTTCACAGATTTATTACAGATGTATTTAAGAAATTGTAGAAGTATAGTAGTTAGTAACAGTGTCCTATTTATTCTTCTTGGAGCCAAATTTGTAACTTTTAAAAGTGTGGTTACTATGTTGGAGTGTATGTGTTGCAACGGATGCTTGATTTGTTATGTAAGTCAGTTATGGGATGCTTGATGTCGTCGCAATGTCGTAATTATAGTTTGTGTTTGTATGACTATTGTGTATTAATTTATGATGTATGGTACGGAAAGCTGCATATTTGTGTTATAGAAGTGTTACGTATGTGTGTTGTTAATGTTTTTGTATGTTTCAAATTGATAACTGATATTTGTTTTGCAATTGCAATGCCTAATTTACGGATTGTTTATGTTTTGTTTACATCGCGTAAGCTAATTTAATTTTCTTTTCCATTTCTCTTTATGCTTATCTTTTTTGTGTATAAAACTATAGCCTTAACATACATATGTAAAATAGGGCTAACCCCCATTGGAGATACTGTAGCTACAATAGTAATAATTATTATTCATATCGTTATAAAACGATAACAGAATACAAATGATGACTTGAATTTTATTCATATCTCTAAAGAACGATAACAAAATATAAATAACGTGATATCCATCAAGAACGATAACTGGATATAAATGATAATTTGAATATCATTTACATCACTAAAGAACGATTAAAAAATAAAATGAAAACTTGAAGAAGGCGAGAACCCAGAACCTTTAAATCATTAAACAAGCACTCTACCGCTGGTCTGCGAGGAGCAGATATGGAACACTTTCATAGTTCCGGAACTGCTTACAAGCACATGCATCGTGTAACATCGCCGCGACCCGAAGTGGACTTTGAAAATATTCGCTGTTCACGAGTGCGGCCACTTTTTTTTTTTTTTTTTTTTGACAGCTGTACAAGCAACGGGTAGCAAACGATAGAGCACGATGGTTACTATAGCAACTAGGGTTGCCAACTTTTTTGAAGAAAATACGGGAGATTAAGGAATCGACAAAATTTCACATTGGAAATTTACAAATTATTCCGTTCAGTTATTTAAAAAACAACTTTATTCTACACTTTGGCAGCTAGGCTTAAATTAAAAGTAGGCTATTTTGAGACAGATTTTTTCTCGCGTAATAATTGAAGTCGACTGCATTTTGCAGCTCTGATTTGATTAAATGTGTCGTGCTCCTGTTTCGAACATCTGTCCAATTATTGTTCATGACATAAAACATCCTCTTTGTATGAGCATTACTACCTGGTGTGCTTAGAACAAAACTAGCTAGTTTTTATTTTTCCATCATAATTTTAATATTGTTTGATTTTAAACTGGTGCTCACTAAAACCCATTTCTGGCAAGCATTACGTCCTATAAACACTGCACATTTCAATGCCTGTCTTGAACAGTTGTATAATATTGCGTACACGTCCAATTTCATACATAAATATTTTCAGGAAAGAACCTAACAACCCAGCCACTAGCCTTTACAGAGGGGCCAGCAGATGCGACATAACTACTCGGACGGGCAGTAGTCTTCCTTTGAAAAGAGAACCGCGCGTTGATTTTGACCCGAAGAAGAGTCCGCCATTTTTTCTTGGGACGAATGTACAAGAAAAAAATATCAATGGCTCAGTGTCAGAGTTGCTTAAACCACAAAAAGTTATTGAAGTCTAAACTTGTCGTTTGTTAAAATTATATGCTCTCAATTGGAAATTATTTCTCATTTACCATCATATGAAGGGTTCAGAGCCATAGTGGGCCAAGTGCCATTTATTAAAAACGGAGAAAGCAAGGGTTGAAGTTAAGTGAATGCCATAGTTTAATGCAGACTGACATATCATTCTGTTTTAATGTGTATACTTTATATTACTTGCTATATGTTTCCATTGAATTATAGTAATAACTTCATTTTAACCCTTGTTTTCTACGGTTTTAGTAAATGGCGCTTGTCCCACTATGGTTCTGAACTCTTCATATAATAGTTAGGCCTATCTAGTACATGTACTTTGTCACACATAAACGATAAATTTCAGTCATTCTATGCAGAAATCAGAGGCTTAAAAATTTGTGGGTTAGGCAACTGTGGCACTGAGCCACTCCACAGGAACCAGTTAAATAAGGAAGGATTTAAATATATTATGTAAACAAGAAACTCATATTTAAATAATATTTTAAACACACTTTATAGACTATTTTATGCGATCTTTCCAAGCATATCTTATTATTATTATTATTATTATTATTATTATTATTATTATTATTACAAATGGCTTTTAAGGAACCCGGAGATTCATTGCCGTCCTCATAACTTAAGCCCGCCATTGGTCCCCTATCCTGTGCAAGATTATTATTATTATTATTATTATTATTATTATTATTATTATTATTATTATTATTATTACTTAATTACAAATGGCTTTTAAGGAACCCGCATTGCCGTCCTCATTAGGCCCGCCATTGGTCCCCTATCCTGTGCAAGATTATTATTATCATCATCATCATCATCATCATTATTATTATTACTTAATTACAAATGGCTTTTAAGATTCATTATTCGGTCCCTTATTATTATTATTATTATTATTATTATTATTAAGAAAATAATTCGTCATTTGAATTCATTTATGATTGCTTTCAGAAACTGCGTTTCATTCAATACATTAACATTGCGTGGCTGATGACGTGTTGTGAAATTTTAATCTTGCCTTATTTCTTAAAGCATTCAATGTTTAAAATGAAATAAAATTATAAAATTAAAAATAAAGATGGTTTGAACAGCGTAACATCCGTAATCAGTACAACATTAAAGCACAGTCTACTATATACAGTCACAAAGCTTGAGTTTTGAGGGTGCTATAAACAATAGACTGTGACGGTACTATTTTGCATTGCCTGTAATGAGGCGATATTGGCGATCCTAGTGGTGAGCAACTATCTAATGTTTGCATATTTACTACGTATTGAGCTTCGCGACTATATATACTAGACTGTGATTAAAGGTTCTTTATATGCCACAGTTCCATGCTTTCACGACCTCGACACTAGAATCAATGGTGAGTCAGCACCACGCCCCAACCGCCTTTAACCTCCGAGAAGGCCTGGTACCCAACTTGACAGGATGCTGAGTGGACTCCGGGGCTATTCTCAAGATAAATTCCACCACCAATCGGAACTGAACCAGAGACCTTTCAGTCCTTAGTCGGTTTTCCTACCAACTGAGCTACCAAGCCACCTATCCTTGATAAGTAGCAATCAGAAATTGTTATATTTATTGAGGTACAAGTTATTGATAACGTTATCTTGAAACAACGCAATACGTCAGTGATAAATCGAAATATCACAAATGTAGATCATGCAATCACAAGAAACGGGAAAGAAAAGCCTAGTCAACATTAAAGTTCATATCATATAGCCTTATTCCTTTAAAATACGGAATACAGTATCTGACAAAATTAAACTCAGAACAACTATTAATCATAGCAGAAAATTCAACGGTTTCTGAAGCAAGTAAAGCGATTGTTTTGGAAGTAAATCCCGAAAAGACTAAGTATATGATTATATTCTCGTGACGAGAATATTATACGAAACGGAAATATAAAAATTGGAGATTTATCTTTTGAAGAGGTGGAAAAATTTAAATACCTGGGAGCAACGGTAACAAATATAAATGATACTCGGGAGGAAATTAAACACAGAATAAATATGGGAAATGCGTATTATTATTCGGTTGAGAAGCTTTTATCATCCAGTCTGCTGTCAAAAAATCTGAAAGTTAGAATTTATAAAACAGTTATATTACCGGTTGTTCTTTATGATTGTGAAACATGGACTCTCACTTTGAGAGAGGAACAGAGGTTGAGGATGTTTGAGAATAAGATTCTTAGGGAAATATTTGGGGCTAAGAGGGAGGAAGTTACAGGAGAGTGGAGAAAGTTACACAATGCAGAACTGCACGCACTGTATTCTTCACCTGACATAATTAGGAACATTAAATACAGACGTTTGAGATGGGCAGGGCATGTAGCACGTATGGACGAATCCAGAAATGCATATAGGCCTAGAGTGTTAGCTGGGAGACCGGAGGGAAAAAGACCTTTGGGGAGGCCGAGACGTAGATGGGGAGGATAATATTAAAATGGATTTGAGGGAGGTGGGATATGATGACAGAGACTGGATTAATCTTGCACAGAATAGGGACCGGTGGCGGGATTATGTGAGGGCGGCAATGAACCTGCAGGTTCCTTAAGAACTACTATTAAACCCACATACTGTAGTTAAAATTTGTTACAGCATGTACTGATAAGTGCTCAAACATGTGGTTAAAAATTTTATGACAACTTTAAAACTGTAAGGGCCGTATTCATAGATATTTTTAGCGCAGGCTTTCGGTGGATTATCAGCGTTTTTCGTATTCATAAACCAGTGTTAGCGATAGGATATGATTTGAATTCTATACTAGTAACCAGTGGATAGCCGGGGCTAGCTTAGTACGCTCGTAGCGCGTGCTGCGAAATGTCTATGAATACGGCCCTTAGAGTTGAAAATTTCAGTCATAATTACCTTTACAAAATAAGAAAAAAAAGTTATTCTAAGATGTGCATTTATATCGCTACTTAATCGGTAATTGCTGACGTAGCTCAGTTAGCTATATAATAAGCGGGTTTTCTGGTGTGAGACAGGCTTGGGCATGAGTTCGGGTTTTTTCGAGGTTTGCCCCCAATTTTATTGTAAGGCGAATGTCAGATAATTCGTAGTGAATCCGCGGTTTCGTATCATTAAAACACCATCTCGATATCATTAATTCCACACTAAATAACCTCACAGTTGTTACAGTATGGTTAAATAACTCATTAAAAACTAATTGATGACCCCAACGTAATAGCATTAAGTTTCAATTGTAACATGGAGCACGGAGACAAAATTATTCTCGATCGTTGTTGCCTTAAAACTTTTTTTTTCGATTCTGACGTTTTTGAAGGAGAACACTTTTTTCTCTGAATCACACATGACTTTCGATGTAGGCAGACCTATCCAAGTTGAAGTCTGTGGGTGATGCATTTAGATTGCGTCATGGTTACCAATTAAGTTACGTAAGAATACAAATAACAAGAATAATTTTATAACACAACTAAAACATCGAGCACAAAACTCGCTGAAAGAAACAACCATCAGAAGGTATGTAGGCCTATGTAGGCTATTGCTTTAGTCTCCGGCTGGCTATCGAATCATCATGCACGCGTAACTAACCAAACAAAAATTTCAAGCAGACTACCATAATAGCAGCGAAAGCTTTCTTTCCTTTCTCACGGTAAAATGCTCCTTAAGCTTCCGAAAAATAATCTCAAACATGTTTCTGAAAAGTTTTTTTCTACTGTTTGTAGTGCTCTTACCGAAAGCGACAGTCAGGTCGAGTTCCTATCTATATCAAGCAATTCTCTGTTTGAAGCTTCTGTTGTCAAAATAAATCTTATTGAAAATGCTTTTAAACATGGTATCCGTTAGTCCATCAGGTTAGGTCAATAACTAGGGCGATTTGCTTCGTTAGGTTAACACGTGGGATGAATAAGTTCAGTTTAACATTTTAGTTCCGTATGAGAGATCACATTAACATTTACAATCACAAAAGTACGTTTACAAAATTATTGGGTTTGGACACTTCATTGGGAAAATTGTTTAAAACGAGAGTCGGTTTTAATGTAAGAGACAGACAAATAGAAAAAAGGCGTAACCAGACACATCAAACGAGGAAGGCTATCTCGCACCTACACTAAAATTCACAAAAACACTACGAAATAGCTAGGCATACATTTTTTAAGAGAATGTTATCAATACACGCATTTTTGACAACTGTTACTAGTGTACATTAAAGTACTGAATTAAAAACAATATTGTTCCTATCCAAGCAAATGTCAATGAATAGTTTCAACACTATAGCAAAATTTTAATGAATTGATAGTGTCATAGAAAGCGTTCGAAGAAATTATGGATTTAATAAATAGCCTATAGATTGCTACATGACATAGCCTAAATGCTTAACACGACGAAAATGTTAAATGTTATGTTTTATTTAACGACGCTCGCAACTGCAGAGGTTATATCAGCGTCGCCGGATGTGCCGGAATTTTGTCCCGCAGGAGTTCTTTTACATGCCAGTAAATCTACTGACATGAGCCGTCACATTTAAGCACACTTAAATGCCATCGACCTGGCCCGGGATCGAACCCGCAACCTTGGGCATAGAAGGCCAGCGCTATACTAACTTGCCAACCAGGTCGACTTAACACGACGATGATTATGGATTTCTGGGTAACTATTTAATACTTTCAATTCTCCACTCGTGTCTAAAGACTGTACATTCAGATTATAGTAAGGCTTTATGTAGTAAGAAAACCGGCTGTGTCTTCCAAATGTACAGGCATATTATATTCGATACAATGTAGACATGACGTGCAAAAAGGCCTATTCTATAAGCAGGCGTTGAATGAATGGGGGAATTTAAAATACCACAGTACACAACAGCATATGAACACCTGTTTTCTGTATGTCGTACTTCGTACAGTACACTTTAATAGGCTATGTCAATACAAGTCATACCTCAATTTCTATTGAGAAACGTAAATGTCATTTATTCGCCCTACTATACAATCTAATTATGCATCACAACTGTCCAAGAGAACAGTGTTTTTTTAGATGTTTATCCTAGATATATTAAAACTTGCAGTAGGAGTCTTGAAGAGTTCTAAATCACACATGAGTATGTAACTCATAACTGTCTTATTATCATCATCAACAAAATAGCCTACTTTGTCTTGCTATCTTAGTAACTATAAACTCAACAAAAAAGTGAATAGAAATTCTAAGAACACTTTTAACTTATTCTATCAAAATCTCTAACAAAACGTGAACAGAAATATTATAGGAACACTTTCATTCTGTCAAACACGTAATAAGTTCGAAGTACGAACATCTAATATTTACTTCTCTTCAAATTGACCATTTCCTACTCACAACTGTATGTATGTGCGTGTTTTCCTGTTAAAATTTCATAAAATATCTGTCGCCGCATTATTCCCATTCTGATACTACAGTACATTAATTCTAAAGAAGGTGTAAATACTAATAATTATAGGCTATCACCTGTTTAGCCTATGTGAATTCATTCATACTGCGTAACAAAAATACGCAATTGGCATGGATTATAATATAGGCTACAATTACCTTTCACACAGGCCTACAATACAACCCAATTTGATCGATGTATTGAAATCTACATTTTACCCGGGACACAAGATTCTTCGAAATTTGAATTACATCTTACATAACATATTATCATACGATAGGTAATATGTACTGTACTATTTCACTTAATTATAGTACTGTTAAATTACTTACATTGTAATAGGCCTATATAAAGCATACCGAATTTTCGCTACAGGAAAATGGGACAATATTATAAGCAGATATGGCAAAAATGGATAAAATAAAAGGATAAATTTCAGAACACGGATACCTTCCTTTCCCTCTTAAATAAAAATTAACCATTAAGCTTAAAATACTGTGAGAGGTTATGTCAATTTGAAATTTGGAACAAAATTCTTTAAAAACGTTTTTGCAGTACTATGTCTATGTCCTACCTGTGTAAACTTTATCTTGGTTATAAATTAATTTTACATTCAAATTAATATAAAAACATTTAGATCATCTTAATAAACATATGAACATTGGTGATGTGCCCATTTTAATTCTACTTGTACTTATGAACTGCCCTTCACGCCTTCATTTACATGCTTGGTGTAGACGTCAAAATGATGTTACATGTATTCTGAATAACTCAACTCTTAACAACATGAAAAATCTATTTGTAAATAATACGATTCATCACATGTCAAAACTTACTTTTAGCAGCACTAAGCAAGTCTTTCACTTCTTTCACTAGTCCTTTTATTTGTTGACTGGTTCTCTCAAGTTCTTTCTCATGTGTATGCAGTTTTTCTCTAAAATACGGGCTATCAGTTAAACAATCAGAAAATTCTAGCGGTTGTAGTCCCACCCCCATGGTAAAATTGTAACACTTAACAGCACACCATTCAAAATTTATGGAAACATAACCAACTTCCTCAGCTACGTACACATCACTCGACCACTGACAAATGATTACTAAATACACGAAGTTAACTTCGGACCTGTTCACTCTACAATTTACGCCATTTTGTTTCTAACCGTATTTAAAGGATTACTGCGACATCTGCCGGATAATCGCTATATTTTTTCGATTTTTATTAGTACAAAATAAATTTACATCTAAGATAGATGGCAGCTGTGTCCAAGATTGCCAGGCACGTCATCTCATTTTATCACAACGTGATTTGTGTTCTCTACTATTCAAACCCGGGGATGGTTTTTGATATCATTCATTAATGCTCTCTGTAGGCTCCTGTCTTCAGCTGCAGCTTGATGGTAGAGATCACTGTCCACTTGGTCCTTCCATCGGAGTCATGGTCCACCAAGAGGTCTTCTAGGCCTATATCTTGAATAAAATTCTCCAAGACTTGTACGCCTCAGCTTAGAATATGACTAAGACACCATTGTAGTTCTTAAACAAACTGTTCTCCATTTGAAGCTATTCATTAATGAAATAATAATAATAATAATAATAATAATAATCACCACCACCACACTTGAAAATTCTAGACCAAGTGCTCTGTTTCGGACCACAAAATGAAACAAATCATCAGATGTTTTTAAGGTCCCTTTCGTTTTTATTTCCTCCAGGTTGGTAATTCAAAATTTGTAGAGGGATTCTGCTGTCATCCACTCTTAGTATATTCTGTACTGATTAAATTTCCAACTTCTTTACTGTGTTAATATTTAGGATTTATCTTAGCTGACTTAGCTGATTTACCAAATTGTTCAAGTTTCTGGTTTTTTGGCTGGATGTGTAGTATTTTCATGTCATTGTCCATGTTACTGTAGCTGTGATTGGAGTTAATCAAATACATAGCATAAGAAATTGTCCAACACAATAGACATCATAAGAAAGACTAAATGCAAACAAGAAAACATCACACAAATACATGAAAGAAACAAATACATTACACTAACATACGAAAACAAAAACACATACTTACAAGATTGCGTCATCATTCAAGAAACTAAAAGACAACATTGCATAGAGAACACAGAACACACTACAAAAACATCTTACAAGACACACGAATAAATAAAACTTAACAGGAGTTTACAAACTATCATGCAACAGTTGCAATGACTTCTACATTGGAGAGACTGGAAGATCATTTCAAACATGTTACAAGGAACATATTACAGCCATAACCAAACTACACAATTCAACCTACGCAGAACACATCACAAACTCCAATTACAGCTACAGCAATATACTGACATGAAAATACTACATCCAGCCAAAAAAACCAGAAACTTGACACACTATTTATAAACATACAAAAACACATCCACATCACATACTGAACACTCAACTCAATTTAAAAAAACACGCCGTTTTCGACACAATAATGAATATCACACCACAACATGAAACCAGTCTACTATATATAGTCACGAAGCTTGAGTTTTGAGGGTGCTAGAAACAATAGACTGTGACGGTACTATTTTGCATTGCCTGTAATGAGGTGATATTAGCGATCCTAGTGGTGAGCAACTATCTGATGTTTGCATATTTACTACGTATTGAGCTTCGCGACTGTATATACTAGACTGTGATGAAACAAAAAGATAGCGCGGTATCTCCATTAGGCTTTGGACAATGAAGAACAAGACTTCGAAACTAGTCAGCTATGGTAAATCCTAAATATTAGCACGATAAAGAAGTTGGAAATTTAATCAGTGATATATAAGTCTTAAAAGTGTATATACAAAAATGAAGTATTTTCTGTATCTAATTTTGCTTGTAATTTTTGATTATTTTAAAAATTAAATATAATTTCTATTTCTTGTAAAATTTCTTTTTTTCTTTCTTTTATGCTCTAAGTATATCCAGTTGTTTTCCTAAAAATTTCATCTCTGCAGTATTTCATCTTATTATATGTTGTTTTCGAAGTGCCCATATTTCGCTACTATACAGCAAAATTCAAACTGCTAAGATGTTTTACACTTAGAAGTCTTGTTCTTTTCTAAACTTAAGTTTGAAAATTTGATTCAGTATGTTCAACTAATAGGTCTGAAATTTCAATTCAGTATACCAATTAATGTAATGTATTAATAAAAATCCAATCTTGTCTGTTTCTGTTTTACCACGTTACAAAAATGGAGTAAGCATCATTTCTTACTAGCAGCTTGTATTATGTTGCTTTGAGTTTAAAAATGGCATTGTATTCAGATTTAATGTACCAAAATAATATATCTTTTAATGTTTTTAATCACATTCAGACATCAGTACTAGGGTTGTCCAACAGTTAAAATTACATTCGTTTGCTCTAAAACCAATAACAACCATTCATATTCTATTGGGTTCTCTTAAATAAAAATGCTAATCATTATGTATTTAAAATTTATTGGACTAAAGAATATAAAAATAACAACAGTATCAATAGTAACAGATACATTTGAAGGGCTCAGAGCCAAAGGCGACTAACCCACAATTACAAAATGAGTAAATAAGAGTTGATATTAAGAGGATCCTTACAAAAATTATTAGTTTCACAATTTATTTTAAATGGTCTACATTGAATAAACACAAAAAAAATATCATGAATCTATAACAACAATGTATAGTTCTGAAAAAAGGCTTAATAATAAACAATACAAAATTGTGGGTTGGTCGCCTTTGGCTCTGAGCCCTTCATTACTAGTTAATATGCCATCATTACTAAGGAATGTTATAAATATTGTAGCTACATCATAAATTGTCCGTACAATAAAAGATTTTCATAAATTAAACTACAATTTCATAATTTCCTTCGTGGCCTTGTGTTTACTATGTTAGGTAATGGATCAGAACTTGAGTAATTTATGTCCAGTTATTAACGTCGAGTTTTCTTGCGATGGTTGTCTGCAGAAAGATAGAAATAGTAGATGTCTCGTGTTATAGATGTACATATTCGTACTTTATACAATTCATCCTTGTTTTTTATTAAATCGCGCACAGTTGTAACGACAATTTCTTCCTCAAACCTCTCAATTATTTTCGATAATTAGCACACGTTTTCTTTTGACACACATGGAAGAAGATATTTTACATAGAAGTATGCAGTACGGCCACTTGAATAGTAAGGATAAGGTCTGAATAGTACACAGGGGAGTTATTTCTTTGAAAGCATGTAGCGACTATTTTACAAGTTGGGAAAAACACCTCCTCCCACAAGTAAGAGTTTCTGTTGCCAGCAGCGAAAACATTCCTATTTACATACTGTGTGCTATGCTTGTAATTAATAAGCCTCTACAGAAAAATACGTAGTAACACAATGTACAACACTTCATATTTTTTTCTGCAGGAGAAAAAAGAAGGTAGAGAAAGATAAACTGCCAGTCGGTTAATAGAGTGGCAGGTAATAATCGGAATTCTACTATAGATTAAAAAGGTTTGCTAACAAGTTCCTGTTAATACATATTCATATTAGGTATAATGGGAAACATTTTCATTACAGTAATTATCCTAAAATGGAAACAATTCGTTCTCAGGCATAAGAGTAGGCTACTGCAGTTTCTAGTGCAAAATGTCGTTTGCTACTGATATAAAGTCAGAGGCTGTGTAGCAAAACTTGGCTCCTTAGATCACAGGAATTGTTAAGTAGCTTTGTATAACAGCGATCAGTTTGTCTGTTCTTAAATTATTACCGACATTACTGTTAAATGATCACTAAAACCTTCACCAAGGAGGAAAACAAAACGTGAGGCAGATACAAAATACTGCGGATGAAGGATTAGGGAAACAGCTAGAAGTGTCTGAGGTGAGGAGCATAGACAAGACTAATGGAGGAAAATGCAAGAAAAGACATGATAAGAACGAGCAAAGAAATGAAGCGACTACCAGATATTAGTGACTGTGAGGACAGAATAGTTAGAAGGATGGAATTAGCGAGGAAGAAGAGTGCTAAAAAGTGAATGCAAGAAAATTAGGGTTGGCAAAAGTTGTTGTTGTTTTCTAATGCAAGGTGTTTGACAATAAAGTCATTTGATGTCTTGTACTCCAATATTTTTCAAAGATATTATCATGGTCAGCCACTGAAGCACAGATTTTGAGGTGTTCTGAATCCATTTCTTGGTTTGAATTGCACAATGGGCAGTTAGGAGACTGATATATTCCAATTCTATGCAGGTGTTTGGCCAAACAGTCATGGCTTGTTGCCAATCTAAATGCAGCTACAGACGATTTGCGTGGTAAATCGGGAATTAACTGTGGATTATGATGCAAAAGTGATAGAATAGGATTAGAGAAGAAAGTGTTAAGTGTAAGAAGATTGTGTAAGAGTGTAGTAAGATATACATACAAACAATGAATAAAAGAAAATTAAAGTGAAAAAACATCTGAACAAATGTGAAGTAGAAGAGAGAGAAATTGGAAATGTAATTAAGTGAATTAGATATTTCAATGTTTTTCAATGTTGTGGATTGGGAGTAATATCAGGGGTACTATATCTGTAGTAGTATTATAGGAATAAATATAAGGAAAGAGGTAATAAAATAGGAAATTTAGGAGTGAAGTGAAGAGAAAGAGATAAATACGTAAATAAGTCAATCTTCTTAATGTATCCAGCTGTTTGCTGACAACATAAAATCCACTATAGTCTATTCAGTTGTTGTTTTTCACGAGAAATGAGGAGTATTTTGATCAGTGTTCATTATAATGCCTGTTGCTAGTAGCCAGAGTTGGGGTGTAGTCAATATATACTGCAGGGCTGTGTCTTCTGCAACTGGTATTGATAATTTTAATTTACTTCTTTTGTGGTATATGGATAGACAATATAGAAGAATGTGTTCCAGATCTTCATCATGATTATTGCACCACAGACAAGTAGGATTATCAGAAATGTGAAATCGGTGTAGGTACAATTATGTGACAATGTAAATAAAAATAGAGAGAGGAAAATGTAAACAATTAATTCAGGAAAAGAATAACTGAGTAGGCAGACTTGAGAGTTGAGAAGAAAATGAATGAAAAAATGTGAATTATTAAGGAAAGGAATATGCAGTATTACGAAAGCGACAATTGAGAGGGAGACAGTCTAGGTATAAGAGAGAATAGAAGAGGATAGATAGGGAAAGATATATAGCAATTCAGTGAAAACAGAAGGATAGGAAGTAATCAAGAAATACTTGGCAAATGAATATATTAATATAAAAGAGTGATATGTATTAAAGGGATGGTGGATCGAAAAACAGAAATGTGATGGTCCATCATAACTGTGAATTGTAAAGTTGACTGACAAATAAATATATCATATCACTAAAACCTTCAATGTTACTCATAATTTAAATATAATAGGCACTGAATAAGCTTCGAATCTTCCTTCCTATGAGGTAGGAAGGCCTTGTCTGACAAGTCACTTCAAAGACTGAAAACCGGTTTTCTTTTATTTTTCTGTTTTGTATAGTCTATTAAAAGACTGCTGCAAGGCCAGAACAGATGGGACGCTTGGGCGAGGAAATGGATGGTATTCTATCACACAGTATAATGAAGTATAGCTATTATTCAGAACCTTCACTTCCCTCTTAAAGGAAGCAATGCTAAGGCTCTCTATCATCCTTCAAGTCCATCCTCCGCAGCTAATCTGAATTGTCAATCTCAGATTCAAGGGCAATTACAGTAATTCAGTTATTCTGATGCTAGAGAGATAATCACAATTGGTCCACTGAAACCTCCTCAGGGTTAATCTAAATCATCACTATATTTTAATTATATTTTCAACAACAGGTAAACATGCTCTTTCTTAAGTCATAAGGTACTGTATTGGTTTCTAATGGCAGCTCACAAAAATGTAAAGTTATTATGAAAATGCGAGATTTACATGAATAAAAAAATAATGTATCACATTTTCATGGTCGATTATATCACTCTTCTACTCATCTCTTATGAAATAGAGGAAAGGAATAAAATACCTAACTAAAATATTAAATGTCGTTGTTCCTGCAATAACTCCTATGTGCAAAATATGAAATTTTTCAGGAGAGGGAAAAAAAACACATTTATTCTTCTATGGCAGTAGTGCATAGGAGATTGTGAATTCTTACATTTTCGAAAGAAAGAAATATAATTACAGGAATGCTAAATAAAAAAGTGGTCTTCCAATGGATCCAGGCCCACTGTGGACTGAACAGTAACGAGAAAGCGGACATGTTAGCAAAGAAAGGAACTAAAATCAACTTAAAAACAAATTTCAAGTTCCCATATGAATCAATAAAACGAGTCATAAAAAGAATAATAACAGCAAACAGACAAAATATCAAAATTGAAAGAATCATTCAAAGATCCAAAACTAATTCCTGATCTACCTCGAAAATCTGCCATGGCCATGTTTAGATTGATTACTGGTCATGATTGCCTCAGTAAACACCTCCATCGTATTGGAGTACTGAATTCACCTAAATGCTTACTGTGCACCAGAGAAGAGAACATGGGGATGGAGCACCTGGCTAATTGTGAAATTCTTAGGACATTTGTGGACCATCCATCAAAATATTGGAAAGCAAGAAGGATGATGACTTCATTGTTAAATCCAGAGCATTAGATACACACACATATAGGAGATTTTATTTTTTGCTGTATCATTATATAAGTTATTTAATAGAGCAAAAATCTGAAAATCGATAAATATGTCACATAGGAGTTATTGCCGGAACAATGACGATATACATCTTCCTATTAGGAACATGAATTAAATACCTCATATTCAAAGCTGCAATACAAATAGTTTTTGTTTAACTATTGGGTGTTCATTTCAAAGTGTGTCATGACGTCACTGTTGTTGAGTCATCGATTTGAAGCGAGTTTCAGCTTTTATGTCAGAGAAGTTGCCTATTAATCAAGGCGTTCAATCTGAACTTGAGAACATGTACAGTATAACTTGAACGTCATAGCAACAGATGGCAGCCTGTATGGTCTGTGTGCTACCATAACCTCTTTCGAACTGTGTTTTGTGCGGGCAAGTCGTACACAGGGTATTTGTTATCATCGGTTGCATACGGCAAAATTCCACAAATCAAATGCTCTGTGTCCATGTTGACCGTCGAAGTTAATGTCAACAAATACGTAAGTAATCGTCTTAACCCTCTCCCTATATCCTGACAGTAAGAAAAAAACTCACCTCAGTACGTGTTTCCAAAGAGTTCACATTCTTGCCACTACTGGCGTTACTGTACGTATCGGTACATACTCTTCAGGATGAACGCTGTACTTGCTAGGCAACTTCTCTGGCACATAGGTAATATGCCTTTGCAGAAGTGTAGGAAGACTGAATTCTCTAGGCTCTTCGGCTAGCACATGACGGCATACAGCGAGCCATGACACACTTTGAACTGAACACCCAGTATAAACACAGAATTCTTAATAATTCAATGTTTAAGAAATCAGATTTGCAACACTAAGATAACCGACGGCTGAGTTTATAATGGTACAAAAACGCAAAAAGGTCCTTAAATATAGTCACACTTATAGTTCATGAGAAATTTCTACCGTATACAAAAATATTTCTGCTATATTATAGTATAAAAATGAAATGGAATGAAATGTCACATGAGAGGAAAAAAAGAAAAATCACAGAAATAGCCGAGATTCTATGATGCATTCTGAACACACCAGGTGAAGGCATTCTCAAAGATGCGCAACCAGGGTGAAATGGTGTATTTATTACGCCAATCTGCTGGCATCCAGGGCCATTGCCACAGCTGTGTGCAGCGCTCAGGGTGAGGCATCATGGCAAGATGGCGACCATCTTCAGAGCATACTCCAGCAACTCCATCTGAGAAAAGACAAAATAAAAGTCTAAATTCAAGAGAATGGCCCATAGATTATGCACTGTAACTTCTACTTTTACTGATTTCATTATCATCATCATCATCATAATCATAATAAAAGTAATCAATTGGAATCCCTGGAATAGGCAATAAATTCTGAAATCAGGAAAATCTTGGTGGAAAGGGGGAAGATTGGCTCCAATTTTATGAGAAAAAAAAATTCTGGAATGTAATGTTCTCAGCAGTAAAGATGATAATCTTTGGGATCCATTCTCATGAATGAGTGGAAGAGTTTAACTCTGGTACACTGTAACATGAATAACAATGTGAAGTATTTAAGGGTGTACAATACTTACAAGGGCTTCCATTAGGATTGAGTGGATATGCCATTGTTGGTCTTCCATCATCGTCCACATATTTTATGGCAAGGCAGCGACTCTTTTCCAAGCTTGTGACCACTTCCTCATTGCGGAATGTGAAACGACCTGCAAATATTAAAACATTTCCTACACCAGTCTGTAATTCTATAAACAATAAAAAATTCTCTATGAAAGATTTATGTCATGGGCTGTCATTACTAGAACTGGAATTTTTATGTAGTATCATAATAGTAAACAGTGGGAGAAACACATGTGACAAAGAAATAATACAGAAAATTATAAAATACACATAGAAAACCATAAAGTACACGTTTGTTCTATGTCTGTTGACAGAACTGTCTTTACGCAAACAAAATCACCTCAGTTCCACCAAACACATAATTTTGTTCCAATGAAACTGTCAAAAATTCTGTCTTAAATATTTTTATCATCCTTCAAAAATTCATTTTACGAACTACTTGATCAGTAAGAATTTTGAATGTCCAAAACTATCCTACATGTTCTGTCAAATCTTCTGAAACAAGAGAAGTAGTCCAAATCAATCTTTGTAAACACAGTAGCCCAAATAATTTGAATAACATGTACTGACAAGTCAATGTAAACAATAAATATTAAACACAGAGCCTTCATTTGACTGTCATATTAGTACATTATGCAACGAGCCTATAATGATAATAATTAAGACGCGAGTATGTTTGTTTATGAAACGAGCGCAAGTGAGTTTCATAATTTTCATACGAGCGTCTTAATTACCATTTATGCTCAACCATATTTCTAACTTGAAATTATTCAGAAGTATTCATTTTATTTGTATCTGACAGAAGATCGGAAGTGACCTTGTTCATAGCTCGTCAATTGTGAGATGTGCGCAGACGCGAAAGTATTGATTTTTTTCCGAGGAACAATAATGTCATTGACCTTGATGTAATGTAACATGAACTAATTTTGATATAACCTGGAAATTGATTTAGAATTGAAAAACGAGATGACAAATTGAATTTATTTGAATATTATTTACAATTAATGCTGATTATTACAGTAACAGAACATAACCTTCTGCGACAGTATTGGATTTCCAGCCTCCGTGATGTTTCCCTCGTTGTCTTTCGATTGTATATCTGAGAATAATCGAAAACCTGAACTTTAATGAATAGGTGTACTTTAATGACATGCATTAAAGGACTGCTACCAGGTGTATAATTACTACATTTCGGCATGGTCGAGCATAAAATATAATATGACAGTCAAATGAAGGCTCTCTGTTTAATCATTTATAGTAGCCCAAATCAATCTCTGTACACAAAAGTAGCTCAAATTAATCATTGTAAAGTTATGAGTGCTTTAAACCTGTAACTTATAAGATACCTCATTATGTACAACAACAAACCTTCTCCATGTGCAACCCAGACTCCTAAGACACACCCCTCCATGCCTCGTAGCATAATGGAAGGACTCCTCTCGATGCGAACAGTGCTGAAGCGGCACTCAAATCTCTCGGACAGATTGTGGTCTAGCACAACATCAGGTACTGGCAGGTCATCTGACACCTCAGTCTTGGCTGTGGGTAACACAACATGATTTAGCAACGTGATTTTCTAAAGGTATATACAAAGCATAGGGTTTACACGTGGAATGAGTAGTAAGTCTCCATGTAAAGGTCGTAGAAAATAAATGAGCACTCTTTTAAGGCTTGAAATACACTGTGTCCGGGACAAAATTTACCAATAAGAAAGTTTAATAACTCGCGCAATAATAGAGATAGGAAAATGAAATTTGCGGCAAATGAAAGAGGGACATTTTAAGTTTTATGTGTGATGTTGGCAACATTTGGTCATTGTTTGACATAGCTGTAATTAAAATGGCGTTCACAGAGCAACAAAAAGTTCAATGCTGCTATTGGCTTGCCGAATTCAAGTATCCGAAGATAGTGGAGAGAAGATTTAGACAACAGTGGCCTGAGAAGCAACCACCAGATAGGCACACAATAACAACTTGGAATAGAAAGCTTCTTGAGACCGGTTCTCTTGTAGAGAAAACACCACGCGGGAAGAAAGTGACAGAAGCGCAAGTCGACAGAATTCAGCAAGCTTTCCAACGGAGCCCGTGTAAGTCTGTTCGCCGTGCCAGCAGGGAACTTGCAATTCCAAAGTCAACTATCCACGATGTTCTGCATAAGAGGTTACGTCTGCATGCATACAAGATTCAATTGGTTCAAAGTTGAAACCAAACGACTTGCCTGCACGATATGATTTCGCTAGTGACATGCTGTTGAAAATTGATATTGAAAATGGATATCTGCAGAAGGTCGTGTTTAGTGATGAGTTCACCTTCTACGTCTGTGGACCTACAGCATGGCCTCCCAGATCCCCAGACCTAACCCCACTGGACTTCTTTATACATAAAAGACATTGTGTACAAGACTGTAGTGGCAGATTTGGAGGATCTGTATTGGAGAATTGTCGCTGCTTGTGCAACTGTCACTCCAGAGATGTTACGAAACACATGGCAAGAACTTGAATATCGCCTGGACATCTGTCGTGCTACAAGAGGTTAGAAGTTTATTAGCGGTCATTCGAAACTTTGAAGTCCCTTTGTCAATTCCCGCAAACAGCATTTTCATCCATTTGTATTTTTAAATGGAGAGGTAGTCAATAGGAAATGAGGCGAAACTCGCAGCAAATTGTAGAGTTTCAAGGCAACACAATACACCCATGTTAAACAATCACAGCAATTTATTTGAGGGCAATAAATAAATACTGGTAATAATTAATAAATAAAATAAGGAAGACTCTTTCAAGTTGTGTTGCCATCCAGTTTCTTAGCTACCCATCATGAGCTCATTTGCCAGAAAGTTAGGACAGCTAAATGGATAGAATATGGATTAGAATGCATTAAGGTCTCTGTTCGAATCTCTTTACTTCAACTTTTTTCCATTATTATTATTACTTACTGTTGCCCAAATTTATTTAATATAATGTTACATGACTTACCTGATGTTGTTCTACCTGAGGTAAAAATAAGTATCTATGCAGATGATGTTACAATATGGGCTACGAACAATGATCCAAACGAATCATTAAGAGTTATACAACAGCTGTAAATAATATCAGTAATTGGGCATCCACATGGAATCTATCTATCTCACAATTAAAAACTGAATATACTGTCTTCACAAGAAGATATAGCTTAAAAAACTATAAACCTCACATTTATCTGAATAATCAAGAAATTCAGTACAATCCAACTCCTAAGATCCTAGGATTAATTTTTGATGAAAAACTTTTATGGAAAACACATTTAACCAATGTTGCTTTGCAGTGTCTACCATGATTAAATCTCTTGAAGATCATAGCTAATAAGGAATGGGGATCAGATATCACAACAATGCGTCTGTTTTATAATGCTTAGGCTATATTCGATCAAAATTGACCTATGGATGTGAAATATGGGGAGGAGCATCAGCAACTCATCTACAAAAAATATCTGTTCTTCAAAACTCAGCCTTAAGATTATGCCTAGACAGATTACTTACTGTTCAACAGTTTTTTACTTTATCATTGTATGAGTTGTAAGGAGTAGTGAAGTGCATTTCATAACCTCTCCTACTCAAATCCCATCCTCACCTTCCAGTAGTTCAACCTGTTTTTAAAAAACGAAGCTCTGGGGACAGAATTACAGTGGTATAACTGTTCCATCAAATATGGAAGAAATGGTGTGCATAAGCATCCCCTAAGTGTGAAGAGGTGATATGGTCGGTAGAGTTGTCTGACAATCCTTCCGATTAGGTCATATGGACCACTAACGGATGGCAGGTATGGTCCTCCAAACAGTTTGAAGGTTGAGTGTACGTGATATAACCACCTTAACTAGGGTTGCCAGGTTTTCAAACTGAAAATATGGGAGATTTTGGAAATAATTGTCATAATCGTCACAGACTTTACATCATTATGTTTGACAATAAATTAAGAAACTAAGATATATTCACCTTCTGATTGCAATCCTATCCAACCTAGTAAACTAATTAGCTGGCAACCATTGCAAACACCCAGGCTGAAAGTGTCTTTTCTCTCCACAAATGCACGGAACTGATCTCTAAGTGACGGATGGAACAGCAAACTTGCTGCCCAGCCTTTCGCAGATCCAAGCACATCTGAAACAATTACACAAACATTGTACAAAAAATGGTTTTGAAAAAATTCTATGTAGGTACTTCAGTTTCGTGTGCTGCTATTGCTGCATTAATGGAGGTCATTGTAACGTATCATAAGAATGTAATATTGTTTGGTATCTATGGATACGAAAAACAACAGTTTTGTTCTATGTTAATCAAGAGGATTTTCTGTATTCAAAATTGTTAATTCAGTGAGTTTATTAAATAAAATCATTATTATATTACCTAATATAAAGATAATAATATTGGCGACGAGATGAAAAAGAAAACAATTGAAACGACAACAGTTATTAAGGAACAACAGGTAACATTGCTAAATTCAATATTAATAGAGATAATTGGAAGATATGGACAGAATGTCTCTGAGCAATATTTTGTGGTAAATGATATCGCAGAAGATTAAAAGATACCAATTCTGCTAACCTGATGTTACCTTAAGACCATGAAATAAAATATATCTGTAAACAGATGACTGCAAACAATCAACAATCACTGACGTTACCGCAAATGAAAAGCATGAAGTTTGCAAGCTTCTGGTTCGCGTTTTCGTTCACTTCTAATATCAATGTTTATGAAAATCATTGTGAATAGTTACATTAAATAACCTGACTACAAGCTTTGGCGTTTACTTTTCATTGTGAATGGCCCTTTGCAGCATTGTAATTTTGGTGAGCATTTAGAAGATAATTTACATGATCAATTGGTTTGAAGAATTCGCAATGAGAATATTAAGAAACGATTACTTGGTGGAACGAACTTGACTTACAAATGCAATGTTGAACTAGAGGCACTATGAGAAACGCAGCATTAGGAGCTGATCAAACTCCGTCTTCAGTTCCTGTCATCACTATTGGTTCGTGGAGGAAAATCAGAGGAAGTTCAAGATATGTAGGTGATAAAAGTAAGTAAATCTGTAGTTCTATATTTGTTAACGTTGTGGAAAATTAAATCATATAACTGCACAATGCTTTTTCAAAACATATGTGTGTAATGGTTGTGGTAAAGTGGACAATTTATTGAAAGTTTGTTGAAATGTAGAAACTAATAAAGTGAATACTATGTGTAGGTCTAATGGAAACTTATAGGGGAGTCAAAACCTTATGTCTCAATATCAACACATCACCAACTATGAACATAGAAATATTGTAGTCAGTGTTTCCTAGTCTACTAAAAATGCTGACAGATAATCTTATTTAGCTTTATTTACAGAAACAGTAATAATATACAAACAATTTCATAGCCACAGCTTAACACATCATATAAGCAGACATACCTTTTTATTGAAAAATGCAAGCATTACATGTTCCGTTATTAATTCTACACTGTTATATCTCGTCTATTTAAAAAAAAAAAATTCCTTCATGTATCGTTCTTTAGATTTTCTAGGTATTAATTTACATAAAGCCTCCTCAGAATCTCTCTCTTAATATCAAAACAAAATATATTTTTTGATAAAGCCATTTTGAGTTTTTGCATGGTTCAGAATACACAAGCCCTCACAATAGCTACACAACAATCATGACGTTATAACTAGACCTGCTATAAAGACAATGTAGTGTTAGTAGGCCATGACTCCTAACCTACAAAAATCTCAATAGTCTGTGATTTATTTAATAGGTTAATTAATTCACATAGAATTTCTATGTAGTTGTGTCAAAAATATTGTACATAACTAGTACGAAAGTGTCTTTCATGCACTCATTTCGAAATTCCAGACTCAGCTAACGCCTTGTCCATAAATATCTCACTTGTACACAAAATTATCACTTTCTGTCCTAATTACTGTACGTAAATAACTATTTTAGGAGGCCTTGTGAATTAATATAAAAAACATATTCCTAGGGTCTCTCACTCTCAATCCTTTGTATGCTATATATTACATAAAATGAACCATAGGCAGTGGTCTAAAGTTTGTTTCACCATCTTAATGCAACAAATAACCCACGTATTGTTTCTTTTGCTGGATTTAAAGCAAAGATGATGCTGGAAAACACAACACACTGCCTGCAATGTTGCGACTCAGTAAGAATGCCAGTAATTTAGGTTTGACTCATACTGTACAATGCATTCATCGGCACTTAAACAAAATAGAAGATGAGAAAATTAGAATTACACAAAATGGTTAGGAGGCCATAATAGGGTCCACCAAGGCCCATACTGAGTTGGCATTTCTGGTATTCAATAACTGTCAGAATGAAACGGGAATGATAAAGTGATTCTATCGTTAGCTTTTTGTTTTTCATTGCCGATACCAGAAACTCACCTGCAAACATTAATGTCCTCCAGGAAAGATAATGCCCTGAAAGTTATCTGCTGTCACTTGTTTGTTAAGAAGGTCCTGCATTGTCACATCCCAGACATCAAAGCCAACGCTAAACAGGGATGCTGCCATCTCTCGATCTCCATTGGAACCTTCTTCTCTAAAATAACTGCTATATCACGTGGAGCTTTTTTAAATTTTTCTTTAATAGATTTTCTCCCTCAAAACTCTAAAAATATTAGACATATCCTATGCTGTGTACCTCTGATATTCATGAGATTCTGGCTGATAATTTGTTACACTGGCATTCAAAGATATCTGATTCTGATCGTGGTGTGAAAGACAAACTTTCTAACGATGGGATAAGACAATCTTTGAAATAATTCCTCTAGTCCTCAATAGGTGACAATGGGAAAAAGATCATCAGCAATGACAAGACGAAAATGAATCATATAGATTAAGAATAAATTATTCAAGATAATTTAGATTTCAGAACTGGCTATTTTGCAAACCTGTTCTTTTTACAATCATTAGATCCGTTTGATGAAATTTTGTACTATCTTGCTACCACTTTGAACTGACATCTTCACCAAGCCCATCTATTCATTTCTGATTCAGTAATTGTCAGAATGATAAAGTCTGTCAACTTTTCACAAACAAACTATCCTGCATCAGCTAAACCGAAAGATAATGCCCTAGGGCTGTCAGGTGAACGGTCCTGTGTACATCTATTATCAGGCCAGTGCATCTCGGATGCTGCCATCTGTCTCCAGAGGAATTCTTCAATAATTGATTGTAAAATAATCTGAAGTCTCAAGAATATTAATTCCTATGCTGTGTACACTCAAAATCTGTGCTTCAGTGGCTGATATGATAATATCTTTGAAAATACTGAATGCAAGATCGCAAATGACTTTATTGTCAAACGCCTGGCATTTAAAAATCAACAACACATCTGAAGTCTGAAATAATATGTTACTAGTCAGTGATGTATGCAATGGAGATAACTTTTTAACTAAAATTATGAAAGGAACTGGTCACCTTACTCCATTATATTATCTCCTGCTTTTGCCTCATTATAAACCTATGCCTTCTCCATTAGATTATAAAATCCTCATTTATGTAATCATGAGTCATTGACTGTCATCTTTGTCATCTATTCATAGAAGTTCAAACCTAACTGCAGACAGTTGACTGAACAAACTATCGATCACTGTATCGATTTCAGTAGGACTCAGGTATAAATGCCAGTGTAGAGCTATTATCAGGAAGCACATCTCACTCAATATGTCTCTCCCTCTAATAATCCCTTGTCCCTCCCCCTCCCTCCCTGTAATCTCTTACTAGTCAGTGATGTACACAATAAAAAGGAACTCATTTTAACCATTATCTCCTGGATTACAAACAGAATGATGCATCACAGGTTCAGTCTGCAGACAGTTGACTAAACAACTATGCTGTATGAATTTCAGTCGTGTATCTACATTACCGATATAAATGTATTCACACACTCCCCTCTCTCACCAACTCATTTTTAACTCACTAACTCTCACATGCAAACAGAATATATCACAGAGTACTTACCAGACGACAATTGTTTTGGAGGTGTTGGTGGCTTGTGCGGATCAAAAGTCAGTCTATATGATGGAGGTTTTCGATTTCCTAGAGATTCAAACTCTCTTCGCACACAATCAGGATTGGCTTGCCGCCGTTCCAGTCTATAACTGGTTTCTTCCCATGTTCGAAATAGTGAAAGCAACTCACTGTTCAATATCAGGGTGTCATTAACAGAGATAGTGACTAATGACTGGATTCCTAAAGTAGTCGACTGTCCAATTGTGTAAACTGGAACATTATGAGCCTTGAATGTTGTGTTTATAAAGTCAATGTCTTTAGCATCGACCTCCAGCACCCAACCTAGCTCCTCAGCAAACAGTATGTCCAGAGCTTTGCCCTCTTTGTGAGTAATGTTGATCTTGATACCACTTATTCCAGCGAATGCCATCTCTAACAGACAAGTGATGATACCTCCATCGCTGATGTCATGACCAGCTATTACTTTGCTTGCTGCAATATAAGACAAGAAAGCATTAACATCCACATTAATAAATTCCCTTTGTAAATAATTCTATGATGGGGTTTATTTTATTGTAATTACCTCTGATCAGTTTCTGAGTAGCAATGAAGGCTTGTTTGAGGACAGTGGGTTCATCAAGGTCGGGTACGTCATCTCCGAGCTGCTTGAAGCACTGAGCAAGAGCTGTGCCTCCTATTCGATTCTTTCCTCCTGAGAGATCCACTAGTAGAAGAGTCCCATTCTGTCCTCTAGCAGGGCCTTTCAGATCTGGTGTTACTACTTGTTTGATGTTGGGGCAAGGAGCATACGTAGAGATCACCAAAGCACCTACAAAAATGATTTTATATTACACTTGCCAATACCTAGTTTAATTCTTAAAAGAATTCACTCCACATAGTGAATAAACCACGGAACTCACAGTTTGCAGTAGATAATGACAAAGCTTCAGGATCAATGCTAATGGTGATAGTGGCGGTGGAGGTCATGGTTGTGTACGTTATGGTGGTGGTAGTAGTGGTGGCAGTGATGGTTGTATGTAGTGGTGGTGATGATTGTATAGGTGATGGTGAAGGTTGTGTGGGAGGTGGTGGTGATGGTGGTAGTGATGGTTGTGTAGGTGGTGATGAGTAGTAGTGGTGGTAGTAGTGATCGTAGTGATGGTTGTTTAGTAGTGGTGGTGATGGTTGTGTAGTGGTGCAGTGGTGAATGATGGTTGTAGTAGGTGGTGGTAGTAGTGATCGCAATGATGGTTGTTTAAGTTGGTGGTAGAGTGGTGGTGGCAGTGATGGTGCTAGTAGTGGTGGCAACATGTTGTGTAGTTGGTGGTAGTAGTGGTAGCAATGATGGTTGTGTATGTAGTAATGATGATGGTTTGGTAGTTGGTGGTAGTAGTGGTGGCAATGATGGTTGTGTCTGTAGTAGTGATGATGGTTGGTAGTTGGTGGTAGTAGTGGTGGCTAGTGATGGTTGTGTCTGTAGTAGTGATGATGGTTGTGTAGTTGGTGGTAGTAGTGGTGGCAATGATGGTTGTGTATGTAGTAGTGATGATGGTTTTGTAGTTGGTGGTAGTAGTGGTGGCAATGATGGTTGTGTATGTAGTAGTGATGATGGTTGTGTGGTTGGTGGTAGTAGTGGTGGCAATGATGGTTGTGTATGTAGTAGTGATGATGGTTTTGTAGTTGGTGGTAGTAGTGGTGGCAATGATGGTTGTGTCTGTAGTAGTGATGATGGTTTGTAGTTGGTGGTAGTAGTGGTGGCAATGATGGTTGTGTATGTAGTAATAATGATGGTTGTGTAGTTGGTGGTAGTAGTGTTGGCAGTGATGGTTGTGTCTGTAGTAGTGATGATGGTTGTGTAGTTGGTGGTAGTAGTGGTGGCAATGATGGTTGTGTATGTAGTGGTGGTGATGGTTGTGTAGTTGGTGGTAGTAGTGGTGGCAGTGATGGTTGTGTAAGTAGTGGTGGTGATGGTTGTGTAGTTGGTGGTAGTAGTGGTGGCAATGATGGTTGTGTATGTAGTAATAATGATGGTTGCGTAGTTGGTAGTGTGGTGGCAGTGATGGTTGTGTAAGTAGTATTGGTGATGGTTGTGTATGTAGTAGTGATGATGGTTGTGTAGTTGGTGGTAGTAGTGGATGGCAGTGATGGTTGTGTAATGATGATGGTTGTGTATGTAGTGGTGATGATGGTTGTGTAGTTGGTGGTAGTAGTGATGGCAATGATGGTTGTGTAGTTGGTGGTAGTAGTGGTGGTGATGGTTGTGTAAGTAGTGGTGGTGATGGTTGTGTAAGTAGTGGTGGTGATGGTTGTGTATGTAGTAGTGATGATGGTTGTGTAGTTGGTGGTAGTAGTGGTGGCAATGATGGTTGTGTAAGTAGTGGTGGTGATGGTTGTGTATGTAGTAGTGATTATGGTTGTGTAGTTGGTGGTAGTAGTGATGGTTGTATAAGCAGTGGCAGTGATGGTTGTGTAGTTGGTGGTAGTAGTGTTGGCAGTGATGGTTGTGTATGTAGTAGTGATGATGGTTGTGTAGTTGGTGGTAGTAGTGATGGTAATGATGGTTGTGTATGTAGTAGTGATCATGGTTGTGATAGTAGTGATGGTAGTGATGGTTGTGTATGTAGTAGTGATGATGGTTGTGTAGTTGGTGGTAGTAGTGGTGGCAATGATGGTTGTGTAGTTGGTGGTAGTAGTGGTGGCAGTGATGGTTGTGTAAGTAGTAGTGGTGATGGTTGTGTAGTTGGTGGTAGTAGTGGTGGCAGTGATGGTTGTGTATATAGTATTGATGATGGTTGTGTAATTGGTGGTAGTAGTGGTGGCAGTGATGGTTGTGTCTGTAGTAGTGATGATGGTTGGGTAGTTGGTGGTAGTAGTGGTGGCAATGATGGTTGTGTATGTAGTAGTGACGATGGTTGTGTAGTTGGTGGTAGTAGTGGTGGCAATGATGGTTGTGTATGTAGTAGTGATGATGGTTTTGTAGTTCGTGGTAGTAGTAGTGGCAATGATGGTTGTGTATGTAGTAGTGATGATGGTTGTGTAGTTGTGGTAGTGGTGGTGGCAATGATGGTTGTGTAGTAGTAGTGATGTGATGTTGGTTGTAGTGAGTGGTGTGTGGTGGTAGTAGTGGTGGCAATGTGGTTGTCTGTAGTAGTGATGATGGTTGTGTAGTTGGTGGTAGTAGTGATGGCAATGATGGTTGTGTATGTAGTATGATGATGGTTGTGTATGTAGTGGTGATGATGGTGTGTTGGTAGTAGTGGTGGCAATGATGGTTGTGTCTGTAGTAGTGATGATGGTTGTGTAGTTGGTGGTAGTAGTGGTGGCAATGATGGTTGTGTATGTAGTGGTGATGATGGTTGTGTATGTAGTGGTGATGATGGTTGTGTAGCTGGTGGTAGTAGTGGTGGCAATGATGGTTGTGTATGTAGTGGTGATGATGGTAGTGTAGTTGGTGGTGGTAGTGTTGGCAGCGATGGTTGTGTAGGTAGTGGTGGTGATGGTTGTGTAGTTGGTGGTACTAGTGGTGGCAGTAATGGTTGCGTATGTACTAGTGAGTGGTGTCAGTGATGGTTGATGGTTGTGTAATGTAGTAGTGATGATGGTTGTGTAGTTGGTGGTAGTAGTGGTGGTAGTGATGGTTGTGTAAGTAGTGGTGGTGATGGTTGTGTAGCAGTAGTATGATGGTGATGATGTTGTGTAGTTGGTGGTAGTAGTGGTGGCAGTCATGGTTGTGTAAGTAGTGGTGGTGATGGTTGTGTAAGTAGTAGTGATGATGGTTGTGTAGTTGGTGGTAGAAGTGATGGCAATGAAAGTTGTGTAGTTGGTGGTAGTAGTGGTGCCAGTGATGGTTGTGTAAGTAGTGGTGGTGATGGTTGTGTATGTAGTAGTGATGATGGTTGTGTAGTTGGTGGTAGTAGTGGTGGCAGTGATGGTTGTGTAAGTAGTGGTGGTGATGGTTGTGTATGTAGTAGTGATGATGGTTGTGTAGTTGGTGGTAGTAGTGGTGGCAGTGATGGTTGTGTAAGTAGTGGTGGTGATGGTTGTGTAAGTAGTAGTGATGATGGTTGTGTAGTTGGTGGTAGTGTGGCAATGAAGGTTGGTAGTGATGGTGGCAGTGTGTGTAAGTAGTGGTGGTGATGGTGATGGGTCTGTATGTAGTAGTGATGATGGTGGTGTAGTTGGTGGTAGTAGTGGTGGCAGTGATGGTTGTGTATGTAGTAGTGATGATGGTTGTGTAGTTGGTGGTAGTAGTGGTGGCAGTGATGGTTGTGTATGTAGTAGTGATGATGGTTGTGTAGTTGGTGGTAGTCGTGGTAGTGATGGTTGTGTATGTAGTAGTGATGATGGTTGTGTAGTTGGTGGTAGTAGTGGTGGCAGTGATGGTTGTGTAAGTAGTGGCAGTGATGGTTGTGTAAGTGGTACTGATGATGGTTGTGTAGTTGGTGGTAGTAGTGTTGGCAGTGATGGTTGTGTATATAGTATTGATGATGGTTGTGTAGTTGGTGGTAGTGTGGTGGCAATGATGGTTGTGTATGTAGTAATGATGATGGTTGTGTAGTTGGTGGTAGGATGGTTGTGGTAGTGGTGGTGATGGTTGTGTATGTAGTAGTGATGATGGTTGTGTAGTTGGTGGTAGTAGTGGTGGCAGTGATGGTTGTGTAAGAAGTGTAGTGATGGTTGTGTAAGTAGTAGTGATGATGGTTGTGTAGTTGGTGGTAGTAGTGTTGGCAGTGATGGTTGTGTATATAGTATTGATGATGGTTGTGTAGTTGGTGGTAGCAGTGGTGGCAGTGATGGTTGTGTAAGTAGTGGTGGTGATGGTTGTGTAAGTAGTGATTGATGGTTGTGTAGTTGGTGGTATAGTAGTGGTGGTAATGATGGTTGTGTAAGTAGTGGTGGTGATGGTTGTGTATGTAGCAGTGATGATGGTTGTGTAGTTGGTGGTAGTAGTGGTGGCAGTGGTGGTGATGGTTGTGTATGTAGTAGTGATGATGGTTGTTGGTGGTAGTAGGTGGTGATGATGGTTGTGTAAGTGTGGCAGTGATGGTTGTGTAAGTAGTAGTGATGATGGTTGTGTAGTTGGTGGTAGTAGTGGTGGCAGTGATGGTTGTGTAAGTAGTGGTAGTGATGGTTGTGTTTATGTAGTAGTGATGATGGTTGTGTAGTTGGTGGTAGTAGTGGTGGCAATGATGGTTGTGAAGGTAGTGATGATGGTTGTGATTGGTGGTAGAGGATGGTTGTGTAGTTGGTGGTAGCAGTGGTGGCAGTAATGGTTGTGAGATGTGTAATGATGGTTGTGTAGTTCGTGGTAGTAGTGTTGGCAGTGATGGTTGTGTGTGTAGTATAGATGATGGTTGTGTAAGGTGGTAGGTTGGCAATTATGGTTATGTAGTAGTGGTGGTGATGGTTGTGTAAGTGTAGTAGTGATGTGGTGGTGGTGGTTGTGTAGTGGTGGTGGTTGTGGTGGTGATGGTTGTGTAAAGTTATGATGGTTGTGTAGTGTTGGTGATGATTGTGTAAATGTATTGGTGTGTAGTGTGATGGCATCATTTTGTGGTAGTGGTAGTTGTGTTTGATGGTTGGTTATTGTATTGATGATGGTTGGTAGTTTAGTAGTGATAGTGGTTGATGTTGTGTAAGTAGTGGTGGTAATGGTTGTGAGTAGGTGGTAATGGTTGTGTAAGTATAGTGTGGTTGTTGGTTGTAGTGATAGTAGTGGTGCCAGTGATGGTTGTGTAAGTAGTGGTGGTCATGGTTGGTATGTAGTAGTGATGATGGTTGTGTAGTTGGTGGTAGGTGTGCAGTGATGGTTGTGTATATGATGGTTGTGTATGGTGGTGTAGTGTGTTGTGGTGATGGTGATGGTTGTGTAGGTTGGTGGTAGTGGTGATGGTAGTGGTTTGTTGTAGTGTTGTGTGGTGTGGTATGTGATGGTTGTGGTGGTAGTTGGTGGTAGCAGTGTGGTGATGGTTGTGTATTGTAGTAGTGATGATGGTTGTGTAGTTCGTGGTAGTAGTGGTGATTGATGGTTGTAGTAGTGTTGTTAGTGTTGATGGTTGGTGTAATTGGTGGTAGTAGTGATGGTAGTGATGGTGGTGGTTGTGTTATAGGTGGTAGTGGTGATTGGTGTTGGTAGTAGTGATGGTTTAGTGTTGTTGGTGGTAGTAGTGTTGGCAGTGATGGTTAGTGATTGTAGTGTTGGTGGTGGTTGTGTTATAGGTGGTAGTGGTGATAATGGTGTTGGTAGTAGTGGTGATGTGTTTGTTAGTGTGATGATGGTTGTGTAGTAGTGATTGTAGTGTGCCAGTGGTGGTTGTGTAAGTAGTGGTGGTGATGGTTGTGTGTATGTAGTAGTGATGATGATTGTGTAGTTGGTGGTGTGGTGGTGGTGAAGGATTGTGTGTTGGTGGTAGTAGTGGTGCCAGTGATGGTGATTATGGTATTGGTAGTATGTTTTGTTAGTGTGGTGGTGTTGTGGTGTGTTGGATGGTTGTAGTAGTGATTGTAGTGTTGGTGGTGGTTGTGTTATAGGTGGTAGTGGTGATTATGGTTTGGTAGTAGTTTTGTTAGTGTTGGTGATGGTTGTGTGTATGTAGTTTGGTTATGGTAGTGATTGGTGGTGTTGGTGGTGGTTGTGTTATGGGTTGTGTAGTGGTGATTAAGTGTGTTGGTGTAGTTTTGTTAGTGTTGGTGTGTGGTTGTAATAGTTAGTTGGTGGTATTGAAGTAGTGATGTGTAATGATGGTTGTGTGTAGTTTTGTTAGTGATGGTGGTGTGTAGTTGGTGGTAGTAGTGGTGGTAGGTTGTCTAAGTGTTGTTGGTATTGTGTAAGTAGTAGTGATGATGGTTGTGTAGTTGGTGGTGGTTGTGTTATAGGTGGATAGTTGGTGTTATGGTGGCAGGTGATGGTAGTAGTTTTGTTAGTGTTGGTGGTGTGTTGGGTGTGTAGTTGGTGGTAGGGTGATGGTGAGTAGTGATTGTAGTGTTGGTGGTGGTGTGTTTGTCTGGAGTGGTAGTGGTGATAATGGTGTTGGTAGTAGTGATGATGGTTAGTGTTGATGTTGTGGTGTGTTGGAGGTGGTTGTGTAGTAGTGATTGTAGTATTGGTGGTGGTTGTGTTATAGGTGGTTTGGTGATTATGGTGGTGGTGGTAGTGGTTTGTTAGTGTGATGGTGGTGTGGTGGTAGTAGTGGTGGCAGTGGTGGTTGTGATTGTAGTGTTGGTGGTGGTTGTGTGGTGTGTAATGAAGTGGTGATGGTTGTGTAGTTGGTGGTGTTTGTGTTATGGTGGTTGTGTTATGGTGATGTGTAAGTAGTTTTGTGTGTTGGTGGTGTGGTGTGTTGGAGTGGTGATTGATTGTAGTGTTGGTGGTGGTTGTGTTATAGGTGGTTGTGGTTATTATGGTGATGGTAGTAGTTTTGTTAGTGTTGGTGGTGTGGTGTTGTTGGAGGTGGTAGTAGTGATTGTTGTGTTGGTGGTGGTTGTGTTATAGGTGGTGTAGTGGTGGTGATAATGGTGTTGGTAGTAGTTTTGTTAGTGTTGGTGGTGTGGTGTGTTGGATGGTGGTAGTAGTGATTTGTAGTGTTGGTGGTGGTTGATGTTATATGGTGGTAGTGGTGATTATGGTGTTGGTAGTAGTGTTGTTAGTGTTATTGGTTGTGTGGTGTGTTGGTTGGTGGTGTTGGTGAGGTGTGTGGTGGTGATAATGGCTGTGGTATTGTATGTGTTGTTAGTGTAGGTGTTGTGGTGATATTGTGTAAATGGTTATGTGCTAATGGGTCGTGTGGTTATGGTGTTGGTAGTAGTATGGTTGTGTGGATGTTGTGGTAGGTTGGTGATAATGGTGTGGTGTGTTGGATGTGGTAGTAGTAGTGATTGTAGTGTTGGTGGTGGTTGTGTTATAGGTGGTAGTGGTGATTATGGTGTTGGTAGTAGTTTTGTTAGTGTTGGTGGTGTGGTGTGTTGGAGGTGGTAGGAGTGATTGTAGTGTTGGTGGTGGTTGTGTTATAGGTGGTAGTGGTGATTATGGTATTGGTAGTAGTTTTGTTAGTGTTGGTGTGTGTGTGTGTTGGATGTGGTAGTAGTGATTGTAGTGTTGGTGGTGGTTGTGTTATAGGTGGTAGTGGTGATTATGGTGTTGGTAGTAGTTATGTTAGTGTTGGTGGTGTGGTGTGTTGGAGGTGGTAGTAGTGATTGTAGTGTTGGTGGTGGTTGTGTTATAGGTGGTAGTGGTGATTATGGTGTTGGTAGTAGTTTTGTTAGTGTTGGTGGTGTGGTGTGTTGGAGGTGGTAGTAGTGATTGTAGTGTTGGTGGTGGTTGTGTTATAGGTGGTAGTGGTGATTATGGTGTTGGTAGTAGTGTTGTTAGTGTTGGTGGTGTGGTGTGTTGGAGGTGGTAGTAGTGATTGTAGTGTTGGTGGTGGTTGTGTTATAGGTGGTATGGAGATTATGGGGTTGTTAGTAGTGTTGTGTTGTTAGTGTTGGTGGTGTGGTGTGTTGGAAGTGGTAGTAGTGATTGTAGTAGTGTTGGTGGTGGTTGTGTTATAGGTGGTAGTGGTGATAATGGTGTGGTAGTAGTTTTGTTAGTGTTGGTGTTGTGTGGTTTGTTGGAGGTGGTAGTAGTGATTGTAGTGTTGGTGTTGGTTGTGTTATAGGTGGTAGTGGTGATTATGGTGTTGGTAGTAGTTTTGTTAGTGTTGGTGGTGTGGTGTGTTGGAGGTGGTAGTAGTGATTGTAGTGTTGGTGGTGGTTGTGTTATAGGTGGTAGTGGTGATTATGGTGTTGGTAGTAGTTTTGTTAGTGTTGGTGGTGTGGTGTGTTGGAGGTGGTAGTAGTGATTGTAGTGTTGGTGGTGGTTGTGTTATAGGTGGTAGTGGTGATTATGGTGTTGGTAGTAGTTTTGTTAGTGTTGGTGGTGTGGTGTGTTGGAGGTGGTAGTAGTGATTGTAGTGTTGGTGGTGGTTGTGTTATAGTGTAGGTAGTAGTGGTGATTATGGTGTTGGTAGTAGTTTTGTTAGTGTTGGTGGTGTGGTGTGTTGGAGGTTGTAGTAGTAGTGATTGTAGTGTTGGTGGTGGTTGTGTTATAGGTGGTAGTGGTGATAATGGTGTTGGTAGTAGTTTTGTTAGTGTTGGTGGTGTGGTGTGTTGGAGGTGGTAGTAGTGATTGTAGTGTTGGTGGTGGTTGTGTTATAGGTGGTAGTGGTTTTTATGGTGCTGGTAGTAGTTTTGTTAGTGTTGATGGTGTGGTGTGTTGGAGGTGGTAGTAGTGATTGTAGTGTTGGTGGTGGTTGTGTTATAGGTGGTAGTGGTGATAATGGTGTTGGTAGTAGTTTTGTTAGTGTTGGTGTTGTGGTGTGTTGGAGGTGGCAGTAGTGATTGTAGTGTTGGTGGTGGTTGTGTTATAGGTGGTAGTGGTGATAATGGTGTTGGTAGTAGTTTTGTTAGTGTTGGTGGTGTGGTGTGTTGGAGGTGGTAGTAGTGATTGTAGTGTTGGTGGTGGTTGTGTTATAGGTGGTAGTGGTGATAATGGTGCTGGTAGTAGTTTTGTTAGTGTTGGTGGTGTGGTGTGTTGGAGGTGGTAGTAGTGATTGTAGTGTTGGTGGTGGTTGTGTTATAGGTGGTAGTGGTGATAATGGTGTTGGTAGTAGTTTTGTTAGTGTTGGTGTTGTGGTGTGTTGGAGGTGGTAGTAGTGATTGTAGTGTTGGTGGTGGTTGTGTTATAGGTGGTAGTGGTGATTATGGTGTTGGTAGTAGTTTTGTTAGTGTTGGTGGTGTGGTGTGTTGGAGGTGGTAGTAGTGATTGTAGTGTTGGTGGTGGTTGTGTTATAGGTGGTAGTGGTGATTATGGTGTTGGTAGTAGTTTTGTTAGTGTTGGTGGTGTGGTGTGTTGGAGGTGGTAGTAGTGATTTTAGTGTTGGTGGTGGTTGTGTTATAGGTGGTAGTGGTGATAATGGTGTTGGTAGTAGTTTTGTTAGTGTTGGTGTTGTGGTGTGTTGGAGGTGGTAGTAGTGATTGTAGTGTTGGTGGTGGTTGTGTTATAGGTGGTAGTGGTGATTATGGTGTTGGTAGTAGTGTTGTTAGTGTTGGTGGTGTGGTGTGTTGGAGGTGGTATTAATGATTGTAGTGTTGGTGGTGGTTGTGTTATAGGTGGTAGTGGTGATTATGGTGTTGGTAGTAGTGTTGTTAGTGTTGGTGGTGTGGTGTGGTGTGTTGGAGGTGGTAGTAGTGATTGTAGTGTTGGTGATGGTTGTGTTATAGGTGGTAGTGGTGATTATGGTGTTGGTAATAGTTTTGTTAGTGTTGGTGGTGTGGTGTGTTGGAGATGGTAGGGGTTATTTTGGTTGTGATCGTTGTGTTTGTGGTGATGGTAATGATGATAATAGTAGTGATAGTGGTGTTATGATGCATTGGTGGTGGTGATTGTGTTTGTGGTGATGATGGTATTGATATTGGTGTTGGTTGTGGTGTTGGTGATGATGGTTGTATTGTTGTTGGTGGTGGTGGTGGTTGTTGTGTGATGGTGGTGTGTGGTTGTGTATGTGGTGGTAGTGTTACATCACGAGATATTTCATACCAGGTGCCTTGACAGTGTCACCATCCACTCTGGCTGCCATACTGAGGGAGTCCTTCCCACCATCAACCGCAATGCCAAGTTGCGTCATCACCTTGCACATGGCAGTGCAGGCATCATACAGAGCTGCTCCTTCACCTGGCAGCTTGGCTGCCCACATCCAGTTCCCGCTGCACTTTATATCCTGCAAGAACAGAAAATAACCCATTTATTATAGTTTTACATTCGATATCTCTACTCACTTTAATTCTATTCAAGCAGTGCTTAGAAAGTAGAAGACAGTAACAAAATAGGCGTCCAGTATCTGGAGTTATAGCTAAGCCATATGTTTCAGGTTATAGGCCACATCATCATGTCAGAATTGAAAGTCTTGGTCCTGAAAGGAACCAACCTGATTTAGTGATACGAAAATGTGACCTTAGAAAGCATATTATATACAATGAGTCTATGATGACAACCCCATGTATAGGCTTTATGGACTACAAGATGAGATTGCTTGGCATGTAATCTATGAAAGTCACTTATTAAGCATCACAAGAAATCAACTTTTTGGCATGACAAAAATATAGTAGGTGTCATCTACATATTACTAATTGGCTAATTTATATTCATATTTCACATTAAACTTGTTATATGTAGCTTAAAACGAAACTAAAGTAGTTCAAATGCACCCGAAATTCCCAGAGGGAAATTGTTGACCTGAAAGGGTGACTATTTTCTTTTTTCTATGAGTCACTGAATTCATCACTAAATATGCCTCATTTTAGCGACTACTTGACCTTCACGAGCATGAGAAGCATTCGGAAAAATGCTAGAAAAGTATAATTTATAAACTATGATAAAAATTCTTTAAAATTTCATCGTTGAAAAATATCTGCAAAAAATATATGTAATGTACATTGAAATAATAATATGCGTAAATCACGTGATTGCATTGTCAGCTTATTCCATCGGATTCTTAAAAGTCACTATAAATGCAAAAGCAAATGTGTGGTTCTCCTATGTTCTACCATCTATGATGTCAGATGCAGAGGCAAACACTAGAGGGAACCCAAGAGTTGGAACTCAATCAGAGACAATTCTGTTCGCGCCTGCTGGTTGTATCCCGTGTGGCTTAGTGGATAAAGCATCAGCACTTAGAGCTGAAAACCCAGGTTCAAGTCCCGCGCAGGAGAGAATTTTCCCGTTCCATTACTCTTTCATCGTATGATGACACAGAATATCTGCATGGAAATATCATATGTCCTGCTTCATTGAAAATATAGTATAATTTATTTAATATCATAAAACTTTAAAATGTTAAAAAAATTAGGCTATAGTAGTGGCAAAAAAAAAACATAATGGCCCTTGTAGCTGAGTTGGGAGAATCAGCTGGCTGTGGACTGGAAGTCAAACTGTGGTAATTTCAATCCCGGATTGAGACAGAGGTATTACATCTATTTAATGTAAAAATACCAGTTATCTTTGCCCCATAGGTTCAAATTAATATTGATGCAAGATGAAAATAAAACTCTCAAAGTTTTGTCGTCTGTAAGTTTGAGGCACTGAAAGAAACAAAAGATGAATTGAACAAATGCAATAAATTTCATTGTTAAATTAATTATACAAGATGGATGTGTTTTGTGACTAGCAAAATTTGAATCTATGACTCTGAAATCAGCTACAAGGATCAGTCCAGTTTTTTTGCCACTACTGTACCTTAAATAAACTAGAAATTCTTGTGCTTCATCGTCAGCAGTCATATTTTCTTAAAAAAGTATACTATAAATGAAAAATGTAAAATTCAGGTTCTTCATTTTGTCAGATACCTCAAACACTAGATTAAGTGATTCTGCAACAGCCATTCTTGCGCCTGCTGGTGCATCAACCAAGCCTTTAACTGGCTGCTCGCCAATCGCACTAGCAATTCCTTCCTGGACAACACTGTACAAGAGAACAATTGAATATATGACGCTCTTACAATTACATACGTACATATATCCTTTATCCTGCTTCATTATGAAGAATTTCTCATTTCTTTAATATTACCTAGTAATTATTTTATTTGGCTATGTACGAACATAATGGCAGCTGGGTAGCTGAGTTGGGAGAGCTGCTGGCTAGCTGACTGGAAGGTCTTTCGATCCCTTGTGGAGTTAGGATTTTTCTCTTTGCTGAACTTCCAGAACGGCTCCTATCAAATTGAGTACTGGGTCTTTCCCCAATAAAAGGAGGTAGGACAAGTGCCAAAATTATCTCATTCTTTTGCCGAGATCAAGAAAATGTCTACCTCCATGCTCCCAAGTGCCTTCTGGCATTTGAAGGGGATACCTTTACCTTTTTATGTACCAACATAACATAAAAAATATATATAAAATCTTTTAAACACGATATTTTCCAAAATAAATCAAATGAGAGCTAATTTCGATGTTCCACATAAGTAATCCTCAAAACAACTAAAGTGAGAAAAATCTGAAGTTTTTCATCAGTAACGTTCTAATCAGATAATTAATCTTACCTGGACTACTGAACCAGAAGTGTTTGTAATCTATTTTATTTTAGCTAGGTAAGATTAGGAAAACAAAAAATTTTACTTGAAGCAAGTAAAGCAATTTTTTTCCAGGAAGTAAATCCTGACAAAGTATATGATTATGTCTCGTGATCCAGAATATTGTACGAAATGGAAATATAAAAATTGGAGATTTATCCTTCGAAGGGGTGGAAAAATTCAAATATCTTGGAGCAACAGTAACAAATATAAATGACACTCGGGAGTTTAAACGCAGAATAAATATGGAAATGCGTTTATTATTCCTTGAGAAGCTTTTATCATCTAGTCTGCTGTCAAAAATCTGAAAGTTAGCCCTATAAAACAGTTATATTATATTTTCTGTTGGTTGTAAACTTGGACTCTCACTCTAGAGAGGAACATAGGTTAAGGGTGTTTGAGAATTGTTAGGAAAATATTTGGGGCTAAGCGGGATGAAGCAGGAGAATGGAGAAAGTTACAAAAAACTGCACGCATTGTATTCTTCACCTGACATAATTAGGAACATTAAATCCAGACGTTTGAGATGGGCAGGGCATGTAGCAAAACAAATCCCAAAAAGACCTTTGGGGAGGCCGAGATAGATGGGAGGATAATATTAAAATGGATTTGAGGGGGGAAAACAGAATGGGATATGATGATAGAGACTGGATTAATCTTGCACAGAATAGGGACCGATGGTGGGCTTATGTGAGGGCGACAATGAACCTTCGGGTTCCTTAAAAGCAATTTTTAAGTAACCCCAAAACTGTATGAAAATTTTGCAAAATCTTTAGTGTAGCACATAAACAACGCGTAATTACAACTGCCGTGATGGCCCTTCAACCTTCAAGCAGTTTTGTTCCCATTTTGCTGCGGTGTGACGTCATTGATGCCATTCAGTCCGGTGAGATTCGGAATACACTGAGAGATTCAAGTTCAAAATCAGGTTAGCCCAAGTGGACAAATGGCACTAAGAGACATTTTCTTTGAAAATTAAAGTTTTCTCTGCTATCATTTTATCATTTCTCCACAATTAAAAGTCATCTTATCACCAATACAAAAACAATGAAAATTACTGCACTATCATCTTCCTAAGACATCAGTGGATAAACGTTCTTGAGCGTGAAACATTATGAAATTCTGGAGTAAGTACAGTATGCGGCAAAACAAACAATGCTGAAATTACAAACGTACTCTGAAAATCAAGATAAGCCATTATTACATGCAAAGTGAATACAGCAACAAATGTGTTCAAAATGTGTCCTCACCTCTCACACATTGTTCATAACGGTCCTTTAGATTGTTGAACAAGTTTATGAACACATGTTGCTGCAAGGACACAAAAATGATTATCTCTTCCTGTAATTTGGGAACATTTGTAGGTGGATCATCTGACCGAAACCCTCTCGTGGGTACTCACCTTGTCGTGGTGAGGGGCTTAAACTTGTTGTTTAAGCTAACAAGTAACATCATACCCACATAAGCTACATTACCACCAACGCAGTCCCACTATATTTTTCACTGTTTATATTCACGGAGTTCCTCAGTGTAAAATCTGGAGGTAAAATAGTCCCTCAATCGGACACATTCTTCTATACTGTTCATCCATAAACCACAAAAAGAAGTAAATTAAAATCATCAGTACCAGTTGCAGAAGACACAGCACTGCAGTATATATTGACTACACCCCACCTCTGGCTACTAGCAACAGGCATCTATAATGAACACCGATCAAAATACCCCTCATTTCTCGTGAAAAACAACAACTGAATAGACTATAGTGGACTTTATGTTGTCAGCAAACAGCTGGATACATTAAGAAGATTGATCATTGATCTGACCGGAAAACAAATTCTTTCAGCATGCCCCATATGTAGGCATCTGGGGCCGTGAAATCCGGGAATTGGGAAGGGAATGAGAATGCAGTTTCGTATAATGTTTGACAATAAACATCTTCTCCTCTGTTTTGAGAAGCATAATTTCAGCACTAACCCCAAAACTGAATATAAAATGTGTCAAACTATTAGATAAAATAAATAAATTCTTGGTTGCTGGGGAAACATGAAGAGAAGATGAGAGATAATTTCAATATTGTTTGTTTTGCCACATACTGTACAAACCCCTTACATTAGGAATGGCACTACAAGAAAGTTCTTACAAGTTTAATAATTCATAGTGAAGCAGCGCACTTCCACTAAACTTACAGGACTGAAGTGAGTGAGAGCTGTGACAGCCACATCTGCAAGGGGTGTATGGAGAGGACCCACACACTGCTGCTGTGCGATGAGGCCTGTCACACATCGGTCCACCTTGTTGGTCAGGTAGCGCTTGCTGGCAACAGATGGCAGTCTTAGTACCCGCTCCAGAGCCAACTTCACAGTCAGGTCAGCTGGTAGACTCAGAGACTTGACAATTGCAGGCTTGCGATCCAAATTGAATACCTGCAACAATATCATCTCTTTGTATCTCGCAATTCTACTGTTTTTTTTTTTTTTTCTAAATTTTAGGGTAAGTCTGTTATGTCTACTCTTGCGTGGATGCCTGCCAATGCTGGTTATATTACGCTAACCCCAATAATAATAACCTAGATTCCATCAGACATTCCTACCTTCCTTTTAAGGCATAGCAAAGGCTTGGCAAGATCAAGGTAAATTACAGCAGAATGTGGGTTATACCTAACCCAGTTATATGTAGTTCTGGTTTATACGTAATTATGCATAGGTCTTGGCAAAATTACATTTATATAGGCTACTAAATTAATTTTGAATTGTACGTAATTGATTTATACATAATTTGATGGATCAAAAGAAAATTTACAAGCTGGAGTTACATGTACCATTTTTCCTTTTATCATTCTGTTGGCAGAGACACAATCATTATGACGGTGAAATAGAGGCTATTTCACATTGCTCTCCGACAATTATTAAATCTTTCCTTTAAATATAACAAGACAGTAATTTTTCAGATTCTAAAGCTGCAATTGGGATATGTTCAAATGCTACAAAGAAGTCAACAAAAATAAGAGAATGCTACAAAATGTTGACACAACTAAAAAGTTAATAAGATTGTCCATCTCCAATGGATTCCAGCACACTGTAGTCATGGGGAATGAAACTCAGACACACTTGCAAAGAAAGGCACAGCAATAAAACAAAAGTCTAAATTTAATTTCTCATATTCCTCAATAAAATTCATACCTACAAGAAATAGAATCAAATGCTTTCAAAAATGGATTACACTACTTTCCAACCCAGATATAATCCCCCAGAGACCAAGGAAAACAGCAGTTGCAGCCTTCAGACTATTGACAAATCATGACTGTCTAGCAAGTCATCTCTACAGAATAGTATCTCAGTTTACCAATATGTGTTCTGTGTAACCAGCAGAAATGAATGACGACCACTTGAAGACCTTGAAGCATTAAGATCAGAAGAAACTTTCAAAAGTATTTCTGCTAATGCCAAATGAATGATGATTGGACAACAACAACATTTTTATAATTTGTTTTTGTAATAGTATTATTTTTAAATCGAGTTTGAATTTTATGTATGTGTGCGTGCATGTATCTAATACTCAGGATTTAATAACAAAGTTCTTTCTTCCTTCCCAATATTTGGACGCAAGATCCACAAGAGTTTTAAGAGGTTCATGACTTGAATTTGCCAGGTATTTCATATCCTCTTTCTCTATACATAACAAGTGGCATTTAGGAGAAGTTAATAAGCTGATTCGATGAAAGTGTTTACTGAGGCAATTGTGACCAGTAACTAATCTGAACATAGCCACAGTGGATTTTCGAGGGAGATCAGGAATTAATTTTAAATCTTTCAATGAATTTTTCCACCTTGAATTTTGGTGTTCCACTATTCAACTGAATGGGATGATTGGAGTTAATTCTCCTTTTTTTATAACCTGTTTAAATATTAGCTTCATATGAACCTTTTTAGTTTGTTATTACACTGATTTTAGCTCCTTTCTTGACTAACATATCAGCTTTCTCATTATCATTCAGCTCACAGTGGGCTGGGATCCATTTGAAAACTACGTCCTTACTTAAATTTTGAATTTGTTTTATCATGCAATGTCTTTTTAAAATTTTTTCTATTTTAGAGAATTTAGTTCAGATGTGTCAAACTCGTGGCCCCTGACTCATATCTGTGCGGCCCCAGCTTATTATGAGCAAACAAGTGGGAATGCGGGCCATGTTCAGAGTGTTCATAAAATGAAACGTGAAAATGGCGCATAGCGTAGTGATTTTGAGGTTATACATTGGTTGGTGATAGAGAAGAGCTGTCAGATATTGGGAAGAAAACATTAATCCGTGTTACTGTTGTTTTTTCTTACTAGCAAACAATATGTATTTCTATAAATAAATACTGCTAATACATTACACATTATATAATATGATTATTTCTTTTCCTTGCAGCTCACACAATCTTACACCCAGACTATTTGGCATGCCTGATCTAGTTGAACTAATGTCCTAGATTGCAGCTTTGGAGAGGAAAACTATGGTTTTGCATTTATGTTTAAATTGTAAATAATTTTGTTTGCTCTGATACGTAATAAAGTTACATTTTAACTTCACATATCTTTATCTTTTGATTTTGAGTACATTTTAATCATTCCCTGCAATGTTCAAGGTCAGCTGTAGGATATGGGAAACATATCAGTCATGTTACAATGAAGATATCCCTGCCTCTTTACTTACATCAGTGATCTTAAGGTTATGGGTCTTGTACTGGTAAGACAGCAAACTCACACAGCCCAAGCAAATACAGAGCTGGTGTGCTCCATCTTTACATGCTAGCTGATCTTTCTCATGAGACATGTTCCAAATATTTGAAAACAGCTGTAGGTCACTCAATACCTGTCTAGCAATCATGTGTGATAGTAAGAGAAATAGCTACTCGCTAAAAGACAAAGTTAGATTAATAAAAGAAGTTTAAGCAAATCCCACCAAAACAAAAATTGAAATTTCAAAACTCTTTTGATGGGTATATTTTAATTTACAGTGTAAAGAAGAACAAAATACACAGGCAGCTCCTATTTGTGATCAAAGAAACAAAGTGATATTCTTACTTTCTGTGGCATCTTTCCCAGCACTAGCTCCAATTCAAGGTCCACTGGATGTCTTACATTTTCTTGCGCATAGCTGCCAGATAAGTATTTCTTTTCATCCATTTCCTCTTCCTCAGAAAGAATCACCTGTCCATGACAAAGGTATCTATGTGAAACAGTTTCATTGGTAAAGGTGACACAAACGGTACTTTCCCATTATATGTTTATCACATTTCACAACAATTCAATTACTTCATCATACGTGGATGATACTGCTGCTTATAGTGAACTTTCTTCAACTATTATTCAGAACACACACATTAAAGAAATAATTTTATATGCAAACATATAAAAATAAGAAATTTGTTTCTATGGATGACACACAAAAATGGCAGTCTCTACACTATTCCAATTATGAATTGAACAGTTTGAGTAGACTATGTAATTAATTTTTTATAAATTTACATAAAACAGCTACAATTAATATTTTAATATTTTTATAACAAAAATCGACATTTAATGTTAAAATATATCAGACTTTGTTTTCGTTTACTCACAAATACCAAATTAGTTTATGATAAGGGATGATATCATACAAAAATGAGACATTTTTCTCTAGTGACTACCTGCCTTAGTCTAGAGGCTATTTTGACTTGAAATATTTGACCAAAGCTAAGATGGTTAGGTAATGTACAGAATGACTTCAAAAAAGCAGAAATCAAGAGATGGAGGAGGAAAGCTCAGGTTCAATTAGAATGAATAGCTATCATGAAGAGGCTAAGGTCGGGCAACAAGGACTGTAATACCACAGAAGGAGGAGGAGGAGGAGGAGGAGGAAGAAGAAGAAAAGCAATAATATTTCAGAAACATGGTAGTCTGAGGGTATAATGTCCAGCTCATTTCATTTTATTCTGTACTTTTAAAATAGGAACGGATATCTCATGAACTCATCGTCATGTGAAGTGAACTGAACTAACTCTGTCTAGGAAATGTTCCAGGCTCGTCCCATATCTTTCTTACCCATGCTATAAAAAGATAAATTGCATTATGTTTAGAAACATAACGTTTACATAAACCTTGATTTGTACATTAATTTGCAGATAAACATATTATAACTCGTCAGAATTACGCGCAGAAGTTCAGGTGATTTGTATTGTATTTCCATTTCTCGTCCAGGAAAGTACTCGTCTTTTAAGAAAAATAATACCATGGCTCACTGAATTACAGTACCTTAAGTATTAAACTTTATCTCCACACAAAAATCCTTTCTAAATCTACGATTTTAACTTCCAAAATTAGCTGAACTTCCCAACAGCTAGTTTAGCCATGCTTCCTTCATACAATGCTAGAGAGAGAGAGTAGCCTACATCACTTGTTAGCTATGTTCAACTCATAATGGACATTTTAACCTAAGTTGAAGAAATTGGTACCATGACATAGCCTACAAAAGGCGTGGAAGTAATCTGTCATTAACTTCGGTATGTAAATTTTTTTTTTTTTATCCAATGCCACCAGGTTGTCTTTCAAAAAATAAACTACTATATATGTATTTTTGGTCTTAATGAAACACTTCTAGCTCTCATATCTTTTTATGCTCGACCATGCCGAAATGTAGTAATTATACACCTGGTAGCAATCCTTCAATGCATGTCATATTCATTAAAATTCAGGTTTTCGATTATTCTCGGATATGCAATCGAAAGACAACTAGCAAAACATCATGCAGGCTGGAAATCCAATACTGTCGCAGAAGGTTATGTTCTGTTACTATAATAATTAGCGTTAATTGTAAATAATATTCAAATAAATTCAATTTGTCATCTCGTTTTTCAATGTCGAATTCAATTTCAAGGTTATATCAAGTTTAACGTTTATCTTACTAGATTATGTCAAGGTCGTCGACATTCGTTGCTCGGAGAAAATCAATACTTTCGCGTCTGCGCACATCTCACAATTTACGAGATTGCACAAGGTCAGTTCGCTCCCCAGTCACATAACCATAACATGAATACTTTCAAATTAGAAATATGGTCGTTTATAAAAAGTCGTATGAAACTTGCCTATAATGGTAATTAAAACGCTCGTATGAAAATTATGAAACTCGCTTGCGCTCGTTTCATAAACATCCTCGCATCTTAATTACTATCATTATAGGCTCGTTGCATAATGTACTATTATATGCTTGCTGATCACAACTTTTATTTCCAGTCATGCCTAGTAATGTTTTCTAATTTATTATGAGAAAACTATATGAGACTTATAAGCTAATGTCTTCCTTTATCTCACGATAACCAATTAAATTCCATAATGATTTGTAATTAGTAGAAGTCTTACCTTCCCACTGTCGAGAACAGTACCAACAAAGTTGATGGGGCATCTCTCTCTGTCTCCAATCTGCTGCAAAAGAGGGACATCAGTCGCATGGCACAGCATAGCATCATTCTCCTGGTATTCAGCTCCCCAGAGTTCAAGAGTGCTGATTGTGGGGTCTCCCAGTTGGAACTTATTTGTAAAGATTATGGCACCAGATGGTTCCACCAACTCCTTCAATACATTTCCTGCAGCGAAAGTTACATTCTAGTTAATTGGTTATTAATATCACGACAAAGTCATTATCAGTCTTGTTTTTCAATATTATGAAATGATCAATTATGACTTTAGATTGTCAGAGCACTCAGCATGTTGCTATATTTTCAAGCCATGTGTCAACTCCTAGTCTGACGAATGAGAAAGTATATGCTCTGTAAAGATGTTTGCAGCAAGATAGTAGTTATGACTAGTTGAGAGTCAGGGTGTAATATTGACTGATGGGTGCATTCTGAGTTACAACAAAAGGAGATTAATTTTGGAACTAAATATTCTAAATTTTTAACCAGTAAGTTATTTTGTGTTGGAAGTAAATCAACCTATAATTTACTCTCGACCAAACATTTTTGTACCTACAGATTTCTACAGATATACAAACACGCATGACACAAACATACTTTGCATTATTGGATATCCTGAAATCAAGATTTGTACATAAGAAAACTAAATTTCGAATCTATAAAACAATGATTAGGATGGTACTCTGTTATGGATGTGAAACTTGGGTAATGAATAATAAGATAGAATCAGTCTTAGGTGCATTTGAAAGAAAGATATTGAGGTGGATAGTTGGACCAGTTAATGAAAATGGACAATGGAGGATAAGGTATAACCAGGAAGTAATGGAACAATATCGAGATATGAATGTAGTGACACACATCAAACTCCGAAGATTGGAATGGGCTGGGCATATCAATAGAATGGAGAACCAGAGGATACCTAGGAAAGTAATGGAGGGAAGGATATATGGTAAAAGACTGATAGGCAGACCGAAGGATAGATGGGCCGATGCAGTGAGAGAGGATGCTAGACAAGTTTTGGGAGTAATGGCATGGAAGAGAACATCACTGGACAGATCTGACTGGAAGAGGAGAATAGAGGAGGTCAAGGCCCGATTTGGGCTGTAACACCATAGCAGAAGAAGAAAAGATCTCTACAGCTTCATTTTGCACTATTTTTTTACCTGGAAAATAATTACTAGAGCGAACTATGAAGGAAATCACTGTTGTGTTAAATATCTTCTTTATAATATAAAGTTATCAATGCAGTATACCATATTTACCCACATAATTTTCGCACCCCAATTTTTAGCACCTATTTTTGACCTCGCCATGGCATACCTCAACACATCTCCTTCCAGTGCATTCTTCAGTAGTCAGTTTCTTCTCAGCCAGTGACCCAGCCAATTCCTTTTTCTCTTCCTGATCAGTTTTAGCACCATTCTTTCTTCATCCATTCTTTCCAACACAGCTTCATTTCTTAGTCTGTCTGTCCATTTCACATGCTCCAGCCTTCTCCATATCCACATTTCAAATGCTTCTAGTCGCTTCTCTTCACTTCGTCTTAATGTTCATGTTTCTGCCCCATATAATACCACACCTCACACAAAGCACTTCACTAGTCTCTTCCTCAGTTATTTTCCGAGAGGTCTGCAGAAGATGCTCCTTTTTCTATTAAAACCTTCCTTTGGTTACCTTCTTTATTTTTATTCCAATAAGCATGGTCTTCGTCTTGTGTGTGTGTATATATGTATGTATGTATGTATACACGCACGCACAAACATACATACATACATACATACATACATACACGTATTACAATAAAGTGCATTACTTTAATATACAATGTATCTAACATGTATTTTTATTTCTCGCGTAATTTATGCAACCCTATTTTTAAGACATTTTTTCCCCAAGAAAGTGCGAAAAATACGCAAGTAAACACAGTAAATTATTGTATTTAATCAACACACTGTATTGAGTATAAAGAAAATTCGTACATGGTGCGATAATCTTTTTTGTTTTTGCACCATGTCATAGATGTAGAACCATCAAATGTTTAGGAGCTAAATCACTTCAATCTTTAGAAGCCATTCTCCACAATTGGACCAATGAAAATCTCAAATAACACAGAATTCGTTCAACAGTTTTGCAGAAAAGGCTCCACACAGACAGACAGACAAGCAAAATGACAAAATCACTAATTTTTTGCTTACCATTGCCACCAGCGCCTTGATCATGAATACTGCAAATAGGGTTCTCACTTCCTCTTTCTAAACAAGCTCTGATAACTCTGTTTAGTTTTTGCTCCATCTCTGCATCACCTCTTTGTACAGCACCAAAATCTAATTCTGATTTGTTGTCTCCCTGAACCTGTAAAAATCAGGCACATCACAGAGACATCAGTACCTCACAAAGTGTTGGTCACATCAATATTCGTATTATTTACAACGTATAATTTCAACTGAGATGTGTAAATATATCTCCTCACCTCCACCGAACTTGCTGAACCTCCACCAACACCAATACGATACACTGGACCTCCCAATTTCACTACTTTCATACCTAACAGGAAAAAAGCAGAGACACAAATAAATGCAACAAAAGCAGAAATAAATATAAAAAAATCATTACAAAGGCCACAAACAGAAAAAAAAAACAGTAACAACATTTAGGTATACTTATGACACTGCTTAAAATATTGCTCTTAACACTTACGCAGTGACAAATCTTTTTGGAGGTGATGAAAGGGTTAATGGGGAAATTTAGGATTAACAGATTCGTTTTCATAAATTATTTATCAATAATAAATAAATTAAAACCATATATAACCAAAACTTTATATTAATTTCGTCGTCGTCGTCATCGTCGTCATCGTCATCATCATCATCATCATCATCATCATCATCATCATCATCATCATCATCATCATCATCATCATCATCATAATCCATGCACATAATAATTTAGAAATCTTCTCGCCATTCATGAGCTGCCGCAAGAAACAAAGAGTACTTAACCATATAAATGTTTACAAGTTCATTAACAATTGATTTTGTTTTGATAATGAAACTCCTACAAGTACAGAGCTGCAAATACATTTTTAGATTTGTGGAAATTTAATTTTAGAGAGAGAGGTAAGTGTAACAGTTGGTGGCCTCTTATGGTCACATACCAGTGTACTTTTCGCATGCAGATGTCATTGCTAATTGAGCCTACATTTACTAATGTGGAATGTTATTGATTCCATTTTTAATTCTTGCAGAAAAAAATATATATTGTACATCCAGCAGTCATTCTTAAAACACACTTTGTGGGTCATAATTTCCTTTCCTCCTTGTACCTTCACGTGGTTCATTTCTTTTTTAATGCCATTTTTCTCTCTAACCCCTTGTTATGAAATATGACATATGATTTTATACAGCTGTTCAAACTTTAAAATCTCGCTACTGAAAAACTGCAAAAAATAACATCACATTTTGCCTTAGAGTCAAATATAAAACAAAAAAATACAGTAAAATCTCGGTTATCTGGCACCTGATTTATCAATCAGTAGAATATTACTATATGGCTTTACTTCACAGTAGTTCGTTTACAAACAACAACGCAATGTACAATACTATGTTAATTACTTGAAGTCTGCCACCGAAATCTAATCTTCCTTTTCAAGCATTTCATAGTTCAACTTCAGATATAGGTACACTGTTTTTCAACATTTTTTCCATCATAGAAGTATAAATGAACATGGAAACAAAACTAAGAAAAGTAAAGGTGCAGAGTAAAGTGACTGACTTCTTTACGAAAACATAATCGAAAGTCTAGTATTAGGAAAGTTATGTAAATAGCACAAAATAAACTGCAAACATTTCTATTTTACCGTATTATTTTCACAGAGTATAGTGTATTCGTAGTTCAATCAAGTGCTTATCCAGCATGATTCTGTGTAGCGTGAAGAACAGTGGTTTAATTAGGCTATAGTGGGAAATTCAAAATCCTATAATATGCACTCTGAATATGAAAACCAAGACATAAGCTATCGATTATCCAATTTTTTCACTTCATTATTCATCTCAGCTGGTTCATTACAACAAGTAATGGGGATTCTACTGCACTGTGCAAAAACAGTTCAGAAAGTACGAGGGGATCCAGGAAATAACTTCCGTTTTGTTGTAATAATTAAAAACAATATATATTTATTTGAAAAATAAAGTCTGTTACATAACTGAAGCTTTTTTTCTCATAAAATCACCACCTACATTTAAACATTTGTCATATCTGTTCACTAGCTTTAGAATTCCCGTGTTATACTCCTCTGCTGCCAGTTCATTAAGTCAGGTGTTCACTGTCTTCAACTTATTCATCATTTCACAAAACTACTGTACCACCCAGAAAGTCTTTCAGCTTACAAAGGTGAAAATCGCTTACAGGAGTAGCAAGGTCTGGACTATAGGGCGGATGATCGAAGATTTCCTAACCGAATTGATCCAGCAATTCTCAAAATTGAAGCAGCAGTGTGCGGGCGGGCGTTGTCGTGAAGAAGCACAACTCCTCTCGAAAGTATTCCTCACCTCTTGTTTTGGATGGCTCTTTTTCGTAAATCTCACAATAACGATTTGCATTGATCGTAGTGCCTTTTGGCATGAAATCCAGCAAAAGAACACCTTTGCGATCCCAAAAGACAGTAGCCATGACTTTTTTTCGTTGAGAGAGTCTGTTTGAATTTTCTTGGTTTCTTTATCGTGATGAGGATGATGCCACTGACGTGATTGGCGCATGGTCTCTGGGGTGTTGTGAGACACCCAGGTCTCATCACCAGTCACAATTTGATCAAGAAAGGCGTCTCCATCTGTGTGATATCGCATCAAAAATGTCAATGCTAAGGCCATTCTCTGAGTTTTGTGTTGGTCACTCAGTTGCAGGAACCCATCGTGCACAGATTTTGTGGTAGCCAAGATGTTGCAACACAATTTCATAAAGGAAAGAACGAGAAATGTCAGGAAAGGCATATGCAATTCGTCTGAGTTTAATATGCAATTTGTGTGCCTGTCTTGCAAGATTCTGTCGTTCACTTTAGTCTTCAGGTCTTCTGTGATGAGTGATGGGTGTCCGGGTCGAGTTTCATCATAGACATTTGTTAAAATTGTTGAACATTTCGCACCATTTTCTCACATTTCTTTCATTCATTACAGTATCACCATACACTTCTTTCAATTGCAAAATTTCTGCAGGTTTAAAATGTCGGGCATTCAAAAATCGAATCACATTCCATCACCTCACATTCGGTGGGATTATCAGATCACGTCGTTCATTTTGAAGTAACACAAAATGCACAATGGCGACTTGATTGCATCCAGTTTTTTGGCACAACATTATGAGAACACATGTTAAGGAAGCCAGTTGACCTTCAAACAAGGAAGGGGAGTCAGCTGCACGGGACGGGTATGCTCGAACGGTCGTTATTTCCTGGATCCCCCTCGTATAAAAGAATAACACGTACATATAGATACCAATTCCTGCAGAAAAGACATTAAAAGCAATGGTCCAGCAAAGTTCTGTTACGAATGACTACTATTTCATTACTTCAGCCTTATTTTATAACCTCAAAATATTTTCATCTTATATACTGCATGAAGAAAATGTTTACCTTTCTCTGGCTTCAGCTTGTTGATCATGTCTGCATCAAGAGAACCAATACCACCACTGAACATGATGGGCTTAATCCATTCTCGCCGGTCCCCGGATGGTTCCAACATACCGAATGACCGAGCAAATCCAGAGATAACAGGTTCTCCGAATTTGTTTCCATAATCTGATGCCCCATTGCTAGCTTCTATTAAGACTTCCAATGGAGGTGCAAAGTTATCAGGATATTGAACACATGGATCTTCCCATGGCAACTCATAGTCTACACAGAAAGAATACAAATCATCTTACTTTTGGATATTGAACTAACTTAATATAACTAGGGATGAAAGAATGTAATTTTTCGTTCTGAAAAGGAATTTTAAAATGTTACATTTGTTCGGATCAAATTTCTGCACATCTACAGGACAAAACTAAAATTCTTTCAATCATTAATACACTGCTCTCTTAAGGAGTAAAGTACAGCTTACAGCTGTAAAATTTTGGAAATATTCAACATTTTTTTCCTCCATTACTGTATCTTGTACAATAATCAACATTAGTATGTGTAAAACACTGTCCTTCTGCTATATGAAAAAAAATATTTTTACGATTTCAGTTCACTGTGCAGTGATGAACCATTTCCCACATAAGTCAAAAAACTATCCAACATTCTGTGATGAAATATTTTGTGTGTATTTATACATGTCATATCTACAATATGATGCAAAATCACTTCTTTACCTTTGATAGCTTGTCTGATAAAAAATAAATTCATTTAAAAAAATGGTCCAATATCCGTACTTTCTTCTAACACAAAATAAAAACAAAAATTATTTATTGAGGAATGTAGCTGAAAGAGCATTACATTGTAAACATGAGTTTCAGCAATAAAATAAAAGAGAGAGAACACGAAAAAGTTAACAAGTTTACGAGTTATGAGGGAAATGCTTCATCATTGCACAGTAAACTGCCACCATTTTGAATTATGAAAAAAAAATAATAATAATTTTTTATATTGTAAAAATATTTTTTCATATAGCAGAAGAATAGTGTTTTACACATACTAATTTTCATTATTGTACAAGATACAGTAATGGAGGAAAAAAATGTTGAATATTTCCAAAAATTTTACTGCTGTGAGCTATACCTAACTCCTTAAGTTGACTGAGAATAGTTGGGAATAAAATTAATGGCTTTTCCAAAACACGCTATGAAATGTTTCATATAAAACAATTTTTTTCTCGAAAAGGAAGTAAAAACGAGCAAAAATGCATTCAACTATTTCGTTTGAAACATCTCAAAGAATACCCCTTGAAATTAATGACTTATACTGTATATTATATTATAAAGTATTAACAAATCAATTACTCCATAACATGGGAATATATAACTCTGTTGACATGTACCGGTACTCACTGAACTCAACAGAAGGTACAAAACACATATACTCTACACATTACGAAATATACATTTCATTTATGAAAGGTAGGAAATCTCACTGCAAATTATGGTTAAATGAAGATAGTCACTGATGATTTTAAAGACAATACAGTTTGTAACTTGTATCAAACTTGCATGGTTGTGCAGTCCAGACTTACCAGGCATCAGCAGATTCCCCACACAGTAACCAGCTGTCCCTGCAATACAGTGTCCTCCTCTGCCAACGGCATGGACGTCTCTGATCCTTCCACCAGTACCAGTTGTTGCTCCACTATACATTAGAAGGATGTCACACTTGCAGAGTTAAGGATGTTAACACACAAACTCATGCATAAAGCTATGGTTTCCAAAATCATTCCACATAAATTTTGCACAAAACTTCCCTTTCCATGAATAATATAAATCAATATGGAAGTATTGAATTAAACTGCCTTGATATTTTGAGAAATAATTGGGTTTGGAAGCAACAAATGTTGAGTGTTCCTACCAAAACGTAAAATCAGTCAGAAGAGGCGACAATAAACAAAAGCAAATATTTGAAATGGATTTTCTCCGTTGTTGAGTATGTAAAAATACGTTTCTAAAGTATGAACTATGTTCTGAGGTAAAATGGGGGACATGGAAAGAAATCCTATGCAGTGGTCGTTACAAATATCTGAACCCATTTAAGAACAAACTGTGAATTGAAGGCGAGAAAAAATAAGACAACCATAATACAGGATGATAGAGGAAGTCCCAGTAAGTCTGATTTCTGTTTCTTCTTTCCCGTTCATCATCAGAAGACGAAGTGTTTTTTCTAAAATTTTCATTAGCAATGAAAAAGGTCCAATCCACTACTTACTTACTGGCTTTTAAGGAACCCGGTGGTTCATTGCCTCCCTCACATAAGCCCGTCATTGGTCCCTATTCTGAGCAAGATTAATCCAGTCTCTACCATCATATCCCACCTTCCAGAAATCCATTTTAATATTATCTTCCCATCTACGTCTTGGCCTCCCCAAAGGTCTTTTTCCCTCCAGCCTCCCCCAACTAACACTCTATATGCATTTCTGGATTCACCCATACGTGCTACATGCCCAGCCCATCTCAAACCTCTGGATTTAATGTTCCTAATTATGTCAGGTGAAGAATACAATGCGTGCAGTTCTGTGTTATGTAAATTTCTCCATTCTCCTGTAACTTCATCCCTCTTGGCCCCAAATATTTTCCTAAGCACCTTATTCTCAAATACCCTTAATCTATGTTCTTCTCTCAAAGTGAGAGTCCAAGTTTCACAACCATACAGAACAACCGGTAATATAACTGTTTTATGAATTCTAACTTTCAGATTTTTTGACAGCAGACTGGATGATAAAAGCTTCTCAACCGAATAATAACAGGCAGTTCCCATATTTATTCTGTGTTTAATTTCCTCCTGAGTATCAATCCACTGCTCCTGACATTAATAAGAAGTCTATGTTTCCATATTCCAAATCGAACAACAAGAAAGAGTCAAGTTCTAATGTACTACCAACTACTACTTTAATTTATGGAGGAAACACTACATGTACAGTATGTTGAAAACAATAATGAAAATAAGAAAATAACGTAAATGCATACATACAAAGATTAGTAATATAAAACAGTAAATTCATGACAATAGACGAAATATCAGTTCAAGAAGTTTTAGTCACTATAAATCACATGCAATTAAATATTTCAAACGGTATTTACAATCATATTTTAACTTCATCATGCAATATCATTTTACACAATTTTGTAAAAGCTGTTGCTAAGAAATAAGCTAATTATTACAATAGTTCAACAGCAACAATAATGACGCAACACAATTATTGCATTATTATTAATACGAAAGTAGTGGAAGATAAGTATGTAAGATGTGGGCTGCAGATTTCTAGGGCCCTACATGAGATTGTAAAACATACAGAAAAATCTGTTACAATCCTGTGACCTTGAGTGAAGATATTAATCAGAAAAAGGTGCTGTTACATAAACACACAGAAATTCAGTTTTATTAAAAATATTTTATTTACCTGAATGGTGCAACTCCAGTTGGGAAGTTGTGCGTTTCAGCTGTGAATATGAGATGTGATTTGCTCTGAACTGTTTTAAAGCTGCTGGCCTCTTTTGAATCAGTAGGACGCAAGTGTTTCACTTCAAAGCCCTCCATGGCACTAAACACAAAAGAAAATTATAAACATTTAATGTGGCTATAATCTTCAATTAGTATAATTCAGTGAAAGTAATACTTAACTCTTGACATACTATGTGACCTTCTATTATTATACAAACATTAAAAATACGAGTAATGTTACCATACCAAAAGGAGTAAAATTCAGGATAGATTTCAACAACTAAGGGAAGAGCCAGAAGGGTTTGGTGAACTAGTACCAATCCTTCTGACACCCCCCACTTCATACAAACTAGAGTCGGGCAGACTGCCTCATATTATCGCCCGTTCTTGGTTGCGTAATCACCTCAGTCTCGTCCAGTGCGCGAATACCTAACGTAGCCAAATGACTCATTGATAGAGAACACGAGATTCTCTTGCTCCCGAGATTACCGATACTAGATCACTCCCGACAGTCTCGGAGGTCCAGGCGGGACTGTAGTACATAAGCAAGCAATATCGCTCGGGCCGTGATCCTATAGGAAGCATTGGCTTATACACTTCCCGGTTCTTTAAATATATATCATGTCGTAGCTCCTATAATACTTAATCAATCGCTGTAATTTTTGGATTGATAGCTCAATGTCTAAGGAAAGCATAGAAAAACAAATCGAACTGAAAATGTTTTTGGAAAGTGAAAAAAAAAAAAATTAACTTCGATGGAGATTGATCTGTTCAGACTTCACCGCTGGTAAGCGGCAAACTTTTTTTTGTTTTTCACGTTAGATGGGGGTCAAAGCGAGAGAAATGTTGAGAAAGGATGGAAATTACTTTTAAAAGTGATGGCAACTCAAAATTTTACTGGTTCTCGAATAACGGCGAGTTAACCTGTTAGCGGGACTCATGACTCAAACGTTTGTTCCGTGAAATTTGTACGGAACCTTCAACACTTGAAAACTCGTTATTGTACGGATGGTATTAAATGGTATTTTAATACCGGTAGTTGAAAATGAGGCTATATTCCAAGATGGTTTACACTTTACAGTAATTAGGCTATCTTTTATAACAACTAAATAAAAAAAATAGTTTGTAACACAATGATATGAAACATGAAAATATTAAAAGCTGGTTCACAATAAACCGAGAACGGAAACGGCAACGAGAACTAGAACGGAAATATTGTTAAAATAAATGTATTTAAAGGTAAGCATTCACAATTAACTATTCTGAATGCTCACATTTAAATACTGTACATTTATTTTAACATTATTTCCGTTCTCGTTTCCATTCCCAGTTTATTGTGAACCAGCCTATATTATAGAAAACTACACTTTATATTGGTGTGCACGTTATAAATTATTGTTACAGAACAATTATTATTGTATTCTAGCCATGTTACAATATAAAATTATATAGGCCTATATGGTTTATAATAATTATCCTATATGTTATAGGAACGAGAATAACAAATTAAGAATTAATCAGATTTCTAATACTTGTACCGGTACCTAATGATAACTTACAAGACAGTAATAAATAATAACCATCATAATAATCCTGATAATCATAATCTTAATCATCCTAATGATTACGATAATGATGATGATGATAACAGTAATACTAATAATAATGATATGATGATGATAATAATAATAATAATAAAAATAATAATCGCTGTAGAGTAATGGTTAGCACACCTGACTGTGAAACGATTGGCTTCCGGTTCGAATCTTGGTTGGGACAAGTTAAGACTAGTTCACAATAAACCGAGAATGGAAACGACAACGATAACGGAAATATTGTTAAAATAAATACATTTAAATGTGAGCATTCACAATTAACTTTCACGTTCCCGTTTCCGGGCTCCGCAATCTTCTCGTTAATTGTGAATGTTCACATTTAAATATATTTATTTTAACATTATCTCGTTGTCGTTTCCGTTCCCAGTTTATTGTGAACCAGCCTTTACCTGGCTGAGGTTTCTCGCCTCAACCCATTGAGAGCAAATGCTGGGTAACTTTCGGCGCTGGACCCTGGACTCATTTCGCTGGCATTATCATCTCATTCAGACGCTGGATAGCTATAGCAGTTGATAAAGCGTCGTAAAGTAACTAGGTAATTTAATAATAATAATAATAATAATAATAATAATAATAATAATAATAATAATAATAATAACCCTCTTTTTATTCTCTGTTGTTATGATAAAGCAAATATAAATGACACTCAGGAAGAAACGCAGAATAAATATGGGGGAAATGCCTGTTATTATTCGTTTGAGAAGCTTTTGTCATCCAGCCTGCTCTCAAAAAACTTGAAAGTTAGAATTTATAAAACAGTTATATTACCGATTGTTCTGTATGGTTGTGAAATTTGGACTCTCACTTTGAGGAACAGAGGTTAAGGGTGTTCGAGAATAAGATTCTTAGGAAGATATTTGGGGCTAAGAGGGATGGAGAATGGAGGAAGTTGCACAACGTAGAACTGCACACATTGTACTCTTCACCTGACATAATTAGGAATATTAAATTCAGAGGTTTGAAATGGGCAGAACATCTAGCATGTATAGGCGAATCCAGAAATGGATATAGAGTGTTAGTTGGATGGCCGGAGGGAAAGGACGTTTGGAGAGGCAGAGACGTAGATGGGAAGCTAATATAAAAATGGATATGATGGTAGAGACTGAATTAATCTTGCTCAGGATAGAGACCGATGGCGGGCTTATGTGAGAGCAGCAATGAACCTCCGGGTTCCTTAAAACGCATTTGTATTTTAAGTAATTATGATCAATTTGTGAAAGGATCTACTCTATTTCGTAATTCTGTCCTTCCCCTTGCAAAAGTGTTTCCACTTCACATTCAGCATTTTATCAGTTGGGAAACAAAAATATCTTTTGTCAGAGTCTTTGGTCCTTCATAATAATATAAATAAGTATTATTTTATTTCGTCCTTACGCAGCGCAATAATTACCCATGCTGATGAAGATGCCCTTGCATAACAACGAAACATCCAGATGTGAACGCGCAATATAATAATAATACAGTCGTGTGATATCCATTACTATAGCGTATACAAAACACTATCGAAAGATTAAATATGGAATGTCAACAAAATGCTGATAGCGAGAAAGTATATCATAGCTCCAACCATAACTTGTTATTGTTTTAGACTAGCTTAGGATTAGGTAACGGCTGAAAGTGCTGCATTATTTTGTTTCTCCGGAAAGGCAATAAATAGTTCATTAAAATAGTGTGACTTCTGTAAGAATGTCGACAATCATAATGTGCTGTATTATTTATTGCATACCACACTGCTGTGCCTTCTTAAATTACTTTATGAACATTAATATTTCAGAAAGAGTCACGAATTGCAGTGATGAGCGGCAATTAAGCCGCAGTCAGTGTACGCATTTCATAACGATAAGTCGGCCATGCGATAACAGGCTGGGACCCGGTATTCCTCGTTCCCGAGAGTGCCAATCTCGAGAATACGATTCTCGGAACTGGCGTTATCGGCCAGCTAGTCTCGCCTACGAGAACGAGGCGGGAGTAAGAGGCTGTTTGCCCGACTCTAATACAAACATCGAAAGTGCAGTTAAAATTAGTTTCAGAACAGTTTCAACTAAATTTCCTCATTGTTTTAATTATTGTTATATTTATCTCTCAATACTTTCTCAGAAATTACCTACTTCTCACAGCTTCTCTTATCACACTGACAAAGTTAATATTTCAATACTGGTATGTCGAATATTACCTAAAATTATACCTTTAACTTGCTTCTGTTTTGCTGACAAGTTTTACATTCTTATGCCTTGACTCGTAATAATTCTATTCCCATACTGATTTTATATTTTATCTCTGCCTCTGTGCAACATCACATTTGCGGTAGGGAGGAGAGGAGATAGCAAAAGGTTTGAATGCTTTTTAATACGCTGATGTCCACAGCTAAGATAACTCACTTGAAATTTAATGGTCACTGACCAGGAGAAATATAATGAAACATCTATAATAAGTCTGATGTGTAGTACACAACAAAGGAGGGTTGTCCACTTTGATTTAAGTTCTGCCCATCTTTACATTCCCTTCTCAAATAAACATTTCTGACACTACCACTGCTCATAACAAATTTAACACTGCCAATCTGCAATTTACACAAAAATAAAATGCTATAGCTTAATTCGCGGGTGCTCGGCAAAGGGGTTAAGTCAAATTGTAAGGTATGTAAACTTCTCTCCTTTGGTACTGAATAAAACCCCTTTGTCACAAACTATGGAGCACTGTAACTGCATCATCGATGGAAGAATAACTTAACCCCTTTAACACAAGAAAAAGTAATTGTGGATAGTTCAAATCTGTACTTATTCCAGTTCAGCCAATTCATATTTAACCCCTTTACATGAGCACCCGCGAAGTGTAGCTACAATTTTATGGATCAGAAGTAGTAAACACAAAATTTCAGCATTTAAGATACATGCATAACCGAAACTCAACATTATTTATCTGAAACCTGAAACAGTATGTTTATACCTACGAAATTAAAATGAATAAAAAGTACAAACTAAAAAGCACACCAACAAAAAATATAAATGTTTATTCACGCCAGAAAAAAAAAATCTTAAATTACTAAACTAATGGAAAAAAAAATTGCGTAATATTGAATTTCACTGCGTAGGGCCTATGCATATTTGAAACATAAATTAAAAGTAACTTGAACACACTCCTACGATTTCGGCACCATTTTCAATACACAAAAGCTAGTCAAAAGTAAATACTTTTGCAATAAGTGACCTACATGTTACAATTTTAGAACATGTGTGATAAGTATATGAAAATAAAAAGAAATCACTTAAGACTTTTATATTCAACTATGACATATTGGCCTTGTAACTACAATTTTAACTTTAAGCACTTAATAGCCCAATAATAATACCTGCTGTTGTCACTGAATTTGATGACGTTGTTTGGATTGGTATAATTCTGGGTGTTGATAATCATGTCTATAAGTGATTCTGTTTGTTCTTTACCATTTATCACCATCCGACCCTGAAGAAATAAGAGATATTATTATGAATTAGTAAGAATCAGTAGTAAAAGCTGTCTTATTGATTCTTATAAATAACAATAATCACAGTTTTGAATCCTGAAAAACCTTACCTTGAAAAACCAGTGCCTACTGTGTTCACTATTGGACTGAGCTAGATCAAAGCATTCAACACTTGTTGGATTACGTTTTAATTTGTTTTTGAAAAGATCTGTGTAGAAGTCAAGATCCCAGTCGTCAAAAGCCAATCCTGGAACAATCACAAACATAAATACACAAATAAATTAATTAAACACAATATAAAAATATCACATTACTACAAAAGTACTATTGATATGCAAACTCCGAAACGACAACATGGTTTTACACCTTCATGTATATGAAAAAAGATGCATGACTTCTTAAAACAAATTGATATTTTATTTAGTTTTAGAGTACATCATTATGTAGGATTAATTTACTGTAAATAAAATACAAATTACAGCCAATTTTCTTTTCTCTTTTTTAATTTTCTCCCTAAAATTAGGATGCGCGGAATATCCAATAACATGGATTAATTGTGTATATACAGTAATTTAAAATTCGTTATCTTGTTAACTGAGCTCTCAAATGAATGAGCTTGAAAATATTTTAGACCTGTAGAAACTGATCAATCATTTTGTGCCTAGATATACTGTAGTACTAATTTCAAGTTGTTTAATATATTCTTAAATGTCTACATTTCCCTCATTCTATGCAAATTTACAAATCTTCAGATTTTCTTTCATAAAGAAAAGATCATGAACCTATGATCACTCTAGTATCTATAGTGGTATATTTCAGTCTTTACAATGTTTACATGAAATAAAGTACGGTACTTGCAAATTTATAAAAATTCAAACATTTTCTAGATTTAAAGAAGAAGAAAGTTGTAATCAATAATCAATCTTCTTAATGTATCCAGCTGTTTACTGACAACATAAAGTCCACTATAGTCCACTGTAGTCTATTCAGTTGTTGTTTTTCACGAAAAATGAGGGATATTTTGATCGGTGTTCATTATAGAAAGTTGTAAAAAGTAGATGAAAATAATTATTCACAGTTTCTCCTAAACAAGTCAATCCTGCTGTATGCAACAGTATTTCCTATACTGTACCTAGATGAGAATTCACTTTCTCCAACGCCTTCCTTCCATCGGACAATACATCCACCTCATACCACTCTTCAGGAGTTATTCCCAGTTCAAAGCTCTCAATGGGCTTGTTGTAACGACACTGAGTCATGCGGTCATGTAGGAGACCTGAAAGCTGTCAAGCATAATAATAGCATTTAGTTACAAGAAACAAAATTTCATTTCTGGTCTTCATATATATATATGCCATATCAAACAAAATAGATATGGAATGTTGTTAGTAAAATGCATGACTATATTCCTTAAGAATTCACTGAACTAGTCTAGTGCAAGATTTACAGAGTATAACGAGGAATTTTTAATGCACTAATAGAAAATGCACGTTTTTGAAAACACTGTAACATGTTATCACAACAAAATGCTGTGTTCCAGGGAATACCGTTGAAATAGAATAATTTGAGGAATGAAAATGTATGAAAGGGACAATGGATATAACATTCACTTGCGCCATTTTTGCGCGAAGCACTTGCCACTAATATATCCCCTCACCAAAGCCTACCTAACCTTGTCATTGACAGTGGGCCTACTTATCACTAATACATCCCCTCACCAAACTCTTATCTAACCATAACACTAACAGTGCATCTAAATGACACTAATATATCTCGTCATCAAACCCTACCTAACCTTGTCGCAAACAATGGTGTTATCTCTCAGTAATATTAAGAAAGACAGAAGGAGAGAGAAGAAAACAAATTTATGCTGGCAACGGCGCTACAGGTAAACGTTATGCCCATAATGTTGGTGACATTGTGTACTTAGTTGTAATTGGCGTTCATCGTTAACTGCTGTACCTAATTCTTCACTTTAGCAACAAATAGTATACTGTATAACATTATGAGTGAAAGAAAGGAGTGGATTCTTAAGTCAAGCCTATATAATAAAATTGGTAAATTGTATGTTCTATACAGTGTATATTAGGACGTTTTAAAGGATATGTTCAGAATTAATTAGAATACATTTCCAGCATACCAAATCAACACAGGTGAAAAATATTATAGAAAACAATGAGTCTGCAGACCAGCCTTATGGTCTAGTGGTCAGAATTTCTGGCTCCAGTTTATGAAGTCCGGGTTCAATTCCCGGTCAGAGAACAAGGATTTTTCCTTAAAAGAAAGTGTTTCTTTATTCGTCGACAGTCTCAAATTTAGGTTAAGACCTCTCCTGGTGCTACATAATCACGTGACCATCCTACCATATCATTGGGGCAAGGTAACTGCGTCCTTTAGGCACTTCAACCTCAGAAGTGAGTTACATATAAGTCAATGCCAGGAGAGAAGATCAGAAATATCGAAGACAACTTCATGCGATGGAAATAAGTCTGATACTGGTATGTAACAACTTTGTAGTTCACAAAATAAACACAGGCTTTTAACTAGTAAGTGTGGAAAAAGAATAATAGACGAGGTCACAGGTGCCAAACATGAAGGTCTTGAACAAATGTCTACACAAAATGTTTTTTCTTAAAGTGTATAAAAACCACACTGTGAAATTTGACCCACTTTTTCTCTCACTCTGCATATAAAAAGTGTCGATAGTTAAAGATTTCAATACCGATTTAACCCAACATATCTATATCCAAAATTGAATAGATACGAAAATAATTACACGAGTGACATTAGAATTTCTTGCAGTTTTGAGCATTATTCTTTCAACTACCACGCACATCATTAACGAACTCCTAACAATAGAACTTTGGATATGGGTTAAGTTAGATCAACACAAAATAAGCTTAGGTATATACTGTTCAGTTCCTAAACATTGAGTGAGCTCAGGTACATTATTTTCAATAAACATTCTATCACTGAAAAGATATTACAGTACTTCTTTTTCCTGTTTATACTGTATTTAGATATTACACATAAGCCTCTTAAATCAGAATCATTTGCTTAGTATAATATTAGTTAATAATATAATCTAAGCTTTAACATTAATGTAATAAACACTGCATAAGTAGCTCACTTACATGATTCTATCTAAAATCCTCAATTGCAGACTGGAGACAAAAATAAACAAATTATTAGTACCATTATTATGCAAAAGACAAAGTATATGATTATGTCTCGTGACAAGAATATTGTACGAAATGGAAATATAAAAATTGGAAATTTATCTTTTGAAGAGGTGGAGAAGTTCAAATATCTGGGAACAACAGTAACAAATATAAATGATACTCGGGAGGAAATTAAACACAGAATAAATATGGGAAGTGCCTGTTATTATTCAGTTGTAAAAACTTTTATCATCCAGTCTGCTGTCGAAAAATCTGAAAGTTACAATTTATAAAACAGTTATATTACCAGTTGTTCTGTATGGTTGTGAAACTTGGACTCTCACTTTGAGAGAGGAACAGAGACTACAGGTGTTTGAGAATAAGATTCTTAGGAAAATATTCGGGGCTAAGAGGGATGAAGTTACAGGAGAGTGGAGAAAGTTACACAACACAGAACTGCACGCATTGTATTCTTCACCTGACATAATTAGGAACATTAAATCCAGACGTTTGAGATGGGCAGGGCATGTATCACGTATGGGCGAATCCAGAAATGCATTTAGAGTGTTAGTTGGGAGGCCGGAGGGAAAAAGACCTTTAGGGAGGCCGAGACGTAGATGGGAAGATAATATTAAAATGGATTTGAGGGAGGTGGGATATGATGATAGAGAATGGATTAATTTTGCTCAGGATAGGGACCAATGACGGGCTTATGTGAGAGCAGCAATGAACCTCTGGATTCCTTAAAAGCCAGTAAGTAAGTATTATTATGCAAGCTAAACGACATTTAATCAATATTATTTTATTATATTTCGAGAAGTGACAATTTAATATGAAGGTACCGATATTTTAGAAAGTTAATTTTATTGGGCAGAATAAAATAACACATGAAAGGGAAGTTATTAGGTAAGTATTTTAAATAATATTTGGCATGGAGCCCAATTTCCAAAAGATTGGGAAACAATCCTAATAATTAATATACATAAAAAAGAATAAAAAATTAATGTGACAATGGCAACCAAATTGTATGCAAGTGAAAAATAAATTATTCAATAAACGAAGAATGTGTATGTAAAACTGTACAGAAACAGATGCGAAGAATACTGTTGTAGAGTGTAACAAGATTCTGTCACGAGTAATTTAAAACTTGCACATTATGCACATTTCCTCCTAATATTTAACAATTCTCTCCTTAATGTGATCTTAATGGCATTTATCTTATCTGGCATAACCTTGGGTCTATGTTATGCATTATTATTCAATACGTATTTATTAGTGATCAATCTATTCAAAGTACTGATACCTCTTCCTCAACAGCTGGACTGATAGCCAGACCATCCTGCTCCCAGAGAATGAGATATCTTGTAGAAACTTCCAGTCTTGTCACCTTCTTCAAGCCAATGGAATTACAAATTGAGACAGCATTACTTGAGAATGCAGTTGAGAAGTTTAACCTAAAGAGAAAGAAAATTTTAATGAATATTCAAATACAGCTCTTTCACATATGTCGTAAGTGGCCTGTCCATTACAATCTGCCTGTTCTTACAGCTAGCGTAAATTTTGGTTCTTCATAACTTGACATTGTATCTAATTCTCCATTTACCTTTTCTTGCATTGGGGCATATTTTTTTCTTAATAAATTTCTCTCAAAGATTACATGATATTGTCAGTGTCTTATATAACTGGGCTTTCATTATCTTTGAGATTATTTGAGATCTTAAATATTTTTGCAATCCAAAGTAGCTACTATTTGCTGCTGCAGTTCTGGCTTTAATTTTTTCACTTACCAGGTATGTTACTTCTGGTGTTAATTTTGAACCAAGATATGTGGATTCTTCTACCTGTTTAAATTCTTATATTTTTAATGGAGAAGCTTCCTTGGTTCTTTTCCTTAAATCTATCAGCATACACTTTGTTTTGGCTTGGTTCAAACTCAGTTTTACTTGTAATTTAAAAGTGCTTTCCAGTCATTTTTGCGAACTCTAAAAATATTATTATGCAAATCTGGCTTTCAGGTAGTAGCTCCGTGTAAAGTAGGTTTGAATAATTTCAAGGAAAAATTGTTCCGGGGCCGGGTATCGATCCTGGGACCCTTCGCTTAGTGCACGAATGCTCTACCAACTGAGCTACCCCAGGAACTATACACGACACCGTCACAATTTTTCCTTTGTATCGACACAACTCAAATGAGCTGACAAGACGCCAGAACTCAACTATGAGTGCACACAAATACTGTGTGACTTAAATTGTGGCTTTCTGTTAACGTACCTCCAGTAATGATACAAAGGAAAAATCCCTGAAGCTGTTATAATAATTCCTCCTTATAGAAAATTACTTCGAAAATTGTAATTGATAATATATAGTATTAATCAGATGCTGATGAGGTTTGAATGATTATATTAGGCCTAAATGAAATGACTTAAATAATATTGGAATACTTTTTTACGGGAAAGTCTTAAGGGTAGAAAGAGATTATGGTATAATTTCTATCTCAAATAAATACATATTCGGCCTACATACTTATTAAAAAATATTAAATTAATACCATTACTTATTTTTGAATAAAGAGAATGTTTCTTACAAAGGTCACGACCTTAAAATCTCCACCTCAGCAGTGTCATAAGAAGTAGCATTGACTAACTTATGTAATACAGTATCGTACTGTTTATTTCTTCCTGCTGTAGCATCACTAGGTCATAGGTTATCAGAAATCGTGCACGCTATTTAATTATACTATATCAGATATAGGGGTTAAGCAGGATCAAAAGAGATTTGGAAATGATAAACTGTGGAAAAGGAACTTCAATAAATTAAGTAATACAATATCACAGCTTCCGACAATACTGCGGCAATTAAAATTTTATAGTGAATTTAATTATAGAATAATTTATATTATTATGTGGTATACCTAAAAGCACTTCACAAAATTTTAACAAAGAAAGTCCAAACACTGTAGCAATATGAATACTTATTTTGTCCCTGAAGGAACTTGTTAATTTTAAACTGTCTATATACTATTTACAGTTCATGAGATGCAGTGACGAATTCAGGGGGTGGCTCGGGGAAATCTCCTGGCCCCCCCCCCCGATTCTAGGATGTCCCTCCCTCGGAGATGTCGGACTTTTTCTTAACCTGAATAGTAATTTGTATATTATATTTCAATTTGATAAAACATTTCAGAACTAAAATAAATTCTATTATGTAGACTTTCAAGTACCTGATTCCTTGAAGGTTGGTGGTTTGCCAACCAATATTGATTGGTTGAAATTCAAACTGTCTGAATTTTCAGTCTTGATTGTTACAGGTATGTTTTTATTGGCGTAGTTTTCAGTGTTAGTTTTGTTTAGCAAGTACAATAATTTTGTTTACTAAAATAGTTATAGCACAGAGATTTTCAAATGGCGGACTCCGGTTCAGATCTGGACCCAGAAGCCTTTTTTTTCCCCGGATCTCCACAGTTTATACAATGACAAGGGTAAAAAGAAAGGAAAACAACTATAATAATAATAATAATAATAATAATAATAATAATAATAATAATAATAATAAAAAGCAGTACCAGCAAAAATATTTCAGAGAATAATGTAAGACTTATACATCCCTAAATCCTAAAACAATATTTGATCCACAGATGTATAAACATCAGTGTTACATTGTGAATTATTTCAGGGAACGTCTTCGCTCTCTCTTGATAACGATTCATACCCTAATTTGCCCAAGTTTCTAAAATATGTGCTGACATGTATGACTTGAGGCTTTCCCGTTTGATATAGAATAACTCTTCTCGGGTTCTCAGCCAGGTGAGTTGGAGATTAGCTTCCAAGCTTTCGACGGCTAGCTCTGCCATCTTCTTCAGGGACGAAGTGATGTGGGACCACGTCTAGCCGGTATATATGCAAAAGTAGAATACCTTGTGAGTGTGGGAAATGTTACATCGGGCAGACGGGACGAACTATTATGGAACGCTGCAAGGAACATCAACGCAGCATAAGACTATATTATCCTGATAAGTCTGCAGTAGCCCAACACAGCCTAGAAACTGGTCACAAGATAGATTTCGGCGCCACCACCATCTTGGACAAGACATCAGGTTACTGGGACTTAGTTATCAAGGAAGCCATCGAAATCAGCTAGATGGCAATAATTTCAACAGAGACGGGGTCTACAGCTGAGTACGGCATGGAAACCTGCCATCAATACGCTTAGACCACCAGCACACGGCAGACAGTCTGGACGAGCAAGTAGCTCCTGATTGGCTACCGTGTCCACCAACCAGAATGCACCTGGCGGTCGGGACTAGGAACTAGCTCCTGATTGGCCTGCAGCAGGAAGCCCTACTTTTGCATATATACCGGCTAGACGTGGTCCCACATCACTTCGTCCCTGAAGAAGATGGCAGAGCTAGCTGTCGAAAGCTTGAAGCTAATCTCAACTCACCTGGCTGAGAACCCGAGAAGAGTTATTCCATGTGCTGACAATGTCTGGATCGTCAATATATGTGTGCGAAAGTATGTTTTCCAACATGAATTTTGTCAAGAAAAGTTTCCGATCCCAATAATGAACACTTATGTTTAACCATTGCTGGAATTAAGATGTTTTTCTATTGGTTCCACCCCCCCTCCACCTCTCGGTTTAGTATAAATCCCTTCTGGGGGAAAGGTCTTAATTAACACTAATGGGATAACAATGTGGCAAAGGAGTAACAGTTATCCTTGGATAAAATATTTTCTCATAAAAGTTTTTCCATTACAAAATTAATAGAATTTACAGGCGAATTTTGTCTAAGGTCAGTAATTCTTCATATAAATGTTTCCAGAGAGCTGTAAGCTCATATTACGAGTATTATTACTGAATATCCGTATAGTAGAGAATACTATTTCACCAAGTATTTTAGGGTTACAGTTATTTACATCTCTGTTATAAATACTTAATTTACAATTACTAGAAATTATTAGGATGCCAATTTACAATAAATGTCCCGAACTGTAAGCTCATAATAGCATTCAATTGAAATCACATAACGAACATAAAAAGAAGTGTGTTACTGATCAATAATGATTTCATCATGTGGGTAAAGATCATTATAAAGTTTTCACTGAGCAATATCATTCATATAAGTAATGGAGAGAGACTGCAGTTCATACTAATGAAATTTCATCACTTATTATGAAAGGACTTTAGATCAACCAACTCATATCAGAAAGATATCTCACGAATAAAAGAAATGTAAACTTTAACCTAAAATCTGCTGGACACGTCATGTGGGTGTAGTAATGTACTGTGAAGTTCTCCAATAAGATAAACGAGAATTTTCATCATACAATATAACATACTGCTACACTGGACTACTTAATACATTTGCAATAAAATTACTTTGCAAATCTGGCTTTCAGGTATAGTTCCCTGTGAAGCTGACGTGAATAATTTCAAGGGAAAAATTGTTCTGGGGCAGGGATTCGTACCCGGCTTGAATTGTGGTGCATAATATACATCACTGTTCGTTAACAGAAAATTTGCATAATATATGTCACTGTTCATTAACAGAAAACCACAATTCCACAATTCAAATCACACAGAGTTTGTGTGCACTCAATGTTGGGTCTTTGACGTCTTGTCAGCCCACTTGAGGTATGTGGATATAAAGGGAAAAATTGAGCCAATGTCTGATAGTTCCTGAGTAGTTCAGTCAGTAGAGCATTGGCACGCTCAGCCAAAGGTCTTTTCCATTGAAATTATACAATAAAATTACTTATTAGCTAACCCATTAATCCTACTTTTACTTGACACTATTCTTTAAAAATACTATTTAAAAGAACTTATTTCCCTCATAAATTATACTTTTACCTGGCACAACAAATACTGAAATAATTTCTTATTTATTTTTTAAATGTTATTAGGCTTTCACTTTACCCAATTTTTAATCTCTTATTTAATGATCTATACCAACTAACTTACTAGGTTATTAAAGTGTTGAAGGAATTGATGATAGCAAGATAGTATTTGGCAACATGAAGCCGAGCATTTGGCAAGTGATTACCTAGCATTAGTGTTACAATTGGGAAAAACCTGAAAAAATGGAACCAGGTAATCAGCCCAAATGGGAATCGAACCCATGCCCGAGCACAGCTTCAAGTCAGCAGGCAAATGCACCTATCACCTGAGCTATGCCAGTGGCTCACTATTTTACACAGCAAATACTGAAATAGCTTATTTTTACTATTATAATTATGCTTTTATTTGGTATAAACCATGACAGATATGGAGGTAATTTGTGTGTACCTGTTAAAAATACCGAGATAATTTACCTTTACTTGACATAAGGTATCATGACAAATACTGAAATAACTCATTATATACTATTAGAATTATACTTCTATTTGGTATAAGCCATGACAGATATAGACATAATTTATGTACCTATTTAAAATCTGAGATAATTTACTTTTACTTGACATAATGTATCAAGACAAATACTGAAATAATTTATTATTTACTATTACACTTATGCTTTTATTTGGTATAAGTCATGACAAATATAGAGATAATTTATGTACCTATTAAAAATACTGAGATAATTTACTTTTACTTGACATAAGATATCATGACAAATACTGAAAAAACTCATTATTTACTATTAGAATTTTATGATTTTATTTGGCATAAGCAATGTTATATATTTTATTCAATTTTATTGTATTTTATACTGAGATAACTTATTTATCTGTTAAGGTACAATTTTAATAAATATTGAGATGAGGTATTTACCGATTAAATTGAGTTTTTATTCGACATAACAAATACAGACATCATGTAACTCACCAATAAAATTATATTTAAGCTGCCATGACAAAATATATTCAAATAATTTAGTTATTGCTGGTTAAATACTATTTCTATTTTACAAAACCCACAAGAAATAAAACCTGTATTTGGTTTAACATACCTTGGTCCTATCTCAATAAGCAAGCTTCCATGATACACTCCATGGAGATTTGGTTCTGTAGTAAGATTTTGTGGTTCAAAGGGAGATCCAAGAATCCAACTTATCTTCTCCAACTCTGATTCTGTAAACGAAGATGTTGTCTCCACATTGAAGCACAATTCTGTCTGGAGCTCACGTACCAAGGGTGTATTCTGTCTCAGTTGCCTTAATTTCGTAGCAGTAGCTGCTGAGCTAAGTCCAGGCTTTCGGTAAAACCTAACAATCACCATCTTGAACTATCTGCAAGAGTCACAAAGCATCAACTGAACTCAAACGAGTTTTAAAACTGAGGTTATTAGTCAGAGCAAGATATGGTCTACTGGCACTTAGAACAAGTGTTACAGACTTTTTATGTTCCTATGGTGATAATCACAGCTGGGGTCTTATGCTGACTGACTTACAAGCATAGAAACAAGGAATAAAGAGGTTATCAGAGAAGGTTTCAATGTACCGACGTCATAGAAGAGACGTAAAGAGATAAAACTGCATGAACTCTGACACTGGTGTGGAGGCAAATACTACGTACCGAATGACACAACTCTGTCGCATGATGGATTTACATAGAATACACTGAAAAGATACAAACAGTGATAATCGTTCACAATTACTTCATAAGCATGTTAATGACTTAAAACAGCAGTTTCCTAACTAAAAGAAAAGTAGAATATCCTAGAAATTCAGTGTAGAGCACCTAAGTCTAATTCAACTTCATGAAAATTTACATTATACAGGGACATCATTTTATTTTACAAACATTTTTAATATTGACCTGGCTATACCTTCGGATCAACGCCGTTTGCTACCCCCTTCCACGACTGGAGTTCGATGATATTGGAGTAATGTACAAACAAATCACTTTACTAGGTATAGGAGGGAAGAAAAGTAGTTCATCAATTTACGTAAATTAGGAAATATCGCGATTTTAAGTTTGATAATTTTCATTAGGTTTTTGTTTAATCAAAATACAGTACAGTATTAACAATGAGTGTTTTTACTCACGAACTGAGCTTTCCATGTGGACGTATTCATTATGCAGTGTATATTACACTGTCCACAGCACATTAACGTACACTATAGAGAATGAAGTTAAATTGAAAAATAATCGTAATATGGATATTTAAACACATTTTTTAAAATGGTGGCCGTTCATTTCGATACAGGCTTCATTCCAATTATCGCACTATAGACTATTGTATCTAATCCCAATTACCAGTTTCGTCCTTCGTACTAGTAACTCATGTTGAAATAATTCTGTACCTACTCTATAAAAGAGAACCTTACACACTGTAAATTCAATCTTCACTTCTGCCCGATCCGAAAAGATAAAATTACTCAGACATACTATCTACTGTCCGTTCCAGTGGTTATGTTGTAGGGTCGTAGAAAGGGGGGAAATCACGTGACAGTTAATTACTTAATGAGGCCCTTTTATTTAAGTTATTTTAAACAGTTGTATAATATTACGTAGACGTCCAATTCCTAACAGAAATTAATGTTCTCAGAAAAGAGCTAAGACAGCCCAGCCACTGGCTGGCGAATAAAAGCTGGTGGAGGAAACTTGGATACGACGTAGGCAAATGGACGACAGTATCTGTGCGAAAATTATTCAATATTGAAAGCTCTTTCGTCACTGGAAAACACGAACATATATTTGTGGAATGTACTGTTTACTATGACCGTAAGGCTAATATGACTGTATATGCGGTCTTGGATCTGTGTGGAGGACGATTGAGCTTCATTAGTAGAAGGGGTGGGAGTGAAATACATTCAAAAACTCAGGTACAATAAAAATTGAAGTAAAAATAAAATGATGTCCCTGTATATACTATGGAGCTAAGGAAGTGTATGTAAAAATGAATTTCTAAATAAGAGGCATAAAAATTACTGGCCGTTTCTTTCCCATACCTAAAATTCAATTCCCATGTATAATCTTATAAGGTGTTCTATAATTCCCCAAATTTAAAAATAAAGTTCTTCCCACTGCAATGGTACAACAGACCAGGGTTCATTTCCGTTAATCCTAACTGGAAGCATTACAAACAAATCAATTACAACTTAGAATAGCCTATAATTTTCTTAAATATCGAGACTTTATAACTTTCCAGAATTACTGTGCACTGACAGGAATTACAATATTTTTTTTTTATCCAATGCCACCAGGTTGTCTTTCGACATTTCTGGTCTTCTTTCCTGGCCATGGCTTAGTTGTAACCCACTTCTGAGGTTGGGGCGCCTGGAAGGTGGAGTTACATTACCCCGATGATGTGATAGGATGATTATGATAATGGGGTGCCAGGAGAGGTCTTAAATCTAAACTTAACCTAAATTCCAGACCATGGACGAACACAGGAATAATCCCCTTTAAGGAAAAATTCCTGTGCTCTAACCGGGAATCGAACCCGGGACCATATGAACTATAGCTCTGACCACTAGACCATGATGAGTGTGAAGATGATATTCTTTGGGACAATGACAATGTTTCAGACTCAACAGAAGAGGAAAATGACAGTGAATGAATGAATGAGTGAATGTGTGTGTGTACCTATTTCGTTTCTCTGTTTTTACAGACAACTTGTAGTGAGTTACAGAAATTAATTTTGCATAAAATCAGTGGTTGGGTGTAATTTAGTCTCATCATTTAATCTATTTGATACCCATTTCACTATCATATCAGTACATCATTGAGAGGTTAAGTAAGGTGCTGAAATTTCCTTTTTCCTTTTTTCCCAAAAATTAACCTAAAAATGTATGTAGGTGCGATTTAAATTCAGGGGCGGGTTATATTCGGGTAAATACAGTATTATGAACATCATAAACTGCGGTTGGAATATGATTTCGTCGTAAGTTACCAGTATTACAAAATTTTCTCGTGAACTACAAATCATAAAATTCTGGGACTTGAACCAACATGTTCAACACAATTATCTTAACCGGTAATATAACTGTTTTCCCGTAAATACGCATGGGATACATGGGCCCAGGGTGCTAAATTCGTAGGGGTGGCAAAATGTTTAGAAAAGAACAAAAAATCGAGCTCAAAATAAAATTTCAATATTTTCCTACTTGCAGAAGTCTGCTTTAGTAGTAGCACATATTAACTTATTGTTACATAACACTTTTTTTTAACAGTTTGAGTGCTAAATGTCTAAGATTTGCATAAGTTACTTGGTGGAAAGGAGGGGGAGAAAATTAAACGCAGAATAAATATGGAAAATGCCTGTTATTATTCGGTTGAGAAGCTTTTGTCATTTAGTCTGCTCTCAAAATAGCTTAGGGTGCTATGCATAGACATTTCGCTAGCCCGCGCTACGAGCTAAACTAGCCCTGGCTATCGAATGATTACTTGTACAGGATTCATATCATATCGTATTGCTAACACTGGTTTATGAATACGAAAAACGTTAGTCCGCTGATCATCCATTGGAAGCCCGCACTAAGAATGTCTATGAATATGGCCCTTAAAGTTAGAATTTATAAAACAATTATGTTACCGGTTCTTCTATACGGTTGTGAAACTTGGACTCTCACTTTGATAGAGGAAGACAGGCTAAGGGTGTTTGAGAATAAGATGTTTAGGAAAATATTTGGGACTAAGAGGGATGAAGTTATAGGAGAATGGAGAAAGTTACACAACGCAGAACTGCATGCATTTTATTCTTCACCTGACATAATTAGGAACATTAAATCCAGATGTTTGAGATGGGCAGGGCATGTAGCACGTATGGGCAAATCCATAAATGCATATAGTATCAGTTGGTAGAGAGAATAAGACCTTTGGGGAGGCCGAGACGTATGGATAATATAAAATGGATTTGAGGGAGGTGGGATATGATAGTAGAGATTGGATTAATCTTGTTCAGGATAAAGACCGATGGCTAGCTTATGTAAGAGTAGCAATGAACCTCCGGGTTCCTTAAAAGCCATAAGTAAGTAAGTAAGTAATAATAATAATAATAATAATAATAATAATAATAATAATAATAATCCTGAATGCAACATCCAATAAAAGCGCAAGGCCAACCAACTGACTGCTGGTCTCAAGTCCACAAGTCTTAGCAGAGGTGAATGATCATCCAATCAGTAGGAGATAACGTGTGAGTACCACAATGATCTTCCCAGCCAGTATAGCTAGTCCACAGAACCTGTTTTCGCTACTTACTGTAACTCCCAAAATTCATTACGATGCTGGTAGGGCATTGGTCTCAAGATATTCGTTTTATGGGTAATTTATTTTTTCAAATACCTTTAACTTCTACTTGCTTATGCATTTCTAATTTTGTTTTATGTGGAATACCTTTTCAGCGAGATTTTATTCCAAGGATTTACACTGGCTGAAATTTCATGAGAAAATGTGTAATTCCTAATCTGAAAGTAAAAATCGGCCACGAATTTTATTGAAACACTGGATTACATTCCTTTTATATTCCACGATGTGTGTATATCTGACATGACGGATATAGTGGGAAAAATGAATATCAAAGAAGTTCAGGCAGGGATAGAGCTTGTGGAGGGATTTCAGTGAGCTAGTAATCCTTACTCTCCTTTCTACATCAATATTTAAAGAGCAGCCAAAGCTTGTTTCAGAATACTTCTAACAAAACTTACTCATTATTTTAAGTAGGCTTTTTTTTTATATCATATTCACAAATTTTTACTGCCTAAACCGAGCAATGTTCAAGCTTTAGTTTATTATTTTGCTTTGCATCTCAGTCACGCACAAATGAAAAATGAAGTGTATGCCAATCAGAATTAATATTGACTAGTAATAATCTAATTCTCTCAACCTCAACAATTTCAGTAGTGTGGTACACAAGGGAGGAGGGTTGTCCACCTTGATTATGTTCTACCTGACTAAAATAATCTCTTCACCAAATTAAAAATCCTGGGTAATTGAAAATGGAAAGAAGTATTAAGTAGGGTATTATTTCATTTTTGCTAGGAGGGAGGCAAGGTTTTTTTATTTCATGTTTGTTGGTTATTTAACAACGCTGTATCAACTACTAGGTTATTTAGCATCGATGAGATTGGTGATAGCGAGATGAGGCTGAGGATTCGCCATAGATTACCTTGCACTCACATTACGGTTGAGGAAAACCTCGGAAAAAACCCAACCAGGTAACCAGCCCAAGCGGGGATCGAACCCGCGCCCAAACGTAACTTCAGACTGGCAGGCAAGTGCCTTAACTGACTGAGCCATGCCGGTGGCTGGGAGGCAAGGTTTTTTAAGAAAAACCTTATACAGTATATTATGTGGTTTAGTCCCTCCCTATTTCCTGTGAACTATTTTCCATGGTAAACTTGGCCACAAAAATAGATTTAAACCAAACGAGATTGCTGCTTTGAGACATGCAATTGTTTCTTCCGACTGGCTATGCAGTTAAATTGTAAAAAATTAGTCTACATAAAATCTCCGATTTCATTTGTCCAAATTCTATTGCAGATGAACTTGACACTCCCTAGCCAATCCAGAGGTGAACACACAAATCCTAACATCTGTAAGCAATAAAGAAATAATAGGCCTACCAGAAATTCCGAAAAATATGGACTTGATTGCTCATACAATCTACTTCCCCCAATACAGATCATTACTGGTACTCCAAATAATTAGAATATATTAAAAAAACATTGCCAATTCTCGCCTAGGACTATGACTACAGTTTCATACATTTATTTTACACGATGAAAATACTAACATTTAATCATGCAGCAGATTAAAACACAAGAATGTCTGGTGCATTTCTAACAGGGTATGGCACTGCAGGATGATAAGCCATTACCACACACAATTTCCTGAATTAGCCCTAACAAATCTCGTCTCTTATTTCTTATGCGCTTATACAAAGTTAAATACTTTGATATTAAAAGTATTCGACTCCACACTACCAACACAAACGCACCCCCAGCAAAACAACTGAAGAAACAGGAAAAAGCAAAGATCTCACTAGTTCTGTAGATGATTGATACGAAGTCGAAACTAGTCAACTAGGTAATTTACCACTTAGTTTTCATTTTAGAACACGAAAGTTATTAAGTATAGGCCTAACTAAATTCTTAAGTGATACAAACTGTTAAAAGTGTGCAATCAAAATGTATGTATACCGGTACCGTAAATAGTTCTCACACTTTTTCAGTAGTAGACTATACTACTCATTTATTTTTTAATGGATTCGGAACACCTCAAAATCTGTGCTTCAGTGGCTGGTCATGATAATATCTTTGAAAAATATTGGAGTGCAAGAGGTCAAATGACTTTATTGTCAAACGCCTGGCATTAGAAAACAACAACATTTTTTAAGCTTAAACTCAGGGACGGTGGGGGGGGGGGGCAATTGCACTACCCTGCTCCCCTAAGTGACATCTCTGTAAGTAAATTTGTCATAAAGTTAACACTATTCAGATTTAATATAGCAATGCGTTTGATTGACAAACTTTACACTGTTCCTGTTTACTTGAAATATAATGCAAATTAATACGAATTTTATTTTTCTTAATTAGAAAAACAGTCTTCGAGCCGAGGTGGGTCAAATCTTCTCACACATATAAAATATAACATCAGACACTTTCGTTGTCATAACTTTTGAATAATTCTGTACCACTTCTACCAATCGCAATGAATATGTAATTATTGACCAATGGCACATAATGTGGCCCAATGGCACACGTGATTTGACTTTCATGGCAATAATATAATAATAAACAGGCCTACACGATATAATTCAATTCCTAAATATACAGTCCAAATAATGCCAATGAATATATTTATTGTAATATTTATGGGCTACCATCAGCACAACAAACTTGTCATAATTATGCTCTTTCCACTTTATGAACACAGTAAATAAACTTATAATTGAGAAATAAGACAAGAAATTAATAAATACGGTTGTATGTTCAAGACCTTGTCTGAATTCAGATTAAAGTAGTCTGTTATTCTTAAAAGTTATAGCTGCTGACTATTACAGATCACAGTAATCGGGTTCCACCACATGATAGCTCTACGTCATTTGTTTTTGCCAATATAGGCCCTAGGCACACTCAAAAAATATTATTTAAACAATATTATTTTTATGTAAATTTTGAAAATTAATTAATTCAAAAGTACAAAAGTAACAGGGTTTTCCGGTGATATTTTTCTAAAAAAAAAATCTGCACAATGAGGAATATTATGGCACATTACTCCATTACGGCGCGAATTCAAATTGTCATTCGTGGGTTCGAAAGAAATACTGCGACAAGCATAATGCCATTCAAAATATAGAGGTGTTGAATACACTAGTTATTTGTAACTACATAATGACATATTATTAGCGTAACTACTATAACGTAATACTTTATCTTCCACGAGAGAAAAATAGATGTTTGTGGATCAAATCGAGGTGTCTTACGTGACTTAATTACTTTTCAGGACATACCGAAGAAATATATAATTCATAAAAAGGTTAATATTACGCTTTAAATTATTCGAATTAGTGTACAATATAACAGCAAACAGTTTAATGATTTAGAGCTGATCTTCAAGCAGACCGAGCTCTCCAGCAGTAGCACGTAAATAACATGAAGTAATCAATTATTATCGTGCAACGAGATATCGAAATTGATCTCGATTATATCTTTCTGGTGGAATCGAGCGAAATCTGTGGAACAGGGCGAATCGCGTAAATGTTGGCCTATTAGTGTTTACTATAAATATTATAGGTAAATATATTTTAATTTGATATGGTTATTTTATAATTCCTGTTATGAATGTGCCATTTTTTGTTCAGAGTTTTGTATACATTATCGTTAACTTATACAGAATTTTTGCATAAAATAGTACCTCTTGACGTTAGACCTACAGCAAAACATAACTGAGATATTTGGCAGGGTGGTAACGTGGTGTCTTACTCGGGTTGTATAGTTACAGGGTTCGAATCTCTATCTTAACGTTATTTAATATTAGTTCATTGTAGTTGAACACATAAAAATAATGATGATAGTACTCTCCCCTCCAATGATTGATAGCATTCTGTAAAACATTTATGCAAAGCATAATTGATATGTTTATATTTAGTAAAGTAAAAAGTAAACTAATAAGACACATTCTACGTGCTTGTCCTTCCAATCGTTATTGACAATACTTGTATACTAAATGATTGTTTCTTTTGCAGTTCAGTAGTTTCCGAGATGGCTACTTCTGACAGTGAAGACTTCGAAAGTGCAGATGAAGATCTGGAAATGCAGAATGAAATGTCAACTTCACAGTCTACAAAGAAACATAAAGGATCAGATAGATCTCTGACAAAGGAATGTAACAGTAACGAAACCAAAAAGGAGAAAGATACTGGTAAACTTAAAAGGAATGAAATTGGAAGTGGCGATTTACATGAAGTGACAAAATGCGTTAACGATGATAAAAAGAACGTTGAACCATCGGAGATTAAAAATGATGAAAAAATTCAAGAAAGCAATGACAGTGTCAGATCTATCACCGAAGGAAACAACATTTCAGATGAAGCTGTTACAAAAGATAAATCAATAGATAAACCACCAAGTGAACGTGTAAGAAGACAACAGAAACCTAGAGAACCGAAATCTGGTAGTTCAGTAAAAAAGCTTGGGACAAAAATTACTCCCAGTACTGTACCTCGTCTCGGTTCAGAGAGCGAATCTGAAAAAGTGAAGAAAGATCTGCTTACATCAGAAAAATCTGAAAAAGCTGTTAGTCAAAATGGAAATGATAATAATTATGTACAAGAAGCAAAAAGCACTCCTGCACTTTCTTCCTCGAAGACAGAAGATTTGGAAAAACAAGTTGACAAGATGTCTATTGAAGAAACTGATAATAATATTGCACCCGTTTTGGATAAATTATCTGAACATACTTCAGAAAAGGTTAGTAGTATTTTTAACAATGAAATGGATGAAAATAAGAATAAACTTGCACGTTACAAGTCAATAGGCTAATCTTAGTAATATATGTAGCAAAAATAGATCCGGTAAGATCTTTTCCTGGGCACGAGTGTGCTCTTTATAAAAATAATACATAGAGAAATGCTTTCAGAAAATTAATTGGTGAAATGTATGCTTATAACACAGTCTAGTATATTTTCAGTCGCGAAGCTCAATACGTAGTAAATATGCAAACATTAGATAGTTGCTCACCACTAGGATCGTTAATATCGCCTCATTACAGGCAATGCAAAATAGTACCGTCACAGTCTATTGTTTCTAGCACCCTCAAAACTCAATCTTCGTGACTGTAAAGACTGTGCTTATAAGTACCGTATATCGTTTGTTCTTCATTTCCATTAAAAACTCATTACAAACTGCATAGTCTATGGGCTACATTTACTTTAAATATATTGAAAATGCACTGAAAGAACATACAGTGCTCAAAAGGTAAATTTAGTCACTTTTTTTATACATTCAAGGCCGTGAATCGAGTTATCCAAGAAGACTTTCAATTTCATTTCGGGAACAGCTATGACTTAGTGATCTACGGTAATGTGTAATGAAATCGTTTTCCAAAATTTGGTCTACGGTAAAATACTAATATTTATTCTATTTATATTGTATTGACTATAAGGTGCATCTACATAGTTCAACTTTTCTCATTCAAGCAATGCACGCAAGATTGATATTTAATATTAATAATTAATATAGGATACGTAGTAGATTACGTTCAAAACGACGCATCATGTAGACACAAAATCTTGCATCTTCACTGAATGTAGGTACGTTTTAAACTTGATTCTTTCAATATTCTTCCCAAACTGCATGCATACGTGCATGGAAAATTGAATCGTATAGATGCAGCTATAGGCTAATGATGACATACGCACTATAAATTAGTTCCCAATTCCTTACGAGGTGTTGATTTTTAGTTATAATTTAGAGAGAAGTGAAGTATATGTTAAAATCACGAACCTTGATTCGTGGTACGTTCAGAATGTATACATCGGTTAGGCCTATAACAAATCCATTCTCGCAAAATTATTAATACTGTTTAAAGTTGACGGGCTACCCTTAAGCCCTACTATTGCATTCTATGCAACTAGAACCTGCATCACAACTTATGATAGGCCTTTATCTTTTCGCATCCTAAAGGCGCCATATGTCAGGTCGGACGTAGTTTTGGACACACCATAGGCCTTTCATCATTTCGCATGAAAACAAAGAAAGCCAAGACTTGTCTCGCTCTTTCGTAACTCTACAAAGATATCTCATCACTTCGCAAAATGTCACTGCTAAGTGGGAAAGAAACTTTAAAGAAAATATCAACAAAATTGAAAACCAGTGGCGAAATATCAGCTACATGATGGACGAATAAGACATCCACCTAAGTTCTGGCAAGAAGTTGATGCTGGAGACCAAAATCCTTATTCGGATTTGGTGTCACTAGCATTTTCCGTCTTCACCCTATCGCATTCTTACGCGGAAGTCAAGCGGAGTTTTAGGCAGATAAGCATAATGAAAAATAAACTTAGAAACAGACTTAAAACAAATAACATCTCTATTTTTGAATGTAAGGTTTGGGTTGAGACGTTGACATAAATGCTGTTTTTCATACTAAGACCTAAAAGAAATAATGAAGCTTATTGACAGAGGAGGAGGATTTATTTTTGCTAAGTGAGTCTTGTATTTTTTTTTTACTAATTCAGTTCGTTAATTATTAAAATGTACAATTTAGCTATTTCTGGCCTTTTTGACACGTCAGTTTAGTTTATTTTACTAATTGATAGTTGGCAACACTACACTGCAATAAGACGACAAATCACGTTCCGTATCAAAGCGGAGTAATATATTTCGCATCAAGTGTTTGTTTACCTTAGTATTTTTCTTATCTGGAATTAAGTTTATATATATGAATGTATTCGTTATTCATCCCTGAAACAGGCGTCACTGGCTTCTACCAGTGATATATATTCGTCGTCGCTCAAAGCAACAACACAATTGTTTTAATTTCCGACTCTCCATCTATTTCTCAGGAGAACGGATTCTTGGAATTATCATGACATCAGTTAGCCGAGGCTCGCGCAAATACAACAATGGGACACGTGTCTCAGTGGATTTCTTCATGTACTGTGTAGTTCACTCCTTAACAAAATGCCTCGGTGTTCAGTTTATGGATGTTCCAACACTTCTCGTTATAAAGGCAAGGACAGAAAGGAGAGAAAATTCTTTTACTCATTTCCGAAAAGAAGCTGCTCTCCAAACCGGCATTTGGCATGGGTGCAGTTCTGCAAGACAAAACACTTCGTCCCAACATCTAATGCTGTTATTTGCTCTTACCATTTTTTACCGTCTACGATGAATCTTAATTTATGAAGTTTAATTTAATGAACGATAAGAGAAAAGGACCTTGCCTTAAGTCTGCAGCAATGCCAATTGTAATAGATGTGAATATGTGAAAGCACAAGATAAGAGACCAAGAAAGTTGCGGTATGAGATAAAAAAAAGAGGAAGAAGATCGTCTCCTCATTCTTCAGGCACCACATACAATTCTTCTACTTGTGACATGGTAGTTAATGAGGACATTTCGTTACAAGATCCGTGCTCTTCAGAAGCATTTAATATGGATAAAGAAGTTCAGTGCGAAATGGAAACTGAAATTTTGAGCAAATACTGCACTGACTAAACTTCTGACAATAATAGTGATCAAAGTTATGACCTGAGTAAAAATTCTGAAATCGAGTTACCTTGATGAAAATGATAATGAAGATATAAATGAACGTCATAATGCACAGTGGTAGGCGTATTCACAAGAAATGCAAGGACAACGTCCAAAACGCAACATGTTAATTGCATCGGCATTGTTATCTGGAATACAGTTTAGTGTTTTTCGCGAGTTTTGCAGTATTCTGAAACTGTCTGTATTTAGGCCTATTAGGACTATTTTCGGTAGGGAAATTAAAGAATTCTTCACTTCGTTTATTAGCGAGCTGTGGCTAGAATGACCAACTTTTCTAAACATCTTTCGTTTTAGAGGAAATACTGTATGGGTTTATGGTGATGGGCAGTTAGATACGTCAAGACACAGTGCAAAGTATGTAGGTACCTTATAAAATAAGGATTTGAGTACAAGTGTTATTAGAGACTTTAAAGGGGAACCTGAAAAACAGGCTTGTCAATTGCTGCTCAATTTAGTTAAAATTCAGATTTGCCCATAAAATTGTTTCTTATTGATATACATTTGGATATCTGAAATCTTGTGAGAAATGAGTATTCAAATATAGACAATGAATTTGATGGCAGCATTTATCCATAAGTTCTGATGACCAACTTAAAGGCTTACAGTTCAAATAACCACAATTTTCTTTCCAACAGCAGACTGACTCCAATTCTGGATGGAGTGGATGGGGAGGCTGGGGAGTCACATCACTATTGTCCACAGCAACAGAGAGTGTATCGACTCTCACAACACACGTTTCACAGGTACTGTTACAATTCTAATATTGAAGGAAGGGATTTCACTGTTTTATGGTTTGCTACCAGTTACGTAGGCTACTTTGGGAATAGAAGAACATAGGTGGCTCAGTGGCAACGCACTGGACTCGCATTCGGGAGGTCGCGGGTTCGATTCTCGGTGTCGACCAATCTAGGGAACTTTTTTCCGTGGTTTTTCCTCGACTGAATATAACAAATTTTTAGTTAAATAAAGGCAAATGCCGGATTAAATAATCCGTGGTGCTACAGCCTGTGAAGGACCTAGACCAACTAGCCGGCCACTGGCCTCACGCCCACATGCCGAAGCAGAGGTGGACGATCATCCAACCAGAATGGAGGTACCGTGTGGTTAGCACGATGATCCCCCAGCCATTATAACTGGCATTCTCAACCGGATTTCACTACCTAACAAGTGCATCACGATGCTAGGTGAACACCGATCCCATACACTTAAACTAAGAAAATTTCTTCCCCCATGAGAACCCGAACCATCGCGCATTCACGTAAACTTCTGAGTAACTTAGACCAGCCGTGGCGAAAAGGCCATGGTGCGCCGAAACTGTACTGCAACGTGCATAGCACCTATGGAGGGACGGAAACCGAAGGGGAAGTTGCTTAGGACGTTCACGAAGAAAGAAATGAACAAGAAAACATAGGACACATTATCACAACCTAAAATTAACTGTCTTCAGAATGTCTTTGCGAAAAGTTTCAAAATCAGAAATGTCACTTACTGCCAATCGTAGTTGATCACGAAGGTATTTGTCTGTCAGTCGTGATCTAAATTTGATTTTTACTATTTTCATTGTTGAAAATAATTTTTCACAAATGTAAGTTACAGCGAACATGGCTTCAACAGAGCAAGCAGTTAGAACGAAGCTTCGGATATTTATTTTTAAAAAGATTTGAAAAGTTCAATATCTGTCAAGTCTTACATCTAGCTTTCATTTAACGTCAATTGTAAATCTGTGAGTTTAAATTGAAAATCTAACCGCATTATTCGTTCTGCTGTAAAAGAATCGACGTACAGAATGATAATAATAATGATGATAATAATAATAATAATAATAATAATAATAATAATAATAATAATAATACTTAACCTTTTAATGTTTCATCAGTAACATGTAGTAACTTATAATGCCGTTTTATGTTATACAACCGTTTTCCTAGTAATATTTGTGAACAAATCATACATTTAATATTTTCATCATATTGTAAACAAAAGCATGCATCCTCCCATCCTACTTGAAACTTTCGTTTTTATAGAGGCACATGGTTTCGAGACGAGATATCGGGAGGTCCGAGACAAATACAAATGGAACGGAGTTTGACTCCAGGGTGAGAGGGTGGGGGTTGTAGGTAGGAAGCAATCTAAAGCACTGCGTTTTTTGTGCTCGTGAGTTTTTTTGCCTTAGAAATGACAAGGGACAAATGGCAGATTACCACGAAATAATAGCAGTGTTTTTTTCTGGCACCTTTTTATTATATTTTTGTCATGGAATCAAGAACTGTGTTAATAATTACGTTTTAAAAATTTTTCTTTGAACACCTGCTTAGACCTTGAAAGCTTTAAATTTGGACGAAAAGTAGGTTAAAAATGACAAATTTCCTGTGCACTGAACAGTAATCATCTCCCCATCTGCTATAACGTATTCTGTAGAGTTCTACCACTTTTTCTCCAGAAGAAAAGCACTGGACACATTACAACAACAAGCATTCCCAATGGTAAACAGTAGACAGTCGCAATATGACTTGGTAGTTAACGTGACGTGCATGGGGCAGGCGGGGTGCAAGACAATAAGCAGTAAAATCTGCTTTTCTACACACGGTAAAAAGTAAAGAATGTCCATTGTAAGAATGAACACGACATAGGTTCATGCTGGGTGTATGGAAACAAAAGAATAGCTGGACTGATAACAGTATGATAGGAACAATGCAAGCATTTGGTAGGACTGTCCATCTATAACACACTTTGCAGTCTTTTAGCAATCTGTCAGACTGCATTTTCGAAAATAACATTCTACACTGAAAAATAGAATAGGGTTATTTTAAGCAATTCTGGATTAATATTTGAATCCATATAATGTCTTTCAGGGTCTTAGTACAGTTTTGGAGAGTGGACTGGGTGCTCCAGATCCAGAAGAACTGGCTCGACTTGAAAAGGAGGAAGAACTGAAGCTGCTTGAAGAGAAAGAACAGAATAAAGCAAATGAACGTAAGTTGCAGTGGGATTGAATTTATCTTGTTTTGTATGGTTTTGTGTTCACTGCTCAGACATCATGCAGTCTATGGTTACTTGCTCTGAGAAATATTCGCCATTGGAATAGCATGCAGGAAACTACTGCAGTAGATAAGAGTGACTGTGAATTATGAAGAAATAATGGAAAGGCAGAGGAAATGGGAGTAATTTGATACAGCTGCATAGACATCTTTTTTCACTACTAGTCTCACTTGGAATTGCCAGTTTTTCAATTCGGATATCCATGAAGGAAAATCAATACACTAATTGAAGAGGGGAATTTCAAAATGTCCTAAGTCCTTTTTAAGATAGTCACTTGGGGGAGAAAGAGACTCCTCTAAGAATTTAAATTTATCTAAACTGATCTCGGACATACTTTGTAAATATGCCTGTGCATTCTGACCATATAAGTCCGGATCCTTCGATCTGAAAATTGAACTCGTGAAATTATTAAAAGTCTCTTCCTTATAATCAGAGATTCCAATATTATTATTATTGTGTAGATCTCACATCATATTGTTCAATCAGCTTACAAATTCCACCAAAATATTGCAGTGCATTTGGATGTCCTTATTACATTTGTGTAGAAAAAAAAAAAAAAATTCCAATATTTTTTTAGGCTCTCTGTAAGAGTCATTATTGCCTGATTGTAATTTGCTTGTATTTTTAAAGCACAAACATAAGATATTTAGTGCAGAAGAAATATGCAACATTAATGTTCTTCGCTTTTTCCAAAATAAAGAGACTTTATTAATAGATGTAAGCCTAGATCATATATACTCCAGATAGATTGGCCTTATAGGCTTTAACATTAACAATTTTTGTCAGCTTTACTATGTTGCCATCTAGTTGTTACATAATGAGTCACGTCATAATTCCCATTTGAATTGCAGTAGCGACTGTACTGCCATCTCATGTTCGTTTACTGCGGATGGGTGGCAATCCTGGTGGTTGTTCTCTTCAAAGTGCAAATGATTTTAACATAGCGATGACCTACCTGGGTTACATATATGATCTAGGACGTAAGTTAATGCTGGAGATGAGCAGAAGTTGGTAGAAACATAATTATTCTCTTCATTAAGTATCAGAAATCAACCTTGTACCTTCACTAAGTTTTGGACTGCAATGTAAATACCTTGTGGCCAGTTTCAGAGATGCAGAGAGAAGAAGAACAGAAATCTGAGGCAGAAACATCTGGACTATTTGGATTCGGCCATCTAATGTCAGGAGTGTCATCTATAACGAAGCTAGTGGAGACAACTGGCAGCAAAGTTCTTACCGGAGGTCTGGACACCTTGGAGACAATTGGTAAGAAGACGATGGAAGTCCTGCAAGAAGGTGATCCAGGATTAAAGAAGAAAAGGGCCTTGTTTTCTGACAAAATTGTTTTGTCGCAGGTATGTACGTGTGTAATGTATGAAAGCTTTTATACAGTATACAGATTGATTCAGAGTGATGGTGAAATATTTTATTAGGATATAAGTGACACACAAATATTTTGAGGAAGGGAAGGAATCGTAGCTCATAAAACAATTTAAAGAAAAAAATGTAAGAATAAAGTTTCCATACAAAAACTGTACGGAAAAAAAAAAAAGATCTCGAACAGTTTCATTAATATGTTTTTACTTCCTCTTTGATTGCAATGTCCATGTTGCATCTCTGTTAATTTTCATATATGATATACATTTTTTAGAACATATGAAGTTCTTAACAGTTAATATGTGTACTGTTATAGTTTGAGAAGTGACGCTGCTAATAAAATGTTTATCATTCAGACAATAATATCATCTTGGTTAAATGACTTGCAGGTTCTCCGAGAGGCAAAGGAAAAAGCTGAAAGAGAAGTACAAGAAATTGAAGATAAACAAGCTTCACGAAAAGCACATTTTGAAACCCTGTTTGATGATTATCAAGGTAAATTACATAGAAAGATCTTATATCAATATTCAAATACTTAGTATAAAACAAAAAATTACGATGAGTTCGTGTGAATTGAAATAATGTATAGAAGAGACATTCGAAAAGTTTCTTCTATAATTTCGCATTTATATTCATATATGAAGCCTCGCCGTTCGCATTGAATAATCAAGACTATATGTAGTCAACATGTAGATACTTATTATTGGAGAAAAATTCGGGTCTTGGCATAGCTCAGATGGAAAGAGCCATGTACTATAATAATGATAATAATAATAATAATATAGGATTATCAATAACGATGTCTTGCTTATTTACTTATTTACTACATCTCATCTTTATGTTGAGAGGTGTTTTCTAAATGGTTCAATAATTTGGGAAAGAGAATATTTTCCTCTCGGACCTCTCACACATTCTGTTTGTAATTAATAGATTAATATGATCTAATATTAAAATGTACCAACAGCAGGTGTGGTCCTCAGACATTTTGGGGTTGTGTGTGAATGAAGTAGCCACCAAAGCGTTAAAATATGGTGTTCACTTAAATCGCCTACAACTTGCCATTTTCACTCCAATACCAATAAAAGAATTGTATTCCAATGGATACCATCCTATTGTGGAATCCTGGGAAACGAGAATGCGGATGCATTAGCAAAGAAGGGCAGCACTGCTATTTACAGACCTGTTACTAAATCTACGTATTACTCTGTGAAAAGATTTATTAAATCTACATACTTAGACCAACAAACAAAATTTGATAACCAATCTCAAGGGAAAAATGGAACTCTCTGCATCATAATCCACAGTTAATTCCCGATTTACCTACCATGAAAATCGTCTGTAGCTGCATTTAGATTGGCAACAGGCCATGATTGTTTGGCCAAACACCTGCATAGAATTGGAATATATCAGTCCCCTAACTGCCCATTGTGCAACTGAAATCAAGAAATGGATTCGTGGCTGAATAATATCTTTGAAAAATATTGGAATGCAAGAGGTCAAAATTGTCAAATGCCTGGCATTCAACAACAACATATTAAAATGTATTTTGCAAATCAAGATTTTCAATATAACTTTTTGAATAATTTCGATTGTTCCGGAGCCGGGTATCGAACCCGACCTTTGGTTTAACAAACGCTCTACCACTGAGCTACTCGGGAACTCTAACCGACACTGGGATCCAATTTTTCCTCTATATCCACAGACCTTGTCAAATGCCTGGACTTATTGTAACGAAAACAACAATAACATATTAAAATTTGAATTTTGTCTGGCAACCCGGGACCTTTGGAAATTCATTGCTTTGATTTTAAAACATGAAATTCATTGCTTTGACTAAACAATTTACGATTCACGAGACCTAACCTAAAAATATATTTTGTTTGATCACTTGAAATGATTAGTACAAACTCCGAAAACCAAATGCCACTTTGAAATATATGCTTAAAAATACTTACTCCTAATAATTTTGCTATTCTAGTTATAATTGCTGTTTCCATAATTATGCATAATTCCTTCATTATCTTCTTTCTTCGGTTCATTATACATTATGAACTATAGATTCCTGAGGCATAGCCTACTCTGAATGGCACACACTTTCTTTTTTGGAGGAGTCATTGCCATGCTATTTTCTCTCTTTGACATTATTGTAATTAAAATCTAAACACGAGAGAAATTAATTAAAATGTGAAATGGTATTTCTATTGATTACCCAAGTGCCTGTATCACACTGTATGTTATATTTATTTTCACTTACCTGACTATAATCTTGAATTGTAACCACAACGCAACTAATAAAATAACTATTATGTATTAATATTAATACGTACTGATATTAATTATTAGTTTGCTAAAATTTCACTAGGTTCCAGTAATCCGCTCAGAAATCTAAAACAATTTGAATTTTCAGAATTTGCACTACTGACAACTGCTGTCACTGCTGCCAACGTAACAGTTAGAATATCACTACCAGTTGTAGTATTTCTCAGTGACGAAATTCGAAACAAAGTTGGCAAAAGAAAATTCAACCTGCAAACTAGAAAATCCACTAGTCTATGTAATAATGGGGGACAATGATTAGGTTTCACCCTTAGGGTATGATCCAGACTGTAACTTACATTACATGTGATTGCAGGACTTGTGCACCTGGAGGCGTTGGAGATGCTGTCCAAGCAGTGTGACATCAAGCTCCAGTCCCTTCTTCTGTCAAGTAGTGGGACAGCTTTAGGTCAGCTGCAGCAGTCTTTGCAGGAAGTAAAAGACCTCTGTCAGCTACCAGATGACGAAGATACAGAGGAGGATGAGAGTGAAGTAGTTGACTGGAAAGAAAAGCTGGACAGTGTCACCAAAGATCTTGGAGTTCCTGTTGCTACTGAAAAACTTAACAAGGTAGTATATGCATATGTAGAGATGCTCAGAAATGGATTGCACTCGACATAAACTTTCTTATATCTTTGTTGTATGAAATCTACATTTTTTTGTTCTCTAACATGTGTTCCTTACAATTGCTTCGGCCTTTTGCTAGAGAGTTTCAGTTAGCTGACAATATCTTACCGAAGACGTCATGGTTCAGTTCAGGGTAATTGCTGCGAAATTTATTTAAGGGGACTGGGTAGTCTTGAGCATATGGCTGTTGTGTATAAGTGAAATAAGTGAAGAAAATTTGCTATTATTCTTCAACTTTCGAATCTATAATTTACAGCATACACATAATATTTGCAGGTATAGGCTATTTTGGTTTTTAAATTATCATTTTACTTCATATGCTTTATTTTATAAATAAATTTAAACCTGAAAATCATGGAGAAATCATTGCAATAAGTGAAAGTCTCAGGAATCTTCTATGCCACATCAATAAATTTAAGAATGCAGTTATATTGTCAGACTCCAAAGCAGCTATTCTATCAATAGTCTTTAAACACACCTTCATCTCAAACAGCAGAAATAACTAAAATGCTCTCTCAATTAATAACACTCAATAAAAGAATTGTATTCCAATGGATATCATCCCATTGTGGAATCCTGGGAAACGAGAATGCGGATGCTTTAGCAAAGAAGGGCAGCGCTGCTGCTTACAGACTTGTTACTAAATCTACGTATTATTCTGTGAAAAGATTTATTAAATCTACATACTTAGACTTCAACAAACAAAATCTGATAATACAATCTCAAGGAAAAAATGGAACTCTCTGCGTCATAATCCACAGTTAATTCCCGATTTATCACGAAAATCGTCTGTAGCTGCATTTAGATTGGCAACAGGCCATGACTGTTTGGCCAACACCTGCATAGAATTGGAATATGTCAGTCCCCTAACTTCCCATTGTCCAACTTAAACCAAGAAATGGATTCGAACACCTCAAAATCGGTGCTTCATTGGCTGACCATGATGATATCTTAGAAAAATATTGGAGTGCAAGAGGTCAAATGATTATATTGTCATATGCCTGGCATTAGAAAACAACAACAAACCTGAAAAAATATTAATTAAATTTAAGTTAAAAACATGGTTATTTTTGGAACATTTTTCTCAGAAACTACTGGGGCTGGGATGCTGAAATTTTGTGTACTCCCATTTCATATGGTAGTGAAGAAACTGGTGGCCAGTTTCACATAGTTATCAAAATGATTATGGATTTTACAGCCAGGAAAGTATGAAAAAATATGAAAATTTTGAAATAATTTTTTTCAGGATGGAAAATAATTTTTTCTAGTGAACGAATATTCATAATGTGGTAAAAATGGCGGAAAATATAGTCAACTGCATTGGAAATATTCTTGAATTTTTAGGAACCTGTAGTGCGAAGAAATGTCTGGGAAAAATGTTGCCAAAATACCTATGTTTTTAACTTAAATTTAATTACTACGCTTCAGGTTAAATATTTTTTGTAATATCAAGTGTACGAGGTAGAAAGATATCTAAAACCCAAAATATACTTGCAAATATTGTGTGTATACTGTAAAAAATTTGTAAATTGATACATTCAAAAGTTGAAGAGTAATATCAAAATTTCTCCACACATACTCGTACACAACAGCCATACTTTCAGCCTATCTAGTACTCTTAAACAACTTCAAATAATATTCAAGCAAGAATGGCTACACAATCTGATGTAGATTTCAGTTGCAAGTAGTTTGAAGAACGTACTTGATAACTGTTGTTAGAATTTGTTTAAATTTATTTATTATTGTGCATTAATTACAGACATGGGATGAGGCTCAAGAATGGCTCAACGATTGTCAGACCAAGCAAAATACAGCTGATGCTGTTGGTGCCAGAGAGATTCACCAAAAGGCAATAGCAACTTTGGCACAACTCACAGCTGAATCTGTGGAGCAGTTCCATAAAGCAGCTGAACTACTCCTGGTCAAAGATGAGCGGAATCCAACTGAAGAAGCACAGACATTGTTGCAGTAAGTTGCCTTATCAGATTAATAAACATTCCAGATCTTTTTCTGCCTAATTTCCATACTGATAAGAGAACTGTTAATGAGCTTATGTCGAAACCTCCCCTTAAATTGCGCATATACAAAAAAAAAAACTGCTTATTCTAATTATAATGTCCTAGTGTCGTGATCTAAGCCATCAAGCTTGGACTCACATTACAGAATGAGTGCTTGTTTGAATCCTAATGGGGAAGGAATTTTCTCATGAAATTTCGGCCAGTGTATGGGACTGGTGCCCCCCAGCATCATAATGAATTTAGCTATGCTAGGTACCAATGGCTAAGGGATCATCGTGCTAACCACACAATCAATACTTTCGTACTGGTGGATGATCGTTCACCTCTGCTGATGCATGGTGGATGAGAGACCAGCAGTTGGCTGGTTGACTTTGGGCCCTTATGGGTTGTGGTGCCATGGATTACTAACTGTAAGATTTTAAAATAAAAGCTTTTTATTATATATAAATTAGTAGCTTCTGGCCATTGTAAATAGTGCTTAATCAGCTGGCAAAGTGCATTAAATACACAAAGTTATCTTGCATGTTACGTGACATGCTAGCAGTTCATAAAGGATGACATATAAAATCTAATCTGCGTGTATGCCGACATCTTTTATAGATAATTCATGAACTTATGAAGTATTACAGTATTTACTTGCATACTTTTTGCACTCTAATAACTAAAACGCTCTCTCAATTAATATCACTCAATAAAAGAATTGTATTCCAATGGCTACCATCCCATTGTGGAATCCTGGGAAACGAGAATGCAGATGCTTTAGCAAAGAAGGGCAGCACTGCTACTTACAGACCGGTTACTAAATCTACGTATTACTCTGTGAAAAGATTTATTAAATCTACATACTTAGACTTCAACAAACAAAATTTGATAACACAATCTCAAGGGAAAAAATGGAACTCTGTGCATCATAATCCACAGTTAATTCCCGATTTACCACGAAAATCGTCTGTAGCTGCATTTAGATTGGCAACAGGCCATGATTGTTTGGCCAAGCACCTGCATAGAATTGGAATATATCAGTCCCCTAACAGCCCATTGTGCAACTCAAACCAAGACTGGATTCGGAACACCTCAAAATCTGTGCTTCAGTGGCTGGCCATGATAATATCTTAGAAAAATATTGGAGTGCAAGAGGTCAAATGACTTTATTGTCAAATGCTTGGCATTAGAAAACAACAACAACTTTTCGCACTCTTTTGGACAAAAATGTCGTCTTGAAATAGGGGTGCATAAATTATACGAGGAATTAAAAAATACATATAATATCTTGCACTAAAGTAATTAATTTTATTGTAATGTACTTTTATATACTGTATATCAAATAATAAGTACATAAATACAATTAAAAATCTTCGAAAATTAAATGTTGCTTCAGCAAAATCATGATTGACTGAAAAACAAATAAGAATACAGTAACATTAGGTTTTAGCATAATTTTACGTCAATCGGTCAGGGTGGAGGGGATGATTTTTATGCATGTGATGACATTGGCTACAAGCAACCCTTTGTCACAGCAACTCAAGGACAGCCACGGATGTATCGAGGCATGTGGCGAGCTGTAATGTCATTGTATTATTTTACCACTAGCTGTACCCGTGCGCTCTGCTGCACCCATTAGAAATAAATATAAAGTAATTACATAATTAAAATAGAACATTTGATCCAGGGAACATTAGTGTTTGATAGAAGGATAAATCGTTTAATATGTTACTTAATTTAAATTGAATCCAAATAATTAAAATGCGATCATTTTGGTCCAGAGACAACTCATTGGTGCAATGACAATTCCTTTAACATGTTTCTAATTTTTATTACATGCAACCATAGTTTAATGAACATTAACATCATTTAGATTTAATGTGTATACTTTATTTTACTTGTTATAGGTTTCCTTTGAATTATGGTAATAACCAGGAAAGGATTTATATGTAAATACATATTTTTATAAAGCTAATATAATTTATATTTTGCATTATCTTTATGTTTCACAATGTGTAGGGTTGAAAAATCCTACTTTTATTTTCCATATTTTTCCATATTTTAGAGTTTAGTACATATTTTCGTTAATTTCCATATATTTTCCATATTTCATATAAAACAGTCCATATTATATTAGGTTTAACAATAAAACAAAACAAAATTCCATTAACTTTTAAAAATACATTTCAACAATAGAGATTTAAACACATGTTCAGTAATCCCTTTAACATCAGAGTTATTTGAAAATTAGCAGTCCTATCAACAATGGGAAAGTAAGTTACAAAACTGTATTAATTTAATTTAAAATTTTTAACAGACTTCAGTTGTGCAGCTCAACAGTTAAATGCCATAGAGTACACATATCAGTTTTGTAAATCATACTATAAAGACGGTTAATATGCCAAAAGTATCATTCAGTCAATTTAAAATCAAAACTAACAAGTTACATTTCAGAATTTAAAGAAGATGGTTTATCAACTGACAATAAAATATTATTTTGTAATTTGTGTCAGTATCAGTATCATCTACACAAAAGTTCCTGGTGCAACAACACATTACAACTAGTAAACATCAGGCCAACAAACAACTAAATTCCAAGCAGAGACAATTGTTTTAACAAACAACAACATCGAATGTAAGATCTGAGTTTAACATCGACCTGTGCCGTTCTCTCATCTCTGCTGATATTCCTCTCTACAAACTAAAGAATAAGGTCTTCAGGGAATTCCTTGAAAAATATACTCAACATACAATCCCGGATGAGTCAACACTTAGGAAGACGTATGCTCCATCCATCTACGATGAGACAATACAGAAGATAAGAGATGAAATTAAAGATAGTTCAATTTGGGTTTCCATTGATGAGACTCCCGACAAAGAAGGTAGACTTGTTGGTAATGTATTATCATTTGTTAAGTGAACAATATTCTGAACGAATTCTTTTACATTGTGATGTTCTGGAAAAGTGCAATAACAAAACTATATTAAACTGTTCAAAGCTATCAGTATCCTGTGGCCAAAGGGTATTATGTAATAATGTGTTATTCTTTATTAGCGAATGCTGCCCCTTATTTCAAAGCTGGACAAGCATTATCTGTTGTATATCCTAAATTGACTCATTTTACTTGTGTAAGCGCATGCATTTCATCGTGTGGCAGAAGTGGTCAGAGACAATTTCCTAAAGTAGATTTGTTGATTTCATCAGTGAAAAAGTATTTCTCAAAGCTCCCAGTAGAGTTAACGTGTTGAAAGAAATGTACCCTGAAATTCCATTGCCACCAAAGCCAATTTTAACTAGATGGGGTACATGGCTAGAAGCAGTTGAATATTATGCCGAACATATAGACTCTATTAACAATGTTCTCCTTGCATTGGACTCTGAAGATGCATCTCAATTGATACTGCGAAAACAGTTACCTGTGACATAAGTGTGAAGAATGACTTAGCTCACATTCAGCATACATTTTCATGCATCATAAAAACGCTCAAAAGTCTCCAAAATAGGCACCTTTCACTATCTGAAAGTTTTAAATTATAAATAGTACTGTGGAACAACTGAATCGTGGTAGAGGTAAAGTTGCAGATGCAGTAAGAGCTAAGGTGGACACTTACTTTCAAAAACCCTGGATATGAAGAACTACAAAAGGTTGTTGCTGTGATGAGTGGTGAATCAACAGTGAAGATTAACTTGGACTTATCCCCAGCAGACATTGTGAAATTGAATTATGTACCAGTTACTTCTTGTGACGTCAACGCTCTTTTAGTCAGTATAAATCTATCCTCAGAGACAATAGAAGAAGATTCACTTTTCAGCACTTGAAAGAAATGTTTGTAACCTATTGTTATGGTAACAGACAATAAAAATTGTGTTTTGTTGAAACTACATTGGAAGATAAGGTACGTCCATTATATTTTTGTTTAGTTTGATTAAAATGTACCAATATTTAACGTACATAGTCATTTTTATAATTTTAAGTCCATATTTAATTCCATATTTTGGTAAAATCCATATTTAATTCCATATTTTGGTAAAAATAACTACATATATTTTTAGTCCATATAAATCCGTTCCTGGTAATAACTTAATTTTAACCCTTGTTTTCTACGTATTCAGTAAATGGCGTTTGGCCCACTATGATTCTGAACCCTTCAAATAACTTAAATTATATTATATAATATTACATTACATATATTATATTATATCAGAAGTTAACTGTAATAACATTATAGCATTATGTCCATCTAGAGAAACTACACTTTCCAGTGGTGAATTAATAATTAATTATACAAATCGGTTAATTTAGCTTCATATTACTTCATACAAACACAGAAACATTCTCTGTAGGCTATCTTTCATCTTTCGATTCTTGCTGTCCAAGGCCCCTTATAGACGAAGTCATTTGTTTTTTATTTCATTATACGGCCTTAGATGGCAGTTATTTTAATTTTAAAACTCATTTATCTCATTAAATATCAGTCCTATCAACATTTTTCAAGGAATAAAACTTATCGCAAATTATTTTTAAAGAAACTTTTGTTATGTAACATTTTTCACAAAAATCAATAATAAGCTAGATATTTCGATTTATTTAATTCAGGCCCCCTTATAACCCCCTTTTAAATGTATTTTGAACGCCATATAGCCTAAAATTTAAGTTACAACGAACATAATTTATATTCCAATTTTCATCGAAATCCGTTCATCCATTATCGCGTGAAAAGGTAACAAACATACAGACAGACAGACACACAAACAAAAATTTCAAAAAAGCGATTTTCGGTTTCAGGGTGGTTAATTATATATGTTAGGACCAATAATTATTTTTGGAAAATCGAAAATTACCAGAAAAATTTCGGCTACAGATTTATTATTAGTATAGATTATAACTGGCCAAGAGGCTGAACTTTGCGAAATAAAAAAAAAGTAAGAAGAAAAATGCTTAAAAATTGGGGTACGTAAATTCTGCGACTGCGAAAATTACGCGAGTAAATATGGTACTATTTTGGGAACAAATTTACATTGAAAGGCAGAACTGTTGTAAAAATTCCCCCTTCGAATAATTCCTGTATGAAAGATGGAGAAACTACTCAAACTGTAATAACTGAATGTGTAACTGTTCCAGAGTCACGTCTGTTCTGTCCTCGCAAGTGAGTGCTGCAGCCACCCGCTTCTCAGAATGCCTCAACGCAGTGTCGGATAATTCATCCGACCCTGATGCAGTGAATGCCCTCATCACTAACGTGTTTCTAGAGGTGAGCAATTAGAATCTCAGTTCTAAGCTAAGTTCCCTCTTTTGGATGCACTTATTCTTTTGAGGCGCAGAAATTTCTTCCATTTCAATAAAAAAACCTTTCCTGAATTATACAAAATTCTTGCGATATGATAATTAGTTCGCAGTAAAACGCGAAATATATAACATTTTTATCGTTAATTATTTCCAAAATAAATGCGAAACTCTGTGATTTCTATGCATCATAGATCCGAGGTAAAGAATAACACAAAAGAGATTGTGAATAAATTTTATGAAACTGATCAAGATTTCAGGGCTAATCTAACTCATTCTTCGTCTGTTCTATTTCCTATTTCTACTGTTATCTTCTTAATATTAATGTTATGTAATAATGACATTTTATGAATGAATGCATTTTAAAATAATATGTGTTTTTGAATTGCAGGCAGCAAACAGCAGTTCATATATCCAAGAAGCATTCCAGCTTTTAATCCCCGTGCTTCAGGTTGGACTGACACTATAATACGGCTGCTTGCCCACAGAGGGCAAACCTCACTTCCAGTTTGATATTATTACTCTTGTTGTAATTTCATTCCAAGTGAAAATGTATATATTTTGTAATTTCTGTTAATATATATGTATGATTTAACATAATAGATGGGCATGTTAGATTCAGGGTAAAATCTCCCTGGTTAGAACCCAAAGATAATTTTGTATACATGGAGAGTTTCATCACTCATTTTGAGGTTGAGAATATACAGTATAATTGAAATGGAAGCATAATAAATACAATTAAATGTAAACGCCTTACGTATAATACTTGAAAATATAGGGCCCTGATTATCTGTTGTAATGAAGAGGCTTGGATATATGTTTAATTGAAAAAATTAGGTAATCCATAACCTTACCTAATTTTCATATGTGAAGTGCACCGGTACAATATTTTGAAGTTCCTGCCACAATACAATCACTGTTGTTGGCATGTTATACAGCATTATGCTGGAAACACGCGAGTGAAGTTACATTACTCTATGAAAATAGTAACACGCAGCACAAAAATATATCAAAATGAAAACATTTACACTATTGTGAAGTAGGTAGTCACTTTTCTTTGTACATTTGGTTTGGTTAGTTTCGTGTTTATTTCTCGTTCACTCATTTATGATGGTAAAAATATCAGGAAACAACGTACCAATATCTTCTGAAATTGAAGAATGTAATCTCAAAACATGTTAAGTCCATTTTTATGAAAGGACTGGGCTAGCTTTTGTATCCATCAGTCTATGGACTGAGCGAGTTTTCAAGTGACATGCACAATAACACAACCTTTTAGACGAGAACTGGCATAGTTATGGTAGAAAACATGCTAAAAATATATATATATACAGGGACATCACTTTATTTTTACCAACATTTTTAACATTAACCTGGCTATACTCGGAAACACTGTTGCCCCCTTCCTTTAGAGGAGTTTGATGTTACTAGTGCAATATGTAAACAAATCATTTTACTATGTATAGGAGGAGAGAAAAGTAGTGTAGCCATTTATGTTGTAGGGAAATACGATATTACGATTTTCAATTTGATCATCACTTTTAAAAAATACAGTAGAATAGTAACATTTTTTTCAAAACTCAACTTTTTAGGCGGCTATGTTCGTTATGTAATGTCTACTTTATTTAGCATATTAATTATTGATGTTAACATACAATATAGAGAGAGCATTTAAATTGAGGGGCTCATAAGTAAAGGGCTGTAAGTGCACTTGTTACTTTTTGAGAAAATGGGGTTTACATATTTAAGCTTTCGTAAAACCGGTGAAATTTTTATTTAAATTTTAATGTGTGATGCAATTAAAATATCCCTTTGCCACTAAAATTTTAGATACTTTAGCTTACACTGGATGCACTTAACTCATGTTATTACAAATGTCACTAGCATTCCTTTGCTTCTAGCCACCTCAATTCAAAATAAGCTAATCTGAATTTTTAAACAAGTTGCTGAAAATGGTTGCCGTTCATTACAATGCAGGCTTCAATTCTTTATCATATTATTAAAAACATTTTGAAGCATATTCTCTGAAATTTAATTTATCGTTTCTTCAATATAATTTTTTAGTACAATATTATTAATATAGGTTCTTTCTTCTATAGAAAACGCAACCATATTTCTGAAACACACTATACACTGCAGTGTTTACTTCACTGCTTGAAGACTTCGAATGCAAAGCGGCCATAAGTTTGTGTGTCTGACGGGAGCAAGGACATTAGTGAAGGGGTGAGAGTGAAGTACATTCAGAAATGCAGGTACAATAAAAATGCAAGTAAAAATAAAATGATGTCCCTGTATATATACACCACACACAAAGATCATAAAAATAACCAAATGGACTGGGCAAGTTTTAGGATCACACTTTTCAATTGTACTATAAAATACTTGTAAGGAAAAGCTTAGCTGACAATGGTAGTCCTATATGGTCCAAGCTATTAATACAGTATTGTACACTGTATTGTTGTTAGCACTTGAACTCTCTATCCTTTATATATCCGCAGTGCTGCCAATGTGAAGGAAAAAATCGGATAATCTATCAATTGCTTAAAAGGATGACATAATCAGGAGTTCTAGTGCATCTGCTGTAAAACCGTGTTATTTCAAAATTGTTACCTTAACCAAACCAGTTTTTTCCGAATTGTCTTAATTTTAGCTGTAACAGTATAAAACTGAAGTGCTTTGTAGTCATGTTTCATAGGCTACCCTTAAAATTAAAGTGTTCTGAAAATCAGGTTTCTTATTTGTGAAATTACTCAATTGGTTGTTTGTTGAAACATGATAAACATGTGTTAAAAATGATAAGAAACGTCGTTATATATTTATCTGTATGTGGAGAAACAGACAAAAATAAATGAAAAATTTCGTCGAGAGGTTGCAGTTTAAATAGGGTGAGAGAAAATGCTAACATATACAATTTGTTCAACAAAGATTCTGTGAATTTCTGAAAGGCAAAGAGAAATTGGTGCCATTTTCAACACAACATTAAGTCACAGTTTGAAAATGACTGTATCCAGAGGTGTTTTCCAATGAAGGAGATTACCAAAATAAACACTGAACTACCATATTTACTCGAATATAATATGCATCCAAATTTTTTATCCTAAAATCCAGCAAAAAAAAATTAATGGCGAATATAATACCCATCTGTGCTGAAAACCACTAAGATTAAAATTGTATTATCAAAACAGATTATAAATGCACCCTTACTTCTAGCTATGAATCACATTCGTTCTCACTTGCAGTATCAGAACTGCAACTTCCAGTCAATAGATCTCTGGGTTGATGTCAGAATACTGATTGAAAATGACTAATGTCATGCATTCATCAGTAATTTTATTGTTGGTAAATTATTTTTTTTAAGACGCACATTGTTAAAATTTGTATACATAAAATTTCAGAATAAAAGCAAAAGTGTCATTAAGGCATTACCGTAGTTAAAAATAATATTTGTATTGATAATGATTGTCAAAAAAAGACAAGAAATTACGAATGAAATGTGCACAAAAAAAAAAGAGAAAACATGAATTCACAATGGCAATTTCCGTCAGTGGTTCCCACAATATTTCGTAGCATAAATTGAGCATTAATTTACATTTGAGTATTTATGTTTGATTGCGAATATAATACTCCATCAAATATAATACGCATCCCAGTTTTCAAGGAGATACTTTTGTCAAAAAAGGTGCATTTTATAATCTCATAAATATGGTACGGTATATCCATTAATTTGAGTCAAGAAAATAAACAAACAACAGGATTTTGACTGCATCCATAATGCCTTATGTGTTAGCTCTTTCATACCTGAATACTGAGGTATCTGCATAACCTCCAAAAATCTCCTATAGCTGGTTGCTCTGATGGAGTTATACTCTTGTAAATACTGTATTATGAAGACATATTTCGTCTGTAGTGAGCTGATTAAACCTCCATATTTATGAAGCCTAAAATACAAAAAGTATGTGATTAGTCATAAAGTTAGCTTTATTTGTAAATATATAAAGGTTTGTTTATATATTTATTATCTGCTATTTTTATTATGATTTACTATTCTATAAGTTACCTATTTCACACTCGAACTAAATAGTTATGCAGCAATTACTGAGTTGGGTTACATGCTATATAATAAAATATATTTTATTTTCATAGAGGCATCTTGCATTTTAGACAACTGCTTGAATTTATTCACTTACAGCTTGTAATAAAAGTAATATGAATATGTTTTTGTTTTTATTTATATATAGGCCTACTTTTTCCTTCTTAGTTTTGGTATTGTATAATAATATTGTTGCTAGGAATACAAAATATAATTCACATGCTAAATAGACTATCTTGGACCTTGAGGAAACTTATTGTCAATCAAGTCTGAGAAATACGTGTCCATTAATTACCATTACTTATGATGAAAGTGTTTTTTCAGTGATTTAACGTTTTTCTGGGGACATGGAATAATTAACTTTAAATAGGAGTTGACGCTAAATAGGGGTTTGCTACCTTTATTTAAAAATGTTTGAATACTTTTGCAAAAATGCAATTTATTTGCAAAAAAAAAATTGCAGTAAGTAAATTATGGACAGTACTGTACAAAAAATGGAAAACATAAGGGGAAGCTGGGTGCCAGTCAAGTCTTCCTCGCCATCTCGGATATCTCAGCATTTGAATTTTTTTAACTTTTTCCGCGAGAGAAAGCATTTTCCTTTTCACAGCCATTGTTTTCTAGTGATATGTACAGTAACTGTGAAAAATTCAGTCTCTTCATTGTAGTAGTGCTGACACCACACACTTCAGCAAGCACAACAAAGACAAGCGATTGTCATGGATGGCTGTTACATCCTTCATTGAATGTGATTGGTTCTTGAAAAGGGCGGGAATTAGCAGACTGTTTGTGATTGGTTCTTTTTCTAGCAAAATATTTTGGATCTTATAAATTAATGCATAAACTTACCTGATATAATCCGGCTCGGACAGTAATTTGGCACATTTTATGATATCTACACATAATATTTAAGGACAATAGAGGCTCAGACATTTCATCTTCGACTTTTCAATAAGTCTAAAATAAGGGGAAATGCAACAAAAGAAGCCTCATCCCAAGTATACAGGTGAGGGTCATTGGAACTTTTCAAGGTGTTATTCTTTCTGTGATGACTGATGAGTTTAAAAGACTAAAGGAAAATATTTTAAGTTATACAAAGTTCCAAAATTTACAAAATAATTACTCATAACTATGGTCTTGGAACACAACTATGGCCCATTCAAATTTTGTACTCCATAACGTAGTACCTCGTTTATCTATATTTTTGCTGTACTGTAGTTTGAAGTCAAGTCACTGCAGCTACTACAAATGGTCTATGTTACTTCTACAATGTGAAAATCGTCTGTAGCTGCATTTAGATTGGCAACAGGCCATGACTGTTTGGCCAAACATTTGCATATAATTGGAATATATCAGTCCCCTAACTGCCCATTGTGCAACTCAAACCAAGAAATGGATTCGGAACACCTCAAAATCTGTGCTTCAGTGGCTGACCATGATAATATCTTTGAAAAATATTGGAGTGCAAGAGGTCAAATGACTTTATTGTCAAATGCCTGGCATTAGAAAACAACAACAACTTCTACAATGTTCTTTGAATGGTTGTATCGTGGACCATAGTTGTGTTCCAGGACCATAGTTATGGGAAGTGACAGTACATTTTATACATAAAACGAAAATATAAGATTTGTGGAAAATTCTAACGTCATAGGCAAAAATTAATTTCATATTCGTAATCAGCGCGGAAAACTTGACAAGAAACACTGTTTAGTTTATAGTCAGCAAAACCCTTGCTGACCAGTGATACATCTGACTTGACGACATGTGTCAGAGGAAGAACAATAAATGTTTTGTGTACTGTACATTATTTTTATTTATTGGGTTATTTTACGATGCTGTATCAACATCTAAGGTTATTTAGCATCTGAATGAAATGAAGGTGATTATGCCAGTGAAATGAGTCTGGGGTCCATGACCGAACGTTACCAAGCATTTGCTCGTATTAGGTTGAGGGAAAACCCCAGAAAAAACCTCAACCAGATAACTTGCCCCGATCAGGATTCGAACCTGGGCCACCTGGTTTCACGGTCAGACGCACTGACTGTTATTCTACAGGTGTGGACTGTACTGTACATCTGAAGTCTGATTAGTGTAATATGTTACTAGTCAGTGATGTAAGCAATGGAGGGGAAAAGTAACTTGCCACTGTACCCAATTATATCCTGGCTTAGTTGCCTCATGACGTCATTTATGATGTTCCAACCTGTCTTCGGACAGTTGACTAAACAACAACAAACAATCAAAGTGATATTTCATTTTCTCAATATATTTCTTATGGAAAAATTAGTGTTAAACTTTGGTTATCATTTCCAAGGGTATGTATTCAATCCTGGGTAAAGGCAAGAGACCGTTCTCTTCGCCATATTCTAGAATGGCTACAGTACTCACTCAGCCTCTTAGGGTTCTTTCCTGGGGAAGCTAATCCCTCACCTCCTAGTATTGAGAGTCCCTGCCCTCTATGCACTTCCATGGCTTATTCAAGGGATACTTATAATTTTAATACCTGTGCTGTTAATTTCGTATCTAAATACACGTTTTGCCAACATAGTTGCTTCGGAATGCAACACAAGTAAACAGCAATCAGAATTGTGGTACTAAATAATGATACGAGATATTTTATTTAAATGCAACAAGAGTGTTAATAAATATGGATTACAATTGAAACTCTGTTATATGATAACATACGAGGCGTGTTCTTAAAGTAAGTTCCAAAAGGGTGTAGTAAGTAAACGGGAAGATATTTACAAACAATTTTTGTTGCATGGTATTCCCCATACTTCAATTACTTCTCAACATAATCTCCACCATTATTGAGGCATTTATCGAGTCGTGGCAAAGTCTTTCTATCCCCTTATTGTAGAATTCGCCCTCCTGCGATGCGAACCACTCCCGCACTGCTGTTTTCACTTCATTGTCACCATCAAAATGTTGACCACCGAGGAACTTCTTGAGATGCAGGAAGAGATTAAAGTCACTCGGAGCCAAATCTGGGCTGTAGGGGGATGGTCAATTTGTTCCCAGCCAAATTTCGAGATGAGATTTTAGGTGCCGTCACCATCAAAACGTTGACCACCGAGAAACTTCTTGAGGTGCAGGAAGAGATGAAAGTCACTCGGAGTCAAATCCAGGCTGTAGGGGAGATTGGTCAATTTATTCCTGTCCTCATGAATTTTTTCATCGACAGCACGCACCAAATCGTCATTGATCAAAGATGGCCGACCGGTTCGCTGCTCATCATGCACAGAGACGTGGCCCTCGTTGAACTTCCTAACCCATCTCCTGACCATTCCATCACTAATGGCATCATCACCATACACTTCACAAAGTTGACGATGAATGTCAGCTGGTTTGATGTTTCTCGCATTCAAGAAACGGATAACAGACCGCATCTCACAGTCGGCAGGGTGCTCGATCACTTTAAACATTACAACTAATCACACACACACGGACTGAAGCTCTGAAACTGCATGCACAACTTGGCTGAGGACTGAAGAAGAAAACACGCATGCGCAAAATAACGATTGCAACGATGTGACGGCTATAATTGAAAATGGAACTTACTTTAAGAACACGCCCCGTATAATCACGATATCAAGATTAAATGCACTTATAATAATCTGATTCTCGTTTGTGAAAACTTGTTTGGCGATGCAGTTTTTCAAGCAGCCTACTTATTCACAGAACGAACTAGTTGGGTACGATATTAATAACATACAGGTTAGACTTGTTGAAGTTACCAATTGCTCTAGCTTTTCAGTTCCACAGTGAACTGAACAAAACTGCGACTAGACCTGAGTATTTCACATATATACGTATTTTTCTTGAAAGAGACCTGGTTAATTCTAAGTTAAAGGATTCATTGATTGACCAGAAAAGCATGTAACTAAGAAGCGTAGTTTATAGTAAAATGATGGCTACTAATGATGAAGATTATGATTTTTAAAATAAAATAAATTATTTTTTTATCGTCATAATGTACGACAATGCAGCAGTTTTTAAAAAGTGATATTATTTTACTGTTTTCTCCTTAATTCTACGGAGTGTATTATTTTAAGAATAAAGTAATTTAAAAGATCTAAGAACTTTCTTACAGTGAGGCCTAAATGATTGTTAAACTGGATGTTTCTCCGAGAGAAATAAGATTGCTATGTAATCAAAGGAGATTTGAAAGCTACTGCCTAAAGCAGATCTGTTAAAACTTTTGTTTTTCATTATTTTGTAATGCAGGCGCATTTTATCTGTGTCATTGGACTGCATCATTACTTTCCTCAAGATTGTACCTGTAGTAGCCTGTGCAAAATTATTTTTCATATCTGTCAGTTTTACTTTCAAAGTTAACTTATCATTTTACAAAACTGTAACTTGCAATAACACTGAGGGGATAAAAAAATACTTCATTGAAGCATTTCGGCAAATTGACATACCTCCAGATCAGCTATGGTACACACTGTTGACAACAGTATTCCACTTCATTGAACTCTTGGGAGAGTAAAGGTCGAAAGAGACAGATACAATGTGACTATTGTATTACGTAAGTCTATGTACCAGTGGATCCCCAACAATAGGGAAAATGAAGGACAATATTACGAAGTTAAAGGAAGCAATTTTAAAATGTTAATGCAGGTATGACGTTCACGCAATATTTCATTTTATATTCATTGCATGAATTCTGTTGCCATTTTTAATAATATGAATGTAGGAAACAAAATAAAAAAAATGGATTAAATATGTGGAATAAATTAAAAAATTCGACGTAATACAGTAAATATCTTATAATGAATGCCATTACAACAATATAGTATTACCATACGAAATTAATTTTTTGTCTCTTGCCTCTTTCCCGTATAATTCAATGTTAAAATATTTCATTTTAACGAATTTCGTTTTTACGAAAAAAAAATCAGGATCGGTATAACGAAATAAAAATTTTGTTCCGCGGTAGCCTAAAAAATTACATTTTGAACGAAAAATATTTTTAATAAAGTGTACAATTCGTTAGCAACTAGGGACATATTTTATATTATGATAATATTGCAATTGCATAGTGGTCACGTGATCATTAAAATATCTAGCTAATGCAGTATGTATGTACTATGATGCAGATGTTTATGAATTTTGTGTTATTTTTTATAGACAACTATTCTCTTGTTCTCCTCATTCAGTTTTCATATACCAATCGCAGCTCACTAATCTCTCAACATGGTGCCTCCAATCACAGCTTACTAATCTCAGAATATTGCACCTCTTGTCCTAGATGTGCTTCATGGAACTTGGTTTTGTACTTTTCCTTTGCCTTTCTTTACACCTTTTCTTTTAAAATACAATGCAAGTTCAGCTTTTATTTTATTTAAGGATATTTTCCAGATCTACATGCAAAATATGCGAAATTTACGGCATAAATGAACAAGTGTGCTTTTTCTTTAGAGAAATAATATATTATTTTGATATGATAACGAAATTTCACTATAATGAAATAATTATTTCAGAGATCCCTAGGATTTTGTTATACTGGTATTTTACTGTAATAATTTAATTACCATACTGTTGTATTAGAGGGGAAGGAACTGGCCACTCTACACCATTATCTCCTGGCTTAATTGCCTCATGAGTGATGCCTTATTAGTGTCACTTATAAGGTTCCAACCAGTCTTCGGACTGCTGACCAAACGTACATACTTTTGTATGAAATGGAAAAGGCAAATAACATTGCGTGGGAAAGTAGCTATATTTTTAAAGTGAGCCTAGTAATTTTTTAAAAGACAAGCCATAATATGTTTGGGATCCACAGATGCAGATACAGATAAGTTTATATTTTTATGAAAACTAAATTTTTTTAATTGTAAGAAGCTTCTTTGCATTTATATTGTATATAATATGTATTTTATGTGTTCATAAAAAAACTAGACATCCCTTTCTCCTGGTTATTTTACTGTTATGCAAGAAGTAAATAAAGACTTTCATAAGTAATATATAGTAATAAATAATATGGTTATATTTTATTATTGCAATTTTGTCTGTACAGTTTTTTGTTATTTGAAGTGATTTCCTATATCAAATATAATATGTATTCACAATATAATTTCAAATGTTGAATGTCATGGGAGAAAAAAAAACAAACAAAAAAAAAAGAAAAAAAACTTTTGTGGCTGTTGTAAAGTATATGAACAGTAAATCTTGGAAGTTTTGTGGTTGATGATGTTTTACTAGAAGACGCTCTAAATGCGAAGTTCTTTCAAAGGAACGGTTGTGTAAATCCTGTAATTATTTTATTGGCAGTCCTCTGAGCATATCAAACAGACTTCATTGACACCATTGCTTGTACTTACAGTATGTTTATTTGTTGTTTAGTCTCACTCTCTAAACTGACTTATAATAAAAGCTGAAGTCTTTACTTACTGTTCTTCACTGTTTAGAATGTGATTCACTTCTCCTTTCCTCTTACTTGTCACGGCTTTAGAAACACAGACATACCTGAAGTAAAGAAGAGCATTTTACATTACAAATATTACAAAAGAATTTAATGCATAGCTTTCAAGACTAACGTAGCTGCTCCATTTGAACAACAATTCCTAAAACAAAAAGAAATTTAAAAATTCAGCACTGTATTAGAGATATACTGGCATGTAGAATACTGTACCAGCTTCGGAAATGAAACTACATTGGTATTGCACATGTCCTGAGCTCTTGTCTGCATGGTACAAACCAAACCAATAAAGATAAAAATAATCTAAAAACAGGAGCAAAATAATAACATAAATATTTAGATAAAAAGGAAATGTCTGTTCCCTAGTAAAAAGCTTAACCACTTCCCTTATTATCCCGAGTTAACTCGGGTTGCTAACATGTGTCAAAATTTATTAACCCAATTAAAATTGTCTACTTCATAGCGATTTTTAAGTATGTAAGAAAATTAGTGATGTACAGTGATTCTGCAATATTAAATGACCTCTTTATGAAAATAAAAAAAGACACTTTTTTTCACAAAACTGGTAAAATAAATAGTAAGGAAGAGGTTAATTGCGTCTCTAAAAGGCTGCAAAATACTAATAAAACCAATCTTATTAAGACCTTTACGAACGTTGCAATGTTAAAGTTTTTAATATATTTAATGAAGCACTAAGTAACTCACGACACCATGGAATTCGTTCGATGATCGCCAACAGTTTAGGTCAATTAGTTATAAAGTATTTGAAGATGTACACGGACTGGCGGACAATAGCAATACAAGAAGAATAGACATGATTGTCATCCCACCAAATAGCAACAATGGTTACATCATCGATCCCACCATTAGATTTGAAAAACAAAAGAGCCAACCTAAAGATATGTATGTATTATTCCATATTTTATGGAAAAATATGACCTTAACAAATTGAAGTAATAGGTCTTATGGTTGGAGCTTGCGGAACTATTCCTGGTTTCTTCTTCCAAACCTGGGAACATTTCGATCTAAAGAGGAAGGCAATTGATGACATCGTTCTTGCAGCTTTGAGGAGATCCATATTTCTGCTCCGAAATCATCTTTACAGTCAACAATAATCTTGAAATAACTAATGAGTAATTTCTTGTCATTGTTGTGTGACTCTTTTAAACTTGAATATCTATCATTTGTACTGATGAGTAGTAACTAAAGGACGTGCAATATATTTTCTCTTCATATGAAGCAACATTAAAAAATTAGTCCCAGCTCGCAACAAATTTTTACTATGACTCATTCAAAGTATATCGCACATGTCTATTATCACTTTAATGTTGTGGAACTCGCGATTACAAATCGAGTGGTTATACAGATTTGTAGGTTAGGGTTCCCATCATGGTTTTCCTAAAACTGGGATGTTTCTTAATTTTTACTTAAAAACTGGGCCATTTTATATAAAAAAACGGCATGTTAAAAATTAAGAAAACTGAAAATAAATCACAAAATAATATGTTCCATTTTAAATAAGAAAGTACTGATACAAAAGTACACACATTAACATACAGAGTGATTCAGTGACTATGTTACAAACTCTTAGGGATGATAGAAGAAACAATTATGAACAACTTTTATATAGGAACCTATGTCTGGAAACATTCTGTTTGGTAGTTACAAGCCTAGATATGTTAGTGCAATCAGCTAGAATCGAACTCAAGGCCATCCTTTTGAAGTTTGGTTGCAGATGATCTGTTCCTGCAAATGTTGGTGATTTTTCATAAACATGGGAGTTGGCATCCTAAATGATATTTTGACTGATTAAACATTGCAACTTTCCTTCCATTGCCTTTCATTCGTCCATAAATGAAATCCATATCAGCAAGTTGCGAGAAAAGTTGCAAGATTGTACAAATGGCTTTTCAAGGTAAAATGCCACTCAGAAGTAAAATTTGTATTGGGAACTCGATTTTTGAACAAGTAAGCTTTTTGAAATATTTAGGTTACCATTTAATGTACCAAGCTCAACAAGACATACCATAGAAAATTCAAAATTTTAACAATGTCCTTAGAGTCATTAATCAAGTTTTAACAACAAATAAAGTACAAAAACATACCAGACTGAAAGCCTATAAAGTGTTGGCAAGACCCACATTTATATAGGACAGTGAGGCTTGGACGACCTGAATTGAAGATATATCCTACAACACCTAACAACAGCTGAAATGAAATTTTTAAGAAGTGCCAGCTACAGTCTCTTAGATCATAAAAGAAATGACTTGATAACAAGAAATTAAACATAACTCACATTCACGAACAACTCAACAATTACAGACAGAATTGGCTCCAGCCTGTCAACAGGATGGACCGTTCCAGATTGCCTAGACAGATACTCAGATACACACCTTGAGGGAAAGATCCTTGGGTCGGCCCTTAAAAAGGTAGAACCGTAACAGGCCACTAGGCTACTTGAATGGGTGATGATGATGATCATCATCATCATCATATATATACCATAGCCCTCATTACGTTCATGATGCAGCGTGCTGTACATGTACAAGAGCACAGCCGTTCGGCTACCCTATCATTTACAGAAAGGTGTGGTAAGTACAATAAGCCTCAGCCTGCAGTGCAAGCCTTCAGGTCCCTCTTCCGTACAAGAAAAAAAAAAAGTGATTTTATTTATTTCCTGTGTGTGTGTGTGTACAACTAAGAAAGTTAAAGAGCTTTTGTTCATATGTGAATATACTTCTCTATATTAGACGTGAAGCACATATGCTGTATTTATTTCCTTAGCAAGTTAACAGAATACATAAGACAGGAACTGTATGAATTCAAAACAGATAGTCGTTGAATATTAAAATATGTGGCACCTAGCTAATAACCATATTTATGTAGGCCTAGAATTGATGCAATCATTTTTCTATTAAAATTAAATGCATTTATTTTGTTACCAGTATTTAAATACTTTCCCCCTTGATGGGTATATAACAGTTTACCGAGTCTGCCCTACAGTACTTCATTTCAGTTGTGAAATGTTATGTTTTATTTAACGACACTCGCAACTGCAGGGGTTATATCAGCGTCGCCGGATGTGCCAGAATTTTGTCCCGCAGGAGTTATTTTGCATGCCAGTAAATCTACTGACATGAGTCTATCGCATTTAAGCACACTTAAATGACATCGACCTGGCCCGGGATCGAACCCGCAACCTTGGGCATAGAAGGCCAGCGCTATACCAACTCGCCAACCAGGTCGACTTCAGTTGTGAATATCCTCAATTACTGTAGAAGGTATTCTTAGTTATGGAAGTGAACGTTGGACTTTGACAGAAAGAGAAAATAAGAGAATTAACACTGTAAAAATGGATAGGTTGAGGAGAAGCCTGAGAATATCACGACTAGGCAAAATAAGAAATAAAAGCTGAACATACTATTTGACTGAATAACCGAAATGAACCTGATTAGGTATGGCCATGTTGAGAGAACGAGGTAGAAGGGCATCCTGTGAGCATTTATTAAAATAATAACGTGATTCAATGTTACTTTTTTGTTCTTATAATAAAAATTTTAATTGTTATCAAATGTATGAATTCCTTAAGACATTTTGAATGATCAACTTAAAAAAAAAAAAAAAACAAACAAAAGACAAACAAAGGTATGGCTGAAACTTAACACTGTTTTGTCAAGATCTTTATAATAAAGCAAATATAAATACCTTATTCGTTTTTCTTAGACATGAAGCACAACTTTTTGGAAGGACAACATGGAAATACGCACATACAGGCACTTAGGTTGATGTTCTGCACAGGTTTAATACAATCGTTATAAAACGAGTTAAATATCTTTGTTTATCGATTGTGTGCCCACTTACAGAAGGCTACCTGCAAACCTGAAAAAGGAAATTCAAATATTTGTTAGGAAAATATTTCTTTAATGAAAATGCACACGAGTTTTCGAAACAAGAATATATTCAAATAATAAATCACAATACAGGAAAGTGAATGTCTTAACAAAACGTTCCATTTCACGTGAATTTACCTGGTGAACTGACCATTTTGCAACAATTGTTAACACACAGAACAATGAATCACACTGTAACATTACATATGTTTATCATTACTTTCATCCAAATGCAAAATTTAAGATAAATTAACAGCTCAAGGATAGCATATAAGAGAAAAGACAACTGAGTTGTATTGAAGAATGTTATTTGTAGGCGTCTAAATTGTAATTATGGTGATGTTAACCAAATTTCGTTTCATTGGTACTCGACACTGGGAAGATATTAAGTTTAGAGGGCATATTCTGTCGTGCTTTTTATAATAAAGAGACTCATGTTGGGATGTAAAATGCTTAAAACATCTCTTCCTGATCACCAAACGATTAATTTATTTTTAGTAGAGTTTGTGTACAATAAAATATAGTTTGCATGAACATAAGTAAAACACAGCAGACAACACAAAGAATGACTTTTCGCACATCATTTTATTAAATAAAGTTGTAATTAACTTTTGGAATGTACTGTAGTGATAAATAAGTTCATTCTATAGGCCTAGATTTGTGTACTGAAATTATATTATATTATACAGTGAAACCTGTTCAAGACGGAAGTGACATGGTCCTAATTTTTTTTCTGTTGTGGACAGGTTTCCGTGTTATTCAGGTGTGAAGTTAAACTGGAATATTTTATCATTTGTATAAATGAAAAACAAAATGGCATGCCACAAATTGCAAGAATTATAAAATATTCCGTTTAACAATACTGACATTAAATCAGCTTCCTGTCACTTATTTAATTGGTGAATAATCTTGATGAAAATCTCATTTCCTGTATAAATTGTATCGTAACTCACTCATTTAACACTATAAAGTTTATTAATTACACTAAATTTAATATCTAACACTATAATACTGTACTGTATATCACAGCACATTATTTAATTGGACTAGGAGCCTACAAGCCTTGAATTCTGGATTATCTAATTTCTTTGCCAGTTCAAGGGTTTTCTTTGCAGAATAGGTCCAGAAATTTGCACAATCTTTGAAAGGGCAAGAACAATCCACTTCCACAACAGTTCATTCATTTCTATGTAACCAGTTGTTTTCTGTTTCCTTTCATGGCACCATTATTGACCGCAAGCCACTCACTCATCATGCGGCCTTTATTTTTGAAAGTGTTAAGTTACACCTGAGTTTTCCATTCATAAATTTCAACATTATTTACCATACTCTTCGTTTCTCATTTTCCTCCATAACTTTTATTTCATCAATTAATGACAGTGCAGCATTTTTACGCAACTTTTTTTTAATCACGAAATCACTAATACACTTGCGTTCTACCCAGCTACGACAGTATACAGGAGTGAAGAATTGAACATCGTTGAAGGGACTCGTGTGCCTAGTCAATAGGGTAATAAAATTTATGACCACCAGGCCAACACATTCTCGCACCCTCAAAAATGTTGCAAAGAAAACTTGTTTTTATCTTACTGACCTACGTATTTCGTACATTCCTTGAAAGCACATACTGTTTCAAAATATAGTTTACATTAAAGTAGTGTGTCCAAAATATTATTTCCGTTTTGAACAGTAGCAGACAGTTTCCGTTTTATTCAGGAAAAATTACACATAATACATATGAATTTCGCAGGGACCAATAAATTGTTCCGAAATAGACAGGATTCCGGATTATTCAGGTTCTGATTTCAACAGGTTTCACTGTACCTATATATGACATGAATTAATGAACATAAAAGCAGATTAACGTTATGGATATTTTGAATATATAGGGTTTTCAAAAGTAAGAGTTAATTACTATTTTCTACACAATCTTAAAAATTCTGGCACTGGTTTATTAACAAGAAATGAGACTTTTTTGCAGCAACATGACAATGAGTTCGTTTATTCTCGATTCTTCTCGTGGGCGTGTTATCAGTAGGCACTTTCCTGTAACTTGGCCTGCAAGATTGCCAGATATTAACCCAGCAGATTATTGGTTGTGGGGTTATCTGAAGGAAGGAAAGAGTGTTCTTGAGCAAACCTGTGACTATTTATGAAGTGAATGGCTCCATCGCACACACTGTGACAGATATTCCAGAATATAACTCAAAGCTACTATATACACTATAGGCCTACAGCACTGAAGAGAAGCTGTTACTTGTACAAGAACAAAATGGTGGACACATATCTACGATGAAGTTCTGGCAATGGGTGGTGATGAAAAAATCCTACATCTTGTGCAATATGCTGTACCAGAATTTTTAAGGTTGTGTAGAAAATGAAGAAAGCACGAACAATTAAATTTACCTCTTACTTTTGAAAATTTCATATCTTTCTAGCTGAGAATCTTCATCAGCTTTAATCTTCGTTTTGGCATGACACTTGAAAAGATGGTCCTTATTCATTATCTGCCGATTTTGCCATCACCTTACAAAGTTTGTTGATCAAATTTTTCTGCACTGTACACGTGTGTAATGCACAATACACCTCGCCCTACTGTATTAAACACTGTGTCGCTGTTATTATTTAATGAACTGCACAAATTACGTACAAATCATTTTCATCAAGCATGGTGCATATTCCAGCCATATATATGGCATACTTAAAAAACGATGATAAACGTGAGATAGGTCTATAGGCCTACATTGCATGTATGGAAGGTTCAGTACACTTTTCATCCTGGCAGTGAATGTAATATTCAGCAAAAATAAATCTCTGATTGCTGTATTTTTAAGGGAAACTCATTCTGACAGAAGCTGACAATATGTTACTGTTGTCAGAAACTGAACTGGTAGACGTTCAAGCAGGGGTTTACTTGAAAAATGATAACTGATACTCATCTAACACTTCAAAAATTTCAACAAGGGCTCATGGAGGTGAGGTGGTTCTGTTATGAAGATGGGAACATCAATTACAGATCATCTACCAGAGTAAAGCCAGGATTTCACACATAGTAGTAGATTAAACTGATGCTTGGGAATATCCAGTCGAATTGGTAAACATTAAATAAGAAATATGTTTCATTGAGAGTAATTCTAATTGCTTCTAAAATTCCGTTCACTGAACTGAAGGCTTTTTTGTACTTCGCTGTGAATATTCATTGCAAGAACTCATGAATAGATGTTTAAGAATATTGTCCACACCTGTGGAGTAATGGTCAGTGCATCTGGCCGCGAAACCAGGTGGCTCGGGTTCGATTCCCAGTCGGGGCAAGTTACCTGATTGAGGTTTTTTCCAGGGTTTTCCCTCAACCCAATATGAGCAAATGCTGAGTAACTTTCGGTGCTGGACCCCGGACTCATTTCACCGACATTATCACCTTCATCTCATTCAGACGCTAAATAACCTAAGCTGTTGATAAAGCGTCGTAAAATAACCTACTAAAAAAAAATTAAGAATAAGATGGGCAGAAAAAATTTAAAATAAACATCTAAGGGGAAAAACAGACAAAAAAATTAAATTAGAAATAAAAGAACGAAAATGGAGTTGGACAGGATATACTTAAAGAAAGGCAATGGATCTATTGAAAAGATGGCTTTAGACTTGAATCCTCAAGAGAACAGAGAAACAGAAAGGCTAAAACAAAATGGAGATGAGCAATTATTGAGGAAGTTACGAAGGAAGAAAGAATATGGAAGTGAAGATGGTGATGATAATGTAACTTAATGATTATATTACTACTGTATTAACATAAAAAATAGTAAAATAAATTATCGTGTTTATTTTCAACATTTCTTACCATTGTGCTAGTTATTGTGATTCCAGAAACTTTCGGTACTCTGTCAAAATATTTTTATAAACTACCGGCACTGAATACTGGATAGGCCCAACTAAAGCACTGAACACTTCAGAAATATTCTGCTGTCTTCTTATATTCGTGCACACTGTAACATACACTATTCTCTTCCTGAAAACACATTAGATGAAAGTAATGATAGTTTACTAGATCTATGTACTATTCACAACAATCTCAATAAAGTAAGAGACCATGAGTTTTTGTACACTCTTTCTTTGCTAATAAGCATTATGAACACATGAGTATAGGTATCTGTAAGCATTGGTATCAATCATTATTCTTTGTCCTTTTCACTGATATTTTAGTGTTTTTGAAAATTAGAATTCTGAATTTCAGGCATTTTAATTACAATCTATGACTCTATATTATTCACAACAGTTGGTCCCTAGTAAACATTCTCATTCTTTTCAACATACATTTAGTTTTGTGGATTTATCTAAATGCTAATATGCTTACATTTAGTTTGGAAGCACAAACTAACAAAATCTTTCATAAACTCTACATATGTTACAAAATATGATAATGAAAGTATTAATTTATGCTCTGAATATGAGCTTGAACTATATTCTTCTCTTATCAGACTTGGTGTGATTTTAAGTAAACAGAAAACAATTATTTATGTAATCATATGAAAAATGCAAAGTACTCTAATGCTTTACGGAACACAATTTATAAATTTCTTAACTAACGTGGAGTAGGAGCTATATTATTGTTTTGAAAGAGAAGACCATTTTTTTACAGATTTATTTAAATGAGCAAGATACATTCCATAAAAAATCGAATACACTACATATGAAAGAGTTCAGTTCCTTAGTTATGGTAAGTTTGTTCTTTATTCTCGATGCATAAATAAAATTCAAGATATATTAAGTTCTTAGCTTTTGAAATCGCATATGAAAATTTAATTTCTCAAACTTTCAAAACTACTTATAGATTTCATCCTCAGAGTAGAGCTCGGACGAGAAGTTATGGCACCGGCGCGAGGGACGCATTTTAGTTCGTTTGCTTGGACTCGCCCTCACACTAAACTGGAGGGGTGTTGGGTTAGTTGGTTACTAGCATTCCGAGTGTTCAGATCGTTCTGCTACTACCGCTATTGCTAATACTGAAAACATTGTCCTTCTGACCGCCCTCATTATGGCATTGTCTAAGGTGTGAAATCATAGAGTAGTTCATAGTCAAGGACATGAAATAGCATACAATGTATGGAAATTCACGTCAGAAGAGGTTGTAAATGGAATATCAATTCCATTGAAAAGCGTGTGTGCAAGAGTACTGGCTGCCACTGGTATTTCAAAGCGAACCTTGGCAAGAATCAGGAAAGAAGGGGAAAATATTGAGGTAGGAACAGCAGATTCTTTCTCCAGTCCGGAAAAATCACAGCCAAAGAAGAAGATTGTTGCAGCTGTAGACAGTTGTGATGAGGAAGTCATAAGAAGACTCCTCTATAATTTCTACGCTACGCATAGAGCAGAGGGCGATTCTGCAATCGCTTCTTCCAAGAATGGATATCAGTATATGATTATGTGAAGAAAGTAGAGAACAATTTCATTGAAAGTGAGCACGTGATGGACAGTATTTTGGAGAACATTTTCATAAACTTATCTGATTCCAGCACAGATCAGTCGTCTGATTCGGACGGAAAATAAGAATATAAAGATGGAATAGCGGGCCCGCATAATTACATTAGGTACCTTCGGACTCTTGAGTAGGTAAGTGGTGATACTAAGGTAAGACGAATGTTTTTGTAAAGAGATGAAACTGATATGCCTGCCGCTCTGAGCTTGAGAACCGTAACCCAAACAACCCCCACTCCTCTACCCTGCTGGCCGGCAATTTAAAACTTCGCGCAGGTTGGTGCCATAACATCTCATCTCAGCTCTAATGTCTTTGGTAATGCTCGATACTGTATCAGATAAACAATTCCATATGCTTGCAGGTAATACAAGATTATTTTCTTATAGTTAGTAGTTTAGTAGAAAACAGCCACAGATTCCACCAGTCAAGAGTTCACGTAGATTCAGCATCTGATAATTTCCTCAGAGGGAAAGAAATTATAGCTGCTCACAAGTTGGCTTAACCTCCTGAGCCCTGGAACATTTGTTGTTTTATTTTTGAAGTTCAATATAATTCTACACTTCAAAAAACGTCTCTGAAATGAGGTATATTATACTATACTTCGGATCTCTGCACATACATCTTATATCATAATCATGTATGAAGTATGGTATAGTACTATAGTATAGGCCTACTATACTCTCAGGATCAGGAAGTTAAGAATTTGTGATTATTTTCAAGACAAAAACCTTTGGATAAAAAAGACAAAATCACGTTTACAATATGTGAACTGACTTCGTTTCAAGAAGTATTCAAATTCCAACAATTATTATATGGTATACTTATCTTCATCAAAATAAGTTTTCCTATAGCTCCATCTTCTGGTCTTCACTTTACAAACATAGTGCTACTTCATCCTTAAAATTTTCAGATTACCAAGATTTGAGGCATTATGATCAGAAAGCTTTCATAAAAATCAAATGGAGATCACAAGTAAAATGTGAAGATTCTTTCCCTTCTGTTGTTAAACAAACGCACTCATTAGCATAAATAAAAGGTTAGTAAGGGACAGAATTCACAGGAAATTATTATTCTTCAATTATGATATTGTGGTCCACGGAACTGTTTACTTTTATAAAAGTAATTCACTTTTTAACAATATCTGAAGCCATCCACTATTACAATTAAAAAAATGTGATATGTATTAATATTCTCATTTCCTCAACACTGCTTACAAGATTTTGAATAACACATTTTCTATATATTTTAAGACGTTGATTTTAAAGGAAGACAAACTCTTTACTCTCCTCTTCAAATATTCTTATATTAACGTTTGGTAATTCAGACAATATGTATATGGAGCAAATGTGTAAATCTGATAATTTAATAAAGTTAGTTGCAACGACTGTATCTTAGAAACTTGGGTAACAGTGAAAAATAGTAGCCTACATACAGAAAACCCAGCTTATTAAAAAAAAATACCGTTAATGACAAACTAATTTAAAATTCAGCATCATTTCTGCTCCTGTTTAATTCCTTTCTTGTCAAAAGGACACAAAATCCAGTTAAAAACTTTCGTATAATGGTGAAACAAAAACTTCCATTTAAAAAGTCGATATCTCAAAGATCAGCAATAACCAGAATACTGATTAAAAACAAAGAAATAACTTATCAGTGTTGCACAACCCACTTGTTCTGTTTGCTATAAAATGAGTTTTACAGGAGACATGAATATGGTTACCACTGCATTTTCGGTTTATGCATATTTACTAATTCAAGCCTAAATGAAGGAAGTGAGTTCTTTAGTTATATTAGCATACACCTATGTACAAATTTGAAAAATATAGGTAGATTTATAGTTTAGAATTTCGTAATTTCACTCATGGGTACCCTTAAGAATTTCATCAGCCAGGTTTGAACTAATAAACCTCGGATCCGACAACGAGCATGGTATCACACCAAGGACAATGTTTGTCCTTAGAGGGCTTCCAGTTCATGTAATATCAGCAGCTACTGTCCATTATTTGTTTCCTTTGGAAGTCACAAAGATGAAACTGTTACTATACTTCTATAATAAAGGGAGTTACCATTAGATTCATAATTTCTAATATATAGAGTGAAAAGTGTTCAATGACAATAATTTCACGGAATAAATATTTAAGATTGGGAGGCCGAGACGTAGATGGGAGGATAATATTAAAATGGATTTGAGGGAGGTGGGATATGATGGTAGAGACTGGATTAATCTTGCACAGGATAGGAACCAATGGCGGGCTTATGTGAGGGCGGCAATGAACCTCCGGGTTCCTTAAAAGGCAGTAAGTAAGTAAATATTTATAGGCTCCTAAAGGCAATTTATAATTATGTACCATATGGCCAAAGATCTGTGGGTCGTCCTGCTAAGAGATGGCGTGAAAATTTTATGTGAGACCGTAACAGGCCTTGTGGCCTAACACTTGTCAGGCAGAAGAAGAAGAAGAAGAAGAAGAAGAAGAAATATTTAAGATAAAAGGAACAGAAATTTTCTTTGCCATTTTGTGTTGTTTCTATTTTATTTAGCCCGAAATAGACTTTTATTTCTAGAAAAAAATTGCAAGATCGCAGTAAATTTAGCAGCACCTATCAATGCATAAACATCCCTTCTCTGCAGTGGCGAAGGTGGTTATGTAAACATCAGATCTGTTTCACTAGGTGACTGCCCTCGGTAAGTATCCATTATGACTCACAAAACATCTTTACTCATATTATAACTTATTATACATTTATACATTAAATAATTTACGAGCTTTATTATGAAACATTGAAGAATTGCTAGTTAATAATAATATCAATGGTATTATATTATTAACAGCAAGGAAGAGGCGTGAAGTAATAATGTGGCTGTGTAGGCAGTCCAGAAGCAAGTTTTAAATAAAAAAAAAATCAAAGTTAATTTGAAAAGTTAATTTCAAAATTTGTCTAATGTCACCCTCATACTGCACTGAATTCAAGCAACAAAACACAATTTCTTGGAACAGGAGAAAAATTTAGGCCAAATGTGGAGCTAAAATCAAATTTATGAAGAATTAAAAAAGTTCAAGGGATTTGGGAAGTGAATTAAATAGTGTAGGGGAAATGAAGGTCAATGCAGGGATGGGATGTGAAAGTGTTTTTGTGAGTGCAAGGAATGGAATGTGGAAAGGTGAAGAAAAGAAAAAGAAGATGAGTTTATAACAGTTACGAGTGAAGCTGACAATTCTGGTCCAGTGAAGGTTAAGGATATAGATGATTATGTAAGTATAATAGATAATAAATTAGGAGAGAGTAGTAGAAAGTTAAAGGAGATAGAGATAATGAAAATAGGCGAAGAGTATGGTGGAGGAGGCTAGCTAGAATAGCGAAGCACAGCATGGAGAAAATAAGGGAGTTAAGAAAATGTAATGCACATAAGAAACAGGCATGATAACGATCTAATTGGAAAATAGTGTAGTAAGGATTAGCAACAAGTATTATTAAAAACAGAGTGTGTTCGATATAAGTGAACTGGAAATCAAGAAAGTAGTTGTAAAAGTGTTAATTTTGAATTAACTAAATTAAGTCATTAAATGTTGTTGTTGTTTCGAGGTCTAGGGGTTCATTTCACTTTTCTTCCTCCTCTTTCTACTTTTCTGTTCCTAGTGCTGACCTGCTACGGCACTAAAATCGTCCTCCAGTGGCTTAAGGAGGGAACTGGTGATCAACAAGATCTCCCAGCTAGGTCCAATGGACCCGTCGACCAACAGCAGGTGTGGTCCCCCAGACATTCTGGGGGTTGTGTGTGAATGAAGTAGCCACCAAAATGTTAAAATATGGTGTTCACTTAAATCGGCTACAACTTGCCATTTTCACTCCAATATGAAATGAGTACCATTAAGGTAAAATTATCCGGAGGTAAAATAGTCCCCCAATCGCATCTCCGGGCGGGGACTACTTTAATGGTACAGAATCTACTAAACATCTTACAATGGAATGCTGGCGGTATAACACCAGTCATTAAATGTTAAAGATGGGAATACAGATCAATTTAGATGGGGGCAGAAGTAAGAGATTATAGTAAATAGTGAATGATTATAAGGGAAAGAGGAGCATACAATGAGAGAATGTAAGAGGTATGAATCTGAATTACAAGAGCGTCTGCCTTTCCTTACCCGCAACATTTTGATTATCACATGTAAGACCTTTCCCAATTTGTCAGCAGTAAAAGTCAGAAAGAAAGAGAGTAATCTCAAATTCGAGTATTGTATTATTTAAAGCTGTATTCCATTTTTAAAACTATGTATTCTTTCGAAGATCTCAAATTTTAATATAAATTCTCTTAATAACATTCTTGTCAAACATCAAGCAAATATGTAGTGATAGCCTGTTGCGGTTAGCAATAATTTAACGAGAGATTCTTCTTGTCATCTTAATAGAATAATTTATAATAACATTCTATATTTTCATTGGTCTGTGTGAACGTAGTATTATACTATGGCTTTATTAAACGGACATACCGTTTTGTAAATTAAAAATATAATGGAGTGAATTTTATTAATATTATGTTAGGACAAAACTGCTGTACAATTATTTAAAATGTAATGGTTAAATAACAGTATGGAGAATACTTTAATTAAAGCATAAAAAGATATGTAATCTTCATGATGTCCTCACTTCCTTTTTATCCATAAAGATACACAAAACAATTACATATTTGTCAACCTTACTATCAAATGTTAACACAGATATTGTTGCAGGAAGTGTAAAAATGAAGAATAAAAATGTTAGTTTCGAAGTAAATGTAGCACAAGAAGATTTACACAATCAGGCTCCTGAACTGCTCACACCATTAGTGCCAACATCAATTTTCAAATACAGTAAAACCTCAATAAGACATGCCTGCTTATTAGGCTATCCCGTGTAATACGCTTTTTTGTCCGGTCCCTGCACATTTCATATATAACACCTTTATAAAATACCCTGTTTGTTGCTCTCAAGTCCCGCATAATACGCTGTTTTAGTGGAATATTTTCGATGTAATTTTCAGCAATGTACTGTAACAGTAATGAAACATCTTGGTCATTGAACTCACTGGTGCCATTAACCTGAAAAGTATTGGTATTCGACCCTTTACCTGTGCATTTAAACCTTCATACTTCATACCTTAGTATACCCCACCCTCTTGTTACACTCTCTTATTCGACTCCTTATCTGCGTGGTTACCACAGTTACAATACCTCACCCTCTTGCTAACCCTCTCTCTCAAACAACATTCCTCACTCAGCTGTAATAAAATTCTGGAAATTTTTGCTGGCAGTTTGTTGTCCTTTTGTGTATTGAAGTGTCTGTGAATGTGATTACAATGAATGTTACACGAAAAGCCCTTTCTGTGTCGGAAAAATTGGAAATCTTACGAAAGTACGATGAGAACAGTACTCTTACTCAGAAACAACTCTCTGATGCTTTAGGAATCCCATCATCGACACCAAGAATGATAATAAAAAATTGCGACTCAATCACTACAGCTGCGACGTCAGAAGGACGTAAGTGCAGAAACTGAAGTGTGGTAAACATGAGGACTTGGAGAACAGCACACGGAAAACAACTATAAATAACTTTTTTTTTTTCGAAAGAATTTAGTACAGTACATATTGTAAATGTCTTTGACGTACAGTACAGCAATTACATAATGGAGTAATACTGTATTACCTTTCATGAATCATGTATTTCAATAAAGAAAAATGCTAATAGATACTGTATATAAGTCAAAATTAGTATACCCACCTAATACGCGTTTTACACCCGGTCCCTTTAACAGCGTCTTATCGGGGTTTTACTGTATTCTAAATGCAGAATAAAAGCTAACAGCCAAAAATAATATATTTTAATATAACACTTTATTAAAATGGTAAGTCATTCCAAAGTCTGTGTGATCATGTTTTAGAATAATGATTAGCTGTATTAAAAATGTTTAACTTTGTCACTGTTTGTACAGACTGAGACAAAAACGAGTTCTTTTTATTTTCAAGACATTTCAGATAAATGCTAGAGAGTTATTTATCTTAATGCAATGTTAACATTTAGCCACTAGTCAAGAATTGTACAGCATTCTTCAGACAGCAATAGAACAAAATGGGCGTATAACTTTTATTACATATGATATTAAAATATTTTTTTACATTTGTTTAAGTATGAGGGGCGTTCCATATTGATTTACACTTTCAAATTTCCCACCATCCATGGTCTGCCATTTGGCTTGTCGAACCGTGCATTTTTTTTAAAGAGCTTCATGCCTTTGCTGCAGCAAAATGAGGGTAAAAAAACGCAATTAGGTCAGCTGACTGCAAAATGGTGGACAATTAATTTTGGCTTCTATTACTGCAGTAATAAATTTAACCTTAAAAGAACCGAACATATTAAATAGTTTCGACTTCCATGATAATGACATAGAATTATTATTACTAGACGATTTTAACAATAATAAACGCAAAAGACCAGGGCAAATCGCAATATAGTAACCGTAGAAGCTCCGCCCACGACCCCTTCCACTTTTCCCCTACTAGCTCATCAGACACACTACGTGATAGGAGAGTGTTGTGTCGAATGCACATTTCATATGGGTGGGGATAACTTCCCCTACTGGCGTTCGCTATATTGCGATTTATCCAAAGACCAAAACACGCATTCCACCATGATGGATTGTGCAGCAAACTCGTAAAGCGGTGTTTTGATTTGCTGCACAGTTGCTGCAGCGCTTTACGTCTTGCTTTAAAAAAAAACGCACTGATTACAGCTGCAAGCATGTAGTACATTGGTCTACCTGCAGGTGGCAGCACGATAAAAAGAGTGTAATCCCTGCAAACTACAGCGCATTTCCCCAACTGCTGTGATTACGTGAGTGGACAGCATGGAGAGTGAACATCAAGGACAGCACTGGATGAAGTGGTTTCTGTGGAAAGAGGCTGTAAACACTGCAGATATTCACAGGCGATTAGTGGCAGTGTGTGGTGAGCATGCACTGTCATGAAAAACCGTGTACAACTGGGTGGATGGCTGGAAATGTGGCCGCAAATCAAAGGAGAAGGGAACCAGTTCTGGAAGAAAAGTGACTGTGATGCCAGTCAACATCTCTAGAGTGGAGCGGCATATTCTGGAGAAGAGGTGCATCACATTCTCGGAACTGGAGGCGGCCACAGGACTTGCCAGATGGGGAAGGTGTCTGTGAGGTGGGTCCCCAAGTCCCTGACTGCAGCACAGAGACGTGAGCAGTGATCTCTTTCAACGCCACAGCCAGGATGCAGAAGGCTTCATGTCCAAAGTCGTGACTGGCAATGAGACTTGGCTCCATTACCATGAGCCAGAGACCAAAGCTCAAATCAATGCAGTGGAAGCATAAAGGTAGCGCCATGCCGAAAAATTTCAGAACAACACCATCAGTAGGCAACATAATCGCCGCCATAAAATCCTCAAGAATAGAATGGTTGGGGCATGTAATGAGGAATACGGAGAATAACATCCCAAAAAAGGTATTATTCAGTGAAACGTAGGGATATAGACGACCTGGACGACCCAAATTGAGATGGTTGGATGGTGTGACAGATGATTTGGCAAGAATGGGTATAAGAAACTGGAGAAGAAAAGTACAGAAGAGAGATGAATGGAGGAAGATTGTTGAAGAAGCCAAGGCCCACTTGGGGCTGTAGCGCTGATGATGATGATGACCATCAGTAGGCAAAACATGGCCACAGTCTTTTGGGACAATGATGGCATCATCCACATTGCTAGCTCGAACCATTAACAGCACGGCACATGTGGCGACCCTTTGGAGTTTGCATCGTGCAATTCAAAAGAAACAGCCAGGAAAATGGATGAAAGGTGTGCTCCTGCAAAATGACAACACTTGTCTTCACACAAGTCAGGCAACCATGACTGCCATCACTGAGATGGGTTCCATACCAACCATATTCTCCTGACTTGGCCCCTTTGGATTACCACCCAATTCGGGGTTTTGAAGAAATCTCTGCACGGACTTCATTTCGCCGACTTCCAGGAACTGAAAGCAGCTATCCTGACGTCGGTGCGACAAACTCCGAAAACGCGGTTCCAGGAGAGCCTAGAGAAGTTGCCACATCGGTGGTGCAAGTGTGTACAGCTTAATGGAGAATATATTCAAAAAGTGGATGTATCTGCCGAGGCATAGAGGTTCTGGGTAAGTAAAAAAAATTAAGTGTAATACAATATGAAACGCCCCTCATGAAACAATACTGGAGTTAGTAAATTCAGTACACTTGCTTATTAACTTAACATTTTGTAAGTGTTGAGCAAACTGTATTATACACAGTAGGCCTAATATATTGAGATACAACATTCTGAAATATCATTTCAGGTATTTTCATTTCACATTTCTTTAACCAGACAGTAATCTTATAAGCAATCTCTTTCATTTACACGTAAAAATGGCTTTATTATATAAAAAAAAAAAAAAAAGCAGTGGGAAGATTATGTTCTGGAAATTATTTTCCTAGAAAAGTATCCGTGGTTATAATTAATTTCGGCTTCATTGAAATAACTGTACGGACTACATTCAAATAAATATGGCTTATACGAGTATTTAGCTATTTCAGTCTTTTTTCAGCAGTGAAGGACTTAATACAAGTTTAAGAATGTTACCGAATGTTGTGTGTTATACATAATGCAACAAAATATTTCACGAATTATTTCAAAACGTAAAATAAAATACAATTAAAAATTAAAGATGAAATTATAATATATGCAACAAACAAAAATATGTTGAAAATCACTAAAGCAGTTTCATTGTTAAGTAAAGATTGAAAACAGCTAAAATTTTTTCTGGTCAACATGATGGTTTGACTACACAATTTAAGACTCAATAGAGTTCTTTGGACAGATTATTTGAAATTTTAAACAATTTGTATTTTACAGTTTACACAAAAGCCCAATCCCACATATGATTTAAACTCATTGGTCTCTTATAGCAATAGATTCCTCGACAACAACTCTTAGAAATATATAATTCTGAACAATTTTATTCATAAGAAATATTTATTTCCATTCTTAAGTATTTTATTAAAGAAAGAAAAAAAAGAAAGTGTTAATTCTATACAGTCTTATGCAATATAAAAGTGGATTTTCAGAAATGTGTGAAAGTTCAAATTTATTAAATTGAAAAGGCAAAATATCACTGAAAGTTGTGCAAATTAGAGGCCATCAAATATTTACATTTCAAGTTATTGTAAACTGACTCCTTTCTCAACTGTGAATTGGTTTATCAATTCTAATGGTCCAGGAAATGTAGCTCAATGGGAATTCCAATGAACGAATTATATTTTTTACATCAACTACTTTTTTTACAGATGAGCAAGTCATAATTACTCAGGACATTGAAGATGCATTGTATATGGTAAGAAAATTAGTAGAAATGTATATAAAAAAAAATGGGGGCTGAATATAAATTATAAGAAAATCGAATATCTAACCTTGAAAATAGAAGCTAAAAAGCTAGACTGAAGAAGAAATTAAAATGGTCAATATATTTAAATACTTGGGGTCAATTTTAGAAGCTAATAGGAAGAGTGTAGCTGAATAAAAAAAAAAGTGAAGGAAGGAGTAGGCTATAATTGGCATGTTGAAAATGGTTCTGTGGAGTAGGAATGTTTTAAATAAAACAAAAACCTTCGTTTATAAATCATTGGTACAAAGTGTTATGTCATACAGGGCAGAATCTTGGACATTAGACAGAATACATGAAAACAAATTATTGGCTACTGAAATGAATTTCTGACAGAGAGCAGTGAGAAAATCAAGAAGGCAAAAAAATTAGAAATTAAAGAAATTATGGAGGTAGAAAAGAACATTATTGATGTAATTGACAAAAGATAATTAAAATGGCTTGGACACGTGAAGAGGATGAAAAATGGAAGAATACCGAAGATGATACTGAAGTGGACTGCGGAAGGAAGAAGAAAAAGAGAAAAACCAAGATAACAATGAATAATGGATGGATGGCGTCAGAAAGAGTATGACTAGAAAAAATGTTACTGAAGATGCTGAGGATAGAGATTCATGGAGGAGCAAAATTTTTTGGGTGAAGGACAACTGCTATATTGTAGAAAAATTCTAATTAAAAAATCTTAAGTTTCTTTTTCATCTTCCCTTTTTCAGCTATATTTGAATTTTTTTACAATATTAAAAAAATATTATATACTTTTACTAAACTTCTACAACAAAAATTACACATTCCATATTGTTTTTGCTCTGAAATCACAAAAGATGGAAACAAACTGCGTACTTTTTAATGGGGTATATTTTCTTTAACTATATATTTCCAAACAAGACTAAGAAATAATCACCAAAGCTAAAGAATAGTATAAATTAGGACACATATTTATTCTAAGAAAGAGAACAACAGAATGATGGGGGTGAGGGAAGGGGATTCATTAATAAAAACCAAAATTCCTTTGAAATCAATAAATTCAATAGAAAAATGTATAACTGAGTTTACCAAACTATATGAAAATGATGGAAAAGTTCTCTGTACAAATATATTTTTAATTATAACTTTTGTGGAAAGAAGAAAGGGGCTAAGTATGCTATACATATAAACATCTATAACAGCCTTACGGACTCCTATGAATTTTGAATGACAAGGAAGGTTATTATTAAAACTGCTTTTGTGTAAAGTTTGTGGACCTTGAGGGTCTCACCATTTCCTGGCCAGATGTTTCATTTGAGAAATATACATTTAACAGATTTCTTGTTTTAAATAATTAAAGTTTCAAAGCAAAATATTATATATCATTTAATAACAAACGCACTAAGGAAGAGACTAGTGAAGTGCTTCGTATGGAGTGTTGCATTGCATGGGACAGAAACATGGATATTACGACGAAGTGAAGAGAAGCGAATAGAAGCATATGAAATGTGGATATGGAGAAGAATGGAACGTGTGAAGTGGACAGACAGAATAAGAAATGAAGCCGTGTTGGAAAGAGTGGGTGAAGAAAGAATGATGCTGAAACTGATCAGGAAGAGGAAAAGGAATTGGTTGGGCACTGGCTGCCTATTGAAGAATGCACTGGAAGGAATGGTGAACGGGAGGAGTTCGGGGCAGAAAATAGGAAAGATTGGAGAAAGCTGGGTTTACAGTGAAAGACCTGCCCTTGGGCAGAACACTAAAAATGTTTCACAGTCAAAATGTTAAGTACTACATTAAAAATTATTTTTTAAACTCAAATGGAAGCACAGAACTTGAACTGTCACATATCTCTCATTCTCCACATAAATGAAATGATGGTACAATCTCATTTATAAAGTCAAGCTTCCTTATGAATTCTTTTCTATTGTCAACACACTTAACTCATATTTATTCTAAGATTATGAAGGAAGCACTGTTTCTATAAATAAGGCCATCTCAACCAATTTAAAGAATCATGGGAGTTAATAAATATTTTTCGTTGTATTTAAAAATGTATAAAACTGTTAAAAATACACCATAATACAATATAGGATATTTCAGCTATTGTTCCATAGACATAAACATAAAAAATGTTGATCTTAAAGTGTGAAGTCTGCAGAATGAAATTTTTCCCACGACCTTCAACAAAGCCACTAACACAGTCAGCAATTAAAAAACACTAAGAGAATGAAACTGAGAACATCTTTCACACCATCAGCACGATAAACATACAAGACAGTAAATATTACATTATGTAGTATATTTATATACATTGTATTGTATATGTTCAATATAATGTAAATAGCAGTTTTTATTATTATTTTGGATACACAGATCTGAAATTTGTACATACTGGTACGTAATTAGAATTTCAGGAACATTTTTTTTCGTTTATACTACATACAGTAATGATTCACTTGGTAGTCTACAATTGGTAATATACTGAAACAATCAGTAGGTAAGCAATAATGAAAATGAGTGAAACATCATCTTAAACTAATTCATATTACACCTGTTTCAGAACTTTGGTATATTAATAAAGGTACGATTTCAGTCTTGCACAAACATTTGTAAATATTGTCTATAATTTCTTGAATAATGATAGATTTTTATAAATTCTAGCTTGGAGATCATGTTTTTGGGTGTAAATCTAACATAAATGCAGGTTCCAATAATTATTATTTAAAGGACATATATACTTTCGGAAGTTGAGAAAATGATTTTTTTTCTTCTTTTTGCTGAATGGACTTTTCTCAATAAAATGGTGAAAAAAAAAATCAATCAATCAATCTTCTTAATGTATCCAGCCTTTTGCTGACAACATAAAGTCCACTATAGTCCACTGTAGTCTATTCAGTTGTTATTTTTCACGAGAAATGAGGTATATTTTAATATATTTATAATACTTTTCGAGTTATGATCTAAAACGTGAGACTGTGTCAAGAGACTTAGTCATAACTTATCATCTTCGGTAAGATTGTCTTATTTCCTGTAATTTAAATTTTCCAAATCCATTTCCCTCATAACTTTCACATTTTTTCAGAAAAATTTATGAAACTTTGCATACAAGTGTATTTCATACTAGAGAACAAACTCTGCCTTTCAAGTTCTATTTCCATTAATGATTCTTCATGGCAAAAACATTCACAAAAAAATGTCTTATTTGTATAATCAACTAGTAAGGACAGGATTTTTTAAATACATTCATTACGAATAAAACAAAGAAGAAAGAATTTAAAATATTTGAAATTGTACAATATATCAGAAAAAACAATTTCCCCTGCACAAATTGCACCACCCCCAATTTAAAAATATAATTACCCTTAATAATAAAAGTTTTTAGGATTCTAAAAATTGTTTGTTCATCTAGAAGTATTGTTTAAACACTATGCCAAATTCCAGCACAAAATTAATTCAGGATATGTAGAAATTAAATTTATACAAGCAAAAGGTATACATGCCCCCTTAAATTGACAAACAAAAGAGCAACTTTTCCAAGTGTTGAACACTATGTAGTTGCTACATTTCAGAGCTAAAAATGTTGCAATATCACATTTAAAGCAGATAGATGTTAATGGTATGCTACTATAATATACACAATTAACTTCACTTTTATGCAAATAAAAGCAGAAAGAAATGGTTCTAAACAAAGTTCAACATAGTTTAAAATATGTATGACAGAAAAGTACCTCATGATATAAAAATATATGTTTGTCTTGAATACATGAGAAAATAGAATAAAGAAATACATGGTCCCAAAAGTCTTGTATTATGTCACATTATTTCTTTCCACCCCCAAAAAAGAGGCAATACTGCATTTACACAGTATTACAACTTGAGTTCTTTTAAAAGATTACACCTAAGAATTAATGAAGAAAAACATAGGCTACATAAAAATAAACACTCATGAAATCGTGAGAATTCAGAGAAAGTTCAGTTTAGCAAGACAGATGTCATATGATCAGTGTAAAATTGCTGCCTTCTCATTTTCAACATTGCTAAAATATATATTTCCTACAAAAATCAATAAATAATGATAGTACAGCACACAGTAGATTTTCTATTACCATATTATGTGCAAGTCCAATGGTAATTTGGTAATATCTTAGTAACACAACTCTCTTTTCATGTTGTCAGATTTCATATCCTACAGAAAAGTTAGATGTGAGGTTAGGGGTAACTATTTTAGATACTTGAATGCATTATACAAATGACACATCACGAAATGGAAGGAAAGTGAAGGAAGACACTGTTAAATAGGTAATAATATAATTACATGTATAACACCAAGTATATTACAACTAGCATTATTTTTACTGTGTTATTTTGCCGGTCAAGAAACATTCCTAAAAATATTTAAAATTCTGTTTTCGTAACTGTGTGTGCCAATATAAACCAACCTTGTCCATACCAGTACCTCAAAGTAGACAAGAAAATAAAATGTGAAGCAAAATTGATTTTCAAAACTTCAATAGACTGCAATAAAATTCTACTATGCATTTATACTGAACACATTTTAGAAGGAATAAAAAATGTTAAAATTGCATACTGTCAGCAGATACGAAAAAAGGAATGCATTTAATTTTTTGTTACATAAAATAGTACCTACTATAAAAAGCAAGATGATAAAATTAAATGTTGTATTAGTATTCTATTTCAAATGTGATTAAATTTATTATAGCGGTAGAAATTAAATATATATATATACATTTCTGTGATTGATTTTAAGAGTTTTATTAACTTTTCTTTTTTTGAGAAACAGAGTGTAATGGAAAGACACTTGGAGATTACTTGCAGGTGTATTTAAAAGAACACTAGTAGTTTCTTGGATATTTCAAATAAAATAGTTACGAAGTAAAGGAACACAATTAGACTTTAAACTAAAGCCATACTGTCAAATGTAAATACAGTCAACCCCCGATAATTGCTATAATTTTTTTCTTTTTTGTAAAGTAACACTGTCATTTCCGTTTTTTTCGATTTACGCTCCCTACTTCTCTTCTCTCCCTCTTCACTCCAACCCATGCCATGTGGATCTGGACCAGTATCAGCTAAGTAGCATGACAATCAAGTCTGTTTCTATGTTATACAGGTTATCCCACTGCAGTATACTATATAATATTATAACGTTTCAAAATGTTTTGTACTGCTTCACATTTTGCAATTGATTTTTAAGAGTATTTTAGTAATTAAACCTGTCAGAGTAACTTTTACTGCACTTCAGATGATAATAAAAAATGTTTCGGATAATTCGCGATTTTCGATATTTCACTGAAGTTCGTGCATTAATTACTGTGGATTATCAGGAGTCGACTGTACAAGATTAAAAAATATTCACTGACCTTGTTCAATTAATAGTTTCATCGGAACTGTAACTATTTTTTTTGTACTGCAAATTACATATACGAATAACAATAAGCAAAGCATAATAATTATGCATATACAAGTGTTGTTGTTTTCTAATGCCAGGCGTTTGACAATAAAGTCATTTGACCTCTTGCACTCCAATATTTTTCAAAGATATTATCATGACCAGCCACTGAAGCACAGATTTTGAGGTGTTCCGAATCCATTTCTTGGTTTGAGTTGCACAATGGGCAGTTAGGGAACTGATATATTCCAATTCTATGCAGGTGTTTAGCCAAACAATCATGGCCTGTTGCCAATCTAAATGCAGCTACAGACGATTTTCATGGTAAATCGGGAATTAACTGTGGATTATGATGCAGAGAGTTCCATTTTTTCCCTTGAGATTGTGTTATCAAATTTTGTTTGTTGAAGTCTAAGTATGTAGATTTAATAAATCTTTTCACAGAGTAATACGTAGATTTAGTAACAGGTCTGTAAGTAGCAGTGCTGCCCTTCTTTGCTAAAGCATCCGCATTCTCGTTTCCCAGAATTCCACAATGGGATGGTATCCATTGGAATACAATTCTTTTATTCAGTGATATTAATTGAGAGAGCATTTTAGTTATTTCTGCTGTTTGAGATGAAGGTGTGTGTTTAGAGACTATTGATAGAATAGCTGCTTTGGAGTCTGACAATATAACTGCATTTTTAAATTTATTGATGTGGCATAGAAGATTCCTGAGACTTTCACTTATTGCAATGATTTCACCATCAAAACTTGTTGTTCCATATCCAAGAGATCTATAAAGTAAGAAGAGACAGCACGTAACACCTGCACCGGCACCTTGTTCTCTGGAGATCAAGGATCCGTTAGTGTATAAATGAAGCCAGTTTTGTGGAGGCATATACAAATGTTAAATTGTATCAAAATATACAGTCCACAAAAAAAAAAAGGTAACATATGAATCTAAAAACTTAATCTTGTATAATGAAGTTGCAATCGATTATTTAGTCTAAAGGTTCTAAAACTCACAAATATTCAATACATCGTCCAAGAAATTAAATGTATTATCAATCCAGGAAATCTGTTTATCTGCGGTGATGGCAACAGTCACAGTGATACAAAAGCATGGCTATATCATTAAGTAATTAGTATCACTATATCTATTTAGAAATTGGTCGTGTTTTGTTTTAATATTAACAATTTAAATCTCGCGTAATTAATGACTATGTAGGGCTGATTGTCTTTAAATACATTACTTGCAATCTAAAACGTTTGTGATGCCTACAACTTCCTGTTCTAACATCTTTCAAACAGGACTGCTGCAAAATGATCAGGCATAGTTACTCTAAACAGATGGAAAAAGATTTCAAATTAGTTTTTTGGGATATGTCATGGTAACAACTGTCAACGATAAAAAAGATAATAGAACTGTTATTTAGCAAACAGACAAATGACACCCGAAAATTAAAACAGTTCCAGCTGTAATTCATATTTCTAAAATTAATGAAGTTCCAGACTCTGCAACTAACGATTTATATACACAAATTCAAATAAAACATATGCATCAAGAATTATCATATGATGGAATGACAAAAATTACAATCTAACTCTACTTCCACAACAGATAAATGAATATCTACTGTAGCTTTACTACCAGCATAAATATATCTTTTCTTCAGGATCAGTTATATAAAGTGAAATAATAATCTCTGCTTGCATAAAATATATTTAAATTTATCATCACATTATTCAAACAACTAATGAAGACACCCACTTACTTCACATTCACTAGTCAGACACTTGTAGAATGTCAGTTCTTGAAAGTGTTCCACCAGGTACCTCATGTGTATACACAAATGCAAATTTTACACAAAACTATTAATATCTTTTTACTTTTGTTAAAAGTTATTAATATTGTCATTCACTCTAACCCTCTAAATGAAAGAATGTCGTAAGAAGTTGCCATACCCGAAATACAAATAGTTGAAAATTAAATTAGCTGCTTTAATATAAACCTGTTCACTGCTTAGACTTCGGCACATAACCTATAAAAAGAAAGTCTCATATTACTGGAGAAGTGAATTTCTGAGAATCTAGACTGGTAGTACTTTAATGCCAACAATGTTACTGTACTTTCATACAAAGTGACACTCTTCTTTATCATCTTGATTATGTATTTAATGTATATTGTATTAAGTACAGTCAAGATCAACATCTAAAATATCTGGGCCCTGTTAACCTAGCAGCCGAAAGAGATTGATAAAAATCTGAAACTTTATATTTGAGCAATTGCTTTAAGTTATTTTTATTGCTGCCTTGCATAGTTATTTTGTTCCTATATAGCATTAAATTTATGGTAATACCATGTGCCAAAGTCCATCCATGTGCTTCCTACATAATAAAATACTTTGTTTTCAAATGTATAGGCTCAACAGTCCCATTTTCACACAAAAACAAAGTTACCACAATGACATAAGTAAAACTATTTTTCTTTTCTTTTAATAAAATATTGACCAATACTAATTTTATATATAAGCGACTGCATGCTCATCAAAAAGCATTTCTGTAATCATCAAACCGCTGTGGACTTGCTGGTGAGTATGGTCCTGTGATCTTGTGCCACGCTTGAGGAGGAGTTGAAGGCTGTGCTCTTCTTTGGTAAGACGTTGATTCAGGAGTTCCTGGAGTTCTCGACTGAGATTTAGGCCTTGACTGTGCAGGGGTTGGCCAGCTGGAAGTTGCAAGTTTTATACCTGATAATTCGTCCTCATAATATGTAATACTGTACAGCAGCGTTTTTCAGCCTTTTTTCAACATGTGGAACACTAAAGGTGTAATTTAAATTTCTGTGGCACACTCATATAATCTAGAGCTGTGGTTCCCAACTAGGGGGCAATTTTGAGAGTTTTAGGAGAAAATGAGGACTATAAAATACAAATTAATGAAATAAATTTAAATGCATTAATATATGAAATAAAATACTCTCAATTTTACATGCATTACTTTTCAGTGAACGTAGTGGGGGGGGGGGGAATGACAGTGAGATGAATGGTGAAAGAGCACATGGGGCAAAAATGGTTGAGAAGAGAAACAAAATACACATTAGAATAACTCTTCTCGGATTCTCAGCCAGGTGAGTTGGAGATTTGCTTCCAAGCTTTCGACGGCTAGCTCTGCCATCTTCTTCAGGGAATAAAGTGATGTAGGACCATGTCTAGCCGGTATATTTGCAATAGTAGGGCTTCCCGTTGTGGGCCAATCAGGAGCTAGTTCCTAGTCCCGACCGCCAGGTGCATTCTGGTTGGTGGAAGCGGTAGCCAATCAGGAGCTACTTGCTGGTCCTGACTGTTTGCTGTGTGCTGGTGATCTAAGTGTATTGATGGCAGGTTTCCATGCTGTACTCGCTGTAGACCCCGCCTCTGTTGAAATTATTGCCATCTAGCTGGATTTCGATGGCTTCCTTGATAACTAAGTCCCAGTAACCTGATGTCTTGTCCAAGATGGTGGTGGCACCGAAACCTATTTTGTGACCAGTTTCTAGGCTGTGTTGGGCTACTGCAGACTTATCGGGGTAATATAGTCTTATGCTGCGTTGATGTTCCTTGCAGCATTCCATAATAGTGCGTCTCATCTGCCCGATGTAGCATTTCCCACACTCACAAGGTACCACCACTATCTTGGACAAGACATCAGGTTACTGGGACTTGGTTATCAAGGAAGCCATCGAAATCCAGCTAGATGGTAATAATTTCAACAGAGACGGGGGTCTACAGCTGAGTACAGCATGGAAACCTGCCATCAATACACTTAGACCACCAGCACACAGCAAACAGTCGGGACCAGCAAGTAGCTCCTGATTGGCTACCGCTTCCACCAACCAGAATGCACCTGGCGGTCGAGACTAGGAACTAGCTTCTGATTGGCCCACAACGGGAAATCCTACTATTGCATATATACCGGCTAGACATGGTCCTACATCACTTCATTCCCTGAAGAAGATGGCAGAGCTAGCCGTCGAAAGCTTGGAAGCAACAATCCAACTCACCTGGCTGAGAACCCGAGAAGAGTTACTCTACATCAAACGCCAGGAAAGCCTCAAGTCATATAAAATATACATTATTCACAAATAGACCATACTCTTTTGTATTTTTATTTTTATATGAGAGAAATGTAAAATTTAATGATAGAAAATTATTACAAAGCAATATTAATAATTATAGTATTATGCATGTTTCCTGAATGTGATATATAGGAAATATGAAAACATACAATATTATTATATGTTTGTCAAGGTATTTAATGTACGGTATTTTTTTTTCATAAGGACAAGTAAAATACGATATTTCCAAAGTTGGTACAATATTCTAACTTTACTGATCTGGTAACCCAAGCTGTGTGTCAGTCATTCTCTTTGTACACCAACACTGTGTTCACTGAATGTTGACTTGTGCAGTGACACTGAAAGTTGACTCTTGTGGACTCACTTGTTCACCACTTACTCCTTTTCCTTTTCTAATTTTTGCTATGAGAAGCTTCAGCATTTTCATTTTCTCGCAGCACACCAGCAGATCATTTGCAGCTGGTTAAAAATGGCTGCTGTACAATATTAACATTAATGTTATTGTGAGAACTCCGACACTGACAACATATGCCACTATAGATTCAGGCTTTGTTGCTAGCGGATAGTGATAAGACTGGAAACTAATGATGATGACAATTACCATTACTACCATCATTCTTCTGTTATTACCTATGTCATCATTACGAACACCATAAAACTGTAATTTGTGAAAAAAGTTATTTAAATATGTAAATCACGAAAAAGAATTAAAATTATGGTTTATTTAATGACGCTCGCAACTGCCAAAGTTACAGTATATCAGAATCGCCGGTGTGAAGGAATTTTGTCCTGCAGGAGTTCTTTTACATGCCAGTAAATCTACTGACATGAACCTGTTGCATTTAAGCACACTTAAATGTCATCGACCTGGGCCAGGATCGAACCTGCAACCCCGAGTACAGAAGGTCAGCACTATTCCAACTGCGCCACCGAGGCCGACTGTAAATCATGACAAAATCTGCATTGAAGCATGTAAATCGTGAAGGCTAAGTTTCTATTTAAAAATGGAAATCACTTTAAAAAATACAGTAATAAAACACTCATTCCACTACTCATAACACCAGACGCATAAATTCATCTTCTGAGAATGGATATTAATTTTATATACAAGATGTTGTGTGTTGAAACGACAACTATTTTCTTGCAGTTCTTTCTCCGATGGCATTCTCCCCATATATAGCACAAATGTTTCGCGCAGCTTCCACTGCCTTGGCTCCTCTATTAAACTCCAACAGAAGAATATGTCGGAAGTGTTCATTTTTTTCCACTTGACATTCCATTTTCTTTAATCCACAAATAGCATAAACTTTCTTCAAATCCGTAAAATTCAAGGCATATTTACAAGCACAAAAATGCTAGAACTTATGCTTCAATCTTATACGTAATACCTGACAATGATGATGAACACAGAATGGATTTTTAAATAGTAAAAGATCAAAATGACACCGAGTCCACCTGGGTGGATATGATGTCAGAAATTTTTGATGCCTTGTTTACAACACTCAACTCCCTGAAATCTAATAAAGCAAAGCTGGGTCACAAAGACTACAGAATGAATCTAGTGAAGCATGCTTACTTTTGCAAATAACAGTTGAGATTGTTCATTTAAACTTGCATTTAACAAGTGAGCACCGCTACTGAAGCCACTCACAAAGTCTATGCCAGCAGAAACTCTAGCCAATAGTAGTGAATGGCAAGGACTTCGTCAATTAAACAGCGAATACGGAGTTGTCATTTGTTACAAATGGCTTACACTTTCAATCCCTGTGGCATTACTTATACCAATGAGGGATATTCCTTGCTCATTTATAACTATAGCTAGTTGAAATATTAGCTTATATAGTGGCATCGGTGTTATTTCTTGTGTGACTCCTCCTCTTTACTAACACTTTAGGAACTGAAGGCTCTATAAAGTCTAAGTAGATAATATCGTTCACCATTTTTGTTCTTTCGTTGCCGAGCTACCAGATGAGGAATCTATTTGCCACACTGTTAAACATTATCAAGTCGTAGCTCCTATGATAATAAATCAAACGCACTGTAACTGAGCAAATAACTTGGCAAATAACGTCCTCATGGCTTTTTGCGAATGCCAACGAAAGAACCAAAATGGCGGGCGATTATATTAAGTATTTATCGAGCCTTAGGAAGTGCATAATGTCATCAGCAGCGAATGACAAGACACACACGTTTAAATGTAGCTGTCCTGCAACATGATTGGCTGCCGGAAATAAGAGCAATGGGATTAAAGCACCTAAAAATCCGTTCCCTAATAAAGTTATTAATCATTAATGAAATAATAATTGAATGCAGGTAGTTGGAATAGGAGTGCCCGAAAAAATGCTGCATCTGTAGTTTAAGTGCTAGTGCTGGGCTTCCATCCGTGCAGCGGGCTCGATCCCCAGCTAGGTCATTATGGAATTTGTGGTGGATAAAGCAGACATTCCAGAGGGTTTTTGTCGGGGTACTCCTGTCTCCATCATTCCTCCAACACTCTCCATCTTCACCTCATTTGATCTATCACCTGTTGTAGTAAAAATAGGCTGGGGTGAAATCTGGAGGTAGTATGGGTTTGCAATGGTGATAGAGGAAGAGTTCAGGGGGCTCAGGGCAATGGAACTTATCAGGTTACTCATGTGCTGATGGGACCTGGCTCGATCAAAGGCTGAGGCAGGATGGGCCACCTGTCAGCATCAGCTCATTAGGAAGGGCTTGGGACTTCGGGCCCCTTGGGGGTTATCAAGCTACTTGTGTGAAGATGGAACCTGGCTCTATCAGAAGCTGAGGCAGGATGGTCCACCTGTCAGCGTCAGTTCATCAGAAAGGGCTTGGGGTTCTGGACTCCTGGAGTTATCAGGCTACTCGTTCACAAAATGGGACCTGGATCTATCAGGGACTCAGACAGATTGGCCCACTTGTCAGTCGGATTCACGAGTGCCACTCAGGTCACCTGTCAGACTTGGACAATCATCACATATAGAGGGTGCACAGTGGGCCAAAGAGGCCTAAGGTCACCTTCCTGCAATCTCCTATGACATATTTATTGATTTTCAATTAAATAACAAATAGTGATACAGCAAAAATAAAATAAAATCTCCTATATGTAATTATATTTCTTTGTTTCGAAAATGTAAGAATTCACAGTCTTCTATGTATGGCTGCCATAGGATGAATGAAAACTTTTATATTTTGCACATGGGAGGTATTGCAGGAACCAGGACCCATTCCTGAGTCCAGCCCTCGTTAAGTCAAGCCAGGGGGGGTATTGCAACTAGTTGCTGTAATTAGACAGAACATTAGTTTTTAGTATCAAAAAATCCGTTTGCTAATGATAGTGATGATGTAGATTAATGGAATAAAAGTGGAATGTTGGTAGAGGAACTAGAAGTGCCCCATAAAACCTACCAAGCAGCATTTACACCACAAAGGATATCTCTTCATAATGAATTAAATGGACAGATTCCTTCCTTTTGAATTCCCTGATGATAGAACTCATAAGAAGCCCAGAAATGATGAAATGTTTCTGCATCTGTGATATAGTACAAGAGCCCAAAAATCTCGCACCACATTGAACACTGTGAAAAATCTGATTTTATTTAGTTTTCAAACTTTATAAGATTAATGAATGTCTGACTCAAGTCGAAAAATTCTTCCAAAAACAACAGAAAATCGCTTAGGTTTGAACTGGGAAAATCTTGAGGAACCTTACCATGCTCTTTCACGTTCTGAATACAGCAAGACTGAGTGTCGCCATCTGTATATGTAAGGATATTCCACAGATGTGATATTCGAGCCCTCTATTGCTTGAATCACAGATGCATCCAACTTGCTTGGTGTGTCACTACAAAAAAACAAAGGCAAAGTTGAAATAAAAGACACTAAACACGAAATGCTACATAGTAACTTATAATTTTATAGTATGACCTGAATTCTGTAATATGAAAAGCTTTTGTTAAGCATATTTACCTACTAAAGTTAAAACTGAAATACAGAAGCACATTAAATTTCCAAGTTGAAACAAAAAAACTTCAAATAAAACCTTTTCATGGGAGTCTGAAGAAAAAAGACATGTGTGAAAAACTAACTGAAATTACATATAATAAGAACTGAAATAGCATTTGAAGATTATACGGGAAGAGTAAGTCAATGTAGCAAAATTTTCACAAGAAAAATGTAGAACTTCATACTTAATCTATAATACTGTACAGTATTCAAATTTATAATACATGTTCTTGAAGAAATGTAATATTTTTATTTCATTTTTGTTTTGTAGGAAATCTTAGCTGCTTACAGCCGAAACTGGCTATAACTAGCTCTTGCTTTCAGGCAAATGTCGCATCTGAACTTTACTATTTTCTGAATTATGGTGATGTGTGGTACAGTAGTGGCAAAAAAACGGACCGACCCTTGTAGCTGATTTCAGAGCCTTGTTCACTCCAGAGCACGATAGACTGGTAACTAACACTTTTCTGGTTCGAATCCTGCCTGAGAAGGAAACTTTTTTTTTTGTTCCTTATTCAAATTTATTCCCAGTACTTTTCGATTGCAGTGATATTTTACTACTTAATTAACTTATTATTCCCAGAACATGAATTTTACCAGGAATCGAAAAGTATTGGGAATAAATTTGAATAAGGAACAAAAAAAAGTTTCCTTCCCAGGCAGGATTCGAACCTCAAAAGTCTTAGTTACCAGTCCATCGTGCTCTGGAGTGAACAAGGCTCTGAAATCAGCTACAAGGGTCGGTCCAGTTTTTTTGTCACTACTGTACATGCTAACTTAATTCCTTGGAATTTTTACACACTAGCATAATAATAATAATAATAATAATAATAATAATAATCAATCATCATCATCATCACAAATGTGTTTATATATAAATCCCACATGGGTAGCTGCCCTTCAGTAAGGGTTGCCAAAAGACACAGCTCCATCTAATGTGGATCCTAGTAGTCAGCCGTAGATGTCGGCCAGATGTCCCAAATTGTAGAATTAGTAGTAACACAAGTGAACTATTAAATTCTTGGAATGGAAAACAAAATATCACAACAAATTATTACCCTTGTACGAATACATCAGGCCCTTCATCTGGTGTTGACATATTAACATAATCATCATCACAATCATCGTCATCTTCAGATAAAGAGGGCGAAATATTCCTGCTACATTTCTCTGGTGTTGATGGTGGTGTTGTGAAAGCTTCGTCATCATCTGAAATATAAAAATGAAACAGCATTATACAAAGCTCAAATACTGTTGTTAAAATCTTGGCCGTCATGGGAGGATTAATAATTAATACACAAAAGATAAGATATATATGCGTGTCATTTCCTATCCTGGTCGTCATGAGAGAACCAACATGTAATAAACAAAGGAGATGATAAATCTGTATTATTTCCTAACACACTGGAACACAGCTAGGTGTGTCATGCTAGGTGCTTCTATTTAGAAGTTACATCAATCAAATGATGCCATGATATTCCTCTTCTTTTTTTTTTTAATTACTCAAATCCTAGAAAATGCATGGACAATCACAAAATATTTTTTTAGAAGTATTTATTTTCATCCCAGCTAATTTAAATAATAATATGTTTTCCATCACCCAGCAACAAATTCAAAATTCTTAGCTGAAAATTCCAGAATGTTTCTTTATTTAAAACAGTGTATAAAATTCCCTAGAAAGAATAATTTTCACCATAAATATGTCTAGTTTACATTAAATAAATACCCTTTCCTATTGTTCATTAACAACAGGAACTACTGTTAATTTACCGAAAAATATAAGGTAAAGATTACATATACTGGAATCATGTACCCCTAAACTTTCTGGCACCGCTGTACATATGGAACCAACGAAACTGATCATGAAAAGAAATCAATGTTTATTATCTTATAAAATTTGACTCTCAAGATAGGAGAAGAAATGTCAAAGAGAAGTGGAATAGGGAGATAGTATGACAAGGATGTCTTTCTATCACCTATCTTGTTCAATATCTAATTGGAGGATTTAGTGAAGAACATGGGAGGGGTGTTAGTAGGAGGAAGAAGAATAAAGCACATAAGATTTGCTGATGATATGGGGTTTTTAGCAGAAACAGATACTAAGTGATATGCTACTGGAGCTAAATGACAGCTGTGAGCAGAGTGGGATAAAGATAAATGTCAACAAGACGAAGACCATGGCCATCAGAAGAAAAATAAAGTAAACATGGGAATTCGAAATTAGGTAGTGGAACAAGTGGACAGCTTCAGATACTTAGGGTGTACTGTAAGCAGTGATATGAGCTGCTGCCAGGAAGTCAGGAGAATAACAATAAAGGAAGCTTTTAATAAGAAAAGAACATCTTCTGAGGGCCTCTGGAAAAAGAACTAATGAAGTACTTTGTGTGGAATGTGGCACTGTATTGGAGAGAAACGTGGACATTATGACGAAGTGAAGAAAAACGACTAGAAGCATTTGAAATGTCGACATGGAGAAGAATGGAACGTGTGAAATGGAAAGACAGAATAAGAAATGAAGCTGTGCTAGAAATAATGGGTGAAGAATGAATAATATTGAAACTTACAGGAAGAGAAAAAAGAACTGGCTGGATCACTGGCTAGGAAGAAACTTCCTGCTGAAGAAATGGTGAACGTGGGGCAGAAGAAGATATCAGATGATAGACAACATCAAGATAGTATATGGATCGTATGTGGAGACTAAAAAAAAAAAAAAAAAAAAAAAAGTGGAAAATGGGGAAGATTGGAGAATGCTGGATCTGCCATTGGATAGAAAACTATGAATGACTGGATTTGACTCCTCAAAGAAAGAACAGTCAAAAAGAGAATAATTTATTAAGCCTAACAGAGCGAAGTTAATTTATTCATAAGAGTTTACTACCAACATTATAAAGACTACAGCATTAATTTGCAAAGATTTGCAGAAATAATTATGGTATGTATACAATTAGTAAGCAACAACAACAACAACAACAACAATAATAATAATAATAATCATAATAATAATAAGCAGATACAAAAAGTCTCATTTTACCTGATGTATCATCTGATCCTGAAAGTTGATGCTCATCTTGCATACTTGGAGATTCATTCCTCAATTCGACAGATTTGCCAACTTCTGAAATATTAGATGTCTGCTTTTTATTAAGGTTGCCTGTTCTCTGTTTAGCTGTTCTAAAATTGAGCACTTTTTGAGCAGTTCCAGTTGACTCACCAGATTTCTTACCATCACTTTTCTGGTGAGAATCTGGTGAAAAGCACACAATTATTTGGTATTTTGTTACAAGTAATGGTACTGGTACATATGTAAATGAATATTTGTATCTGTCTATATACACAATGAATAACAGGAAAACATACTCCTACATGCATGCAGCTATCCTAAATAACATTTCTAGATTATCACCTTAATAAGATGAGCAGAAGTAATTTATTTAATGTGTAATTTCTCACTAAGTTACAATCTGATTTTGTTTAGTTTTCGAAAAAGGAAACTAACTTTATAAGATGACCTTAATAAATGTCTGACTTTTTAAACAACAAAAAAAAAAAAATCATTATAATCCACTGCCAGCTGTTAAAAGATCTTCCAATGAATATGTAACACTGCTACTAGTAATGTGGACCATCAACTCTGACATTACTACCAAGTTCTAATTCCATAGTTCTGGTTTAGGAAAATTTCTTGACATTTAATGAACCGAAATTCATGCACTTTTACAGAGAACATGTCACAATATCAGACAAACAAAATCTATAAAATCTAGTTTTAACTCGTCAGTTTCCAAAGAGACATTTTTTTTTTTTTTAAATAAGTGGGTATACTGTTGCCAAATGTAAACTGACACATTAAACTTCCTATTGCTTCTAATTATGTATGAAAAATCTATTATGCTTTTAGTACCATAATTTTGTTAAGTATGAAACAAAACAAGAAAATAAAAGAAATGTAAAAAAACATATATATGACAATCATTTTATGGTATTCAACATGGTGTGAGATTTTTAGTTTTTTTACTATATCATAGATATAGAATTTTTTTTTTAAGTTGCAGGAAAGGAAAGGGACAAAACCTAACAAGAGCTAAGTCTCCAGAATTGGACTTTCCTTTGTGATAACTGTGAGTTCATTTTCTCTGAAGTAGCATATTCTTCTGTTTAGTAATATTTGGCCTTAGTCTCTTAGCAAGTTTCAGAATTATGTTTCTAGACGCAATACCTCAGCAAGTTTCAGAATTATGTTTCTAGACGTAATACCTCAGAAGTCTCCTCAGTAACAGTGGACAGCCCTGTCCTAGAAATCAGCTCTTGATAATAGACTCAATAGGCTACTTTCCTGCCTTCACTGATATGTCCTTACAAAATGTTAAGTGCTTCAATGTATACAGAGTGATTCACGAGGATTTACCGTCTCTTATGGAGCTTATTTCCGAAGATATTCTGAGCAAAAAATGTCATTTAAACATTTGTCCTAATTTCAATATTTTCAGTGTTACACTAATTTGAAATTGTTTTTAAAATACCTTTATTCTTGGGTTTTAAGGGTAAAAGAATATTACAGATAAAGAATGAACTATTCAGGAGTATCATTTCTTTAAATAGCTAGTATTCTGAAGCTAAAAATGTTTGTGAATTCCATAGTTGCTTTGTACAGAATTTTTTTTTTCGATTTTTAACTACAAAATTGCATTTTCTTACGCATTTATCACAACAATTGTTACAAATCACGCCACTCTTGTAAATTCTTTAAGACTGTACATTAGGATGCATAGTTAAACTGTAAAGAATCAAGTTCACAACGTCATATTATTTGTAACAATTTTTTTGATAAATGCATAAGAATGATGTAATTTTTAGTTAAAAATTGAAAAATGAAATCTGTACAAAGCAATTAACAACACATTTTTAGCTTCAGAATAGTAGCCAATTAAAGAAATGACACTTCTATTCTCTATTTGAAATATTTTTTACCCTTAAAACTAAAGAAAAAATTTTTTTTAATAACAACTTCAAATTAATGTAACTTTGAAAATATCGAGATTCGGACAAATGTTTATATGACATTTCTTGCTCAGATTATCTTCGGAAATAAGCTCCATGAAGGACGGTAAATCCTCGTGAATCACCCTGTATCTATGACAGTGCATAAACTTCGCACGAAACACACAGTAGTTAGAAAACCGACCATTTTGAAGTTCAGTTTTTAACTGTTTTTATGATCATTTAGTTTTTAATGAAAACATATAATTATGATACTACTAATCTCTTCCTCACTGAAAATGATTACTTTAATACAAGATAGCAGAGGAAACAACTTTCTTTAAAATATATATTATCTACAGAACTACAAACATGTAGACTAATGGAAGGAACTATGACTTTGAAAACTACAAAAACGAAAGAAAAAACTGGGGATTTAGATGACATGCAACTTTATGTCATGCATAAACTGTTAATTTAGATTTAATGATAACAAAATACAAATAAGAATGCCAGAACTTAACTGTAAATGTGCAAATTTAATGCCCTAAGCATGTTTCCGTTTTCATGTGCTACAGAACGTCAATAATTATGACGCATTTTGAATTAGAGTTCAGTGTGTCTGAACTTTATAAATTCCGGAACAAAATACACAATATTTATCTCACTTTCATAATAACCGACTTCACTTTTTGGATCCTTAATTGCTTTTCTCAGTATAAACAGTAACCCATTTAACACGTGCAATTTAGCTTCGAATATCTAAGTCCCTTAGTTAAGATCTGAAATATGAACTTCGAGTGTTTTGTATGTGTAGTAGCTTGTTACAATATCCTTCTAACAAACATATGCTGGAAACTGCAATGGAACAAAAATCCAAAGTGAATCATACATTAGGTTTGTTCCAGCAAGCAATTCAGAATGTGTTACGAACTAATATCGAACATCTTTTTGTTCCAGCGCATTCAGTGCTAGTTGTAATATCGTTCTCAGAACTAGTTCGGGATTTTATGTTGTTGAAACATTTCTTGAACTGTTCTTTCATGGCCTTCGGAGTTTCTTCCCATATTAAAATTATATTAATTTTCCGAACTTAATTCGACATAAAATATGTCACTATCACCTTCCAAATCACTCATGATCGACAATTTTTTTTATTTTAACCTGTCTAGTCTTGAACCATTTTAACCTCCTCAGATTAAACCATTTGCTCATTTTGCGTCAAAACTGGGGAGTTCAAAACGAACTGATTACGATAATTAGTTCAGAGGGGTTCCTGCTCTTAATCGCAATTCCCAGTTCCTGCTCTTAATCGAGAACCAATTTCACGTGTTCCGAACGAGTTCCAAAACACGTTGGAACAGGGAACTGGGAGTTGGGAACCGATTCAGAGTCAGTTCAAGTCTTGTTGGAACGCACACTGAGATATTGTGCATGAGCAAGCAGTTCAGAATCGATTCTGAAAAGGTGACAAACTAATTATGCAAAACTGGGGAAGGAGGGGAACGACAATGATGTGAAAAACAAAAAAAAAGGCGAACTGATTACGATAATTACACATTTCTGCAATCAAGGTCCATAGCCAGGATTTGCAAAGAAAACAGCACTGTATACAAAATACCAAATAAAAAATGACATGCCAATATAGTCCATGCTCTGGTAATGACGGTAAACAAAAGATAAGAGACAATGGGTAGTATGCACAAAAACATAAATGCTTTTAGTCCAGATTACACAGTAAATACCGAGTAATGCATAAAGTGGTTCAATAATGTATTGGCTTGAATCTAGTACTACGATGTGAAATTCATACTTGTATTATAATCACAGCATAGCTCTTTTCAGTCATAAATTAAGTCTACTTTATACAATGAGCAGACTACCACCATATGTAATTCTAAAATGGAAGACTGTTCCTAAAGAGCAAATTATCCCGTTGTATTACATTTCAAGCACAATAGAAGGGCTGAATGACTTAAGGAATTAACAGTTAACTAGTTTAAGATTGTGTGAGGACAACTACCATTTACTTTGTTAAGGAACATAACAATGTTAATTCTGAATTCTTTCTGTAGTCACACAACCAACAAAATCAAGAAGCAAGCAGTAGAAATTAACACTAATTTAGTCACTGACACCCCAGCCTCAAGTGTTAGACGTTTTAATAAATATTTCAAGGATAATCTGCACGGACAGTATAATGACTGGTTGTTTAAAGCGGACCACACTCTGACTCCAACAGACAAATTGAAAAAAATAAGCATACCATAGCTGACTCTGGGGATTAACAGCATGGAATAGCATCGATGTTATCCGGGCTAAAGGGCCGTGGTCTGTTGGCGCTGTTGCTACCATACGTTTCATCTGCTGCTCCAGCAGACATCATCAGTAGTGTGGCACACAGGAGCACAAAGATCTCCTTAGCATGCCAGTAACGACTGGTATTGTGGATGGTTACCTTGCAGTATTTAAGGTCGGGATGGATCATGGCTCGCAGTTGTTGCCACAACAGCGCCAACAGACCATGGCCCTTTATTATTATAGTAGGTTATTTTACGACGCTTTATCAACATCTTAGGTTATTTAGCATTTGAATGAGATGAAGATGATAATGCTGGTGAAATGAGTCCGGGGTCCAGCATCGATAGTTACCCCGCATTTGCTCATATTGGGTTCAGGGAAAACCCCGGAAAAAACCTCAACCAGGTAACTTATCCCGACCAGGAATCGAACCCGGGCCACCTGGTTTCGCGGCCAGACACGCTAACCGTTATTCCACAGGTGTGGACACGGCCCTTTAGCCCGGATAACATCGATCCATATAACGCCAGCAGTGAAAGCCTACATTTCAAGAGTATGGAATAGGATTAGCAATCAGTCAATTGTGAAGGGTTTAAACAAAATGCTATGTTTTTATGCATATTACTCATTATGACTTCGATTAAGAAAACACTTCGACAGGCCAATTCAAAAAGGAAACAACTCAAAATGTAAAGTTTTGCAATAATTGCATTTTAAAGTTTCATGTTGATGTGAAAAATTCAATTAAAATCACTCTAATTCGAACTTATTGTGTATATATGAAACATTAACGGAATTTGAAGCAATTTCAATGATCCTTGAATTTTTCACAGCATATGAAACTTTAAAATGCAGTTTTCTCAAAACTTTAAATTTTGAGTTGTTTCCCTTTTGAACTGGCCTGTCGACTTCCTTTATGAATAAGACATGTAAATGACAGTGGCGGCCGGTGAGGCATTCTGGTGGTGGTGCCAAAAATGAAAATAGGTTGTACGCAAATCACCCTAGTGAAAGTGATAATCACAGCTCACGTTTACATTATGTTAAATAAAACACATTAATTAAACCAGCTATTTTACCAGGTGTGCAGTTAATAATGCATCTAGTAACAGTTACAATAACATTTCCGAAACTAATAACGAAATTTACAGATACAGATAATGCAAAACTTTCACAGTATTGTTAGTCAAATACAAATAACTTTTATAACTAGTAAAATTACTGGCAAAAACACACGAGATAAACAGTGATATAGATAATAAAAGAACACGTTTGCACTTTATTTAACAGGCCGATGAATCCAAGGCAGGAGTCTGAATAACACATGTTCATGTCCTGCACAGATCTCATGTATCGTTAATAAAAGCATCAATACTAGCAACAATATAGTGATATTTAGTTGCCACAAAATAAAACAAATGTTACACAAAATTAACAAATAGTATTACATAATATGGAACAAATATTCATCTTTCTAAAAAGAACCATGCATTCAATATAGTTAAATTAATAATAATTTACACATTCAAATCCAAGTTGTGTGCATTAGTTTTGAAATGGTAACATTACATTAAGATTTGGCACGGAACTTTAACTTGTGTTTTCCTGAAAGTCTGATCTTGATGTTTCCCTCCCTAACGTCTCCAACAACCCTGCCATCTAGCGAAAATTCTGCATTACTGCTCTCTAGCGGGCGGAATGGTAGCCACTGAGTCAAATTGAATTCGGCTCAAAGTCTGCCATAAGAAATGCATATAAACTAGAATCAGTAGCCTTTTGTACAGTGTTATATGGACGCAGACAGTGCCACACTGAACTGGCTCCAAGGTTCGGAGAAACGGTGCAAGAGTGCGTCCCGATCTGTGCGTGCGCTCGTTCAGATGAAATACGAATAAAATGTGTATAAATAAACTATTAAAACTGTTTTTTTATGATATTATTTTCTGTTTCTTTCATTGGTGGTGCCATGGCACAATGGCACTACCCCAAAAGCCGCCCCTGGTAAATGATAGTAAACATGCATTCTTATAATTTCCTACAAAGCAGTGCAAAGGACTATTTCTTTGGTAATCTTAAAACAGAAGAGAAACTGGAATATCAAAAATACAACGGAACAACTTCTATCTACCCTATACCAAACCACCAACAAGCAACGAAACACAAGACTACAAATCTGAGAGTTTCCCAAACTCACCATTTTCTGCTCCGAAAGATAGGCGTCTTGATATTGAATCCAACAGAGAGGCAGAATTTTCTGCAGAAACGATTTTGCCTTTAGGAGGCATGTACCTCATGTTATGACTTCTCTTGAAGGACGAACCCTCCGTGTATTTCTTGTAAAATTCTGAGTTTGCCTAAGGCATGAACACTTCAGAGCATCAGACCATATTCGCATACACTCTTCTTCAGTCTGAATTCGAGACTCCCTTTTAGCACCATCGATCTTGAGAGTTTCTTTATCACTTTGTTCGTTTTCTAAGGCACTTAAGATATGTTCAGCAATACATTTTACCTGACTATGTTCACAGTTCGTTTTTCTCCGATGGTCGGCAAACGTTTGTGTATTGCGATAGCTCATGCTGACATTGTCCTCCTCATCCGAGTAAGATTCTACTGTTTTAGATGGCAGTATTACAGATCTTAGACCAGACAAAACATAATCTAATTCGTCACTTGTTAGATCTCTAAGCTTTGATGCAACAATTGCAGCAATTCGAGAATGGACAAGATTAAAATCAACAGATATAAATCGTGCGTCATCCTTAAAACTGTTCACAAGGTCTTGCAAGTGTCTAATCTCTGGACGAAGCATTTCAGGTACTGCGTCACCAACACGCGCACTTCTACCAACCACTGAAAGTCCATCTGAGATTCGTTTAGCAAACACTTGACAGGATTTCTCTACATACAGGAATGGGCTAAGACCAGGATTCAATAAAACATTTAGAAGTGCTTCATCTTCCATACCAATATTATTTCCATTTCCTCCCTGATTATTGTACACATTTGAACTGGCCTTTTTCTCATTCTGCACTAGTGGTTTACCTGGATTTTCATCGGAGAGGCTGCATGCTTTGAACGCAAGACATAGATCTGTCATAGGACTAACAGCCTCATCCCCACTTGACCGACTGTCACCGCACTCTGTTGGCACAGAGGCACAACCATTTACTGCAACATTTGTTCCGTCATTTCTTTCACAGCCTGAATTTGAAATAATCTTCTGACCTGGGTGCTGTTCAGCCTCCATATATCTTTTCTTGAGATATGCCTCAAGTTTACACAGCCCTTCTTCAGATGCCAAGTTCGTAAATGTATCGAGAAATGGCCAGTATTCATTCCAACCAACTCTGAACTCCTGTGCCAGATTTCTGTAATAAAAACACACAAAAATTGGAACATTACAAGAAAATTAAAATTCTGAACATGGAGAGTGATTCACAAAGACTGACGTGCAATTCACAAGTTTATTTCTGATGTCATTAAGAAAAAAGTTAATATTTCATCTGTATTACAATTTGAATACTACTGTATTACTGAGGAAAAATATAAAATATAGTAAAATTTCATTTATATGTTTTTATGGGGCTGTGAAGAAAAAAACGCATAAGTGTGAAAAATGTATAACTGAAATGGCATTTAATAACCTTTCAAATAGTCTTCTCACAGGGCATAGGGCCGTTAATTGGGATATTATCTGGCCTTTGTTGCTGCAATTCATTGTAGAAATGCTCTTCCAAGCATTCATACTTCTCGCCTTGAATCCACATGCTTGCTGCTGAACCTTCCAATTACATGCACATTTTTTCTACTATTTTCGATGCATTCATAACAGAATTTAAAGGGGACGGATCTATCCCTAATTCTTTGGCAATACTGACTCTTTTCTTATTGCTGCTTTCTTTTACAACCTTCAATATTATCAGTTTCTCAGCAATTGTAACTCTTCCTCTTTCTTCTACTCATTTTGGATACAGCCACAAACTTCGCAATATCAGAGACAGTGATGACTGATTACATTTCACAGAGAAACCAAAGTGCGAACAAAGAACTTGGAATTCAGAAAGCAATCAGCAACCTTCTCGTCATATCAGATTGAATCTATTTTTTTTAGTTGATTATTTAATGTTAGCGTCAATGAGACTGGTGATAGTGAGATGGTATTTGGCAAGAAGGAGCCAAGGATTCACCATAAATTATCTGGCATTCACCTTACAGTTGGGGAAAACCTCGGAAAACACCCAATCAGGTAATCAACCAAAGCAGGGATTGAACCCGCGCCCGAGCGCAACTTCAGACCAGCAGGCAAGCACCTTAACCGACTGAGCCACGCCGGTGAGTCTATTGTCAAAATATTTTCAGTTTGGAGGGATGTTAGGGTAGTTGTATTCAGTGTGGTCACAGCTTCGGCACCGATCCTCATTGTTTAAAAAATATTATATTTCTTCTCTCTGCGCACGACAACCCATGAGATGCAAATTCGCTCTTATACTTCTCTGAATAGATTCTTCCATGCTCTCATAATAGAATTACTGAAGCTAGCACGTGCCAAGACAAGCATGAACAGCTTCCAATTTCCACGAATTTCAAAGCGGACTGCATCTTAACAATGAACACATATGTGTTTCTAAATTTTCATGGCAAACCTAATTTGCAACAAAATTGATTTAGAATGCAGACGCAAGTGCAAGTTTGAACCAATAAATTACTGAGATTTGTGATAGATCAAGTAGTTTAGGAAATTGTATATTTATTATGTATAACTACTTTTTGTATTTAGATCATTTTTTAAATGATTAAGTTTGTACTTTTGTGAACTAATACCAATAAATCTAATCACTAATCTCCTGGGGTTTAAAATACCATCATGTAAGTACAAAAACGAATAAGCAAAAAACATGTATCAGAAATAAAAAAAAAAATGTGAAGTATAGGAATATTGCCAGGATCTTAGAAAAAATGAATGTGTCAAACAGAGTGAAATGTATAAAAAAAGATTTACTGTATAAGAGGAAAATAAAGCTTACTACAAAATTACTAGTCAAACCTTGATATCGTAATTTACTGGGGACTAGGAAAATTGTACCGTTATTTTAGGATTATTATTGTATTGAGGGGTTATTTACTGGAAAACTGAACATTAAAAACTTTAAAGCAAGTTTGGGTTGAACTACCAGGTTTAAAGAAAGATATGGCATTTCTTTAAAAAAAAATGTGTGGTGAAAGTGCTCCAGTTGATGTAGAAGCTAACGAGTGGTTTCAGGGTTGTCTGAGCTCTTTGAGGGTTATAAACCGAAAGATATATTTAATATAGATGAAACAGGATTGTTTTTTAAGTGTATGCTTAATAAAATGTTCACATTTAAAGGGGAAAGGAATTGTTTTTAGCTTGCACTATAGAAATACGCACAAAACACAGCAGTTTTTAAGGTAAGGCTACTCCATATTATTCTAATTATTTACTGATTTTCGTCATGGGTTTTGTTAATTCGAATTTTGGATTCGTATCCTCCTGGAGTTCGAATTAAAGAAAGTCCGCTGTATAACATTTTTATCATTACATCGAAGTTTCTCCAAAATTTGACCATCATTGTAATGATGAATAAAACATATTGAAAATATAGGAAGCATGCTGATCAAATTTATTGTTGCAACAGGATTTATCATTAAATCAGTATGGAGGTTCGACTGTATTTCTTAAATTCTAAAGGCATGTTGGAAAACTTCGTTTCTCGAAGCTGCACAATATTTTGGTGTACTTTAGACTCAAAAATGAATTTCTATTATTTTATTTCACAAAGCATTACAAATAATCACTGCTTCAGAAATGATACTGTTTAAAAGTGTGAATTGTGAAGGCCAAGTAGTTTATAATAAAGCACACACAACTCTGTTCAAGCAGCCTTTGATAATGCTACTTCAGGTCTGGTTATATGTCACTACTTCTGCAGCACTACAATACAAAATACTGTGCAACTCAGAAAGTAGCAACTACCAAACCAGCTATTCGCAACTTTTTCACGTTGTATGCAGCTTAAACCCCCTGGTGGGAAAGTACCTTAATCAGATTTCTCCCAACACATTCATCAATGCCAAATACGCATGGAAAATGTCAGCCAACAAACCACAGGTTAGATTGCGCTAATATTTTAAGCAATGTCATTTCTTGTAATCACATTGAATAAATAGTTTTCATTTATTTTATTTTCACTTTTACTATTACCTTTTACTGAAAGAACATCAAAATATCATCCGACTGTGACTTTTATACATTAGGCTACACTGAAAAGTAACTGGTTTTCAAAGACATATCACAACACAAATTTGTGTATTTTGTACCTATCAGCCTAGCGTTTATCCTAACACAACCATGAATTATCACATTTAATACGAGAAAAATTCGTTCCGGCACCGGGAATCGAACCCAGGACCTCTCAGCTCTACGCGCTGAGTGCTCTTTTCAACTGAGCTATGCCAGGACATGATCCACGGTGCCAGCCGAACTCCTCTCGTAACGCTTTTTCTCGTATTAAATGATGATAATACATATTGGCTACTTCATAGTAGTCGTGTAATATTCAATGAGGTGGGTGAGACCTTATATATAATGAATATGTGATGTACGACCATGAATATTTTCTATACTGTCCACTGCTTTCGAGTAGTGATCAACATGCCTGACTGATAAACTAATGAGCCAGGGATCAAATCCTGGTTGGGACAAGTTACCTGGTTGAGAGTTTTTCTGAGGTTTTTCCTCAATCCATTAAGAGAAAATATAGGATAACTTTTATTCTGTTGTCCTTATCACTTTATCTTTATCCATCCTGCCTACTTCTATAGTCTATCATACAGGACAGACAGAATCCAACTTAATGGGTGCCTCAACCTCAGAATAAGATTCAACATAATCATCAAAAAAGTAGGCAGAGGTAAAAATAGTATGTATACCAATGTGTGCAGTATCAGAAAAATAACCACAACGAAATGTTTTATTCCAAGACATCATATCCAATTAAAAATGTTATAATAACAATTAATATTAACTGTAATAACTGGTGTTAAATTAGATCCCGAACAGCAGTGTGGTTTGCGCTGCTCCATGTGTCAATTTCAAATTTTATGTGTTAAAGCCACTTTCTCTCTCCTTGCTTATGGGTTAGTAAGGAAGAGAAGAAATGGCAAACTACTTTTCTTGTTTTTGACACGAGTAGATAAAGAGAAAGTTAAATTAAATAAAAATATTCTGAAAGCGTTACCTGCCAACTCTTTCTAAACCCTTTTCAGTGTCCTGCAGTCTGAAGATGTGAGGAAGAGGAGGAGGAGGAGTACTCTCTCTAAACGAATTTTTGCCAGGTGTTTGGGTTGAAGTCCTAGGTACTCGTGGAGGAGTTCTCCATTTCCTTCGGAAGACCACGGCTTGTTCACGATGCATTGGTCCTGCATATGCTCGAATTTCCATTCTTGGGTTTATCGGGTCAGCCTTTAGCACCTACACAACAATTTACAAGTTCAGCATCAAATATTCAACTATGACGAGAATGAATTACTGGCTACAAAAAAAAATTTTAAAAAGTAAGCAATTATTAAAATATCACTTCACTGCATTGAAAGTTATTCTAAGTTGTGCTCGAAGGTTCAGCCCTACAGGCATGAGATCTTGGAACAGAACTAGAAGTCAGGTGTAATGTCATATTAAATTACTATTTAGTCAGAAAGCAATTGTCTACAATATTCTTGACACAACATAAATTAACTATAGAATACACGCAATACTATATGTTGTATGTTTTCAATTTGGATACAATACAAAGGCTTTCATTTCCGTCATTCAATCACAGTTAATGGAATGACCCTCTTGCACTGCATGACACAGGCAGAGATGACATCATGGCTGACAGAGTGTAACATTTAATATTTGCGAACATTATTACTTTTTACTTCTTAGAAAATGATGATGATGATGACAAAATATATGTAATAATATTACAAAACAATAAAAAGAGTAAATTTCTCTGCAAAATGAAATGAAATACTGAAGTGGGTGTCCCATAATTTTTATAATTACATTTAATTCTTAACAGCTTACTATATTTATTAATAAAATTATTATTATTATTATTATTATTATTATTATTATTATTATTTAAGCAGTTTATTTAATTTATGTAAGTTTTTTAACCAAAAACAGTGTTTTAGGTCTAGCATTGTCACTCATATCGAGTGCACCTCAGCACATGTGTGGACTTCGGTCCTGCGTTCATAGACATCTATGACGTAGTGCAGAGGGCGGCCACTAGAGGGAACCCAAGAGTTGGAGCTTAATCTGAGACGATTCTAACCGGCGTTGGAGTTGTATCCGGTGTGGCTTAGTGGATAAAGCATCAGCACGTAGAGCTGAAAACCCGGTTCAAATCCCGGCGCCGGAGAGAATTTTTCTCCGTTCCATTATTATTTCATTGTTAGAACCGCTTTGTTAATTGGTTGCAAAAAAAAAAAACACACATACTCTCTCTCTCTCACTCACACACCGGTGTTGCCAACATATAAATTGTATCTCCGTCAGTCTAACACCTGGAAATCCGTCAGAATCCGTCAAAACTAGAAAAAAGACCCACTCAATATATCTATATAGAAATAAAGCAAATATTAACGAAACTTCCTTACCAATCTTGATTAAAATAGTATATATTTTTCTAAATTATAGACATCAGCTCAAAGAATTTGAGTGACCACAAGGGTCACATGGTCTGCTTCTATTTCTGCAGTTGATGTGCTAGGTTGGTCTACATTCCCCCAAAAATTAAACAATTAAAAATGACAGCAGACTGACGGAATTTCTGTCCAGTTGGCAAAAAAAACACCCACATACGCACGCACACACAAAAAAAATTGTTTAATCCAAGGCTCCTCAAATTGATGTACTGAAACATTAAAAATTTCCCTTTATTCAGTACACATCAAAAGAGGTAATTTTTACAAAAGAATAGTTTATAAATGGCAAAAAAATATGATTTTGTACAAACTGAGAACTGAAGAATCCAAAAATGGGGATATAAGCACATGGTGCCATTAAAAAAAAAAAAGACTCCTTGGCACATCCTTTATAAACGAAAAGCATAGCACTTGAAAATATGTTCAAAATATTCCTTCTTTGATACCCTCCAATTTTTGTATAAATAGTTTCTTCATAAAATTAGAAATAAAAAAGTTACAAGCATTGTTGCATACTTTTTACTGACTCCATATTTTAAGCTGAATGTTCCCCCTTAAGTGAATCAAAGTACCTGACCATTACCAAACAAGAAGTACTGCATTTACTGATGTCACAAACTTAAGTCTTCTTGATTTAGAATATCTTTATATATCTTAACCATAAATCTCTTTTATAAGCAACATATTCTGCAAAGTACTGTCAAGTACTGTACAAGCATACAGACTAGTGTCATGCATTACAGGCGCTATGTTTGGTTCAAGTTTATCTAGTACAGCGAAGTTCGATATTCACCGATGTTTGCTCTACAGAACGAGGTCTATCGTGTTTGTTCCACCTTCTTATAAAAATATTCGCTGTCCTTCACTCATATTTTAAGCCCTTAAGAATTTTAGCACATATTTCATGTGAAATAAGACTAAGTTTTTAATGTCTTAGTTGCCTCTCTCATGTTCGAACATTGCAAGACACTAATACAGACAGTAAATACTATTGTTACCAACCAATGGGCAAGCAGGAGAGAATGGTTCACCAACAGTGGGCTGCATCGAATTATCCTCTGATCTAAGCACAGGAACATAAAATCTCTCATCCAATAAATTTGAGAGTTCACGTTTGAGACCAGCATCTGGTGTGGAGACACGACTACAAATGACCTGTAAGCAAAATAAAGTACACAACAGACAAGCATTACAATAATGTAGCTTAAGCAATTACTGTGTAACAGAACTACTTTCACTAGAAGACGAAATACAGTATGTCCAGGAAATATGTACACTCTCTTTGATGGTTAATAAACTCTACATATTAAATAAAAACAAACTAAAAATTGTAGCATATTATAGAAGGAAGAATAGAAAATCAGTATAAAAGAAATTCATATTAAAGAAAACTGTACACATTTCAGTGAAGGTGTGTGTGTCCAATGCCTACCCATCATTTATGTGATATGGGTTCCGCATATTGCGGATAGATGGCAGGACTGTGGCCCATTTTCAAGCTGCACACCACTTCGACAGACCACACTGTGCATGATGTGTATCTATTCAGATTTATGTTATGTACTAGGGTGAATGTATGTGTAAGTATTCGCGTAATTGTAGTGTACAGAATGGGTGAGGATGATGATGATGATGAGGAAGAAAGAAGAGAAAACCCAGTGACGGCACATAGCCTACTCCTGTTGAATAGCACCAAGGGGTTGCCAGGCTTCATGTACCAGTCTGATGGACATATCACTATCAACAGTGACACATGCCTTCTCTTTATATGCACTGCGCAGATGTTTGGAATTTAACCCAGGCATACTGATACAGAATCTAGTGATTAGAAGTTGTGCACTGCCATCTCTCCTAGTCCCAAGGTAGAAATTTTACGTGAACAGCTCTGACCCCGCCGGGAATCGAACCCCGGCCCGCTAGTCTGGAGCCAGACACATATCACAAAGCTAACTCAGCAGATATATTAAGCAGGGTTCCTACAGAATTTTCTAATCCCCTTCCCCTCCTCCCACCCCGATTTGTCTCCGACTTTCCCTGACAATTTTCATAAAGTTCCCTGACCAAAAATGTTATTTAAACTGTGCAGTATTATTACATATTTCCGGCCTCCTCCTTTCCCCCCTTCAACTAACCTTACCCAACCTTTGAAATGCAATTTCTCCAGAAACTACAAAAAAAAAAAAAAAAAAAAAAAAAAAAATTCATTTGAAGAACCTGCCTATTTTCTTGTGTTGTGCTCCTGTGAATTTACAATTTTTTCTATATTTTTTTATTTCAAAATCTAAAATTATAAGCAAAATACATTTTTTTTTAGTAGGTTGTTTTATGACACTATCAATATCTCAGGTTACTTAACGTCTGAATGAGGTGAAGGTGATAATGCCGGTGAAATGAGTCCGGGGTCCAGCACCGAAAGAAAATACATATTAAAACAAGCTAAAGTAATAATACTATATTGCTAACAGATATACTACTATCTATTATTATCTATGGTCAGAGTTAATGTTGAAAAAGATAGCTGTATATAAAAATATGGATAATGATTGAAAATCAATACAGTATTAACAATATTATAAAAATTAATAACATACAAGTAAGACACCACAGTTCAGTTATTTTATAAAAGTGAGCCTTTACTCTTTTTCATTTCTATTAACTGCTTGTCAATTAATTCCTTCTTTTCTTCACTTCCTGTCATCAGGATCCTCTTTTGCTTTTCTGTTTGTTTCATCAGCCTGAGTGGCACAGTTTGAAAAGTTTTTTTCGAACAATGGTGTCATATTGTATGACTCATAGAAAAAGTATAGGCCTACGTACATCTTTTGGTGTTTGTCCAAACTTATTTCTTGCATGTTTGTCACACTGTGGATAGGACACTAATATATCAGCAACTGCTAGTGCTCCAAATTTAACTGCAAAATGTAGAGGTGTCTCATTAAGAGCCTTATCAGGAGTGTTCAGATAAAGATCCAGCAGGATGCGTGCTCTGTCCTGACAACCAGCAGTGTCATCGTCTCCATACAGCAGCTGAATAAATGCTACATTGCTGACAGTCTGCAGTACCAGATCACAAATTTCTCCATTACGGGCTTTGGCTGCAACATGCAATGCATTGTAGCGAGAACCTTCCTGGAAAACAAACAAACATGTATATAACATATTCTGGTATAAATTACAATTGTTCAGTTATTAATGAAGTTAATAAGGTTAAATACTTATATATAATTATTGATAATTTAAAATGGAGTAATCATGTTCATTATATTTGTACCAAATTACATAAAACAATATATTACTTCTTTGTTGTTCTAAGAAATATTTTGTCAACTAACTGTTTACATACAATTTATTTAGCATTATTTCAATCTATATTTATGTATGGTATTATAGGTTGGGGTGAAACTTATAAATCCAACCTTTATCCGTTCATTTTACTACAGAAAAAAAAAGTATTAAAAATTTGTTTAAAAAAGCAGAAAGATTACTCAACTGAACTGTTGTTTAAACATTTCAAAGTTTTCAACATTACATAACTTTATTATTTTATTTTATTAAAATATTTTCACAAAAATCTTAATAACTTTGAAATATATACATACATAAATATAGAACTAAAAGTATTAATTTTTTGCGTTTATTTGAACCTAAATGTAGAACCAATGAAGCTTTTTATCATAGCATGAGTCAAGGTCCTAGATTATTAAACAAATTTGATTCTAATAATATTTTAACCACTAATCCTCTCCAAATTAATAATAAAAAAAAATATTGGATTTATAGTTTGGGTTTAAAGATATTTAACACTTTTACTCTATAATTTATTCACTTACTTACTTACTTACAAATGGCTTTTAAGGAACCCGAAGGTTCATTGCCGCCCTCACATAAGCCCGCCATCGGTTATCCTGTGCAAGATTAAGCCAGTTCTATCATCATACCCCACCTCCCTTCCATTTTAATATTATCCTCCCATCTACGTCTCGGCCTCCCTAAAGGTTTTTTTTCCTCCGGTCTCCCAACTAACACTCTATATTTTCATTCGCCCAGTGTGCTACATGCCCTGCCCATCTCAAACGCCTGGATTTCAAGTTCCTAATTATGTCAGATGAAGAATACAATTCAGTTCTGTGTTGTAACTTTCTCCATTCTCCTGTAACTTCATCCCGCTTTAGCCCCAAATATTTTCCTAAGCACCTTATTCTCAAACACCCTTAACCTATGTTCCTCTCTCAGAGTGAGAGTCCAAGTTTCACAGCCATATAGAAGAACCGGTAATATAACTGTTTTATAAATTCTAACTTTCAGATTTTTGGACAGCAGACTGGATGATAAGAGCTTCTCAACCGAATAATAACACGCATTTCCCATATTTATTCTGCGTTTAATTCCTCCCGAGTGTCATTTATATTTGTTACTGTTGCTCCAAGATATTTGAATTTTTCCACCTCTTCGAAGGATAAATCTCCAATATTTATATTTCCATTTCGTACAATATTCCCGTCACGAGACATAATCATATACTTTGTCTTTTCGGGATTTACTTCAAACCGATCGCTTTACTTGCTTCAAGTAAAATTTCCGTGTTTTCCTAACCGTTTGTGTATTTTCTCCTAACATATTCACGTCATCTGCATAGACAAGAAGCTGATGTAGCCCGTTCAATTCCAAACCCTGCCTGTTATCCTGAACTTTCCTAATGGCATATTCTAAAGCGAAGTTAAAAAGTAAAGGTGATAGTGCATCTCCCTGCTTTAGCCCGCAGTGAATTGGAAAAGGATCAGATTGACCTATACGGACTTATTCACTCTCAATTTTATTTCGTTTTTATTGGAATTCCCTCCTGAGCACTAGTCTTACTTATTCAGGAGTGTGCTAGTTTATACTAACTTGTATTCATTTGTAATTTACTAGCATTATATATATATATATATATATGTGTGTGTGTGTGTGTGTTGTTGTTGTTTTCTAATGCCAGGTGTTTGACAATAAAGTCATTTGACATCTTGCACTCCAATATTTTTCAAAGATATTATCATGCCCAGCCACTGAAGCACAGATTTTGAGGTGTTCCGAATCCATTTCTTGGTTTGAGTTGCATAATGGGCAGTTAGGGGACTGATATATTCCAATTCTATGCAGGTGTTTGGCCAAACAATTATGCCCTGTTGCCAATCTAAATGCAGCTGCAGACGATTTTCGTGGTAAATCGGGAATTAACTGTGGATTATGATGCAGAGAGTTCCATTTTTTCCCTTGGGATTGTGTTATCAAATTTTGTTTGTTGAAGTCTAAGTATGTAGATTTAATAAATCTTTTCACAGTGTAATACATAGATTTAGTAAAAGGTCTGTAAGTAGCAGTGCAGCCCTTCTTTGCTAAAGCATCCGCATTCTCGTTTCCCAGGATTCCACAATGGGATGGTATCCATTGGAATACAATTCTTTTATTGAGTGATATTAATTGAGAGAGCATTTTAGTTATTTCTGCTGTTTGAGATGAAGGTGTGTGTTTACAGACGATTGATAGAATAGCTGCTTTGGAGTCTGACAATATAACTGCATTCATAAATTTATTGATGTGGCATAGAAGATTCCTGAGAATTTCACTTTTTGCAATGATTTCTCCATCAAAACTTGTTGTTCCAAACTCAAGAGATCTATAAAGTGAGAAGAGACAGCATGTAACACCTGCACCGGCACCTTGTTCTCAAAATGGCAAGTTATAGCTGATTTAAGTGAACACCATATTTTAATGATTTGGTGGCTACTTCATTCACACACAACCCCCAGAATGTCTGGAGGACCACACCTGCTGTTGGTCGATGGGTCCATTGGACCTAACTGAGAGATCTTGTTGATCACCAGCTTTCCCTCCTTAAGCCACTGGAGGACGATTTTAGTGCCATAGCAGGTCAGCACTAGGAACAGAAAAGTAGAAAGAGGAGGAAGGAAAGGGAAATGAACCCCTACTAGGCCTCGAATGCTCTAATGCCATCGGGGTCGAAGAAAGTAAGAGTTCAGTCAGAGGACTGGATAGGAAAGGGTAAAGAGGGAATTAGGTATTGAATAGAGGAAAATTATACCTAATTCAGTCATTAACTCATCACGCTGACCAGTGCTAATTGATGACTAGCCCCTCCCTTTAGTTCAGCTTGTAAAATTATGCTTACTAACAGCTGCACCACGGGAAGGTAGGGATGGGACATTGGGTATTTGTCCAGGTTGGTTCCTTAAAGCCTTCAAAGGGAAGGATTAATGGCTCTCCTCCCTGTATCCGATAGATACCCTTTTGCAGCCATACATATACATATTTTGGTGTTCTTTCTTGCCAAATAATTGGGGTATATTTTTTATTGTCATCTTTATTATGTAATTATGTATTCTCAACAAAGTCACTTAAATTAACAGTTCAATTATTTATCATCTTTATCAAACACCGACAATGGGATTTGTCTGCCAGTATTAGGCTTATTTTTGGTTAGTGTCCAACTCACATGCCAAGCTTTCCCCTTCCCAGTCCAAGCATACTGGTCTGTAACAGGTTTTGACTCACATCACACATGTCCCTTAACATAACATGCTTGTACTGGCGGAAAAGTGTGTGTATCATTTGAAAATGGGCACTTCTTCCTTACCAAGAGTTTCTGACAGAGTTCATAAAACTGTATTAAACATTTCCATGCCTATGGAATATCAAATAAAAAAGGTATTTAAATAAAAATTAAAGGAGACACATCAGCAATTGGAATACTTTGCAAGAGAAGTTACCCAGAACAAGCATCTAGTTTATGAAAAACAAAATTCAAAGTATTTGTAACAGTTTCCGAAAAGAAATTAGAACAGTACAAGCATGTAAAAGTAGCAGATCGGGCACAGTAAATGTATACGAACTGACTCAATCTTTGGTACTATAAAGTACTTACCGGTACATTCGTCAAGATCCATGTGCTACTAAGTTCAGTAAAACGCTGTTATCTAATCCATTCAGAGATAATTATTAAAATCACCAGCTATTTTCTCTCAACTGAAGCAGAGGCAAATGACTTAAAGTTTTCTTTTTTACTAGCCAATTTTTACTCAAAGCTAAACGTGTTTTGTATTTTAATTTTCTTCTCAAAAACATGTAATTATTTTGCGAAATTTTTTGATCCGATAAGTCTGATATTAAGGTATGCTATCTATAATACTTATTTTAAGATTAAAAATTCTTGAAATAAATATTATAGGCATGTAACTAGCTACGCAAAGAACAGCTTTTATTTTTCTGTGATTCATCTTTCTCATGTACGATAGGTTCACTAATACTTTCAACAAGCTGTAAGTCTAATGGGTCATGTCAATATACAGGATTATTGGCTGTTTTATGTCATTAACACGAATATTGGCTCGTCACTGAATAAATCAACATCTTTTCTCTTCATATTCACTTTCGTGTTCACATACTAATTATATATAATATACATAGGCTTATAACAGTTCGTCTTTCCCAACATGCCCAAGATGTTTGACTAGCCGCATGCCTGATGAGAGGCCTGCTTCTGCTGCTGAGATGGCAAGTGCTCTTGCACAACTTAACTCATTAAAACTTATAATGGAGCTTCATGCACAATATCTGGTTCTCTGATGATCAATATCTGTCATTCTGTGACGCCATATTCATATTCACTTTTGAAATGTGAAGGTAGTTAAAACGTATCTTTCAACCACAGTCTACTGTGTTTCAACTATATCTGTGCCCAATTCGTAAAATAATCACCACTTCAAAATACAGATTTTTAAGGCTATGTGGTTAAATGAGCGCTGAGGTAGTTCCCATTCCACTTCACTTATGCACCTCCCAAGTGTCTTACCTCTCATATCAACATAACTTTGGTGACATTCTGAAAGTTTCACGCTAGTGTACACTCACACCATGCCTTGCACATACATAGCCTATCCGTCACAAGTTAGGTTACGTTAGTTTAGATTTTTATGCCTTGCATATAAAAATCTCTACACGATTTTCAAAGCCTGGTGATTTTTGTTTAGTGATGTTGTCAGTATGGGCTAGCGTAATGACGGACTTGGAAACGAAGTTACAATATAGAAACTTTGTGTCTATTTCATTATTATTTGTTGTGCTTCCCTATATTTCAGTGGTTACTGAATTAATACAAGTTTTGTGTTCATCACATTACATTGTACCGTGTAGCCTATTTTATGTCCCTACGATCCTTTCCTTCACTAGAAACCACACTTCAGTTACCATGCACCTCTCATTACACACGTAATTTACTACATTTCCAAACAATTTCATTTTCTTGAAATATTTTCCTATAAAATCTTTATTTTTTTTAATCCATCTCCGCAAGAAATCCCTTACAAATTCAACCACTAAAACTTCCAAAATCACCAGAACTACATACCTCAACGCTCATTTCACCCTCAAATGAAAGCTTAAATGTCAATTTTTTTTATATTGGGACTTATAATCACATTTAAACTGGCTCAGGTCATGCAGAACTAAATTCACGTATAGCTGCATCTGTTGAGCAGATTTTCATTAATTTCTAAGATTCGCATATCATTATAGCTACTTTTTTTTACATAAAATATCGAAGCTGTTAATTCACGTTACTTCAATAATTAATTTAAGCAAAATCATGTGATTAACACATCCTCTATAATTACGTAATGTCAAAGGGTGTGTAGGCCCACTTACATTTTACTCTGTTCCTCTTCGTGCAAGGTAATTGCAGAACGTATAGCACATATAAATGTATAAAGATGTATTCTTATAAAGTTAAACAGGTATCAGTAACAATATGTAAGTACTATTATGTTCATACCTGAAGAATGGCTGGTGTGTCACCACTGCTGATCAAATAACGAGGATTATCCCACACAGTTATTCTAAATGTATCAATATCTCCACATTCTATCACTTTTCTGAGTCTTACTAAATCTTGAGCTTTAGGTCCTTTAAATGGACTTGGTTTTTCTCCTACAATGGGACTGACAGATTCGGCATTTTCCAATGATCCCGGAGAATTAACAACAAGAATTTCAGATCCATGAACTGCAAAATCAACAGCTTCTTGTCTAGTTTTAAAAGCCTTAAACCTTGCTTTTTTGTGTTTTTTCACAACTTTCAACGCTTCTACTTTGTCAGAATAAACATGCAGTGCCTCTGAAACAAAAATGACAAAAAGAGCGTAATGTAAATATTTATATACAAGTTGTCAATTACGAACAAATGACAGCGAATACTAAAGTCCAAATAGTCCATATAATTCCAGCGGTAATAATTACATTTTAATTAGATTAGTCATTACATACCATCACATCCGTTAACATTGGCATCGGTAGGTATGCTGACACCATAATATATAATTTCTCCAGAAATCTCAGCAGCATCTAATTTGGTTGCTAGTGGGCCCATTTCTTGGCCCTTTGCCAGTGACTGACCGTCTTCCTTGTTGACGCCTTGGCCTAAACTGCGCGAATCCCAACGAAACGAACGACTAAATTCAGAATTTGGCTTCACGTAACTTTCATTCCTGTTTGACTCCGACATTTTTATAAACATAACCTATATGCAATTTTGTTTAGTTGTAGTTTTTATACAAATATAATTTTCTTGTAGAAATATCGGTTGTCGTGTTACTCTTATTTTATGGAACTATTTTAAAATAAGCAAGTATATTATATAAGAAACAAAGTTCCTTTGTCAAAGACAAGCTTGATAGGTATTTGCCACCACCATCTTTGTACACGACCGTTAAGTGGTTACAAAATTTTGACACATTCTTCTACATAGCAATTAATGTACGGTGTACGACATGAGAATTTCGATTATCCTATCGAATGACCAACTTACCGTACATCAAACAATATTAGAATTACTATTTGAAAACGCATTTAGATTATCAATAAATTTACACCCATTATAAATGAATACCTGCTATGAATTTATAACTTTAATGTAATGAAATTATATTTCTTTTTGCTAACGTTTGTAAATTATCTTGCCGCAAAATATTTTACACACGCAGTCGTTGATTTGGCAGCGGTGTTTTGACAGATGTGACAGTACTTTCAGCCACGAGCCGGAAGTTAGATGCATTTTCTTTTTTATCTATATGCACTTTAGTGCAATCTGCTTTTAATTCATCGTCTATTTATGTGAATACGTCTTTGTGCGAGGTACAATTTTATTGAGGAAAAATCTAACATTTTAATGTAACACAAAGTTCAAGAAGACCCGCTATATATGCAAATTGCGCGTGGTGCCATCTATCGAGTGTTGCGTAATCTACTTGCAAGTGAAAACGCGAATAAAAAAAAAAAACAAACAGTACCTATCGTTGCTTACGAGATTATACAAGCTGGCGCATAGAGCTTGAAAACGAGTCTGAAGTGGTTCCCTCGTAATGCCAATTCCGCCGCTCGGAGCGCTGTTCTGCCCTATATATTCATAGCAGAACACTTAAAAGACATTGACATTTGGGACATTTAAAGGACTCATCATTGCTTATTAAATGCTTCGTACAATATTTTATGGACAATAGACGTAATTTGCAAACTTCTACTCCTCAATTATATTACAATAAAAGGCTGTCATTCTTGATATTATAAACATATTACATATAAACTGAGGGACTGTCTGCTCTGTACTTCAGTTCATACACCAAACATTTCCGGAAATAAATTAACTTAACATCTTACATATACGCACTATAGCCTACCCTTTTCACCTAATATTATTAATATTGTTATTAAATAAGATATTGCAACTAATTAAGGTACTGCATTATCTTTAATTTCCTTGAATTCATAATTACGCATTTGCAAGAAGGCCTAACTTTTCCCTCTCTTTAAAAAAAAATACGGACGTCACAATAACTGAGAAGTATAATTATTCCGCGATTTTTTTTTCTTGCAGTGGTGAAAACATTTCTATAGGCCTACTGATTAATCTATTGAGCATAGTAATAGTAAACGCTGTAGTATTTTAGTGCGTGTACGCCTACTTAGCTCTTGTAAAACGAAATTTTCACTTTCACTTTCAACGGAACACTCACTTATATTCAGTTCTTGTATCTTGCAGTAAATTATCCATTTGTGATCATCTTTCCAATATAACCTCCCATTGAAACGACCACTTAAAATCATGAGCTAGAATTTATTATTTTAAAAACATTTCCACGTACATACTGTTATAATTGTTATGAACCACAATACAAAAGACAACACTGTGAAATTGGATTAATTTACCAAGATCAACATCAATACCGGTAGTATAAAATCACATATAGGCCTAGGCTATATTATTTCATTATTTTATGGTATTAATTAGAAGAATTAATTTTGAAGAATTTACAAATATGCTGAAATAATTTATTACACCTCTTATAGAAATGTAAAAATATGTATGTACATTTTGAAACAATGGGTATAGCACCACTTGAAAATGTTGAGCATTTTAACAGTAACTTGTAAATTGTTCCATCACGTTGTCTATAGTGTTCATTTATTGTAGCACCATGGATAAATATATAATAGGATGCGAAACTCACTGAGTTTCCCGTAACACATACTAGAGGCGCTGTTGTAGAATTGATCGTGCTGCCATCTATATGCGGTTAGAGGCGTTATTACATCTAGCAGCGCACCAAGTAGCGAAAAAAGTAACTGCTCCGTGCATCCAGCAGCGCACCCAAGTAGCGAAAATAATAACTAATTACTCCGCGTATCTAGCAGCGCGCCTGGCGGCGAAAAGTTGAACTATATGCAGTAAATATTCCTCCTCCCCCACGCCCCAAACCCTAAATTTAAAGTAAAACTTTAAAATTTTTATTCCTCACATCATCTTTCACTGAAAATTGTTATTGGAGCCAATAGTTGGAAGAGACGGTCTATTTTACACTACCTTATAATGTAACTAATTAAAATACAGCCAAACAGGGACAGAAAATAAAAGAAAACAAGGTTAGATAATTGGGATTTTATTCTTTAGGTAATAGTGTATAGTGCACTTTAAGTCTGCATAAAACTAGTTACATAATTGAAATTACTATATTATTGTATACTATTTTACAATACATTCAACAACACAATTTTGACAAGGTCCATCATATCACTGTTTAACATACACTACATGTGCAGTAGGGTTACCAGATTGTAACAATTTAAAAGCAGGTCATTTTAAATGAAAAGAATTTTCCATATAAAAGCAGGGCATAATAGACTAACTTGATACTTGACGTGACGTCTTTTTACATTCTGTTATATAATTAGGTAATTTGTTTGTCTTTGTACAATAAAACTGATACAAAACTATTATCATGAATAGAATTGAAGTATACGGATTCTAAATTAGCTTTTACCTTATTTAATTTTCGGATTGTTAATACTTCTCTGGTGACTCGACTTGTTTGAGCAAGGATTTACACACATAATTCCTCCTAATGGACCCCAACTCAATAGTTACTCTCTTTTGTCCATTGGGAATTGGCAAGAAAGAAAAGCAGGGCAATTTCTGATTTTTACGAACCCTGGCAGGATGCAGTCCATGTCAAGCGAAATCCAGAACATCTGGTAATCCTATACACACAGATACACTTACATATTTAGTGTGCAGTACATTGGTAAAGTCTATACAACAAATTGAATAATTGAAATTTTGGGGCCCAGTCGGATAAGAGAAAAAGCCACATCTATATATTTATATTTTGGAATGCTCTGCCATCTGTGCTCGTTTACAGATGTAAATGATACCATTTGAATAATGTGTTGTCATATAGTTTAGTCAGAACATATTTCTTCACATTCCAATGAGATATCCTACGTATCGAAATTTATGGTTTGTCCCCTTGTCTGCCTGGACCCATCAACTATTGGTTAGTCAACTGTCCAAAAACAGGTTTGGACCCTACAAGTAACACTCATGGGACAATCAGAGCAGGAGGTAATGAGTAAGAGTGGCCAATTCCTTTCTCCCCTCCGTTGCATACATCGCTGACTAGATACATATTACATTAATCGGATTTCAGATACTACAAAAAATGTTTGATAATTGAAACTGTCATATTACTATCTACTATTTTGCAACACATTTTAGAATACTTTTCTAGGATCACATCTAAGGTTCTTAGACATTGTTGTTTGGCATACACATAACGGTAACGTATACCAAAATGTTGTATGTACTGAGGGTCAGAGTGAAATACATGAGCTGCATCACTTACTTGCATTATGTTGGGCAAAAAGTTTACTAGGTGAACTGAAGGTATGTTAACCCCCAACTTCCAAAGTCAAATATCTCTCTTACATACACACACATGTACCACATACTGTAACTTTGCTCCTACAATTACACAATATATTTAACATTTGCTAAAAACATTTTTTTCTGGGGCAAAAAAATAAATAAAAATAAAAAAATAATAATAAAAAAGCTATAAACTTTCCACCAATATGATATTATACCTTTTTTGTTACACACAATATGAGCTATTTACACTACTTTAAAGACACTGCAATTTTTTTCTGCAGTCTCTTCACCTTTGCTTTCAGAGCTGCCATTTTTAGTTTGTTGCTCCTGGGTGAAGATGAGAAGTGAGGACTCGAGAAAAGTTTTCGTTTTGCAACACCAGGACCTAAAGATTACGAAATTAACTTCAGATTAATCTAATTGCTGGGAACTATTTTAAATAAAAATGAAACGTGACAACACCTTTAGCCTTGTTAAGTTAATGTAGGCCTAACAAAAGGCATGCAGGCTATGGATAGGCTATATAACATACTACAAAATTGACAATACATCAAAATGTGATCAATATTTACCAAGTTTGGAAGGAGGTGTAGCTGAAGCTGAAGGAAACTGTTCCATCTTGGATGTATTCATGTCAGTATCTAAGGAAATAAATGATAAATTAAATTGAAGCAAGAATTGAACAGACTTTGTGCTCCATTCATTTCAAACTGCTCTTAACTGTATAAATTATAACTCATATAAATGTTAAGTAATAGTAACAATCCAAAAGTTTAATGCTGCAACAAATTTGATTGTGTTAATCTGAATTGTTCGTTGTAATGTAATATAAAATATTTTTTTGCTAATAGGCTGGGCCATAGAGGACAACTGACACTAACAGAAAGGGATAATCAGCAGAGGTGTTGGGATATTAAAGAGAAGTCAGTAAGAGGGAATGATAGTGTACTTCGTGTGCCAGGGAGACTTGTCAGGATATCAGTTGCAATATCGATCGTCTGGTTCAAAAGTGCGACAACTCAAAAAAACAAGTTTTGAGATATCTTCAGTTGAAAGTTTCAAATAAATCCCTAAAAGGGACAGATTTGTGGTTCATAACCACAATTAGAACTGAGTCAGTATTCAGGACGAGTATATCACGATCTTCCAGTTCATTATTAATAGATTTCGAAATGTAGTAATAATGAATTAATAAAGTCCATAGTTATAATCACTTCTAAAGCAGTTTATTTCGTTTTTATTCTTTTTGGTTGTAAATATGACTTATCTCAATATTGAATCGGAAAGAGCTCCGAAAGGGGCTTTCAGTAGTATAAATAACTAAAAATGGCAATTTTTGAGTTGTCGCACTTTTGAACTGGACGATCGATATATAACAAGATAAACACCCTGCCCTGTAGTTAAGAGGATTTGTTATTATTCGCTACTGTAAAAGAATGAAGTATGAAAACTGCAGACATATGGCAGGGGGCAATTAATTTAAATGATTACTAGCATGTTACCAGGCTCACAAGACAGTATCGCTTACCTTCAGCTGTGGGAACCACATTGAATAGGAGCGATGGTTGCTGATAGCCCCTCAGCTGTTCACCAATCATACTGTTCCTGTAATAATCACAAAAAAAAACGAAACATAATTAATTATGTATTTTGAAACATGTAATGTAAGAACAGCTGATGAGAAACTAAGGCATTCCTTGAAATCCATAAACTTGACTAAGTGGAATAATTACCTTGTTGGCATGCATCTTTATTCATCCCGGCATATTCCGTCGAAGCAGTAATCTTTGAAGCTGGAGTACTCATAGGAGCAGGAATTGTTTGAGGCATAGCTGCCAAGCCTGCAGCCTACTCAGTTGCAGCTTGTAAACCTATGAGACTACGCGTACCTGAAAATAAAGAAAAGAGTAATGAAATCGGAAATTTTAAACATGAATGACATAAAAACATTGCTAGTGTACTAACTGCCTTCAGCAGCTGCAGAATCAATCTTCGCCCTCCTACCATACGTCCGCAAAGTCTTGTGATGCCTGAAAGTTGGGGTAGACCCCGGTGATAAGGTCGCTCGAGGCATAACTGGGCTAGATGGTGGGCTCCGGATTTTAGGGTTTGATGGCACCACTAATCCATTAGCATGAACAGTGGGCACTGCAGTTTGCTTAAGTATCACTTTTTGTGAAGAGCTATAATAGTCAGACTCAATGAAGTGGTCCATGCAGATTCTCAACCTGTGTGTGTGGCATGTGCGGCAACTCGATACCGGTCCTCTAGCCCACAAAATCGGAGCCACTTCCAACACCTAAAGCAATGGATTACAATTACTAATGAGATAAAGTAGAAGAAATATTGAATAGAAATCATGCAAAACTTGGGGAAAAAAATAATAAGTTATCTGCTGCATTTGTGTTATTTTAAGAGATGTCTAATGCGCATCACTAGGTGGTGAGTGACCATAGGAAAACTGGTAGCAGCAACAGATATTGGGTAAAACTAAATTAAATATTAGGCCTAAGCTTATTATTATTATTATTATTATTATTACTACACATGATTGAGAATTTCTCCAGAATGGCTAACTACATCAAAGAAGGCATAATTTTATTTTCCATAACTGTGAGATGTTTATACTAAAAACCACGTGGTTTTAGTTTGCAGCCATGTGGCCTAATGCTACAATTCAGGTTTACGAGGTTTCATTTTCAGCCTTCTTGCTCTTTTTCGTCAATATTTCACATTTCGTTACAGTTTGACTGAATTTCGGAACCATCTAAATTTATACTCCTACTATAATCCTAAATAAACTAGCAGAAAGCAATGCACAGCTCGTCTAACCTACTTCACCAAAAAGTACATTGTTTTCAAGTGTAAGGTTTAGGCTACACAGGACACAATAATAATACTAAAGCTCACCTCATAGGTTCCTGAGGAAAAAAATGCTTCCTCCCACAGTATTAACAGTCTTGCATCCAGGCGCTGAGCATCTTCCTCGAATCTTTTGCATTTTTCTGGAATCCATCTTGCCTTCATAACGCTGTTGGCTGGTCATCGGCCAACGTTCTGACTACTTCGTATCGGAGAGTGGAGAACGCTGGTCCTCACGTAGTTCTATGATTTACCACCTACGACGTCGGGCGCTGATCACCTTATTTCAGAATACCGCTTCTAGATCGTGCTGTCCGCAGTTTCGCATCCTATTATATATTTATCCATGGTAGCACTTTTAGAACGAACGTGGTTCACATACATAAGAAGAAATGATGATGGAATGAGTCGAACACATACAGTTTTCTTTAATTTTTAGCAAATGATGAAGTAGAATATATACTGTTACTTCATATCCTAACATAAGTAGAGTTGCCACCATAGATGTAACACCTGAAATGAATATAAAATAAATTAATGTATTGGTAATGATACAAGAATAAAAAAATTAGGCTAGACATAACCTCACAAAATTACAAACACATGCTAAAACAAAAAAACAAAAAAAAAAAAAAAAAATTTACGTATCAGTATATAATAAAACTAGATATTACAGATATAATTTGTTTCACACGATAACCACCTCAGCCTATTTCGGCAGCAGTCATTATTAGTTACAGTTTGAGGTGCATTACCTAATCTCATACTAACCTTGTTAAGTTCTCTAACCTAATTCACTGATAATTACGTAACAATATACAGGTCTAAAATACAGACAAATACACATTAATTACCTAATAAGTACAGCATGAAGATAATTCATTACTTTTGTCGGTATTTTCTAAAAGAGAAAGGGAAAACAGTAACAACATTATCTTCAATGTTTACATCACGTCGTTCACATTTTCATTAGGCCTATATCAGTAATGCTTGGTAAGTGAAACAATGCATGAAATTATTTTACATTTCGGGTCACATCATTCGAGAGTCGGAAAATGCAATTCGCCACTTTTAACATAGCATTGCTTGTTATTTGAGAGAACGTTGACATTTACCTTAACCTATAAAGATACGACCTGTTGGTACCGAGTTCTTCACATAGCAAAACATAGACAATTTTCGAATATAACTTAGTTGAACAAACTTCAAATAACACTGTAATATGCTTGGCATATTTATAATATTCGTACTCAATCAGTAATGCACAATTAATCGAACTACTTTCACGATGCACAATGCTTTGTAATGGTACTATTCATCATTTCATAGGGCAGAGAGGCGAACCTAGCGGCAGAAATTGTCATGACTCACAGAGACCTACTCGATCGTGCTATGCGCCAGCTTGTGTAATCCCGTAAGCAACGGTACCTATCCGGTAATATACCCAGTAACTTCTCCAAACTAATATAAAGTCTTACGATGCACTTTTACCTAAGGTTCATGTTAAAAACAAGAGATTTCAACATAGATATAGCCTACTCTGTTTAATGTGTCGCGTAGAAAGCTCATTGTTGTATCTCGAGTGCTTTGACTCCTTTGTTCTCCTTATTTCACCATTCTTCCTTATTTCTGCATCACTGTCCATTACATCCACTAAATGAAACATCTTACTTCAACAATCAGTCTGTGCGTCTTTCATAATACTAACTTATTTGATTTTGTAGTCGAGAATGAAGAAATGACAGAGGAAATAGGAGTGCCCCAAGAAAATTTGCTCTCAAGACATCACGGGTTGGTAGGGTCTGGAATCCCATTTCTAAAAGGAAATAAATAGGGCATATTCGATTGCAAATAGTTTATAAAATACACTATTTTTGTTAGCAATTTATTACAATTAAACATATTTTTTTTCCTATTCCTGAGAATTACAATATTGTCTAACTCTGTAGAATAATACAGTCAGTATCCCCATACCACTTCGTCTACTGCGTCAATGCCAATCACTGGAACTTACAACTGCATAATTATGCAAGCTATCTTTAACTGATGAATTCATACTGTAGATGCAGAAGTACAAACTAGGATCATCAATTAAAATTTCATGAAAATTCTTGTCACTTGTAAAATCAACTCCATTACAGGCCAAATTGACCCAGAGGGTGACAAGAGCTTAAGACTCCCACCTTTACAGACAATCGGCATTAATGGCAGTAGGGATGTCAGTTCTACGCTCGTCACTTATAGGTATAGCTACCTATTTACCATTGTAGATCTTTGTGTTATTTTTTATGAATGTAATACCCAACTTCAATATTTTTCTGCACAAGTATGAAGAAATCATTTTAAAATTTAGTTTAGTTCCTATTATCATTTCACTAAATATTGCTATAAAATGGAGAACTTTTAAATGTAAAATTGCGTATCTTAGAAATAATAGTAATTTATAGAATGAGAAGTAAAATTAGATTTTATCCACAAGTGGAAAGTTTAGCACCCGAGGTGAAGCCGACGTTAATATCCACGAGTGCATAAAATCTCTTTACTTTCGTGTGCTATACAATATTTTATCCATTACTGGTATATACATTTAATTTTAAATTATAGACCTTTTCTTTGTAATGTGTTTTATATGAAGAAGTTATAAATGAATGAATATATGGATTTTATTGTTTCTAATGTGTGGGTTGTCATGGAGAGAGTGATTTTAAAAACTTTTAATTCACTGCTATGAATAAATCCATTGTTTAGGTTGTCAGAGATGGTGAAATAGAGACCAATTTAGATACCAGTCATGGATAAAAGTTTCTACAGGTACAGTAATTAAAAAAAAAGGAAAATAGCCTATGTGGAATATTCTCTCTTAAATTAAAATTATTTTTAACTTGAAAAACAGCAATGAATGTAATATTAAAACTTGGTCCCATTATAGAAAACGTATATTGAAAAGCGATTAAATAACTGTTCATTTCATTCATTTATAATAAAATACCAGTACAGTACAGTACAGTAATTAAAAAGTTACCACACTTACGAACTTCCTTTTCAGAAATATTGTCAGACATAAGGACATTTAGTAAATTTTTTAAATTAACTTATTTTAAATATCGTATCAACAATGAATACATGCATAATTAAAATCAATTACTTAATAATAATGTTATCACTATATTGGAGCAACTTGTAGATGTTAAATTAACAAGACATTTCTCACCTCTATGTACATTAAGAAAACATTAACAAAAACAATAAGTGTTATCATTGTTACAGAAGATGAACTTCTTGTGTAAATAAACTATATTTAAAACTTACGTAATAATATAATATTTAATATTTATTATTTCAAATGTAACAGTTTTAACTTCCTTCTTGTAAGCAACATTATTCGTTACCAGTACTGATTTGTTAATCAGTGAATTGACTGACAAATCTTGAGTTGAAAATAAGGTCATGTTTATACTGAACTAATTTTACTGCAAAGACTTTAGAACAGTTTGATTTTCCATACACTATTAATGTAATATCAAAGCTTTATTGGAGTCCAAAAAAATACTTCCTTTTCAAAGTTACATCCACACAGTAAAAACAATTCAATATATAAAATGTGCAAACATAATCTTTTAAAACAAGGTTATAGAAGATGATTTACATTAAGTCAATAAGTCAATCCCGTACTTTAGGAACAATTCTAATTGTAATTAGGTTATCTAATTCGAATCAACACCATTCGTAATTTGAATGTGCATTCTTATAGACCATTTCACTTTTTCACACAAACACATGCATACACACGTCAATATCACATGGATTTAACAGACCGAAATCCTTCTCTGTGCCTTCATCAGAACAAGTTACTCACAGCTTTCAATATGACAATTATTTTGTAACAGAAATAAGGAGCGACCTAGCACTGATACAGTAATAGGCCCACATTTCAAGAAAATTAACAATGAATAGACTACCTGTACTGGTACCTGAAATGTTAAATCATCTTGTGTAATTTCTTCCATTTATTCTTAATGTTTGTGGATTAAAAAAAAGGTGTTAATCAAGTTTAATTATCATTTTCATGCCATTTATAGCAGGACTCATATTGATAAATTCAACCACTGGTTATGGAGTAGATCTATAGACACCTATTGACCACCAGAGTCCGAATATGTATGCAAAAATGAATAATGGAATTATGAATTAAATTTACTAAAAAAATACACTGTAAATATTTAATTACAATTAATTTGACAGAATAAACATCATGGCAAATTTATTTACCTTATTTTGTGCTGCTGCTGTCATTCTGAAATTTTCTTCTCTGAAACTTCTGTATTTTGCTCTGAAAAATGTTTTATTCATCTCAAAGTGTCACTTGTGTAAATTAACTAGATAGGTATTCAGTTGGTCACCAGAAATGTTCTTTGGTGTCACTGTTTTTTTAACCAGAACTTGATCAAATACACATCAATTTATGGAAACTGCAATTTTAGCGACACACTTAAGTTTCTGTGGATTGTTTCAATAATAAAGAGAATAAATGCAGCACAGAATTATTTTGAACTTGCAACTATGTCATGATTATCAATGATATTTGTGTTTAAATACAATTTTAATTTCCTAACCACACACATTACCATACAGAAACTGTGAAGCATAAGATTTCAAAATTATTTAACCAACACATACTGGTATGTATAGTAAAATGATGATAATTCTTCCAACAATTACTGTAAACAAAATGTCACTTTAATAATAAATCTGTGATTTAAAGGGAAAAAAATCAATAAAAGTATGGTACGGGACTAATTTTCTTGCAGAAATAGGAAAACATTCGTGAAATATAATGTTTCGTTGAAATATATATTTATATGCAAAATAAATTGCAAGTAAAAACGTCAACACAGGCATTATTATCCAAGGATATCATGTTACCCAGTACATTATTATATGCATCATACGGTACATTTTTTTTTATAAATTCGGACTGCTTGTGATTTGGTTATTAACGTTATATTTTATATTGAGATAATTTTAGCTTAACATTAGGCCTATATAAAAACATAATGAAATTCAATGTGTTACATCAGAAACATCAACTAATATGTGAATAATTATGTGAATAATTCATATCTTAAATATTATTATGGTACTATGTTACCTTCTTTATTGGAAACAAGCTATATGGAAGAAGCATACGGTATTTTAAGTGTTTATACAAACATTCACAGACGTTCACGATATAATGGATTCACACTAAGATTTATTGAAGTTATCATCATTTCATTAATTTTTATTATACAATATTATTCTATTAGTTTCGTAATACAGGAATACATTTAAGGTCATCAGTTTCAAATTAAAAAAAAAATTATTTGTCATACATTTGAGCTACTATATTATTGTAAAATTATTATTTCATTCTCAATTTAAAGGCACAGTACATGCAAGTAGAACTTCCAACATTCTTTACAACACTACATAATATGTTGGGAAAGAAAAAACTACGAAATTACAAATATCTATGTCAGATTTTAATAGAAAAACTCCTAGGTATACTGCGGGTTCAATATGCACTAAAGAGCTTTCATTTATAATGTCAAGTAAGGACAACTGTATTCTAGAGGACAAATACTACTCCTGAAACCCTGTTTCAACATTTTTAAAAGATGACATATTCTAATAGGTAGCCTACTCAATCCAGGTCTAAGAAAAGTGTAAGTAATTAATCTCTATTATGATAAAAAAATTATTAATACTTATCAGAAAGTCTACAATGAAGACTAATACTTCTTCCTTACTTCATATATTTATGCTAAATGTATATCTGCCTAATACCTATATTTGTTTACTAGGCTGACTTTATACTGCATGTGAATTTTATACTACCTGTATGGATTATGGAGCTGAGAATGAGATGTAACAAAATGATCACGAATAATGGACTTTTGAAAGTTACAGTCTACACATGTAATGCATATTTTACTTTATATTATCATGAGATCCATATATACTAAAAATAAATGCCTTCACTTGTATCTTTACAGGGTTGTTAAAAATAGTTATCACTTATCACAAACTGATACAAGTGAATGTGTGTGCCAAGCAGCATCGGTCAGTTGAAATAGTAATATGCATTAGAAGAGCGGTATGTTGAAGTTTTCATGTTCGAGAAAAGTTTGAAAAAGCGAAACGTAGTTGAGCTTTTTTAATTTCCGAGAATTGAAAGAAAACATACTGCTCGTGTATCGTACATTATTTTGTGCGAAGATAGTTTATTACATACCTGAAAGAGGAATTTCTAATTAGTTTCAATGAAATCTCCATCTTGGTTTCTGTTCAATGACGGCAAATTTGCAAAACAAAAATATCTATCTTCAACACTGTTGCTTTAAAATCTTTTCTGTGTTTACTATACTCCAGCAGGCCGTGATATACGTCTGTCTTTTTTTTCCCCCCAGTCTATAAATGCGAACTTAAAACAAACGGTAAGGTTATGTAATGATTTATTTTTCATTTTAATATTTTAACAATATTATTTATATAACATATTGCAGTAATAACATCGGCATCTGGAATCTTGTTGATTTTTTCACGGCTTCCTTAATGTTACTTGCATCACGAATGCAGTAACTTTAGTGGAGTTGTAGAGTTTACTTAATTTTTGCAAATATTTAAAAACAATAATTAACAGTGGTAAGTTTCCAATTTATAATTATTACTATATTGAACGTCTCTAAAAATAATATGTTAAAAGCCTAAAACAGTAAAATCAATATGTCACTTAAGCGGTAAGAAGAGGGAAATTGTTATGTGTGTTAGGTTGGGAATACTGAATGTGGAATTTTAGACTTACCGCGGATTGGTTTTGTGCGGAAACCAAGCAAATACGCACGATCTCGCACAAAAAATTATTCATTGTTCGATACACTCTTTTAACGCTTATAATCACTGGATAACTTTATGATATCTTTACAGTTTCAGCTTTTTCAATTTACCTGGCTGACTAGTTTCGAAGTGGTATCCTTCATTGTCTGGAGCCTAGTGAAGATCCCGCACTCACTATCTTCTGGTTTCCTGTTGTGGTAAGCATCACACTAGGCTTCGGACAATGAAGGATACCACTTCGAAACTAGTCAGCCAGGTAAACTGAAAAGTAAACACAGTAAAGATATCATAAAGTTATTCAAGAGCAAAATATCTTGTCTGGACCCTGCTCAAAATTAAAACATTTCAACTACAGATACTCACACTTCAATAAAGAGTACCGTTATATGGATATCATTAAAACATTATCAGTTAAGTATATGAATTTATTTTACCTCTTTCTCTCTCGTTTTTGGTTAGAATTCTCGGAGTGACGAAGAATACCTGATTACCGACTAAAATCTCAACAGCTGCCAACAAAATAACGTTAAGATAGACTCCTTTTGGCACCTTTAAACCACCTCTATGAATTTGTGACGTACCATACATTGATTCATTTTGTGTAACTTTAATATTTTTGTTAAAATACACAGTCTATATCCTCCGTAAATATAAAATATGAATTAGGATATTTATAGAGATTATACATAGTAGGAATCATAGAGTAAAAAGCTTGAGTGCTTTAAGGTAGCACGTAAGAAAATTATACGTAACAATTTATTGGTTATAGGTTACTTACCAATCTTGTCACTGATAGCCTGTTTATTCTGTTTATAATTCTCTACCTCGGCAGTATATGCATTGGAGGAGGAAAGGAACTGGCCACCCTACCCCGTTATTTCCTGGCCTAGTTGCCTCATGAGTGAAGCCTTATCAGTGTTACTTATAAGGTTCAAACCTGTCTTCGAACAGTTGACTATCATTAGATGGGCGCATCATTACCTGAATGGCTAGAGCATCAGCTTTCCACACTGGTAACTCGGGTCCGAATCCCAACATGGTTCAAGTGGAATTTGTGGTGGACAAAGGCAGAAGGCTACTTAGTGGTAGGTTTTAGAGGGGTACTCCCGTTTCCCCTACCAGTATTCCACCACTGTTCCATCAGACATCATGTGACGCTATGTAGTTTGCCTCCTATGGTGCACTGAAGGCAATGCCTACAGTAGCAGAAAGAACTACAGCTTTGTCACATCACTCATTGATGGGAACATTTGGGTGAATGACACAGGTTTAAATACCCGCCATTGGGCAAAGGAAAACCTTTCATTATATTGTTACCGGTATCTATTAAGGATTTAATACAAGTTTTTAAACTGAAAGGAAAATCTTATATTAATAATAATAAAAAAATACTCGATTTATTTGAAACTATCAATTTTTAAGAAAATAAAATTTTAATTCATTATAAGATATCGTACATTAATACACTTACAATAACATTAATGTGAGTAATAAATGAAATTGTACTTCAAATATTTTCTACTGCATAAGCCTCAATAGAAAATTATCTCATATTGTTAAGATACTAAATGAAATTAAAAAAAAAAAACAATTATAAGATTTTCAGTTCGGTCTTATCATATACTGCCTTCCTGAATGCAAACTGAAATGCAGCTAGTCTGTCAAAAAGTGATTAAGTAGAATTCCAACATATAAAAATAGCAAATAAAAGTAAATTCTGAGACAAAATAGTTAATTTAGAGAACTTCGAATAAGATTTATATTTCTTTTCTTAAAGAATTCATCTGCCTGAAGCTTAGCATTTATTATACCAGCTGAAGTGCACGACTCTACAAATGTAGCATTATGAAAAGAAGTCTCAATTTTTTTTGGAAGTAATGTCTTGTGCATTCTCAATAAAAAGACATCTCTTATAGTTTATGATAAATTGTGGTAAATAATGTTAATACTGAAATTATACTTTAATATCATTAACAAAATGCGTGCTAAATTCGAAGAAATATCCTTTCATGTCAAAAATTTTGTTGCATTATCATTCATTTAGGACAAAACTGAATAAATCAATTTAAAGTTAAAAGAAAATAGATATTTCATTTTCCTAACTATAATGCTTATAACTAAATAAATAATGCGTAAAAATAAGGCAGTCATAATTAAGTAAATTCTACTGTTTTTGTTTCAGACAAGATTGCAAGAAACCTTATCAGAGAAACACTGTGATTTTTATACCCAGTTGTTAAATTTCAAATAATTGTATCTCTCATTTCTTGTCCAATCTGTCTAAATTATGGAATCACATCATTTCCATTACTATACCATATTATGACATTCAGGCATAAGAAAATAGCACCTGTTATATTAGTATCAACAATTTAGTTACTCTTAGTAACAACAGATTGCATTAGCAGCCTCTTCACTTTTGAGGAACTTTCATCCTAAAGTACATCTCACATAAAGTTGTTCCTGATGTAAACAAGAGAATGGAGAAGTCCTCTGTAAGTGCAGCACATACTGTCAGTGCCCAGTTAGACTAGCCGTCATAGAGGGGTCTGACCTTCTCAGCAGGGAGAGGGAAAGGCAGGAAGGAAGAATGTTTAGATAGTAGCTTGTCTAGTAAGTGACCCCATCCTTGTCGCCATTTCTTCCACGGACAAAGTTACCAGACACTAACAGTAATTGGTTGGAATGAACGTACACATGCTCGACATTTTCTGTACACAAGTTTAAGTAGTGTGGACAAACTGGAGCAAGATGTACTGTGCATTGTAATATGGTTGACAGATTATTGTTTTTTTCCCTATTCCTACTTCCTTCTCTGGCTAATTTCATATTATAAAATCTTCATGCCAAAAATAAATAAATTATTAAGCTTTCCTAACCAAGCAATGAAAGTTTCAGTCTATTTAAAATTCGATTGTTTTAACAAAGAAGGACTGATGTGTCAAAATTGTTGATGAATTTCTAATTCTTATCTGCAGAACAAACACAAAATGTATCAACGATTTTGAGATTTATATTCTACATTTGTGGATCCCGTTCTATTCTAGTGTCCTCTTTAACAAAGAATAAACTAAATGAAGTTTGAAATAAGAATGTGCATGAATAATTGAAGCTGAAGTTAAAATTGAGCAAAACTGTAATAAATCGTGTCAGGACTCGAACCACGGACTGCTTATGGGAAGCGCATATATTATCCACAGAGTCAAAGTAGCGAACCAGTAGATTCATGCCATGTTTTGAAAAGGATTGTCTTCTCCTCTCTGTTAGTTTGTAATTCAGAATTTTGTTTTTGTCATGTGGACTGCAGATTTTTCGATTTTGTTCTTCCCTTTCTGCCTGTATTTGCTGAGAAAATTTGTGATTGATGTCACCTGAGGTAACTTTGAAATGATTTTATTTCCATTCTTCATCCAAAGTTACATAACCTGCTGATTACTATAAACTCGGCTATCTTGCATTTGATTATCCAGATTTCACTTTTATCTAACATAATTTGTTTTGCCAAAATACTATAGAAGAGTATGTACACAAAAACCCTCCTAATTACAAACGGGTATAATTTCGTGACTATGTATATTACGAACTTTATACCAATGTCATAAGAAAGAACGACTCAAAGAATTCCTGTTTTGAATATTGCAGTTATGTCTAACTGCCAGCAGAAACAACAGATGGAAGCAAAAGCGAGTAGAAGCTGTTGGTATTGGTTTCGTTCTTTCGGATTTGCCAGTTTTTTGTTATTTTTGATTTGCTGTAATGTAGCAAATGTTCGTGACCATCTTAATGAACAGCTGGCAGAAATGTGAATTGGGCGTGTAGGAGACCAAGTGGCCACCGAGGTCCCCTGACTTGAATGTGTGACTTCTTCTTATGGGGTTACATGAAAGATATCATCTATGTACCTCCACTATCTCAGAATATGCAAGAGCTGCGACATTGCATCTCTTGTGCCAATGAGTCCATTCTGGTAGATATGTCAGAGTGCATGAGGCGTGAATGAGAATAACACCTTGATGTCTTCTGTGTGACACGAGGGGTGCACATTGGGTGTCTGTGATGCATGCACTATACAATTTTTGAGTTGCAGTTTCTGGTATCACCCTTTCAATCTTCTTAATATTTTAACCCAAATATTTCAGCGTGTTGATTTGTTCCAAAATAATGTTTTCGATACAGATTTTTCTCGTAATTGGTTCTTTACCTTCGTGTCAACCAGTACTGTGTCGGAGATTGAAGTTTTCTCGGTATTCTCCCTCAAAATTACAAATGCTTACTGTATAATTTTGCCAAAACTCTGTTTCACCCTAATTTTCCTATTCTTCATTTCATATTGTCAAAAATTTCAGAATAAGATGTACGAGCTTTAGTGATGCTGAGTGGAGATGAAAAGCAAGTTTATTGCTCTCCATGCAATGTATATGACAGTGTCAAAGTTTTAATCAGAGATGATCAATGGGCAATGGCATTTTGGGGTATATGTTTCCTGTACTGGATGAGGGACACCTTGTGATGATCCTTTCTCACATGTAAGGATGCTTGTGCCAGTCAGAGACTATTCAAATGGCGTCCTGACGTGTTTGGGGGCCGATGTGTGTTATCTGGTGACCGTTATGTACTTGCCTGTGTAGTTTACAATCAGAAGGACTTCCGTTTGCCCCTTCCATACACCACCACATGCACGCACACACATAAATTAGCATTAGCATTATTCATGGACTGTTAAAATTAAATACAAATAGAATGCGTATTATACAATGATTTTGGTAAATTTCTGGTCATTATGAAACTAAAATGTCTTTAGTTCATGACATTAGTTGTCTCTAATTCTGAACTAAAAGATTATTCCCCACACCTTTGTTTATATCAGGACCAATCTTACATGAGATGACATTTAGAAATTCAATACCTACCTGAAAGAATGCTCTATGTAACAAATTGTGTAACAGTAAATGAAAAGCATTTATTTTTGTTGCATTTTTTATTTGAAAAGTGAAATATGTAATAAGTTTTAGGACTACATTCTGTAACCATGACTAGGCCTACGGTAATCAAAATAACACATCTGTTAAATAGTAAAATGTCTTTCTTTTTGTTTCGTCAATTGCTACATACAACATTTTTCCAGGCAGGTATTCGACTACTTATCAGCACTTTTACTCCTCACTGTTGCTTGCTGCCTGCCGTAATAATTGGCAATACAGCCCTTGCTTCTCCAGAAGCTCAGCATGTGAGCCCATCTCTGCCACGACACCCTGGTTCAGAACACAGATGACGTCGGCCTGCTGCACTGTTGCCAAGCGATGTGCGATAGTGATACATGTCCGACCCTCCTTAGCCTGATCCAATGCTGCCTGCACCACCTATAACAAGATTAACCATCCATTGTATCCGTATCGTTTTACTATGCAACTATCTTCACATGTAAGTGTAGCCTATATTGCGCCATTAAAATTTTCTCTGAAATTCTTTTAATATAAGCACTGCTACAGCTCGTACAAATACTGTCTCAGAAGTAATATTTATTTTAAGCAAAATTTTCGTTGGAGTGTAGTGTGACTAGAAATTGATCTAATCTCCAAAGTAGGCCGGTATCTAATGCTCTTGATTTAACAATCGTGTTATTTTCTCTCTTGCTTCCCAGTATTTAGATGTAAGATTTATTTTGTTGAAGTGCTTCACAGTGTGTTAGATGATTCATATCCATTTCTTGTTCTTGAGAACACAATACATAATTTGGAGTACTTACTTACTGGCTTTTAAGGAACCCGGAGGTTCATTGCCGCCCTCACATAAGCCCGCCATTGGTCCCTATCCTGAGGAAGATTAATCCAGTCTCTACCATCATATCCTACCTCCCTTAAATCCATTTTAATATTATCTTCCCATCTACGTCTCGGCCTCCCCAAAGGTCTTTTGCCCTCCGGCCTCCCAACTAACACTCTAAATGCATTTCTGGATTCGCCCATACATGCTACATGTCCTGCCCATCTCAAACGTCTGGATTTTATGGTCCTAATTATGTCAGGTGAAGTATACAATGCGTGCACCTCTGTGTTGTGTAACTTTCTCCATTCTCCTGTAACTTCATCCCTCTTAGCCCCAAAAATTTTCCTAAGAACCTTATTCTCAAACACCCTTAATCTCTGTTCCTCTCTCAAAGTGAGAGTCCAAGTTTCACAACCATACAGAACAACCGGTAATATAACTGTTTTATAAATTCTAACTTTCAGATTTTTTGACAGAAGACTAGATGACAAAAGCTTCTCAACCAAATAATAACAGGCATTTCCCATATTTATTCTGCGTTTAATTTCCTCCTGAGTGTCATTTATATTTGTTACTGTTGCTCCAAGATATTTGAATTTTTCCACCTCTTTGAAGGATAAATCTCCAATTTTTATAGTTCCATTTCGTACAATATTCTGGTCACGAGACATAATCATATACTTAGTCTTTTCGGGATTTACTTCCAACCCAATCGCTTTACTTGCTTCAACTAGAATTTCCGCGTTTCCCCTAATCGTTTGTGGATTTTCTCCTAACATATTCACGTCATCCGCATAGCCAAAAAGCTGATGTAACCCGTTCAATTCCAAACCCTCTGTGTTATCCTGAACTTTCCTAATGGCATATTCTACAGCGAAGTTAAAAAGTAAAGGTGATAGTGCATCTCCCTGCTTTAGCCCGCAGTGAATTGGAAAAGCATCAGATAGAAACTGGCCTATACGGACTCTGCTGTAAGTTTCACTAAGACACATTTTAATTAATCGAACTAGTTTCTTGGGAATACCAAATTCAACAAGAATATTATATAAAACTTCTCTCTTAACCGAGTCATACGCCTTTTTGAAATCTATGAATAACTGATGTACTGTACTCTTATACTCCCATTTTTTTCTCCACTATCTGTCGAATACAAAAAATCTGATCAATAGTCGATCTATTACGCCTAAAACCACACTGATGATCCCCAATAATTTCATCTACATATGGAGTTAATCTTCTCAAAAGGATATTCGACAAAATTTTGTACGACGTCAACAAAAGTGATATTCCTCGAAAGTTACTACAGTTAGTCTTGTCCCTCTTCTTAAAAATAGGTACGATTATGGACTCCTTCCATTGTTCTGGTACAATTTCCTTTTCCCAAATTGACATAATTTGGAGTAGACAGTGTAAATGTTTACCCAGACAATCATGAAGCAACTGTAAGAATATTATGGAACAAATAAATCTATCTAGATCCAATCCAATTCAATCCAATCTAATCCATTCCATTCCATTTCATCCCATCCAATCCATCTATCATGAGTTTGAGAAGCATTTGAGCAACATGGGTTTCTTTTTTTCGTTATTTATTTAAACGAACTTATATCATATGTGTAGGTGTTCTCATCTTTCTCCAGGATATTGCTCTTATTGTTGGTAGGTCTTTTGAGTACGTATCTCTTGCAGGAGCAAACTTGAATTGCCATGCCAAGGATCTAATTGCTTCAGTACCGTAACTTTTCCGCTTCAAATTTCCAATAAAATATTTCACATACATTTGTTTCAACCTTCACGACTTTTTAATATTTTGAGATCATTTCGTGTTATTCCTTTGGGTTTTCTTTTACCTGTCTTTTTTAAATATCTTTTGAATACAACCCAAAGAGTCTGTTAGATGGGGAAAAAAGAATGACCTCGAACTGGAAAAACATCTCAACCTCCTGGACACTTGAAGGTGCTTGCAGTGCTTTGGAAGGTGATATTCATTTTACTGAAAATCTTATATCTACTATCATGTCGGCCTCGGTAGCGTAGTCGGTATAGCGCTGAGCTTCTGTACTCGAGGTTGCGGGTTCGATCCTGGCCCAGGTCGATGGCATTTAAATCATGTCAGTAGATTTACTGGCATGTAAAAGAACTCCTACGGAACAAAATTCCGGCACACCGGTGATGCTGATATAATCTCTGCAGTTGCGAGCATCGTTAAATAAATCAATTTTTTTCTACTATCATGAAATCATTGAATAGACACACAGTACACAAAAAAATGTAAGCAAAAGAAAAAAAATATGGCTGACAGTCACATGACCAAATGGTGTCTCTGATTGCCAATGTGGATATTGTGGGCTTTGCTTCCTCAGATTGTAAAAAATGATCATGGAGATTGCAATCTTTGTTTCTAACCCCAGTTGTCAATATCAAAACTAACCCATTTACGGCTGATTTTGGTTCACATAACTATTGCATACCGTGAGAAAACATTAAGGAGAATCCTATGCTACCATAAAGTAAATTCATAAACAAGATGGAGATTGCTGACTTTGCTGCTAGGCACCTCGTTACCAGTATTTATTTAATCACACTGCAAGGGAATAAGTTCAACAAAGTGCCTAGACAGCATCAACCTTTAATATTTCTCCTCATAACCACTTGCTTGTTTGTTCACATCAACTTCCAAAAACGGTATACAAATAGTAAGCAAAGTACTACGCGACCAAGGCAGGAACCGTTTTGTTTGGTGGCGCTGCGATTCGCTTCACAACACAGGCCGTGTTGTAAAGTCCGCATCAAATGCAAAATGAAGCACATGCTGAACTGCGCTCTTGTTTCATTACTATTAACACGCTTTATATGTTATATGTTCGTATATATATATATAGCTAACTTTATTGTTTAGTTTTATTTTATCATATGCTTACACACATAGGAATCTATTCAGAAAACACACCACAACATCGGTGTTCGTAAAGGAGGGAACATGAATCGAAAGTAACGTAAACTAAAGTAGGTACCGTATTTTATACAATATTGCATTTGATATACGTTTCTTACCTTAGCATTTTAAAGTGACCGGACTCCGGACATCATATATATGAGGAAAGCACCCGGTATAAAACAATCACTACCACCAACATGGGCTACTATAAGTCGTTGACCTGCACTGCTACGAGACGCATCCAGAAAGTAAGTTTCCCGATTTTTTCCCCTTGAAAATAAACGTAATTAGCCGTGTCAATTGCGCATGCATAACAGCTCTATGATATATCAATCATATGCCAGCCGGACAGGTCCCGCCTGGTGCCAGTAGCGTGGCAGCAGTGGTTCGAAATGGAAGCTCTTATTCCTTCTCCCGCCGCCTGCGAGGTTCGGTCGGTGATAAAGTTCTTTAATGCACAAAGCACTGCGCCAATTGAAATGCATAGGCAGCTCTGTCAGGTCTATGGGCCGAACATCATGAGTAGGCAGATGGTGCGTTGCTGGTGTAGGCAGTTTTCCGAAGGTCGTCAGTGGGCGACCGTCCCTCATCAATGATGATCGTGTTGAGCTGGTGCGGCAATGCATCATGGAGAACCGTCGCTTCACAATTACGGAGCTGAGCAGCCATTTTCCGCAGATATCGCGATCCTTGTTGCATGAGATTGTCACTAAGCACCTGCTGTTCAAAAAAGTGTGTGCCAGGTAGGTGTCGAAAAACCTGACACCTGAACACAAAATGCAACGTTTAGGAGCAATACTGACATTTCTGCAATGGTATCACGATGACGGCGACGAGTTCCTCGACCGGATCGTCACAGGCGATGAGACTTGGATTTCGCACTTCACCCCGGAAACCAAGCACCAGTCAATGCATTGGCGGCATAGTGGATCTCTGGTCAGGACGAAATTCAAACAGACGCTGTCGGTACTGAAAGTGATGTGCACGGTGTTCTGGGACAGGAAGGGCATTCTGCTCATTGACTTTCTTCCAAGAGGTGAAACAGTGAACGCTGACTGTTACTGTGAAACACTGCGAAAATTGCGACGTGCCATTCAAAACAAGAGGCGTGGAATGCTTACTGCAGGTGTTGTGCTCGTCCATGACAATGCTCGTCCACATACGGCTCGGCGCACAGCAGCTGTTTTGACGGAATTTGGCTGGGAGTTGTTTCATCATTCACCCTACAGTCCTGATCTTGCTCCCAGCGATTTTCACGTTTTCTTGCACCTCAAGAAATTCCTGTCCTCCGGTGAGCGTTTTGACAATGACGAAGAGCTGAAGACTCTGTCACACACTGGTTCCATTCACAGGTGGCAGAGTTCTACGACAGAGGGATACAAAAGTTGATCCCACGATACTACAAGTGTCTCAATTCTGATGATGGCTATGATGAAAAATAGCTGAAACATTGCTGTACCTGTTGCCAATAAATCTTTTCCTGAAAGTGTGTGTTCATTTTTTTAAAAAAATAGGGAAACTTACTTTCTGGATGCGCCTCGTATTTGTATAAACTCCTGACACTTTTACGTTTTGCTAACATTTGTGGACAGTGTTATGAGTATGGAACCATGTTTCGTCCAGGTAAATAACAGGCTACTACATCAGAGCGTTCATTTAGATATTTCCTTTTATCTTTACATTTTTTTAATGCAAAACCCATGGATAGTATGAGTTTTCATAAAGTTTCCTTGCACCCTTTAAAACCTAACCCTCTCTTACAAAATTTATTCAACTTTCCTAATGTTTGAAGCTCTTTGTAGAGACTATAATATTTATGAACTTCTGTTCTTATGATACATTTGTCCATGTCGTCTAATTCAACCTTATTTGCAGGAGGTCATCTAACTTTGTTTGGTGTCGATATTTCTACACCCTTGTCCTCATATTCTTTACTTTCCTTTCTAATCACACTAATTGTTTCTTTATTTAACTTCAAATTAGGTGCAGCACGCTCTGTTGTCTTCGATAGAGGTAGGAATAAACCAGTTGTCTTTTCTTCATCACAAAACTTTATGGCATTATAAATAATGTTCCGCACTTGGCTACGAAACACACGTCTCCATACATGCGGCATTGTGACCAGATCGAAACGCTAGGCATTGGATGTGACGACACTCCAGCAGTAAACATATGCTGCGAGCACGGAGTTCCTCATTCTGCCACGACGGGTCCCGCCTTGGTCGCATAGTAACCTAGGATTTGTTTATAATCCACTATCACTCATATTACTGATGCATTCAAAAACAAAAATTATGCTATTGTACCATATGCCCAGTACATTAATACCAAGTAAACAATGAGATTTAATACCGGTACTGGAAATTATACCAATATATGGAATCAGGTAAGGTGAATTAAAATTAATAGAAGTACCGTACCATAAGCAAGAAGTAGACGTGTGAAACAATATAAATGTTACCTACCTTCTCACTATGGGTATCAAGTGCTGAAGTTGCTTCATCCAGAAGCAAGAGCCGAGGATTCCTTACAAGAGCCCTCGCAATGGCAATGCGCTGCTTTTGTCCCCCAGACAACTGTGCTCCTTTCGAGCCCAATCTTGTCTCATACCCCTGGAGCAACAATCAAAATATTAACAAATTCCTCAAGCACAGTGTGTGATTACCAGTGATTAAACGATTTCCCTTTCCCTTTATTTTGAGGATCACTCTATCTAGCTCTAGAGGAACTTCAGTTCATTGATTTATTGTGCTCTACCTCATTTTATACACGTGGTTCCTTCTTTTACCAACAACGTTATCTATAGTCTTGCAAATTATTGACTTGCAGAAGTACCCATATACAAAACAGAAAAAGTTCGCGGATATAAAATAATAGGCCTACATGTGATATATTTTGTCTGAAGCTAGCTAAACATTGTCCCAGGTTCTCACAAAATAGAAGTGTCCTTACATTCCAACATTTCTTCTATTAATTTTTTTCTAATTCAGTTCCTTATTTCCCCCTCTGTTTTACATGCTAAAGCTGACATTAGTCTGCTTGGAAGGGCTGTGAAGACTTGTGTATGTTATTAAATCTAAGTGCTTCAAAAGACGACTCAGGAGGGGCCACGAATTTTCTAATATACAGTAGCACTCTTTGCAGCCATGTTCTTTTCATGTAAAGCTGTGTAACTAACCCCTAACATATTATGTTAATCTTACGAAGCAAACAGAATAAAAATATATTCATCAATTTCAAAGTTATTGCTGTTTATTTATGTTACATTATTTAATGTACATAGCGTAGAATAAATATTTATTCAGAAATGTTGCGTTTTTAGTGATTATAATACACACCAAAGGAAGAGAAGATATGAAGCTATGAATGTTGGCCTTCTTTGCTGCTTCAATGATGTCCTCCATTGGAACTGTTCTGCTGTTGTCTCCATATGCAATGTTCTCAGCAATCGTACGATCAAAAAGAACTGGTTCCTGTGACACAATTCCCATCTGTGACCGCAGACGTTCTAGTCGAACAGCTCCTATATTCCTTTCGTGTATACTCTGCAATATACACAAACCACAACGTAAAATATGGTGAAGCTACAGTAAATGGGATACTTGCATCAGTTAATCTCCAGTTTCCATTTATCCGTGTTACAAAGTAAGAAATATTTAGCTATAACAAGGATAGAGGAGTGGCTTTACGATTTTTACGTATATTTTTAAGTACAGCGAGTCCCGCCCTGCATTCATGAACTGACAGTGATAAGTCCCACCTCGGAATAGCTCGGAAACTGTAGTGTGCACTATGTTTACACGCATGTGTTTTACATTGAGAGATTCGAAGCCTGGTCTTTGTAACGATAAGAAAGAGCTCTATCGCTAAGCCATAAAGGCTTTGTAGGGAATTTTTTTAGTGGATTATTTTACGACGCTATATCAACATCTCAGGTTATTTAGCTTCTGAATGAAATGAAGGTGATAATGCTGGTGAAATGAGTCCAGGGTTCAGCACCGATAGTTACCCAGCATTTGCTCATATTGGGTTGAGGGAAAACCCCAGAAAAAAAACTCAACCAGGTAACTTGCCCTGACTGGAATTCAAACCCGGGCCACCTGGTTTCACGGTCAGATGCGCTAACCGATACTCCACAGGTGTAGGCCATAGGGAATATGTCGTTTCGTGTTATACAGATACGTCACAAATGGTGAAAATTTCCTAGTATCCTACTCTTTAAGCTGACACAGTGATTTCAAACAATTATAACACAAAAAACCTAAAACTGATACATACATTCATATATCAAAGAGAAACTCATACCACAGTTCCAATTGAAGGTTCATAGAAGCGCTGTAGCAGCTGTATACATGTTGATTTTCCACATCCACTTGGCCCCACAAGAGCGACCATCTGACCAGGTTTTATTAACAGATCTAACCCTTTCAAAATAGGCACTTCAGGTCTCGTAGGATACTGGAACTTCACTTGCGAGTATTCAATACTACCAGCAGCAACCTATATGGACAAACACAAACCGGAAATTCATAACCATAACACTGGAGCTGCCAACAACTTGCACACAAATTGTCATACTATTACCAAAAGTCTTAACAATACTTCTCATACAGGTATCTTATTATTTATAACAAGATACCTGGCGATATTTTTAAATTATGAAGGTTTCAAAACCAGAATAAAAAACTATTTTGCTCCAGTCCATGCCTTTAAAATGAGTGATTTTTTATAAAAATATTATTGACTCATTGTAATTACTTTCTAAAATTATAACAAGGAACATTTTATTGTTATTTTAATTATATGTCTTGAAATAGTGAAATTGAATTTGTTAATCTTGCAATTTCAATTTTTAATACATTTCCAAAAAAAATTCTTTGAGTAAGTGCAACTAGAATTTCTTCATTCTGACGTGAGCAGCTTCTTGTAAGACAAACTTTGTGGCTGCGTTGGAATTTTCGTTTGTTCGTATCCTGATTGTACTTAGTAGTTTTCTAGTACCAGTACAGGGAGTTTTCTTACTGGACTTATAAAATGTTGCTACCATGTTTGGTTAATCAAATATTATCCAGTTGATGCATCTTGAATTGAAATTTTTTTCCTGTTGAAACATCGCCAGTAGCCCTATATATTTGTTTCCTATATGATTGTTAGAATGAAAGTAATGCAGATTTTCCCAGATGAAAAGCATTAGCTTCCCTTTTTGGGTAGCGATATGACCACAGATATTGAAGCATGTGTAAATAAGACATTTTCATGAATGATTTAGTCTGATGAACGTTTTCATAGTAACACTTTCTTTTGTTTTATCATTCGATATTCGTTTTCACACAGCAACATTTTTATTTGTTGTATCACTCGATATTCGTTTTCACAGCAACATTTTCATTTCTTGTATCATTCGATATTCGTTTTCATAGCAATGTTTTCATTTGTTGTATCATTCGATATTTGTTTTCATAGCAACATTTTCATTTGTTGTATCATTCGATATTCGTTTTCATAGCAACATTTTCATTTGTTGTATCATTCGATATTCGTTTTCACAGCAATGTTTTCATTTGTTGTATCATTCGATATTCGTTTTCATAGCAACGTTTTCATTTCTTGTATCATTTGATATTCGTTTTCATAGCAACATTTTCATTTGTTGTATCATTCGATATTCGTTTTCACAGCAATGTTTTCATTTGTTGTATCATTCGATATTCGTTTCCATAGCAACGTTTTCATTTCTTGTATCATTCGATATTCGTTTTCATAGCAACGTTTTCATTTATTGTATCGTTCGATATTCGTTTTCATAGCAACGTTTTTGTTTGTTGTATCATTCGATATTCGTTTTCATAGCAATGTTTTCATTTGTTGTATCATTCGATATTTGTTTTCATAGCAACATTTTCATTTGTTGTATCATTCGATATTCGTTTTCATAGCAACGTTTTCATTTGTTGTATCATTCGATATTCGTTTTCATAGCAATGTTTTCATTTGTTGTATCATTCGATATTCGTTTTCATAGCAACGTTTTCATTTGTTGTATTCGATATTCGTTTTCACAGCAATGTTTTCATTTGTTGTATCATTCGATATTTGTTTTCATAGCAACATTTTCATTTGTTGTACCATGTGTTGGATATTTTCGTATGCAGAACTATTCGATATTCTGCACTTTTTATACGTTGGACATTTCATGTACAGGAACATTTAGTTTTTGATCCATTTCCTTTTTTGAACCATTTTGTCGTTGGGCAATATTTTGTGGACGATATAGCCTACTAGTAAGTGGACCTCTCCGCACGGATATTTTCTTACTTTGAACATTTCTTGTTGGACCATTAACTCTTGTAATGTTTAATCCTTATGAGAAAGTTACACTACTTATTCATACATTTTCAATGATTTTAAAGCTAAATTTTTAACAGAAATACTCACCCATTCATTTGCATTTTCATCTGGAGATGAAATACGAGGTATCCTATCCACGAGATAAAACAGTCTTCCAGCAGCCATTTTAGCAGCATTGTAATTGGGAGCAAATGCAAGTGTCTGACCCAACATCCACGCTCCAAATATGAGTGCTTCAGATATTCTATTAACAAAGAAAATTATGTTTACATAATATATGTTATCTACACAAAAAAAAAAAAACAAAGGCTATGGAGAGAAATAGCTAGGTAATTAGCCTACAGAGAATGACTAATTGCAGAATTCCAAAAACCTTTCATAACTATAAGTCTGCACAGAAAATTACTCAAGAATATCCATTAAGTAATAAGTGAAGGGGTCAACTAAAAAATCAATAAAGTGTCAAAATTATTAAGTTTTAGTGTGAAAGGTACAAATTGAACACGAGTATAAATTAAGCCGAAACCAGTCCAGCTTTCGAGTGTGACTTTCGAATTTAGCTCACCAAAATCATAAAATTTGGTTGTTTTCATTCCTGACGCATACAAACTCATTTAAGTTTTATGTTCATTGTTACTTTAATTAAGACGGCAATAAATTCTATCTTAGCAATTTTATTACTTCACAGGTTTTATTTTTTAGCTTGCATGAAATTATTAAACAGAAATATTTTCATTTAATTAGCCAATGCACTAAGCCCAGAACATTATAATACCATCATTTCATTCATTTCATTTAGTGTTCTGCCCAAAGATAGGTCTTTCACTGCAAACCAGTTTTCTCCAGTCTTTCCTGCTGTTGATGTTTTCTAATGCCAGGCATTTGACAAAGTCATTTGACCACTTGCACTCCAATATTTTTCAAAGATATTATCATGGTTAACCACTGAAGCACAGATTTTGAAGTGTTCCGAATCCATTTCTTGATTTTAATTGCACAATGGACAGTTAGGGGATTGTTATATTCCAATTCTATGCAGGTGCTTGGCCAAACAGTCATGGCCTGTTGCCAATGTAAGTGCAGCTACGGACGATTTGCGTGGTAAATCGGGAATTAACTGTGGATTATGTGGATTTTCCCTTGAGATTGTGTTATCAAATTTTGTTTGTTGAAGTCTAAGTACTGGTATGTAGATTTAATAAATCTTTTCACACTCCAGTCTTTCCTATTTTCTGCCTTCCTCTTTGTTTCCTCATATGGTCCAAATAATACCATCAGTAGGTAAAAGTCTTACTCTCTGAATTGCAGTATCGAAAATAATGAATTTCTAAGAAACTTATTACTACAATAAGTGACAAAGGAAACACTTAAATGCAAATACTTACTTTATTACATCCTTGTATGGTAAACCTTCTGTAGCTACCAAGTATCCACCATAATACAAACTCAGCCCATATCCATAAAACCATGCTGTCTGTCCCAGAGAGAAAACAGCTCCTCTAAGCCCTGTTTTACGTCTTGCAGCCTGTTGTGCTAACCTTAGTTCAACTGAATAACGATCAAGGAATAGTTGTTCACCACACAGGCTTGCAACTGTGCGGATGTTGCCTATGGCTTCTACAGCAATCTGAAAACAGATTCCATGCCATGTTGTGTAATTTGAGAGTGACATTGTATGTGTGCATACATTTATGAAATAAAGCTATGCGAGAGAATTAATATTTAGATCTCACAAATCAATGCAAATTCACTCAATTTTGAATATGCAAAACACGTAAATTCTTGAAACCAGTGAGAGAGGAACACTGTATAGCCCAAAACCAGATGGTTAAATGATTCTAAATTTCAGAAGCAGATTTTTTGAGTTTATCTTCATGTGCTGAAACTTAGCATCGCCAATGTTTCGAAACTACATATATCATAGGAAACATTAGTACGACAATGTATATAGTTTATTATAAAATAACCTCCTGAATTTACAGGTTGCCGAAAAGACAAGGCTAAAAAAAAAAGTAAAGTAATAAAGGGAATAATAACTTAGGATTTAAGTATAGACAGTAAATGTTGAAAAGAAAACTAAATTAATATGAAATTAGATTATACTCTTCAGGTTGTATTAATTTGTCCTGGAGATGAAATCTGTATGAAATTCCGAAAAGTTGGAGATGTTAAGTTCCAGTGCCTATCCAGTAGCCAAAAGTCTGTTTCTAAACACTATCACTATGAAATTCTAAAATCCCAGGTCCTCAATTTATTGATGTTGGAATAAACCTGAAGGCCTATGTTACATTTAAAAAGTGACAATTCGGGACACTTACACATTTAAAATGTGCGAAATGAAAAAGGTTTTTGTCACTGTTATGTACTTACTTACAAATGGCTTTTAAGGAATCCGCAGGTTCATTACCACCTTCACATAAGCCCGCCATCGGTCCCTATCCTGTGCAAGATTAATTAAGTCTCTATCATCATATCCCACCTCCCTCAAATCCATTTTAATATTATCTTCCCATCTACATCTCGGCCTCCCCAAAGGTCTTTTTCCTTCCGGCCTCCCAACTAACACTCTACATGCATTTCTGGATTCGCCCATACGTGCTAAATGCCCTGCCCATCTCAAACGTCTGGATTTAATGTTCCTAATTATGTCAGGTGAAGAATACAATGCGTGCAGTTCTGTGTTGTGTAACTTTCTCCATTCTCCTGTAAATTCATCCCTCTTAGACCCAAATATTTTCCTAAGCACCTTATTCTCAAACACCCTTAACCTATGTTCCTCTCTCAAAGTGAGAGTCCAAGTTTCACAACCATATAGAACAACAGGTAATATAACTGTTTTATAAATTCTAACTTTAAGATTTTTTGACAACAGAATGGATGATAAAAGCTTCTCAACCAAATAATAACAGGCATTTCCCATATTTATTCTGTGTTTAATTTCCTCCCGAGTATCATTTATATTTGTTACTGTTGCTCCAAGGTATTTGAATTTTTCCACCTCTTCGAAGGATAAATCTCCATTTTTTATATTTTCATTTCGTACAATATTCTGATCACGAGACATAATCATATACTTTGTCTTTTCGGGCTTTACTTCGAAAACTATCACTTTGCTTGCTTCAAGTAAAATTCCCGTGTTTTCCCTAATCCTTTGTGGATTTTCTCCTAACATATTCACGTCATCCGCATAGACGAGAAGCTGATGTAACCTGTTCAATTCCAAATCCTCTCTGCTATCCAGAAATTCCGTAATAGCATATTCTCACTGTTATGTACGGGTATAGGGAAAGTTAAAAAATTTTCAATCAGCACTGTTTACATTTATCTCTAGCATATTATACGTGTAGTACAAAATAAATTTCCACCTCATACTTTCTATTTTATTAATATTTTTAACATTTTTCATTGTTGCGTATCCAATATATTGGTACAGTAGGATCCATTGATTTTGGCTTGTAACCTTGATGGCAATGCCAAGCAAACGAGCCACTGTTGTTCTGTATGAATGAGTTGTGGTAACACTCTCGATCGTTGTTTATATTTTCACTTCCTCTGTTCATATTGTAACTTTTTATACTGAACAACAATGTAACTTTATTATCTCAACAATAGAATTTGCTCTCCACACAGTAACACAGTATTCGTTAGTGCACTCTACTGACGACAATGACAATTTACTTGGACTATTACGAACAATAATGAACTGTTAATCTTAACTAATATTTACAAAGCACTATTTACAACACAGAACGGTCAGTTCTCAGTTCACAGCTCGTTTGTCTTGGCTAGTTCTTCTAGCTCAGTCACTCGCGTTCACAGAATCTCGAACCCCAGACCTTCAGAGACGATCCGCTGAACTTCGAACTCAGGTCCCCCAACTGCAGTCCACTGCACTCGAACTCCGGGCTTCAGGCTCCACAGTTACGGACACAACTCAAATCGAGCTCTGGTCTCGAAGCTGGCTTCACTGCTACACAAGACTGGCTTACTGACTGACTGACTGACTGACTGACTAAACTGAACTGCTCAAGTTCACTCGCGTTTCTTCTTTTATAACTAAACTATAGTTTCTCGAGAGTTCGCGAAAGATTCCACTCTCGAATAATCTGGATTTCCACTTCGACGGACTTCTGACGATTCGGGAGGGTCCGTCCCTCCCTTCACTCCGCACATAGCAGTTGCGCGCGCAACCTCCCCTCGCCTCTCCAAGCCGCGCGCCGTCCCCCAGTGCTCCGTGGAGCCCGTGTCGACTCACGCGCGACCTACTCTCTTGCGGGAAGCGTGTTCGAGTCTCGAGGTGGCTGTCACAATATCATTATTATGAAACATACAAATGAACCACATCCCAGTACAGTCTGGGTGGATTGAGTAGCATGACTTAAGTGACTTTCGCTCGCAATAATTTTACAGTATGTCTCCTATATCTTCTTAAAATGAAAAATATATTGCAGAACCCAGAAATTATTGTTAATGTTTATGCCTTCATGAAGCGAGAAGCGAAAAATAGGTATGAATTGTGTCAAACTGTATTCCCAAAAATTCATAATAAACATTTAGAAAGTACAAAGACGAGTTCGAAAGCAACAGGAAATTTCGACACGTCCGATTTCAAGAGCGGTAGTGGTGGTGGTGGTGGTTCACTTTCACGATGAGAATTTGATTTCTTCCATAAGAAAACCTCGGAGAAGATCCATGCACAAGGAGATATTCATTATTCTTGCAGGTATAACAAGAATACATGAAAACAGTGATCAAAGGTAATGTTCAGCTACCGTGCTCTACTTCAATGGTCGACATTTCGTGATTCGCAAATTAAGCCCTTAATACATAAACAGGGCGAGAGCTAAGGCATGATCTCTCTCCCCTTGTTAATTCAATGTTAAGCAGTTTGGGTATTCTCTCCCTTCTACTGTCCCTTTACTGTGTATTGCGGGCTGCATTTTATATGACGTAATCTTTGCCGATCACTGCTGTAGTTTATGTATCATAGGAATGAAGGTAAGGTTTTTCTTACTTGCGTGTTTGACAACATAAAATTACTATAATAAATTACGCATTATGTAGCTATCCTTTTCTTCTCCATCCTCCTGTCTTGTCGTTTATCTTACCTTCCAATACATCACATGTAAGCTATGAATGCGAAGATGAAGTATGTTCTCTAACAGCCACGTTATGTCAAACGTTCACTATGTTGGTATAGATGTTACGCTTAAATTAATTATAAATTAATATCAAGGTGAAAAATACATCTTTATATTTTATAATTTTGTACATCACTTTTCATTCTGAAATAAAGATAAACAATACCTTGGTTGCGGCTTCAATTGCTGCTTTCTCTTGTAAACCATGAGCGTGCATAAACCTAGCCTCCAAAAAGACTCCTGCGAAAACAACTGGGACCATCACTGCAGAAACCAAGGTCACCTTCCAGGAGTAAAATAAAGACAGCACTATTCCAATCACCAGGGTGGAAGTCGATTGCAAGATGACGCCGATACGAGATCCAGTAGCCTGCAACAATCATACAAATAACATTTTTATGCTCTATCGTTGGTTCCCAAAGTGTGGGTCGCAACTCCCTGTCTCCCCACCCCGGTCATATAGTAAAGAGCTGAGGGGCTATTGTGAGATGATTTACAAAATGAAACAAAAGTCGTCTTATTCTATACATCTTGATTTCACACTTTCAACACTTGTATCACTAATGATTTGGTAAATTCGTTAGATAAACAACTTTCCCATGTTAATTGAAACTAGAAATCTTAAGATTGCGGATATCAAGCCGAAACCAGTAATTAACTATAGCTTAAATTAACACGGGAAAGATACAACAAATTTACCAAAACATTTATTTTGTATTTGGAAACACAAACCATCTTGAACATAAAAAAATTTTAGTAGTTATAAAGTTGAAAAAAATTTATGCAATAAATGCGTCTGTTTTTCTGAAAGTATCCAGATATAAAATACGTTGTTTTTTGTTATTGGTTATTTTACGACGCTTTACCAACTGGTATGGTCATTTAGCGTCTAAATGAGATGAAGATGATAATGCCAGCGAAATGATTCCAGGGTCCAGCGCCGAAAGTTACCCATTATTTCGTCGTTGTTCCTGCAATAACTCCTATGTGCAAAACATAAAATTTTTCAGTAGGAAGAAAAAGAAAATTATTCATCCTATGGCAGCCGTACATACGAGACTGTGAATTCTTACATTTTCGAAACAAAGAACTATAATTACATATAAGATATTTTATTATTTGCTGTATCACTATTTAAGTTATTTAATAGAGCAAAAATCTGAAAATCGATAAATATGTCACATAGGAGTTATTGCAGGAACGACGACGATTTGCTCTTGATGGGTTGAGGGAAAATCCCGGAAAAAACCTCAACCAGGTAGGTTTTCCCAACCAGGATTTGAACTCGGGTCCGCTTTTCACGGTCTGGCATGCTAACTGTTACTCCACAGCTGTTTATCGTTGTTGTCAGTCCGAGTGTTTATATTGCAGGGTCGTTGAAACAGGAGAAATCACGTGACAGTTGCTTACTTAACAGAATCTTTTTCTTTGAATTATTTTATACAGTTGTATAATATAACGTGGAAGTCCAATTTCGAACAGCATTTTTTTTCGGGAAATGGATAAGACTGAACAGCCAGAAGTCTTTACAGAGAGGCCAGCAGAAATGAGTAGGGGAAATCAGGATGCGACATAACCATTTGGACGTACAGTATGCATAACTAATGCTGAGTTCTTAGCAATGAGGCCATTAAACATCTTGGTCACCAATACAGGAGCACGATGTAACTGAAGTATAATCGTTTCAATGTAGGCACCATATTTTTATGTTATGGTGGTTATATCACGTAGACACAACACGCAAACTGTTTGGAGAACCACAACTGTCATTGGTTAGCGGGTCCTTATGACCTAGCCAGGAGAATTGTCAGACAACTCCACCAACCATATCCCTCTTCACCACTTAGGGGACGCTTATGCATGCAATGGTTGCGTTCAGCCGGGACAGCGCTGAGGTAGCGCTGAAATAGCGACAGCAATGAACGCCTTGCTGGCCGACAGCGCTGAAATAGCGGGCGCCATTTTTCGTAGCAAAATTATTTTCGCTGCAAGCCTGCTGCTAGCCAGCGAAAGTGGAGGGGGTAGGCAACAACCATTGGTATCATACATTCCGGAGTAGACGGAACAATAGCAGCTGTTTCTTTGTAAACACAGCGGACATTTTGCAATGGTCGTTCACGCTGCGCTGTCCCGGCTGAACGCAGCCAATGGTAGGTCAGCATGCGAAAATTGTATTTCCTCCATTTTTGATCGAACAGTTATACCACTTGACTCGGTCCTAGAGTCTCATTTGTTAAAAACAAGACTGGAATAAACGTTGGAAAGAAGAAATAAAATAAATAATTAACGTAACAGATTGACATAAAATTATCATACTAAAGACTAAAATTCGTAACATTCACGTGATGATGTCAGTAAATGTTATATCCAACTCTGGTTCCGGCTACGAAACAATTGAATACTTCCCACATGTCTCGACTGTTATTTGGATTGTCTAAGCAAAAAATGAACGGCTTAAGTCAGAAACACTGTACAGTATTTAGTGGTCTATCCTAAGTGAAGGTTCACGGAGGTGCAGGTTTTTTGTCAAAGTTGTTCACAATCTTCATGGAAAAATAATATTTTATATAAATTACTGCCATTTATAGGATTATTATAGTGAATATTTTATTGAACAGAAAACTATAAAAATTCCTGAAGTTGATGCCAAAGCCTGAATCATCAGGTATGGCATAATGGAACTGATATTATCATGGTAATACGCATTGCATTTCAATAATTTTGTTATTATTGAATAATTTAATAGAATAGTACAGTATATCAGTAAACAGATGACTGCAAAGAATCAATAATCACTGACGTTACTGCAAACGAAAAACTTGAAGTTTGCAAGCTCCCGCGTTCACGTTTTTATTCACTTGTATTATTAACATTTATGAAAATTATTGTGAAGATTACATTAAATCACCTCATCGCAAGCTTTGGCGTTCACGTCGCGTTTCTGTTTACTTTTCATTGTGAATGGCCCTTTACAAAAATTCTAGCATCAGACTTCACGTTGATCAGCAACGACAATAAATTACGTCACACTCTCCTGACGTCACTTGCTTAGCAACGATAATCGGTTATGGTAATGTACGTCTCACTATTCTGACGTAACTTTCTTAGTAACAGATCAATCAGAGGAGAAACAGTAATTCCAATGTAAATATGTATGAGACATGTATATGATATATACGTGGTACAGTCATTAAGTTCTAATACTGAGCGCATAATGGCGTTGTGGTGCACTATAGCGCATAGGTGGCGCCATGGTATGATACCTTGTCAGTTAGTCTCTCGACCCAACAAGAGACAGTTGAGTGCATGTACTGTAAGCAGAACTACGGTCTTTGTTGTGACGGTGATTTGAATGCGCGCGTCGGAACTCGAGTATGTTGCAGTTTGAGCAACGGGCAAACGTCACGTTCTGTCAGAAATTAGGCGAAACTGCTATAACCGATCATAACTGGAGACGAAACATGGTGTTTCCTTTACGATCCGCAACTGAAGCGACAATCCGCTACCTGGAAAACGCCATTATTTCCACGACAGAAAAATCCGCAACAAGACAGGTCAAAAGGCAAGGTGATGCTTTAACAGTTTTTTTTTTTGTTTATTCAAATGGAATTGTTCACATAGAATTCATCCCACAAGGTGCAACTGTAGACAAGATCCTCTACAAAGAGATTCTTGGCCGTTTAAGCAATTCAATTCGTCGTAAGCGTCCTGAGCTTTGGCATAGGAAGAATTGGCTGTTGCTACACGACAACGCCCCTGCACATCGCTCCATCCTTGTCCAAGAGGAACTTGCAAGACAACAGGTCGCTGTTTTGCCACACCCTCCGTACTCACCTGATCTTGCACCATGCGATTTTTTTTTCTCTTTCCCCTCATGAAATCAATCCTACGAGGGCGTAATTTTTATGCGGCCGAAAAGGTCATGACTGCCACAAGAGAAGCCGCTTTGCATCTTCCTGCCAACATCTTTCAGCGGTGCTTCCAGCAGCTACACCAGCTTTGTTTAACGTTGGTAGACGTGCATAGCGGCCAACGGCGACTATATTGAGGGAGGATGTCGATCTGTTTAAGTGTACGCCGTATCACGCGGCATCTTCTGAGACATCCAGATTCTTGTGGGTGCCTACCCTTCAGGCGTCAGTGTCAGAACTTAATGACTGTACCACGTATACACACTAGTAGTCAGAAAGTACCGAACTTCGGGTGGCAACTCCATGCTCTATAGACAACTTCTCTGCCTTGTCCGTGTGGCATGTGACCTACTCTCCAGGCGTACAGACTCAGTGCGGCTGCGCATGAGAATGGGGAAGACTAACGTAGACGGAAACCAATCGAAATACAGTGCAGCTCTCTGCTTCGTTTAGTGAAGACGTGTAATACAGTGCAACTTTCCGCTTCGTTCAGTGAAGACGTATAGGTATATCTGGTAAAATGAGCTTTCTAAGAGCAGAGAGGTAACATTAAATTTTGTGTTAAACTCAATAAAACATTTCCCGAGACTTTGGCACTCATGCGTCAAGCGTATGGAGAAGAAGCAATGTCTCGGACCCGAGTGTATGAGTGGCACAAGCGGTTCACATCAACGGATGATGATCCACGTTCAGGAAGACCCAGATCAGCAAGAACCGAAGAAATGATAGCTCCAGTTGCACAAGAAATTAGACAAGACTGCAGAGAGTCAATAGATGATGTGGCTACTTTGTTGGGTATTTCGCATGGTTGTGTGCAGTCTATTCTCCACAATGACTTGAAAATGCAACGTGTGTGTGAGCACGTTGTTCCAAGAAGCCTACAGATGAACAGCGGGAAGAGCGGCAACTGGTTAATGGAGAACTGATTGATAGAGTGGACCAGGATCCAACTGTCTTGCACAGAATAATCACAGATGACGACACATAGTGTTTCCTTTACGACCCGCTGCCAAAGCGACAGTCTTCAACGTGGAAATCTCCCGACTCACCAAGGCAAAAGAGATTCCGTGCCGACCGATCAAAGGGAAAAGTAATGCTTGAAGTGTTCTTCGATAGACAGGGTATCGTACATTTCGAGTTTGAACTATCAGTAAGGAGGCGTATGTTGCAATTCTTCAGTGTCTTCGTGATACGGTTCGAAGAAGAAGACCCAACTTGTGGCAAGGACAGAATTGGGTTCTCCATCATGACAATGCCCCAGCACATCGGTCGCTCTTGGTGAGCGAATTCCTCGCACAACACAAAATACCTGTCCTTCCACAGCCACCATATTCTCCAGATCTTGCTCCAGCAGATTTATACTTATTTCCAAATGTCAAATTGCTACTCAAGGAACGGCGGTTGGCGTCAGCCGAAGAGGTGAAAATTTATGCGACAAGCGCTCTGCGGGAAGTGACTAAAGATGGGCTGCAGGAATGTTTCGAGAAGTGGTATGAACGCTGGCAGAAGTGTGTCACTGCCCAGGGGCCGTACTTTGAAGGCGGTGTTGTGTACAGCTCATGCATTTTGTCAAGACACTCCTTCACTCTTCCTACAGAGCTGCGCACGAGATCGGATGAGCCTACTTACGAATTATAGGGGAATGGGTTACTCTTTGCCTTGAACTCAGTACACACACGCCCGACCTTCCCTTCTACTCCTACCCCTGATCAGAAACGTTGTTCCCGTACTGCACATCGCGAGTGTCTTGACAAAATGCATGAGCTGTAAATGGTTATAAAGGGTGTTTCAAAAATACGGGGCATAATTTCAGGTATGTATTTCCCACATGTAGACAATCAAAATAGTTCATTACAACATGTGTCCGGAAATGCTTTATTTCCGAGTTATGGCCTTCACAACATTGAAATTCACAGGAACGTTTTTCTTTTCGCAGGTCGTTGCCGTCAAAGGAGACATTAAGAGGGCACTCTGACAGTTCATTCCGAGGCGAAGGTTACATTCAGTGTTGTGTAGGCGTTAGACTGTGCGACATGTATTCAAATCAAGAGCTGGCAGAGATACACTTCATGTACGGTAAGGCGGACGGCAATGCTGCGCTGGCTCGTCGTTTGTACCAGGAGAGGTACCCACAGCGACAATGTCCAGATCGGAAGACATTTGTACGTCTCCATTACCGTCTGTGCGAGTATGGAAAATTTAACTCTCCTGATTTGGGAAGGGGTCGACCAAGATCTACAACTCCAGAAGTACAGGAGGAGATTCTGGAGGCTGTGAACATGACTCCTTCTATCAGCACACGAAGAGTAGCGTTGCAAGTCAATGTTCCTCATACGACTGTCTGGAGACTGTTGAAAGAGTATCAATTGTATCCTTATCATTTGCAACGTGTACAGGCCCTGTCACCAGCAGATTACCCTGCACGAGTTAGGTTCTGTCAGTGGTTCTTGCAGCAGCGTGGTGTAAACCCGAACTTTCCTGCCTTAGTATTATTTACAGATGAAGCACAGTTCACACGAGATGGCATAACAAATTTCCACAATCATCATGTATGGGCGTATGAAAACCCACATGCAACTGTTCCATCTCATCACCAGGTGCGGTTCTCCCTCAACATGTGGGCCGGTATCATTGGTGATCGATTAGTTGGACCCCATGTACTTGTAAACAGACTTACGGGGCAGGCGTACACAAACTTCCTGGAAAACACCATACCTCATGTTTTAGAAGACACTCCACTGATGAATCGTCAACACATTCACTTCTTGCATGATGGCGCTCCTGCACACTTCAGTCGTACGGCTCGCCGGTACTTGGATCGAAAGTTTCCTGATCGATGGATAGGTAGAGGTGGCCCAATTGCTTGGCCTCCACGCTCACCTGATCTGAACCCTCTCGATTTCTACTTGTGGGGCCATTTAAAATCATTGGTTTATTCGTCCCCGGTGCCTGATTTGGAATCCCTTCGGAATCGAATTGTGGCATGTTCTGAGGACATACGCAATACTCTTGGAGTTTGGGATCGTGTTCGCAGGTCAATGAGACATCGATGTGAGGTCTGTATTCAAGCAGGAGGTGGACATTTTGAACATCTTCTGTAATGACAACGACCTGCGGAAAGAAAAACGTTCCGGTGAATTTCAATGTTGTGAAGGCCATAACTCGGAAATGAAGCATTTCCGGACACACGTTGTAATGAACTATTTTGTCTACATGTGGGAAATACATACCTGAAATTATGCCCCGTATTTTTTAAACACTCTGTATACCATCTGCAATAAAGGTATCTACACATGTTCGCACTAAGTGTATACGCCTGGAGGGTAGGTCACATACCACACGGAAGGGCAGAGAAGTTGCCTATAGAGCATAGCGTTAACCCTTAAATTGACAATGTATACTATAGGATACAACAGGTTAATAGGCTATCTATAGGCTATATTTAATTTGAACTGTGGCGGAAAATTTTTATGAAAACTATACATCCTGTGAGATTGTGTGATGTCTCAATCGAAAGCTAATAATATTAATATTGCGGGAAAATCTAAATGGTTTGTAGCGAAGTTCATAAAAAGCTTTAAATTTAAAAAAATTACGACCGACGCAGTAAAGCGAATACCGTAAGTAGGACATCTTGCAGTTCGTTTTGTAGTGTTTTGCAGAGGGCCGTGATTCATGTAATGTACTTTATCTTCGTTTGAGTTTTTAATACAGATTTTTGAGGTTTTTTTGTGTCAGTAATGTGGGTCTTTGTGTATAGGAGAGGCTACGTTTCAAATAATGAAATTTCAAACAGTAAAACATCAGGTTTCTTTAAAACGTTCACAAATGTAGTTATCGAAGCCTTCTGTACATGCGAGATGTTGACGTCACAATATCATGCTTTTTGAGACCTCGATAATAATGGTTTAATCATATTTCAACTGTCACGTATTTTTTTTTCGTGCTTCAATATTGTACGTATGTTTTTTATCTGGTGTTACTAAAAAGTAATAGTGTTGTTAAGTTGTGAATTTAGTTCTTCTTCATGAGTTCATTAATATGAGTGTAGCTGGTCGACCAAGAAAATGTGGTAGGACGTTTAGAAATGAAGAGTCCACTGCAAGAATGATGGATGTCACTTTCTTGTCGAAAATGAACCAAGACTGTCGGTGCATAGCTTAAGACATATACTGGGTGTTCATTTCAAAGTGTGTCATGACGTCACTCTTGTTGGGTCACCGATTTGAAGCGAGTTTCAGCTTATATGTTAGAGAAGTTGCCTATTATTTAAGGCGTTCTTCAATCTGAACTTGAGAACGTGTACGGTATAACTTGAACGTCGTAGCAACAGATGGCGGTCTGTACGATCTGTGTGCTACCATAACCTCTTTCGAACTGTGTTTTGCGCCGGCAAGTCGTACGTAGGGTATTTGTTATCATCGGTTGCATACGGTAACATTCCACAACACAAATCAAATGCTCCGTGCCATGTTGACCGTCGAAGTTAATGTCAACAAATACGTAAGTAATCATCTTAACCCTCTCCCCATATCCCGACAGTACGTATTTTCAAACAGTTCACATTCCTGCCACTACCGGCGTTACCGTACGTATCGGTACGTACTCTTCAGAATGAACGCCGTACTTGCTAGGCAACTTCTCTACCTCATAGGTTATACACCTCTGCGGAAGTGTAGGAAGATTGAATTCTCTAGGCTCATCGGCTAGCCACATGACGGCATACAGCGAGCCATGACACACTTTGAACTGAACACACAGTAGAATGTCATAGAGAGTTATATGGCATTAACACTGATAGTCATTGTCCAGTAATGATCGGAAAATCACAGTTAAGCTTTGAGCGCTAAGCATTTCAAACTTTCAATTGCTTCTCCTGCAAAATGTATTCCAAATGACATCCATCATTCTTGCAGTGGACTCTTCAAATGTAACTGCATTAAGAACTCATAAACGACTAGCCTATGTAGACAATGATGTTTGTAACAACGTTTCAAGAAGTGAAATTTTGCATGAAGACAGTATTACATACTACGATGTAAAAAATTAAAAAAAAAATATTTGCGTCCATCGCAGCAAAAACCTACACCGTAGGACATCTTGCAGTTCATTTCGTAGTGTTGTGCAGAGGGCAGTGCTTCACGTAATGTACTTCATCTTCATTTGAGTTATTAATACAGCTTTGTTAGGTTTTTTGAAGGTCATGAATCGTATGAGTAATGTGGGACTTTGTGTATAGGAATGTTATTGTGATTTTCAATTTTTATCAAGCAGCAGTTGCTGCTACAAGCCACTAGTATGCTATAATTTTAATAGAATAGAAAAAAAAAATCGGTAGGAAAACTAAAATTTCACAATACTGTAATATTGTACAACATATAAAAATATGGACATTGCGATAGTTGTTTTCTTTACGGTCCGACAAGGTTTAATAAACTAGTGTGAGAAATGAAGCTTTGCCAAGTTAAGGGTTAACATTCGGCGCTGCGATACTTTCTGACTCTCCTAGTATAATATTAAATACATAAATAAATAAGTAAATTAACAAGAAATAAAGAAAAATAATTATTACTAACACATATTAGTACACATAAATTGCATTACATCTATTTCACACTCAATCGTATTCACAGTCCTTATAAATAAGAACCAATTCCTTAAAAATTTAAACATTACAGTAACAAGTTTCACGCAGTGGCAGAGATTATAAGAATCTCTCGTCACATTTTGATTTTTAGTCGGTTATTTGACAACGCTAGATCAACTAGTATGAGGAACAGCCTAATGTGCGAAATCTACGGAAGAAACTACGAAATCAACAGTTTGAAGAATGGAAAAAAAAAAAAAACTTAACCCACCGTGGTAAAGGCGTTTCGCATTTTTCAGAATGGTCAAAATCAAATTCCTGGATATTAACCAAGAAAGGCCTTTCCACCTCTCAATGGGCTAACGCTATAAAAATCAATTGCAATGTCATCGCAGTACGTAGTGTCCCAAGTAGGAGCCAAGAATCCCGTTGCCGCCATTGCAACGAGTACGAAACCCTTCCTCTTGTTCCTGGTTTCTGCAGAAAAGAGGAACTGTTGCGGAACAATCGTTATCACTGGGTTAGAAGACGAATTGCTGAATGTCTCAAGAAGTCTGGAAAGTTTGACATTTATAAAGAAGTACGTTGTATTTCATCCACTGGCTCCACCAAACGTGCCGACATCATAGCAATTGATAACAATCAAAAGATTGGCTTCATAATCGATCCCACTATAAGATTTGAGGGTGCTGAATTACAACCACAAGAAGTAGATCTGGAGAAGAAAAGACATCATGAACCCTGCTTTCCTTATCTGGAAGAGAAATACCACATATCAGTTTGTCGCTGGGAAGTAATTGGCTTGCTCTTTGGTGCAAGGGGCACTATATCAAGATTTTGTATCAATTTCTTTCATCGTTTCCAGATCGATCTTTTGGAACTTCAAGATATAGCCATTAATGTTTTAAGACATTCCTTGTTAATTGTAAATAACCATCTGTACAGTTCTATATATGAAAAATAAATTATTCATGTCGAGGATAGCTGCCCCCAAAAATAAAATAAAATAAAAATAAAATTTAAATTTAAAATAGAATATTGTTGATCTACAATTAATTTAGGTGCTGTTATCGCTCATACCCCTTTTTAAGGACAGCTATCCTTTTTGGATTCTTCTCTTATTGATGAAATTGGTGATAGTCAGATGGTATTTGGCGATAAGGCTAAAGACTCGCCATAGTATTACCTGGCATTTGTTATTGTTGTTGTTTTGGATAATGCCAGGCGTTTGACAATAAAGTCATTTGACCTCTTGCACTCAAATATTTTTCAAAGATATTATCAAAACCAGCCAATGAAGCACAGATTTTGAGGTGTTCCGAATCCATTTCTTGGTTTGAGTTGCACAATGGGCAGTTAGGGGACTGATATATTCCAATTAAATGGCAAGTTGTAGCCGATTTAACATGAACACCATATTTTAACGTTTTGGTGGCTACTTCATTCACACACAACCCCAGAATGTCTGGGGACCACACCTGCTGTTGGTCGACGGGTCCATTGGACCTAGCTGGGAGATCTTGTTGATCACCAGCTTTCCTCCTTAAGCCACTGGAGGACGATTTTAGTGCCATAGCAGGTCAGCACTAGGAAAAAAAGTAGAAAGAGGAGGAAGGAAGGGAAATGAACCCCTTGGCCTCAATGCTCTAATGCCGTCGGGGTCCAGAAGAAGAGTAAGAGTTCAGTCAGAGGACTGGATAGGAAAGGGTAAAGAGGGAATTAGGCATTGGATAGAGGTAAATTATACCAAATTCAGTCATTAACTCAACAAGCTGACCAGTGCTAATGGATGAGCAGCCCCTCCCTTTAGTTCAGCTCGTAAAATTATGCTTACTAACAGCTGCACCACGGGAAGGTATGGATGGGACATTGGGTAGTTGTCCAGGTTGGTTCCTTAAAGCCTTCAAAGGGAAGGATTAATGGCTCTCCCCCCTGTATCCGACAGATACCCTTTTGCAGCATTTACCTTACAATTGGAAACAATCTCAGAAAAAATCCAACGATGTAATCAGTCTAAATAGACATCGAATCCACGCAAATGCGCCTACTGAAGTTCCTTATGTAATGTAAATCATTATATTTTTTCCACATACCCTGGCACAAATCTCAGGATAAGAACTTAACTGTATGCAGGCACATGTTGGAATACTTACCCCTTGCACACTTGCAGCATCTCCTGAAAGTCTGGCACAAAGAATTCCAACACCGTTCTTCTCTTCGTCAAACCAGCCTATTTCCTGCCGCAGCATGGCACTGAAGGCTGCTACTCGCAGACGTGCAGTCAGACGAACTCCGGCCAAACTGAACAAATGCATCTACAATACAAAGAATGACGTTGGCGCTCTCCATAATAATTATAACGACAAACAAAATCAGAAAGTATGTTTGTGAACACACAAATTGTTTATTAATTTGGTGGTTCATTAAAAAAGCTCAATCCAAATTACAGTGTATGCAAATTTATTAAATTTGGAAAGACCGTGAATTGTCGAACGATTTTGCAATTTAAAAGTAAATTATTCAAATACGTGACCAGTGGTAAGCCACGTAACTCCCAGTTTCATAATTAATTTTCCCGTACCAGTACCTTACTTAAAGTTATCAGGATTATTTTATGTACTTTTATCATTGCAATTATAAATATTCATTTTAATCATTCCTAATTTATATTATATTCACTATTTCTGAAAGTATGCTTTCTTTCTTCATGTTTAATAACAAAGTGAAAAAATGACTTTATTGTCAAACGCCTGGCATTAGAAAACAACATATTTTATTATTATTTGTATTGGCGTTATAATTTACACCTGAATTTGTAACTTTAATTTGCAATATTGGTTCACTTAATCAACTTGCATATTCAATGAACGTCGTTAAATAACAAAGCCTTATATTATTTTTATTAGCTTATTTTGTTTTATTATTATTAGTGGAAAGAATCCTCTTCCTCATGGCCTGAACTTTGCCAGAATAAACAAACAACGAACGAACGAACAAATAAACAAACTTAACAAACAAACTTAACAAACCAAACAAACAAACAAACAAACAAACAAACAAACAAACAAACAAACAAACAAACAAATAAATAAATAAATAAATAAATAAATAAATAAATAAATAAATAAGTAAGTAAGAACTAAATAACTAAGTAAGTAAATAAATAAATAAATAAATAAATAAATAAATAAATAAATAAATATTATTATTATTATTATTATTATTATTATTATTATTATTATTATTATTATTATTGCTTTTTCTGGTGGAATGCCAATTTGTTCTAGCACCTTCTTGTTGTATTTTTGTTACAATGTTAAACCAAGAAATGTGTTAATAATTATTATGTTTTAACATAATTTTATTTTGGCAAATTCTTCTCAGGCCTTGAAATGCTTAAATTCGACTAAAAGAATTTAAAAACGACAAAATTCTCTTGCAGTGGACAGTAATAATCTCGTTAAACTAACAATGTATTCTAAAGATTCCATTACTTTTCTTTTAGAAGAATTATTGATATTAGAGATTGAACAAAACCAACTGCCGCATCTCGCCAAACTGTGTTCGTTGCATTTGTCTTTCGAGTCTCGCTCGTTATTCTCGAAATAGCATTTGGTCGGCGTGGAAAGATTTCACCTGGCCACTTTGAATTCGCATCCATCATTGAAACAAATAACATAAATGTTTAAATGAGATAAAAATACAAAACAGAACAGTATCTTATTATTAAAATTATTCTGGTTCTATTATATGATATTACCTATGGTTATATAAATAAAAACAATTCTCAAATAAATTTGCATTTTACAGCGTCGTTAAAACAAAGAAATTAATTATTTTTTATTATTATTATTGCATTATTTGATCTTAAACCTATTGAAAAGAAAATTCCTAGCCCTTTAATAAGGGCCTAAATTAAATAAAGACTGGGGAACGGATTATTATCACTGAAAGGTAAATGTTGTTTCAAATAGGCTAGATTGTTTATACATATATAACAGTTAAAGTAGATAAAAGTCGGTCATGTATAAACAACTGCTTACTTAGATGATCAATATCGAGTCTCTTAACACTCACATCCAGTCTTTACGTCAAATGACCGACTAATCACAACATTGTCATCGGGTTTTCGGCTTTGCGAGCGCTGTTAGTCTGTTTTCTCGATCGTCGTTCATCTCTAATTGATATTATTATTATTATTATTATTATTATTATTATTATTATTATTATTGGCGAATACTCGGCCTCATCTCGCCAAATGCTATTTCGCTATCACCAATTTCATCGACGCTAAATAACCTCGTAGTTGATACAATGTCGTTAAATAACCAAGTGGAATATTATATTATTATTATTATTATTATTATTATTATTATTATTATTATTAGTATTAAATGACTGGCCCACTACAGGATTAACTTTAAGTAAGGCATAATATCCTTGATCACATATGAAATCTAACAAATTGGCTATTCCATCTTATGATAATGGCAACATAAAAGAGAACAACCACTAGGATTTCCACTATCGAAAATTATTGTTTTTGGTAACGACCGCTAGATGGAAGTACAGTTGCAAGCTATTATACGCTATTACCTACCTCGGGATGTTACTGCCATTTTCATAATTTTAATAATCCCGTACAATGTTAAAAGTTCTAAGTTGGTTACATTTGTATTTCTGACTCATGGCTGTTTAATATTTCTGTGCCTTCTCAAGACCACCGTTATTAATCCCTCCATATCAATTATTGCTGTTCTTGAAGATGTTCTATAAAAGCCATTATATTAACATGATGAGCCTACCTGCAGAAACATTCCAAGTCCTGTGACTACACCGATCACTACAAATAAGATGCAATACCAATTTGTCTGTCTCTGCACTTCCTCTGGATCTTGCACTGACAAAACCTGGAAAGTTAAACATACAGTGTGTATTGTGAAATATCATTTTAATGACAAATGACCAATAAAACTGTCATGTCATGTCGTATCATAATCTAGAAACATGGGGATTACGATGAAGTAAAGAGAAACGAGTAGAAGCATGTGAAATGTGGATATAGAGAAGAATGGCCTTTTTTTATCAATAAGATGCTACTGACTTCTGCTACACTTCCACAGTAAAGTTAATGTGAGATTCAAATAGTGCAAAGTATACCTGTCTGAGAGTTTCTTTTGAGATCAATGGCCTTAACTTCCTAAAAACAAAAATTATGGTTGGAAACTTAGTACATATACTTTCTATGTGTTTGTACCATCCTAATTTTGGATCCAAATAAAAATCTAACAGTTTAACATACGATATTTCATTATCTAATGTGTTAGAGTAGCCTAAGATAAGTTTCTGAGTTTTTTTCCTCATTTAGCATTAACCTGTTTGATTGATAATATTGTTTAGCTATGTTAAGATTATTGATCTGTGACAACTATAATAGGTTAAGATCTCAGTGAGAAGTTATTAAGATGCTATCATCAGCATACATTATTAGATCTTGAGGCAGACTGAAGGGCAAATCATTTTTGCTATACAGGATGATTCACGAGGAAAGGTAAAAAATTTAGGATGTGAATTCTGAATTCTGTCAAAAAGTTCACATGAATATGGGTCCGTTTTCGAACTGTTACGGAGATATGGCTCTTTTATTTCACAAAAACTTCTGAGATTCCATTGTACTAACACGCATTTAGAGGCAGATAACGGATAAATTTTAAGTCTATATTCACGTATGCATTCTAGAAGTCGGAGTCGATGTTTTCGCACATTTTCAAAGGTACCTGCTTCTGCTTCAATACACTGTTGCGCTCGGGTGTGAATTGCGCTCGGGAGATTTGCTCGTGGCTGTTCTTTATCCCGCATTCAAAATACGGTCGATTTCCCCTTTCCTTTGCTATACCAAGTCTTTCATCCAACCCCACAGACAGTAAATACTCTTCGATATGGTACCCTTCTGTTCGGAAAGCGTCGTTCATATTCAGCGACGGCACGCAAGGAACTTCCATTGCACAAACCATAAACATACACAATATCGGCGTATTCTGTAGTCGAAAATTTATAAGGCATCTTGAAAAACACAACTTAACACTTCCGATAACTGTACCTGTAGGCCTATAATGTGCTGGTTCTGTGTCATTACATCAGACAAGGGCAGGCGATTGGACATTTGTAATGCCCCCCACCCGGTTTGTTTTTCTTATCTACATCGCTCACAATGCAGATTCCAATGTTACGTCATTCATTGCGATCGGTGACCTTGTTTCACGTTCTCACGTCAGCAGCATATGGTAACGTCGGATTTACATTGGGGCGAGACGTTTTACGAAAAAAATGCACCTAGTTCCGCCATCGTTCGAAAACGGATCTATGTTCATATGAACTTTTTCACTCAAAATGGCCTAAGATATCGTATGCTAATTTTTTACCTTTCCTCGTGAATCACCCTATATACTGGATGTCCCACATAAAACCGATACGCCTCACGGTCTCAGTGCTCATAAGTAGATGTTGGCCTCACTGCTTCACTGTGTTCATTTATTTTGGCTACACTGTACCCCATGCTCTTCTTTATGACAGATGAAGCCTGGTTTCATCCGTTTGGTTATGTTAACTCATAGAATTGCAGATATTGGTCGCAGGATAACCCACATATTGGAAAATAAATGAAATTAAAAAAAAAATAAAGAAGTTCATGATAAAGATCGGACCTAGAGGTGGGTAGATTAGTACAGAACTTTAGTCTCAATAGGTCCATTTAGCCTCACTATTTATCATTGGATACAAAGCTATATTAAGCTAGTACTAGGCTATTATTCCTTTCCATAAGTTTTAAAGACCTTCTACAAGTCTTCATAATATTCTCTATGATAATAAAAATTAATTTTTCAATTTTCCTAATTCGAACACCAGAGACCAGGGGCGGCTCTACAATAAGAACTGCAGAGCTGCAGAACCGCCATTTAAATGGACCTGAAAAAATTAAAAATATAAAGTGTGATTTTATGTAATCTAGTTCATTGTTTCATTTATTTTTCAAATTCATTCTCCTTCGATTCGAGATTTTACTGTCTGTAGGAGCCTTGAACTGCTCGAGAATTTTAGCTGTAGTGTACTTTTCGGATCTGTGATCGGCAGTTCCTGAAGCTCAAGTAGGGTAGTCGGCAGCAGAAAACTGGTTTTCTTCACCGTCCCTTAAGACTGCATTAGAGCTGCAACCGAAGCAGCTCTCTCCGAACATACAAAAAAGAACCGTCAACACCCTCATCTCCTTATGACCTACGTTAGAACACATAGGCTTCTGGACTACTGTAGCCTATATCATTACAGTTCCAGTGTGTTATAGTACTGTGGGTGGTGTGATGTGATTAGTCAGTGCGTCTAAGGAAATATTTTATATAAAAAATGAATGAAATGAAAACCTAATCGACCAATCCTTTTCGAAATTAAAAGAGAAATTGCAGGTTAACTTAAGAAATTAGGACGTCCTACACAAAATTTAAACATTGAAATTTCTGAAAAATTTCGAGGAAATCGTGTAGCCTACTAGTCATTTTAATACCGAAATGTGTAATGGAAACGGTTGGTTTTTTGCTGCGCTCATGAAAACGCTTTCTCCCCCATCCATGTATTCTGTTTAGAGGAGAAAATACATGGACAAACACCGGAGTGAAGGATTTAGTTAATTTGACTTAAAAATCTAGAAAAGCATGTGGGGCACATCTCCACTACGTAACTAGTTGTACTAGGTGGGAGAGGTGTAGCGCACGGATTGTTGGAGTACAATTTCGGGTGCAGAGTCATCTTCGAGAAGGGGCTGTAATTACACGCGTTATACGATTTAGATGCAATAAACAGCACGCGTTTGCCAAATACACTATTTTTTCATGCAGAACTGCCAACCTTTGTAACCGCGGGCCGCTACTGCCAGAGACCATTAATTCTCACAGAACACACAAAAGAGAACCCTGGGAAAAACACTTATACCTTGAGATTGTCCACCGTAAGTAATCATTCACTCTTAAAATGCAACTAAATTTAATTGATGTATACTTACTCCGTACACCTCACCGAACAGAATAGCAAACAAAGGCAGGGTGAACCCCACAGCAGCTGCAGCTATACAGCCAACCAGCACGTGCAGCCACTCAGGTTTGTTAAGCGCTATGATGCGCGTCAGAGGTGCGTCATACTGCTCCTCCTGTAACGCACATCAAATATAAATTTGTACCATGTGTACTACTGCGTATTCAGTTCAAATTGTGTCATGGTTCGCTGTATGTCGTCATGTGGCTAGCAGATGAGCCTAGAGAATTCTATCTTCCTACACTTCCGCAGAGGCGTATTACCTATGTGCCAGAGAAGTTGCCTAGCAAGTACGGCGTTCATTCTGAAGAGTACTTACCGATACGTACTGTAACGCCGGTAGTGGCAGGAATGTGAACTGTTTGGAAACACGTACTGAGGTGAGTTTTTCTTACCGTCGGGATATGGGGAGAGGGTTAAGACGATTACTTACGTACAGTATTTGTTGACATTAACTTCGACGGTCAACATGGACACGGAGCATTTGATTTGCATTGTGGAATGTTGCCGTAAGCAACCGATGATAACAAATACCCTGCGTACGACTTGCCCGCGCAAAACAGTTCGAAAGAGTTATGGTAGCACACAGACTGTACAGACCGCCATCTGTTGCTACGACGTTCAAGTTTTACCGTACACGTTCTCAAGTTCAGATTGAACGCCTTGATTAATAGGTAACTTCTCTGACATAAAAGTTGAAACTCGCTTCAAATCGCTGACTCACAACAGTGACGTCATGACACACTTTGAAATGGACACCCAGTAGTTTCACTGTCTGGATTTAACCATCACGTAAAGATCAAAAGATAAGAAAGAAATACAATTTTCGCACGATCTTTGTTCTCCTCTATTTTTAAGATAAAAGTGGAATGCTGAAATCAACACTGCAATGTGTAAAGTCATTCAAAAGCCCCTTCAAAGTTTAAAACGGCATAAATATTGTAATATTTGAGGCAGAAGAAAAAAAAAACACTATGTTGAACAAGCAATGGGGTTTGGTTTTTACGAAACATTAGAAATATGTCTGTTGTTCTCTTGTTTAACAAACGCCATTCTTTCTGCAACACCAGCCAACATTTTGCAGATCTTGAAATATTCCAAATTTCTTGCAAGATAGCATATTTTAGTTGCGTAGGGCTGTTCGATGCGCCACTCGTTCTTTAAGGTACTGGTAACCCACAGTCAGAAGTGAGACGGATTGAGATCTGGACATCATGAAGGTTAATTGTAGGAAAATGCTTACAGATGACACAATCGCCAAAGATTAGTGTAATGCTTGAAATTTTATTGGTATCACTATTAAGTGTTTGTCAGCTATTTCATATTAATTTCACTTATCACAGTTAAGCTTATTTGAAATAAAACATATAAATGGCAGACCTTCAGAAATACTTCTGTTGCTTTCATAATAGAATTAGACCAGCTGTGTCCTTAAATTTAATGATAGAACCATGGCTTGAAACTTAAAATTTTTTGTAGCAATAGTAATAAAATCATTAACACTTTATTTAACAAATTTTAACTATGGAAATGCATAAGTAACAAATGAAAATCCCCACTGTTTTCCCAACACAGCGATTTTTTTACTTCAAATATTATATTAATAGCGCTTTAAAATTGAAGTAATTTTTGAATGACATTACGTGGAATTAATAGAGATGAGCAGGGGCTGGGCTCGGGCAGAGTTAATTATTAACCTTGATTTACCCAGATTGGATAAGTTGCGTCATCATAATATCATGCAGGCTTTTTCAAAGTTCTTGCTCTGTAGGCTAGGAGTACCGTACCTTATGATAAGGAAAATAATGTATACAAAAATAGACCTAACGTTAGATTTCATCATTTTCTGTTAACAAAAAATTAAACCATTATCTCCACTTATTTATCTACCTTACTAAACAATTAAAAAAGATCCATAATAACTTCATTTTACTTTTACAAAAATTTAAATCCATAGTAGGCTATATCCTTGAATTGGAAGAGCAAAATACTGGTACGGTATCATTATTTTTCTGTGTGTGTATACAGGGTGTTTAAAATTTTCTCGGATATCTCTATGGGCATAATTTTAGAGGTAAAAAATGTATTTCCCACCTGCTTTTGGTAGACAATCAAAATAACTCATTACAACATGTGTCCGGAAATGCTTTGTTTTCGAGTTATGGTCATTCTCAAATAGAAATTCACCGGGAACGTTTTTCTTTCCGCAGGTCGTTGTTTAAATGCCGACAAAGGAAAACAGACATTATCTTAGTTATCACAATCTGATTCTAGTTCATTCCGAGGCGAAGGTTAAAAAAACATTCTCAAATGTTTGGATTTTAGAAACATAAAACATGTATTCAAATCTTTTAAGAGCTGGCAGAAACATATGATAAACTTCATGTTTTAATAAGGGGACTAGTAATTAAATAAAGACTGGCTCGTCGTTTGTATACCAGGTAGAGATGATGTTTCAAATAGGCTTTGATTGTTTATACATATATAACAGTTGCCAAAGTAGATAAAAGTTCAGTCAGGTATAAATAACTTCTAACTTCGGGATTTCAGGAAATGATCAATATCGAGTCTCGGAAGTCTCACAACCGGTCTTTACGTCAAGGACGAGACGTAATACAACATTGTCGTGCGGGTTTTCGGCTTTGCGGGCGCTGTTAGACTCGTTTTCTCGATCGTTGTTCATCTCTAGTAAGTACGGTACCTAACCTCGTATTAAAGTTACATATTTTTTATTTTATTTTAAATGAATCTCTATTTTAATCAATGAAGCTCACTCTTCTTATTATACAACACACACACGTACAATTTTCATCTTGTATGCTACGTAATGTAGTTGAGAAATTGGTTAAAACATTAAAAAAATATTATTGAGAGTAAAACTCATTATTTACCTCTATGAGTGGTGTAGACAGCTGTTGGTCCTTATTACTTCCAGCCCGGGAACGTGTGGATTGTCTTCTGAATGCCAGGGAATCCACAACACCATTAGCACTGCCATTTTCTTGATGCTGTATTCCACCTTCTCCCGCACCTGTAAATATATAGTATATATTAATCGATTAACAAAACAAAACTAAATAATACTGAATATTTGTGACTGATAGCGTGATCAATAATGTAGATTTAGCCATTTGTAACGAACCTAACCTTTTCTTTTTTTTTGTTTACTAAGACAAAGTTAGTACCAATCTTAGAAATAATACGAGATTTTGTATATTTCAACAACAATGAGAAAATTCAAAAGCTCACCCTCTGTATAATTCACCTTTGCTTTCTTTCTCATTTAGAAAATATAGCCTATTCAGAATAATTTTCAAACATTTCAGTCTAGTTACTTTCAAAATAAATAGAACTATACATAACAATGTCCCAAAGGAAATCACTTTAAAACAGTAAACAGACTAAAATGAGAAGCCATTTTTAACATGAATCTTTATATTCGAGTGTTGAATGAATAACATATTTTATGAAAATTTCAACTGCTTATCAATGGCAATGAGTTACGTCACACTGTTCTGACATCAGTTGCTTGACATTGGATCATTCAGAAGAAACACAGTAAATCAATTGCAAATACTTGTACAGATACGTGATATTATATTCATCAATAAAGAAATTAACCAGTACATACAACTTATTTCTCTCAATAAATTCGCTATCCATATGTAAGAACCAATTGGTTAAAAATCTAAATATCACAATAACACTCAAACGCGAAAATAAACGTTTTAAGCAATTACAGGAATTTACTTTTCCTTCTGTTAAGTAACAAAAAATGGCTTTTAAGGAACCCGAAGGTTCATTGCCGCCCTTATCATAAGCCCGCCATTTGTCCCTATCCATTGCAAGATTAATCCAGTCTCTATCATCATACCCCACCTCCATCAAATCCATTTTATTATCCTCCCATCTACGTCTCTCTTCCCTTAAAGTCTTTTTCCCTCCGGTCTCCCAACTAACATTATGCATTTTCTGGATTTCCCATACTGCTATATGCCCTAAAATCTCAAACGTCTGGATTTTAAGTTCCTAATTATGTTAGGTGAAGAATACAATGTTTGCAGTTCTGTGTTGTGTAACTTTCTCCATCTCCAGTAACTTCATCCCGCTTAGCCCCAAATATTTTCCTAAGCACCTGAATTTATTCAAACACCCTTAACCTATGTTCCCTGTTACATAAACCCTTTTCTAACAATCTCTGAGGGATTATTTTTTTCCTGAAATAGGGTTTCCTCTAAAAGGGAATTAGTAAAATGGGAAGGAAAGACTAAAATAATCAGTACTAACATTTAAATCCAAACTTTATATTATTTAATTACACCTACAATTATTATTTAAATAGATTTCATTATGATATTTTCTAACTCTTCAAATGGTGAGGCACAAATGTTTTACAGTTTAGTTTAACCCGAACCACACAAATTCAGCATTGAACATTTCTTTCTGCCTCTTCCTCTTCTCGTCTTCATTATTCCTCATAATGAAATAGTTGGCAAACCATACTTTTTGCCATTATGTGATAATGTTATTTGAGGATTAACCTCGACATCAATATTATTTTCACTTTCCATCCGATAGTTAATTTCTCCCATCAGATTCACACAACTCACGAGAACAAAACAAGCAAACTTGCTAAACACTCTGTGAAAGGAACTCAAACCAAGACCTCAAAGACAACTGACAACTGTGTTATATCAATTAAAACTGCAACAATTGGAATCCAGTGTATGAGTGTGAAAGTCATTGGAATATGCTTCGCAATGCTAGCACGAAATGGGGCCAGGGCACAAGAGCCACCGGACAGGAGGCAATCAAAAGATGCGTAAATAGAAATTATTGTTTTATTATACACAAAAGGAAACAAAATACATTACATACAACTAACACCCTTCAAAATAGTCCCCCAAGGCATCCACACATCTTTTTCAATGATGGGAAAGGTGTTAAATACCATTGGCTGTATGTGATTCAACAATGTGTAGGCCTACCACCTGTCGTCGAAACACTGTTAAGATGTCCTCTTTGTTTACAAAGCGCTACCCATGCAGTGGCTTATTCATTTGCGGAATGAGATCAAAGTCGCATGGATTGAGATCGGGCGAGTAGGGAGGATGTTCTAAGACCTCCCACCCCTCTGCTGTGAAAGATTCCTGACACGAGCTGCAGTGTAGGCTGTAGCGTTATCATGAAGGATTATGGCATTGTCCATCTTGAAGAATGGCCACCAACACACTAACTTTGCATGTGCTGTTAACTAGCCATCAATACACACAGAGCCCATCTGGTAATGGAATTATGTAGAGTGTAAGACAAGTTTTCAAACGTATATACTGGACTAACAGTGTTGTCACATATTCCGATGATATAACATGGTTGCCATGACTTATGAAATGACCCTTGTATATAATATGTATATACAGTGTGTTTCAAAAATACTTTGAAAAACATTGTGGTTATGTTCCTCACAGCAAAACAAGAAAAAAAGTTCATATAAACATATTATGTATGTATGTATGTATGTATGTATGTATGTATGTATGTATGTATTTGTATGTATGTATGTATTTATTCACACTGCAATGGGTATATACCCGGTGGCAGTGGTAACTAATTACACTCAATAATGACAATAATAAACTTATTAATTAAAATACAATTAATACTAATAATTAATACTAATAATAATAATAATAATAATAATAATGACAACAACAGGGAATATTAAATTAAATGAAACGGTCACTTAAAATAACATTTGAAATATTCTAATTTGTATCTTAAAACTAAGATCGAACTAAAACCCACGAGATGATATGTTCATATCTGCACAAGTACCTTTCAACATTACACTCATTTCGCTGTCAACTCACTCACTGCACTGGAACTAGACACATTTCACTGATTCTATCCTGATTTCACTAACACTTCAAAACATTTCACTGTTCAAATTCTTTGCACTGCCACCTAAACTATAAAGCTTCACTGACAGGAACACGTTTCACTTAACAGCACACTTCACTGACACGACATACTTCTTCACTGATACAACACACTTCACTGACACAACATACTTCTTCACTGATACAACACTTCAATAACAACATATCATTTACACCCTTTAACTACTGTGTATAATTACCGTCTATTAGTAAGGCCCTTAAGCCTATTTTTAAATGCATTTTTGGTTGTTGGTAAAACCTTTAGTAAGTCTGCTGGTAAAGCATTCCAGTCCCTGATAGTACGATTGAGAAAAGAAAACTTTCCAGTGTCCGTCCTCTGCCTTCTTTGCCTCAATTTATATGTATGGTCGTTCCTTGAAGAGTAATTTGGCAAACTGCAACCTATTTTTTATTTCTCTCAGGCAGGCTCAAAACTGTAGAAAACAGTGCGCATAACATATGTCCGAAAATCCTTATTTTTTTAGTTATTAATGAAAGAACGTAATGAAACATCTGTTAGATATTGTCAGCTTGGTAGCAAGTGTTGCAACTTTAATCAATTCAGAAATTCATAACAATGAAAGTTTACGTTCAACGCGTTTAGAGATACAATCCAACAACTTATCTTAAGTTTATATTCTTAAGTTTGTAACCGATAATAATATTCATTTTTTTAGATAATCAAATGATGTAATCGATACAAATCTGCTGATTGTATCCTAGATGGCTGTGTGTTGCCAAGGAATCCATGATCCGACGAGTGCATGCATGTGTGGAAGAAAAGGAGAACATTTTGAACATTTTTTTGTTTTTTATGAGTTTCTGAACTGATTAACGTTGCAACACTTGCTACCAAGCTGACAATATCTAACAGATGTTTCATTATGTTCTTCATTAATAACTGAAAAACTAAGGATTTTCGGACATATGTTTATATGAACTTTTTTTCTTGTTTTGGTGTGAGGAACATGTCCCCAAGTATTTCTGAAACACCCTGTATACACATATAGATATACACACATACTAACACTGTGCATATTGACGTGTAGGCATTTGTACCTCTGGCTATTTTTTGGCGATTATGATAAAGAATCCAGTTCTGAGGTTGGTGCAACCATTAGGTCGGATTCTGTTACTATGGAAGTAGGAGGATGAATGAAGATGAGGGTGATAATGACGGTGAAACGAACCTAGAGTCCAGCGCCGAAAGTTACCGAGTATTTTTTCTTAATGGGTTGAGGGAAAACCCCGGAAATAACCTCAACCAGACAACTTGTCTCAACCAGGATTTGATCCAGGGCCCGTTAATTTCGTAGTCAAACATACTGATCACTACTTCAAAATGGTGAACATAACAGAAATACGAAAGTAACTAAAAATTTTAACCGATGAATACAAAAATTTCTTATAGTAAAAATAAAATATTGACTAACTCACCATGAGTCATAGTGGGGTCAGCATTGACAAGTGCATGGTAGTGACCTCGAAGAGCCAAGAGTTCATTGTGAGATCCCTGCTCCACAACCTGCAAATATTTTACATTAATTTTTCATAAAACCTCTGGTATTATGTCGTATGGGATGAAGTTTTCAGATTTCAAACATCCAATAAACAAAATTCAGTAGTGTACAACTGAATGCAGCCTCAGAAAAATAAAAGAATAAAGCAGCTACATTAGATTGAAACCAGGCTTTTATACGCCATAAATACTTAGTACAACAATACATCCACAAGTTTGGCCGTGTGCTGTAAATGATAAGAATATCTCTGATAGAATATACACAGGGTGTTTCTATAAATTTGTTTCAGAATTAATAGAGGGGATCAATATGAATAATTTCCATATAGGAAGCCATGCCATGAAAAGTTCTATTTGATAATAAAATTACAACACTTGATATGTGTAATCAGTGTAGCCAGCTAGCAACGAATTCAGGCCATCTTTCTAAATTAATATATATTCATCTTTCTAAAGTTTGATTGGAGAATTCCTGTTCCTGCAAATGTTAATGAATTCTCACCGAAATTCCGTTCAGTGAATCAGTAAAGAATCTAGGTATTTATATGGATAAAAGTTTAAATTGGAAGTTGGAACATTCAAGTAGCAGAAACTGTAAAAAAAAGTATTCTCATTAATCCACTCGTTTAGGCGATTGAAGAATTTTCTACCCTTTTCCATGAAAAAGATGTTAGTGCAAACACTCGTGATGCCCCACTTCTATTACTGTGATATTCTGTTTACTGGCCTAAGCGTTACTTCGGCGCAGAGACTACAACGTGTTCATAATATGTGCGTCCGTTTCGTCTGCAATATTCGCCGGGCTGATCACGCAACACCATCCCTCGAAATGTTGTCCTGGCTTCGTCTAGAAGATCGTAGGAAAATCCATTGTTTTTCCCTTCTCTTTCACATGTTGGATTTCTCCACTCCTGTCTATCTTGCGTCTCGTTTTTTAAATTTATCCACCCACCATAACCTAGACACACGATCACAACACTTCTCAATATTATCCATTCCCCCCCCCCCATCGAACATCCTCATATTCATCTTCTTTCACTGTGGCTGTTCCGAGACTTTGGAATTCCCTACCGAATAATGTCAGGGACTGTCAGACATCAAACCAATTTAAGAATCGACTAACGAAATATTTTTCTAACAATTCTTGTTAACAATAATAACTGTTTCAGGTTTCTCAATGTTTAATTGGTATATATGTCACAAAATAAATATTCCAATTATCTCATTATTATTATTATTATTATTATTATTATTATTATTTCTTTATTACCCATGTTTATTATTGCCTCACTAATATTATTTATCCAATCTTCATTATTTACTTTCATGTAGTTTTATGGTCTAGATATTAATGTAATAACTATGCAACCAATTGTATTCAATTAGAATTAGAGTCTGGCTGGGCGGAAGAGAAGGCCTACTAGCTTTAGCTCTGCCAGATTAAATAAATTATTATTATTATTATTATTATTATTGTTATTATTATTATTTATAAATGGTATGAGTTAGTTGGTATAGTAAGTTATATTTTGACTGATAAAGTCTTGCAGCTTTTCTTACTTTTCATTTGCTCTTCCATAAATGAAATGCATAAAGCAAGTTCTCTTAATGTGAGTCTTTCCGTGATAAGAAACTAAAGAAACCAAAATTATTTTCTGTAAACTTACTTAATGCTTAATCTCAAATAAGCTGATCGCCATACAAGGACAGTTTTTAATGGAGTAATCTGAAGGCTTGTACTCCAGCCTGAGGCTTATTGTGCTTACCATTCCTGTTTTTTTTAATGATTTTGTCGCTGAACAGTCATGTGCTTATACAGTGTGTTCGCTTCCCCCTGCGGCCGGGCGATGAACAGCAAGCACGCGGAGCAGCAATAATATAGCCTACCAACGCGCTGCCACCCGTGCTTAAGAATCACTCAACAGCTGGCCATCATTTTGCAGTCAGCTGACCTAATTGCGTTCTGTTTCAACAATCAGTTTGCTTAAAAAACGCCTCAAGGCCACGCGTGGTGGTTTCCGTGAGCAGTCAGAAGAAGAACTTCTTGGAAATTTTATCAGAAGACGTCAAGAATGCATCAATGCAGATGGACACCACTTCCAGTATCTTTTGTAACAAGGTTAGTACTCAAGTGATAACAATAAATGAATAGGATAAGCTTGAGGATTGATACACGTCGCTAACTAATGCTCCGCGGTTGCTGGCTGGCCGCAAGGGGAAGCGAAAGCAATGTAGAACACAGCATGGTGTTTCTTGAACTTAGCCATGGGTATGGTAATTATGACAATGACATTTCAATTAATGATGGCGAAATGAGTCCGAGTTCTAACGGCGAAAGTTACCTAGCAATTCTGCTTCAATTGATTGAGAGAAAACCTCGGAAAAACCCAACCAGGATTTGAACCCGGACCGGCTCGTTTCATGGTCAGAGATGCTAACTTTTATATCACAGCAGTGGACAAGAAGATAGTTACTTTTACATTGAGGTGAGGTTTCGGTGTTCTGGCCATGAGTTCTATGCCAGATTGCTATTTTAATGTTGTTGTTGTTGTTTTCTAATGCCAGGCGTTTGACAATAAAGTCATTTGACCTCTTGCACTCCAATATTTTTCTAAGATATTATCATGACCAGCCACTGAAGCACAGATTTTGAGGTGTTCCGAATCCATTTCTTGGTTTGAGTTGCACAATGGGCAGTTAGGGGACTGATATATTCCAATTATATGCAGGTGTTTGGCCAAACAATCATGGCCTGTTGCCAATCTAAATGCAGCTACAGACGACTTGCGTGGTAAATCGGGAATTAACTGTGGATTTTGATGCAGAGAGTTCCATTTTTCCCCTTGGGATTGTGTTATCAAATTTTGTTTGTTGAAGTCTAAGTATGAAGATTTAATAAATCTTTTCACAGAGTAATACGTAGATTTAGTAACAGGTTTGTAAGTAGCAGTGCTGCCCTTCTTTGCTAAAGCATCCGCATTCTCGTTTCCCAGGATTCCACAATGGAATGGTATCCATTGGAATACAATTCTTTTATTGAGTGATATTAATTGAGAGAGCATTTTAGTATTTCTGCTATTTTAATGTACCTATGGTCCTAGATCATAAATGTAACAGATTTCTCATCCATATGTTAAAATCGGCAGCACTTTGAAGAGAACCACCGCCAGGATCGTCACCCGTCCGCCGTAAACGAACACGAGATGGCAATGGCTAATGCAATTCAAATGGGAGTTATGACGTGACTCCTTATGTAACAACCAGATGGCAGCATAGTAAACCTGACAAAAGTTGTTACCGTCAAAGTCTATAAGGCCGAGCAATCCGGGTATATATTATGATCTAGGCTATGGTGTAAACAATGTTGTGTCTTTTTGCATGAACTTCATAATGTTTATAAAAACATCTCCAGGGCAACATCACGGAATACATTAAAGAAAACAAAACAATTATTTCTTTTAACATTGCCTTCCAATGTTAATTGGACCAATTACTACACACATTAAAGCCTATAGTGGCCTGAACTGGTGACTACCAAAAGAAACATTTCCGGATATGGGTTCTTGTGTAAAAATTATCCATATTGATAACCTCTACTACATCTAAAAATGTCTAACTTCCTCAAAATAAAAGACGATAAATACAAACTGCTTCATCCCCAAATACGTAATACATTCAAACTACAACAAATATTTAGATTCTTTTTCCTTCCATTTCATTTGTAACAGTCTTTGTGTTTATACATTTCTTAAACTTGTAAGCTAATTTAAAACCATTATCTTTCAAAGTTCGAAATAAAAACAAAATCGAAATTGTTTCATTTAAATTGTAGTTTTTAAATGCTGTACTATTATATGTATTTCAGTATTACTAACTATTTTAATGTAGCTGCTTATGTTAAAGAAATACTTAAGTAAATTTGCATGCAAGAAAAGTCTACAAATGCACATACCATATGATTTCATGCAATGTATTTTATAGAACATTTCTCCCATATTTTATTATTATAAAAGAAGTTAATGTTAGAGAAAGTAACTTCACTTCCATGCATATTATTACAACCGTATCTCAGATTATTAAACACAGAGACCTACATATTACACACAAAGAGAATTCAATCTTTAAAGATGCCAGTATTAAAAGATACGTATAGTTTTGACAATTTCAGATTACAGAACATTTGTAAACATCGCATTCATTAACCGAAAGTAGAATAATAAAGGTCACCTTCATGCAACGTTGCAAGTGAGATACTTTTCTTTAAGTAAGTTACAAATTGAAGCAGCAACCTACGTTTTTGAACAAAAGCCTGAAGCTATCATCTTAGATTATCCAGGTGTCAAGGTGATCAATGGGCACACATGCAGCACAAGTGGAACAAAGAAGCAGCAGTTGCAATATGGCAGCACTTCTGCATGAGTGTACCATTGTCAAGCAGTGCTCTGTTGTGCGATTTTTCTGGGTAGAAGGTCTGGCAGCAGAGAAATTCATAAAGAAATGCTGCTCTTGTATGGTGAGCATTGCCTGTTATATCACACTATCTACAATTGTGTGCAGAAGCTCTCTGAAAGGCAGACCAATGAAGATTGTCACGCAACAAGTCGGCAACTTGATCCAAGCAGACGGATTGATATGCTGGTCTGAATAATCACAGATGATGAGTCTTGTATGCACAATTACCAGCCCGAGAAAAAACGTGCATTAGTGCCCGGTTCAAGTCTTCAAAGGTACACTTGTGCAGAGGTGCCACCGTCTTGCATCTGCTGCTTTTTGTTTCGCTTGTGCGCACATTGATAATACTGCCATATAGTGGTCATAGCTTCCTTCATCTCATTAAAAATGTAGGTAACGCACTTTATACTTCACATGGCATAATTAGGAATATTATCTATCTCAAGATGGGCAGGACATGTAGCACGTATGGGAGAATCCAGAAATGCATATAGAGTGTTAATTGGGAGACTGGAGGGAAAACGACCTTTGGGGAGGCTGAGACGTAGATAGAGGATAATATAAAAATGGGTTTGAGGGAGATGGGATATGATTGTAGGGACTGAATTAATCTTGCTTAGGATAGGGACCAATGGCGGGCTTATGTGAGGGCAGGAATGAACCTTCAGGTTCCTTAAAAGCCATTTATAAGTAAGTAAATTCGCTATTTCAATTTGTAACTTACTAACTCTTCCTCGTACTGTAAGTTATTAATAGAATAGTTTTAATTTTGATACAATTGCTATATTTCTTAAAGATACCAGTACTTCTAATTTCTTTAAAGGAAAAAAGAATTCTATAGGCCAGGCATTTTCCTAAGAATATATTCCCTAGCATTACAGAAGATTAACGTGAACTGTTTATTACGATTTAAAACTTTCAACACTGTGCGAGATTGTTTGGCTTTCCACCGTGTTATAACTGTAGAAACATCCAAGGTTATGAAAATGTGTCCAGACTCCATTATGAGAAAAGCAAGAGAATGAAACTATCTGTCGAATCAGTTATCAAGAACTATTCTTTACAACACTTAAGTCCCCTTTTCCTTGTCTTCCTTCATGACAGAGTGTGTAGTTCCGAAAATTTGGATGTTTTTACAGCTATGACACAGTGCAAGAACAAAAAATAAAATTTGGCATAATAAACTGCCACATAAATATATAATATGAAACAAACATATTTTGGGATCACACAGTCTATACTACCCCATTTGTCATTATATTCGTCCAATAAAAAAAGTGACAGGAAATTCATAGAATCTCTGCAATTGCGTGAAATGTTTATCTTCTCGGTTGAGTCTATTGTGATATTTAAGGAATTGGTTCTTATCTATAAGTACTGTGAATATGTTGTTGTTGTTTTCTAATGCCAGGCGTTTGACAATAAAGTCATTTGACCTCTTGCACTCCAATATTTTTCAAAGATATTATCATGACCAGCCACTGAAGCACAGATTTTGAGGTGTTCCGAACCCATATCTTGGTTTGAGTTACACAATGGGCAGTTAGGGACTGATATACCTATTCTAATTCTATGCAGGTGTTTGGCCAAACAATCATGACCTGTTGCCAATCTAAATGCAGCTACAGACGATTTTCGTGGTAAATCGGGAATTAACTGTGGATTTTGATGCAGAGAGTTCCATTTTTTCCCTTGGGATTGAGTTATCAAATTTTGTTTGTTGAAGTCTAAGTATGTAGATTTAATAAATCTCTTCACAGAGTAATACGCAGATTTAGTAACAGGTCCGTAAGTAGCAGTGCTGCCATTCTTTGCTGAAGCATCCGCATTCTCGTTTCCCAGGATTCCACAATGGGATGGTATCCATTGGAATACAATTCACTGTGAATATGATTAAGAGTGATTGATGGTGATGAGATGCTCCCAAAGTCCAATAGCAAATTTACAGCAGGGAATTTTCTAAAAAATATAAATTTACACTCATAATATGATATATTTTTAGCAAAAGCATTATTTTTTTCTCTTGTATGGAGGAGGGACCCAAAAGGTTGCACTGCAGCCTAATGCTGATTGTGCTTACCATTCCTATTCTGTGAATGATTGGGTAGTCGAACTGCCGCGCTCTTGTACAAGTACAGCACACTACACCGTGAACTTAATCCGAGCTATGGAATGAATGATGATAATGATGGTGATGGTGATATGTGAATTAATGATGGTGAAATGAATCCGAGGTCCAAAGCCGAAAGTTACCCAGCAATTCTGCTTGAATTGGTTGAGGGTAAACCCCGGACAAAACACCAACCAGGTAACTTGTCCCAATCAGGATTTGAACCTGGTCCCGCTCGTTTCACGGTCAGACGCACTAACCGTTATTCCATAGTGGTGGACAGCAGAAACATTTACTAATACAAGCACTGTTCTATACTGTACTTCCTGTTTTACAGTCAGTCAGTCAGTCATGTATGCCTCATGAGTGACTCCTTGTTGGTGTCAATTACGAGGTTCAAACCTGTCTTCGGATAGCCGACTAAACAACTCGACCTCAGACAACCTGTCCGAGTTCCAGGTATAGTGCAATAAATGCAATGTCAGTCCAATCACCTGGAAGTCCTGTTGATTTATTAAATTGTTAGTGTTAGTGATTCTTGTTATTGCTATTTCTACGTAATTCAATAGCATGACAACTTAATAAATTGCACGAGACTGAATTACAGTAACAAATGCATTAAATGTAGTCTTGAATTGTCATAAGTATGTGAATGTTTCAAGATTGAATCCTCTATAAGTAGAAAGAGTAACATTGCCATAGGTAAAGAAATAAACATTAAAAAGTAAGAATTTCAGAGCAGAAATATACTACAGCAATATTTTAAAATTATGGCTAAATTTTTTGCTATAAAAAACAAAACTTAAAAATTCCAGTCTTGCCATAGGCCCTAATATTTATTTGCTTTTCTCAAGTCTAAAAAATAGGCTATACTTAATATTTTAGGAGAAAAATTCGCTTCGGCGCCAGGGATCGAACCCGGGTCCTTGGTTCTACGCACCAAGCGCTCTGACCACTGAGCTACGCCGAATTCAATCCACAGCACCGGACCGAACCTTCCTCCTTCGATGTTTCCCTTTGTGGCCTGACTCCAAGTTAGGCATATATATGTTGACGTGCATCCAATGTCAACTGCCATTATACTAGGAGCGCACTCAGCTGAGTGACTTGTGGAAAATTATGCACTGCTTAGCTAAAAGAATATTAGAACTAAAAATTTGTCCTATAGGCCTAATATTTATTTGCTTTCGAACCCGGGTCCTTGGTTCAAGTCTAAAAAATATAGTTGTATAAAATCCTGACAACGTGATAATGTGGAATAAGAATAAAAAACTGCGAAAAAAATATTATTTTTGGTAAATTTTGAATGCACTTATCACAGAACTAGAATTTTACATTTATTTTTGTCCGAAAAGAAAATATAACCTCTTCATTTCGTAAAAAAAATTGTTTATTAATCAAAATGTTGATTAAAAAATGACTGTCATGAACCCACACCCCCTTCTCTACCATTATTTTCCATTTTAATAAAAACTATGTACGGTATACAAAAATGTACAACATTTAGTTAAACAAAGGGAACATCGTAATAAATGAATCTACAGTTTTCAAATTACCTAAACAAGCACAGGGTTGTTGACCATGAAGCAATCAGGAAGATCGGAGATCTTGTCCTTCAGGACCTCCTCCTGCAGGATATGGTTGCTTGGGTTGAGTGCAAAACTATCACCCCGGGGATTGAATCTGCAATTTCGCATCCGCCACATGCATGTTCTATCATTCAAGCTAGTAGAAGTGACGAAGATTGTTCCTTTAGCAGCAGTGATAAATAAAAGAAACTAGTACAATACATTTTCAGTGACCAAAGTTTAAGGGGCTTTCTGAATTGGCAAGGTATGTTAGATGATTTTACAACAGTATTTTAAGCTTGTGGCTATACAGAAAGATTTGTTAAACAAGCCGTATAAATATTATGAAGATTTCAATTATTAAACAAGTTGTATAAATATTATGAAGATGTCAATCAATTTCTTTGAAATCAAAACTGAAACGAAAGAAATGTTTCTTAATATACCAATACAAATTAAAATGTGCATGCCGGTAATTAGTACTGTTTATAATTGGGGAACACACTATTAACTCTTTTTACAAAAATTTTTCAAACTGGAATATATTTTAGTAGAAAATAATTGCACTAAAACAAAATTTTTACAGAATAAATAAGATGCAGAATTATTCAGTTTCGTTTTGTACTTAAAGAAAAATCAGATAGGAATTTATACTCATCAACGTTACAATTATTGAGGTTTATTCGAAGTTCAGATACATCGATTAGGCCTATTTCACTCTGACTGTAACCTATTCAGTTACGTAATCATTTTTTTTGTTTCACACGCGAAAGAAAGTACTAATACTTCATTAAGCGAACTTGTATGTGAACGCATGGAAAAATCTATACAGAATGAACCGTAAGAAATGACATTAATTTCAAGAGGTTATTCTTTGAGATATTTCAAACAAAAAGTTTAATACAATTTTGCTCGTTTGTGTTTTTTTTTTTTTTTCTTTTTCGAGAAAAAAAAATTATTCAGTATAGATTGTTTCATAAAGTTAACCTAAAACGTTTTGCCAATATCATTAATTTTTTCAAGACGATATTCTTTTTCAGATATTTCAAACAAAAATACATAGATTAATACAATTTTGCTTCTGTTTGATTAAAAATGTTTTTATTTTTTTCAGCTCTAGAACTCTATCCATTAAACATTCCTATCCCGGTGTCGGATTGAATAGTTTAAGTTCCACCTCTTGGATTCCCTCTAGTGGCCTACCTTCATGCACTGCGTCATAGATGTATGACAGTGGCAAATATCCACACATGTGCAAAGTGCACTCGATCCGGGATCCGACGGAATAAGCGCTTTAAATCACTAAGTGATTATTTTTCGCATATCATATAATTATTACGAAGTACCGAAGTACATATGATATTTCCGTGCAGAAATTCTGCGTTATCACCAGACCGGATTCTAGGGCAAATGCCTATTTTGTTTCTTTAGGAGAAAAGTAAAAATAATTATTAATATTTGTGTTTCATGGAAATTGAAAGGTATTCAAAGAGTTTTATAGTGCCCTAAAATGCCCTAAAACATTAGAGCCTAATTTGTTAATATTCGCCTAAAAATGCCTAACTCACTATAAAGTTTCGCATTTTACTCTTACTTCTTATAATTTATACATGCATTCACTGCGAAATTTAAGGCATTTAAAAAGTGGGAAGTTTGCTTCACACCGGCCATGAAACCATTGATAAAGGAAACAAAATGTTTTCAATCTCACGACACTCGAATAGATTTCACCGAACTTAACATGTTTGGAGGCTTGCCGACAAAGAACCAACCTTAGTTTTGAAGCAGGCAACAATCAAATGTGCTGCTACCGATTCAAGATATACTATACTATAAAAATGACTGTTTTCTGTCTGAAACCGATTAGCTGTACTGCCTTCAGTGTCATAAAATCAATAAATGTTTATGACAAAGTCGTAAAACTGCGAATTAGTAGGGTAAACCGTTACAAAATATTTAAAAGAATGGCCCTCCTAGTGTTAACACTACCAGGAAATACAACAATAAGTGAATTTGTATTTTTGTCAATTGAATCTCAATAACAACGGTTCATTTGAATGCTCGTTAACAGTTGCTCTTTCCCTCACCTTATTTGTGTTGAGAAGTTTTGAGCGGTAGGACGTTTTCCTGTGAAGTTTAACGCGATATGCCGAAAAATAAATATAAAATGATCATCTAACAGAATTTCAGAATTCAATGATGGAAAAATAATATTCTGCAAGATTTGAGCAAACATATGTAACAATTTGAGTACCTATAAAATCATTGACTGAGCTATCCTGAGGTATAATTCTTTTTAAGACCACTATTTAACCTTTTTTCCGATAGTTAAAGTATTTGCAGGTCATTAAAATTTTGATTGTTCGAACCCACTAACATATCAATACCAAAAGTTTGATTTCGCATTTTTTTATTGAAAAACAATTAGAACGTGAAAAACAATCTCTTTGTAGCCAAATAGCAATAGTAAAGGAAGCTCAAGTGAACATACATTCTGCTTTGGGCGAAACTGGGAAAAAAGTTAAAAATAAGAGGGACAACGTATTAAATAAGAATGTAGGATTTTCATTGTTGGAAAAAGTGTCAAGAGTGATATCGGGGAAAGTGTAAGTTCCAGTAAGTATTGATGTTTCTATTGTACCTAATTTAAAATTTGCCACAGTTTCGGTTGAAAGATTTTTCTGCTTTCAAAATGATTCTCAAAAAGGCAAAGGTTATTTTTCTGTAGATGGAAATAATTAAATAAAGTCTGAGCATGGAACTGAATTTCAATAATTAATCTTGATAAATCATCATTATTTCATTAGTTTCAATATTTAAATTTGTGCAGCTCTGTTTATAAATATAATACAGTAAATGTTTAAAATACTTTTTTAATAATTTTTAGTGTATAACTAAAACTTTCAGTGAAAGAAATAAGTGTGAAATACCTTTCGATGTGCCTAAAATGCCTATTTTCATCAAGCCTAATTTTACAAATTTTGAGCTTATTTTAAAAACTCTTTAGTTTCCATCAAAACGAAAGATTGGAACGGAGAAAAATGTTTGAAAACTCTATACTTCTCAATCAACCAAAAGTTGATAATTTTTTATTGAAAAAGAACCTCCTGAATCTACAGACTGAAGATAAGGTAAAACGAATAATGGTTTCAGTAGATGGAAAGAAAAGGAGACCATAATTATATCTGTAAAGGAGATTGACGTTAATTACTCATTTATTAAACTTGTAAAAGTAAGGAATAGGTAAAAATAAAATGTTATTAGTTGAATAATTTGCGAGAAGAGGGGAGACATGTAAATAATCTTTCGACAACAAAGCTGCTGAAAACTCTTGTTTCCATCAAAACGAATATTTTGTAACACAAATACTTCTCCAATATTTCCTATAACGAGAAAGTAATAAAATAAAGAAAGTCAAATTTTCTTAATGTATGTATGGAATAATACATTTAAAGATGTGGCAAGTCCTCTCATATAGCTACTTATGAAATGCACTGGAAACCATATCGGTGTCATCGACTTTGTAAAAGCATTTTATTTCTCATTTTCAAAGAAACTATGGAATTTCCACAATTTTTATCTTATTTACCAAATATGTGTTAAGTGAAGTGAAAATATGTGAGAGGTTTTGTAAGCGTTCACTCATACTAACAGACAATTTAATGTAAAGATTGTGTGAATAGTATAAAATCCAAGAAATAATTGTCTACTAGCTGAAATGACAAAGCACTTGGACATTAAATGAAAATAAAAATTCATGTCCCTAAATGAAAGAAAAGAAAGTACATGATCATTTGCAAGACAGAAAATGCAATAAATGCTCTAAATCAAGCACTGTTCTAAATATAACAGTTTCTTCTAAATTAAGCACATATTTCCTAAGAAGCTATTTGTAAGTCTTCATAAAAATTGCTTCGTAAAATTATTTAAGCAAGGCAATGCTGTTAACTTCACAAGAACTGTTTTGTATAATAGATATCTCACCTCGCCTCCAGAAATGAAAATAATTCGATCAGCATTCTTGACAGTGGACAGTCGATGTGTCACTATCAAGGTTGTGCGTCCCTTTGCTGCACGATCCAACGCTGCTTGAACCTTTGCTTCACTATGCAAGTCAAGAGCTGATGTTGCTTCATCCAGAAGGAGAATATTTGGACGTCGAATCAAAGCTCTTGCTATTGCTATTCGTTGCTTCTGTCCACCAGATAGTTGAGTACCCCTTTCTCCAACCATTGTTTCATAGCCCTAACAATAATACAAACTGTCAAAATTAAACCGCGTTATCTTGCGTCATGTTGCTTAATTATGTTACTGTTTTCACATTCAGTTTGAGAGTCAAGTTAGCCCTTGGTAGAGCGAGTCTATGGACTGGAAGAGTCCGGGCGCCAAGCCAAAGGGAAGGTGCGATTTTTCATCGTATCTTCCACAGAAACACTGGTCTTCATTCAGCCTCCTACAAAACAGATTTTTTTGAGGGGGGAAGGCTGCCACGAAGTCAAATGGAATGCGACAAAAAAGATAAAAAAAACACGAACATAATAGCCTACGGTGTATTCCACTGGCTATCGAACCCGAAATTTATTTTAATAATTCAAATACTAATGAAGATATTGATCACTGTTGTGTGGTGCAGCTTGGAGTAGCAACAATGCGCTTGTCCGCTGGCTATTTGTGATTGTTGCGTTGCGTGTGTAATCACTGATTGTTAATTGTGTTTATTCGTAATTCGAGTTTATTGGAAAACAGACTCAATGCAGTTCAGTTCGTAAAAGACGAGTAGTGCAGTTGAAATGAATCTGTAGACTTTAGAAGAGCGTGTGTTTATTATTCGAGTGTATTGGAAGACAGACTCAATGCAGTTCAGTTCGTAGAAAGACGAGTAGTGCAGTTGAAATAAATCTGTAGAAAAATTCGTACCGGCACCGGGAATCGAACCCAGGACCTCTCAGCTCTGCGCGCTGAGCGCTCTTTCCAATTGAGCTATGCCGGGACACGATCCACGGCGCCGGCCGAACGCCTCTCGTGGATCGTGATCGTGTCCCGGCATAGCTCAATTGGAAAGAGCGCTCAGCGCGCAGAGCTGAGGTGTCCTGGGTTCGATTCCCGGTGCCGGTACGAATTTTTCTCGTATTAAATAGTAATAATACATATTGGCTTCTTCATAGTAGCCGTGTAGTATTCAATGAGGTGGGCGAGACCTCATACAAAATGAATATGTGATGAATCTGTAGACTTTAGAAGAGCGTGTGTTTCAGTGGCGGCTGATTGACTGAGGCAAGTGAGGCCGGGCCTCAGTCACTTGGCTTAACTGAAATCAAATTTTGTGTTTTCATATAATGTATTAGTTATTTGAAAGAAAGCATATATCGCTGTAGAAGCATTTGAAAACTTTGATGTATACAGACCTGTTTTTCAGTAAAATTTGTTCCTGAGGCCGGGATCGCTCGTGCCGGGTCTGGCTTGTGATGTATATAGACCTGTTTTGCAGTAAAATTTGTTCCTGAGGCCAGAATTGCTCGTGCCGGGTTTGGCTTGTGATGTATATAGACCTGTTTTGCAGTAAAATTTGTTCCTGAGGCCAGAATCGTTCGTGCCGGGTCTCGCTTAATGCATTTCATGTCCTTTCGCGGGCTTTGAGTTTGCGCTTAAAACGTTGTAGCTGAGGCACAATTCGTCTGGCCTGGTCAGATTTCACTCGTCCCATCCATGGGCCGGCCTCAAGGGTAGAGTGGGGTGGGAATAGCAGTGGTGACTTGTCTTCCTAACTAGGCCATAAATAACAAAATTCCAGCTCTTTGGCAGGCAGAGACCCACTCGATTCTCTCCCCTTATGTCTCAGTTTATGACATATAAGCGAGGGTGTAGTACAGTAGTGAATGTGGGCCAATGTTGTTATGTATTTCGGGAAAATATAAACAGAAACAAATGAGAGAAGTAATGCTGGTGCAGTTAATTCATTGTTAGAGTGTCTTTTTTTGAGAAGAAATAATACTGAAAGAAAGGAAGTTTTAAATAAAGAGAGAGACTATCGAGATACCTACGACATCGCTGATAATTTTTCTCACACATAATCTTAAAACGCGAGTTTCTATTGCATCCTGGTATGGGCAACATAAATGGTTATGTGGTAATGTGATGCAAAATAAACTTCTCTTGGCCTTGTTTGTTGCTGTCAAAGAAAAAAAAATAAAAAGAAAAGAAAGAAAGGGAATTTCAACACATATGGGTTGCTTCATCACACTGAAATAGTCACTGAAACTCAGAGCATAACAGCTTATTTGGTGAGTGAAATTATTATTTTTCATTGATAATTGATAATAATAATAATAATAATAATAATAATAATAATAATACAGTAATAATGATATTAATAATAAAATAACAATAATAATTAATATCATAAACAAACATTTCCTATCGGAGGCAATTAAACTACTGGGTGTTCAGTTCAAAATGTGTCATGGCTCGCTGTATGCCGTCATTGTGGCTAGCTGATGAGCCTAGAGAATTCAATCTTCCTACACTTCCGCAGAGGTGTATAACCTAAGAGGTAGAAAAGTTGCCTAGCAAGTACGGCGTTCATTCTGAAGAGTACGTACCGATACGTACGATAACGCCGGTAGTGACAGGAATGTGAACTGTTTGGAAATACGTACTGTCGGGATATGGGGAGAGGGTTAAGACGATTATTTACGTATTTGTTGACATTAACTTCGACGGTCAACATGGACACGGAGCATTTGATTTGTGTTGTGGAATGTTACAGTACGCAACCGATGATAACAAATACCCTGCGTACGACTTTTCGGCGCAAAACACAGTTCGAAAGAGGTTATGGTAGCACACAGACCGTACAGACCGCCATCTGTTGCTACGACGATCAAGTTATACCGTACACGTTCTCAAGTTCAGATTGAAGAACGCCTTAAATAATAGGCAACTTCTCTAACATATAAGCTGAAACTCGCTTCAAATCGGTTACCCAACAACAGTGACGTAATGACACACTTTGAAATGAACACCCAGTAGTTGCATCTGGCCTCACCGAGGATTTTGATCACCGGCCGCTACTGGTGTGTTTATTATTCGAGTGTACTGGAAGACAGACTCAATACAGACATGTCAAGAGCTGTTCATAGAGAGATTTGGAGACAACCGACATCCACCAAGTAAGTCCACCATTTGGGTCTTATCAAAGAAACTTGGAATACATGGAACCTGTATAGACATGCAGGAGGTAGAGAACAAATGACACATGAAACGATCGAGAATGTAAAGGATAGGCTACTGGCGTCTCCCTGTAAATCACGCCGCCGACTTTCGCAAGAAACAGGAATGTCCAAAAGCAATTGTCAGCGTGCTGCAAAAAAAAATCGATATTTCACGCTTACCGTTTCACCGTGGTGCACGAATTAAAAGAAAATGACAAAGTGAAACGAGTAGGTATGTTACTGTCAAACGTTTCAAACATTTCTTCAAAATAATCCGACCATTCTGGACTTCACTTGGCTCACGGACGAGGCGTGGTTTCACCTGTCGGAATATATAAATAATCAAAATTCCCCTATTTGGGCAAGTGAAAACCCCTATTTCATACACGAAGAGCCCCTTCATTCAGAAAAGATTGGTGTTTGGTGTGCGATATCTCAGCGGCGAATAATTGGTCCCATCTTCTTCAATACAACCATTGCAACAAATGAGTACCTTGAAATATTCAATAAGTTTGTAAATCAACTGGACGACCAGAAACTCACCATGGGATATTTCCAAAAAGGCGGTGCGACATGCCACACATCATTCGCCAGCATGGCCGAAATTCAGTCCTTTTTCGGAGACCGCGTCATTTCGAAAGGTCTTTGACCGTCGCGTTCTACCGACCTGACATCACCTGGTTTTTTTTGTGGGGACATCTAAAAGGGACAGTTTATAGGAACAAACCACGAACCATAGAAGCTTTTAAAGGAAACATCATCACAGAGATCCAGGCAATAAACACGGACATCCTAGCGAAGACATCCGATATATGGTACGACGAATTCAATCTTGCCTGGATGAAAATGGCGGACCTTCCAGCATCTGTTATGATGTCATCGCATTTCTCGCAGAATGAGGTAAGTCGTCTTCAAATTCCATTGCAATATCTTTATTAGTATTGGAATTATTAAAATAAATTCCGAGTTTGATAGCGAGTGGGACAAACTGTAGAACGTTATTGGGATGCCAGAAGACAAATGAAGTAAACAGCTTGACAGGGTACTGGCAGCATTTCAATAGAGACTGCAGATGTCCTTGGAGGTAAATCTCTTAAAACCGCAAAGGCCTGTGAAAAACGGAATAGGAAACATAATCAAAATATCAGAACGGTTCAGTTAAATCGATAGGCTGAAATGTATGTAGCATAAGACGATAGATGGGCTCTCGAAATTATAGAAAAAGGGAGGGAAAAATGATCATAATATTATCACCTCTGGTAACTTGGATATGAAATCATGTGCGTTAGCTTCCCGAGCTGCGTCCTCAATTTCCTGTTGTGTAGCATCTTCCCGTCCATATCGGATGTTTTCTTTGATGGTCGTCCCAAACAAGACAGGCTCCTGCCCCACTACTCCAATGTGACTCCTCATCCACCCCACATTCAGTTCCTTCACGTCTACTCCATCCAGTAGCACCTGCACATATTACAGAAAGTAAGTCCTATATTTTTCTCAGAAGATATATTACGAAATATAGATGAAAAATGTAAATGAAAACGATTTTTTACAGTTAAGAATGTGCCGTTTGTCATTGATAGAAAGAATAAGAATAATTTTTACCTTTCCTTCTGCTGGATCATAAAGTCTCTGTATAAGTTGGATTACTGTTGATTTTCCACATCCAGAGCTACCAACCAACGCCACTTTTTCACCGCTCTTCACATTCAAATTGATCCCTTGCAGTACCTAAATCAACAAAAATATAACTGTACTCAATTAATTATTTGTACATTTATAGAATGAATTGCTAAAAAAAAAGTCTCGGTATTGCGAGAATCGCACCATATTCTATATAGGCTAATGTTGACCATGCAGTCATAAGGCTTTCACCACGTTTACAGTGCTCTTTGAAGTGACCAACGTGGATCAAAATCCAAAATAAGTTTAAATAGTTCGATATTGTTTTAATATCGGACGTCATCTAGTTGGTTGGTCAGTCTGTCAGTCTCTCAATCATTCGCTCTATTGATTTGTTGTTCTACTAATCGGTTCTAGAAAAACTGGTCACAGTTCTATTGATCATAATAAAGTTACAATTGAGTACCTCTGTGGAATAAGGTTGGATGTAACACTTGGGCAACATGTTACATCCAACCTTTTTCCACGGACGTACTCAATTGGTCATCCTCAATTCGTCATAAAAGTATTGGTCACGTATAGATTATACACCACACTTTTTGATTTGTCACAAATTATTTTGGTAGGGTAACCAGATGTCCTCACAGACATGCCTTCATTTTTACGTCTTGATACTCTTACCGCAAACAAATTTTTAACTTTGCAAAATTCATTCTTTTTATCCTCTGAACATAACATTATTAATCGTCAAATAGGCGCAGACTTCTTTGAAATACTGTGGGGGGGCAGGACTATGTACAAAAGTCTGAGAAAATTTTAATTCCCGTTTCTGAAAAAAAATTCCTTTCGTAAATTTCAGAAAATAACAATCTGATTTTTCATATATGGAAATTGCTTAACCTAAAATGGTTGAAAACTACGGCCTTTATACACTACCTTTTCCCTTTCATTGCTTTGCTCACCCTCCATTGATTCTTGCAGTGATGATGAATATGAGCTATTAGTCGTACTGCAATTTGCAGTTTTCTTTTAGACAGCTACCTTTATTTTAAAAATATTACCAAATCTGGTCAATGTAGCCTACATGTTCGCGTTCTTTTCTTAGAGTCTTGCATGTACTCTTCTGCCTGAACTCTGTCCCAGCCGACAAAATTGTTTGAATGAGCTGAAGATTTTTCCATAACTGAACTTCCACCACAAAAAATAGTGATAGTGGTGTTACACTTTGAGCACAAATCATAATGCCAAACTGTGCCATTTTTTGGACTGATTATTATGCACATACACTCTATAATTTAGATTTTCCCTCCTCTGTCTTGGCGAATCTCATTTCTTTGTCTGTACTTAAAATATTTCACGGTAAATATTAAGAGGTGAGACGAAACTATTTACCTAAAATGTTTAATACCTTAGAAACCATAACATTAGTGAAAAAGAATGGAATTTTTAAGAACATTTAATAGTAACCATAACACTTGTAAGTCACGTGACCTTATTCCATTAGACGTTAAACAAAGATTGTCGTAAGACACAACTTTTTCAGAATTCTGAGCAATGTTACTCTGCAGGTGCAAAGTAAGTCCGCTCTACAGTAGCATTCAAGTGTTACAAACTAGTCAGTAGGCCTACTGGTAACTCAAAACATAATCGAGATTTTTAATTTTCACTCTCTGAAGGTTAATGAACGTGAAATGGAATTGAAAGAAAAATAGTAATTGGTCACGGTACAAAATATTGATAATAAAGATGAAACAGGTAGGAAATAATACAATACTCAAATTACATCTACTTAAAAAAATAGTAACCCTTACTTTGACTTCAGGTCGAGCAGGATATTGGAAATGCACTCCATCCAACTGGATGTCACCATGGAACTCTGCTAGCCTCTTTCCAGTTTTACTAAGACTGTCGATTTTTGGTACACGATCCAGCACTGAGAAAACAGCTGCTGCAGAACCTCGAGCCACTGCGAATGCTTCCAGATGAGGTGTTGTGAGGCCCAAGTTCATTGCACCAGACAGCACACCGAACAAAACCTTCGCCAGTACACAAGAGATTATAAAAATCGAATTGAAACTGAAGACCTGGGTATATTCCATCTAGAAATTTTCAAACATTTTAAAATATTTCAATTATTCCCAGAAAAAAATTTGTGTTCATTATTAAACCTTTTTTATAAAAATAATTAACTTTATTGCCTGAAGATTTGTCATGGGTTGTCTGAATATAAAATACCAGTACTTTTCAAATCTGTTTTCTCATAGTCCTTCTTTTCAGTTACTTCCTCACTTCCTCCTGATCTGTTCTGGATCTTAAGAAGAATCTTTCACATTGCTGTTATACCTTCTCGTTATATTAAGTACCTATAAAAGAAAATTATCTACAGTGGCAAAAATGAAAATGCTTGAGTGAATGACGCAAAGTACCTGCCAATGGATAAAATTTTTAAATTGTTCCACATCTCAGAGCTACAATACTGATGTAAGTTCACGGAGACAGTGTTACTTCCAATACCGAATTAAAATTATGCCAAGAAATGTAACGAGTTCAGAACTATCAGTCTGATATCACACTCGGTGAAGATTCTTCTGCGAATACTGAATCGACGTTTATTTTCTAAGATTGAAGAACAGTTGGAAGAAGAGCAGTTTGGCTTCAGGAAGGGAAAAGGTACGAGAGATGCAATTGGACTGCTACGAACAATAGGCGAAAGATACCTAAAGAAGAATAAAGAAGTGTATGTGATAGTTGTGGACTAGAAAAGGCGTTTGACAGAGTGGATTGGAATAAAGTGACAGGGATCCTGAAGAAATTTGGCGTGGATTAGAAAGAGAGTCAGGATAGGAGAAGAAGTGTCAGAAGGAATTGAAATAGGAAGAGGAGTACGACAAGGATGCCCTTTAGCACCTACTCTGTTCAAAATGTACTTGGAAGATTTAGTGCAGAACTGTATTCAGAACATGGGAAGAGTGACAGTAGGAGGAAGAAGAATAAAGTGTATAAGATTTGCTGATGATATGGCGTTGTTAGCAGAAGAGGAGATGATACTAAGGGATATGCTACAGGAGCTAAATGACAGCTGTGAGCAGTATAGAATGAAGATAAATGTCAACAAGACGAAGATCATGGTTATAGAAAGAAAAATAAAGAAGGTAAACTTGCGAATTCTAAATGAGCAAGTAGACAGCTTCAAATACTTGGGGTGTACTAGAAGCAAGTAACATGAGCTGCTGTGAAGAAGTCAAAAGGAGAATAGCATCGGCAAAGGAAGCTTTTAATAGAAAAAGGAACATCTTCTGTGGACCTCTGGAGAAAGAACTAAGGAAGAGACTAGTGAAGTGCCATGTGTGGAGTGTAGCATTGTATGGGGCAGAAACATGGACTTTACAACGAAATGAAGAGAAACGACTAGAAGCATTTGAAATGTGGATATGGATAAGAATGGAGCGTGTAAAATGGACAGACAGAATAAGAAACGAAGCTGTAATGGAAAGAGTGGGCGAAGAAAGAATGACGCTGAAACTGATCAGAAAGAGGAAAAGGAATCAGCTGGGTTACTGGTTGAGAAGAAACTGCCTACAGAAGGATGCACTGGAAGGAATGGAGAACGGGAGAAGAGTTCGGGATAGAAGAAGATATCAGATGATAGACGACATTAAGATATATATTAATCATATGAGGAGACAAAGAGGAAGGCAGAAAATAGGAAGGACTGGAGAATGCTGGGTTTGCAGAGAAAGACCTACCCTTGGGCAGAACACTATGAATGAATGAAGCTATTCAATCTACCCCATATACTCGTATTATCCTTACAGCTCTGTCTTTAAACAGCTATTTCATATTCTTGTTACGAAATTCCATTGACAATAAAATCAAGGCTATAGTGTGTAAACTATTAGCAAGCTTATGGATTGATCTTGTTTAAATCTTTTCTAACCAATTAAATAGCCTTTAGGTCATGTTTCAACCTTGAATCCAAGCTGTAAACAGTATTATTAACATAGTGGCCCTTGGAACAAATACGATACACATACAGTAGAACCCACTTTAAACTTGCAGAAACCATAACAGATATATTAAGGATTAAGAATGCTCTTCTATTCATTTGTGATGTGAATGACCCAGATTATTGTTCTTAGTTTATCAGTATGTTGAAGTGATACTCGTTTACAGGAATACTGCAGAAATCATTACGCAGTCAGTGCTCCAGAAACACAAATTAGTAGTCACAAGAAAGTTTATTTAGCACAGAATTAGAACGAGATATAAATCATTCCAGTAACTTGCTCGTATCAAGTCAATGAGTGAATTTATAAAATCCTGTTTGCTGTTATAGTCGCGTCGCTGTTATTTCCGGCGTGACTCCTCCTCTTTGCTTACGCCATAGGAAGTGAAGGGTCTAGGTAGGTAGTATCGTTCGTCATTTTTGTTCTTTCGTTGCCGAGCTACCAGACGAGGAATCTATTTGCCGCACCGTTAAATATTATCATGTCGTAGCTTCTATGATAATAAGTGAAACGCACTGTACCTGAGCAAATAATTGAGCGCTAAATAATGTCCTCGTGTGCTTTGTGCGAACACCAACGAAAGAGTCAAAATGGCGGGCGATTATATTAAGATCCATCGAGCCTTAGGAAGTGCAGCGAATCACAAGATACACACGTTTAAATGTAGCTGACTTGCAACGTGATTGGCTGCCGAAAATAAGAGCGACGGGACTATGGTATGAATATGAAAACTTTTAAACATGGTTTAGCTACTCTCAATTTATTCAAGATGTATCAGTCTTAATGAACAACTTCTTACACTTAAACTATTTTCCGTAACTGGCTTCATACTTACAATTACGAGAATTCCTGGCGTGTATTCAAAATCGCCATTCTGTCTTGACTCCAGGATTAAAATCACACCATACCAGAAAGCAATGGCATAGCCACCATAAATGATGAACCACATAATTCCCTGCTCCTAGGCCAGAGAACATTCCTCTCTTGATTCCCAAGCTTTAGCTGGGCCCAGGTTTTCAGTGTATCTACATAAGTAAAAAGGCTAAAGTAAGTTTAATTAGAATTAGAATTATGTAAAGAGATGATAATAAGTAGACTTCGTTGAATTGCCACACGCAGCATGCAATGTACGGTAGTATAGAGGAGGTGAGCGACCCCATGGTCTCGAAGTAGCAGCAGTTCATGTTAAGTGTGACCGGTCCAAATAGATGGAGCAGCTACAGCTAATGTATACCTATGTAAGCACTTGTTTTTGCATTACTGTGGTTGGAATAGTCAAAGCTTAACATTTGTTCAGTGCAGACAAGAATTCAATCAAACATGCCGCGATATAATATTTCGGAATCGAAGATAGTATTCTGTTTATTGATTCTAATAATTTTAAAATCGTGTCCAAAAGCATTACCCTATTAGAATCGTCTAAACTACAACACTCAGAAGCCCTTAATATGTTGGATGAAGTATCACAAACCGTTATCCAAAATAACAATTCACTAATTTCAGAAAAAATCTTAAATGTAAGTTGAGAAACGTTATTGCTACAAATTCTGCCTATTCACAACTTCGTATTATAAATGATGTACTATCAGTTCACAATAAGACGTCTGAAGTTGATGCACTGAATAGTAGAGACTTCCCGTTCTTCAAATATGCACCTATTACATCGCATGATATTCAACGTACATATTCCCAATATAAAAACTGTTTAAGTGACCATCGGAGGAGGTTCACTTTGCAGTCGCTCAAAATGTACGTAACTCTTCACTGCAATGCACATATTCAAGGATGATGTATCTTACATTTAAGAGTTAATATATCTCCATAAAATAATAGTGTATTTACATGTTTAGACATTTCCTACTTCAATGATCATTCATTATATTTCTTGAATGCAGGATACAGGTTTTATTGTAACCGAGTATACTGCTCAGTGTTTACAACAGAGGCATACTCCATCCGTTGTACGCTCCTTCTCATACAGTCTATACCGCGTGCTAAGTAAACATTACGATTCTCGTGGAAATTCCACGAAGTCTAATAATAAGGAATGATTCGAAAGCTAAAAATGACAGCTTTCATAAATTTAACTGTACCATATTTCAATTCAATATTTGTGTAACCGGCAATGTTAAAGAACATGGAAAAAAATATTTACAATGATCCAGGAACCTGTAGTTAGAATTATTCTCTTAGATATTTCGTATATTTTCAGAGTATTAATAAAATAATAATATAACGGATATACCGCTATCTGAAAATATTAAACCAACAGATTTCGAACTTCAGCACGAAATGATAAAATACTGCCCATGAAACCATCGAAACGATTTTTACACGTTCACATTTTGATTTTCAAAATTATTTTTTTTATTTAAGTCGATATCTTGTAACACTATTATTCACTGTATTATTTTCATAATGTACCATTTTGTTCCCAATGGACTGATTTATTATCGTAACAGTTGAAGCAAAAAAAAGCTATACTACTTTCTGAAGAAAAGTACGGTAAGAAAAATTTTGGGGAGAAAAAAGGAAGTTTTATAGGGAAAAAGAATACTTTAAAGAAATATCCCATATTATAAGCGTTCATTTAAAAATAGAAACTAAAAGAAATAGTGTAATATAGCCTACCCAACCCATATTATATCAATTGGATGAGAACAGAATTTTGTAAAATAGAGTAGAAAACGAATTTTAATCATGTACAGTAGTGGCCAAAAAAACCGGACCGACCCTTGTAGCTGAAACAAAAGAATCCTGTGCTGTGTATTGTGTCAAACTTTGGTAATTTCAATATGGATAGTGAAGCCAGAGGTATATACTGCTATTTAATGTAAAAATACGCAGTTATCTTTGCCGAATAGAGGCAGAAATGTAATATTGATGCCAGATGAAAATAAAACTCTCAAATTTTTTTCGTCTGTAAGTTTGAGGCACTGAAGGAAACAAAAGACGGTAAGAATCGAACAAATGCAATAAATTTCATTGTTATAATTAATTATACAAGATGGATGTGTTTTGTGACTAGCTAAATTTGAATCTGTGACTCTGAAATCAGCTACAAGGGTCGGTCCGTTTTTTTTTTGCCACTACTGTATTTCCTGGTTCCTTTAACAGTGGTCATCTCAGTGTAAGAACACAATAATAATTATTTTGGATCAAGTGTTTTGTATCTTTTTGTTTTGTGCAGAAATCTCTTATTTTGCTCATTATATTTTCAGCTGATGTTTTGCTAATACGAAATTGTTCTATGAATACAAACTCTCTGAAAATGTAATTTAGATTTATCCTTTCTTTAAAAATCTTTGTCCTGCATGATTCTCCCTATAAATCATTGCTTTCTCTACTGCTGCTAGTATTGAACATGACTTACTTAAAATATTTTCCCTAAAATCCACATCATCATTCAATAGTCTCAATTACAATACAGCCCAACTACTCAACAATAAATTGTCAACTTCCTACGACACACGAAACATGAGGTGTCAGAATTTCATGACAATTCTATAAATATGTAAAATATTGTCAATATATGAATTGGCAGTTATCTATTTCATAAAATTAAATATGTCAGAAAAGTCTTGACACACTGTAAAATTTTGCCTCTCGTGGTAAAACTTTTATGAAACAGGAATCTGACAAATGTCACGACAATTATACAAGTATTTCCTCTACAAATTGTCACAATTTTTTCTGAATGTTTTACGAAAAAGAAATTTGACAATTTGTAGAGTCGTCATTTATTATTTGTCAGAATGACAACGTACGGAACATCTGCTCGCTTGGAAAAAAATACGTAAATATTTCTCCCATTACAATAATTCATACAGAAAAAAATCAAATCGACATAAACCAGTGTAAGTTGTCAATAAATTATCAAAAAGGTTTGTGGAAACTGACTTATGTCCTTTTTCCCCAAGTACTGCATAATTGTCGTCAAGTTTTATGAAATAGGCCCCAGTACTTTATCAAAGGGATTCTAGAATTCCTAGCACTTTCAAAAGAAGCTATTACATTTTTATAGCATTTGCGAACTCATATTTATGCAAACTACGTTTTTATTCTATGATAGAAACCAAAACAAAAGCAAGAAAACATCTTGAAATTGAAAATAATATCAGTGTGTATCAAATATAGGGTTCAGATTTGAGAAGATACTTTCTCAAAAACAGACATTTATAGCACCAATTGTTGTTTTTTACTTTATAATTACTGAAACGTTCTCTTTTATTTTTATGTTCAACGTTCCTTATGGTTGTACTACTGGGTGTTCATTTCAAAGTGTGTCATGACGTCACTGTTGTGAGTCGGCGATTTGAAGCGAGTTTCAGCTTTTATGTCAGAGAAGTTGCCTATTAATCAAGGCGTTCAATCTGAACTTGAGAACGTGTACGGTATAACTTGAATGTCGTAGCAACAGATGGCGGTCTGTAAAGTCTGTGTGCTACCATTACCTCTTTCGAACTGTGTTTTGCGCGGGCAAGTCGTACAGAGGGTATTTGTTATCATCGATTGCGTACGGCAACATTCCACAACACAAATCAAAATGCTCCGTGTCCATGTTGACTGTCCAAGTTAATGTCAACAAATACGTAAGTAATCGTCTTAACCCTCTCCCCCATATCCCGACAGTAAGAAAAAAATTCACTTCAGTACGTGTTTCCAAACAGTTCACATTCTTGCCACTACTGGCGTTACCGTACGTATCGGTAAGTAATCTTCAGAATGAACGCCGTACTTGCTAGGTAACTTCTCTCGCATTTAGGTAATACGCCTTTGCGGAAGTGTAGGAGATTGAATTCCCTAGGCTCATCGGATAGCCACATGACGACATACAGCGAGCCATGACACATTTTGAACTGAACACCCAGTAGTAGTCAGGAAGTACTGGAACTTCGGGTTGCAACGCCGTGTTCTATAGGCAACTTCTCTGCCTTTTCCGTGTTGTACGTGACCTACTCTCCAGGCGTATAGATTCAGAGCGGCTGCGCATGAGAATAGGGAAGACTAACATAGCCGAAAACCAATCGAAATGCAGTGCAGCTTTCTGCTCCGTTTAGTGAAGACGTGTAATACAGTGCAGCTTTCCGCTTCGTTTAGTGAAGAAGTGTAATACAGTGCAGCTTTCTGCTTCGTTTAGTGAAGACGTGTAATACAGTGCAGCTTTCCGCTTCGTTTAGTGAAGACGTGTAATACAGTGCAGCTTTCCGCTTCGTTTAGTGAAGATGTGTAATACCGTGCAGCTTTCCTCTTCGTTTCGTGAAGATGTGTAATACAGTGCAGCTTTTCCGCTTCGTTTAGTGAAGATGTGTAATACCGTGCAGCTTTCCGCTTCGTTTCGTGAAGATGTGTAATACCGTGCAGCTTTTCCGCTTCGTTTAGTGAAGATGTGTAATACCGTGCAGCTTTCAGCTTCGTTTAGTGAAGATGTGTAATACAGTGCAGCTCTCAGCTTCGTTTAGTGAAGACGTGTAATACAGTGCAGCTCTCAGCTTCGTTTAGAGAAGACGTGTAATACAGTGCAGCTCTCAGCTTCGTTTAGAGAAGACGTGTAATACAGTGCAGCTCTCAGCTTCGTTTAGAGAAGACGTGTAATACAGTGCAGCTCTCAGCTTCGTTTAGAGAAGACGTGTAATACCGTGCAGCTTTCCGCTTCGTTTAGTGAAGATGTGTAATACAGTGCAGCTTTCTGCTTCGTTTAGTGAAGATGTGTAATACCGTGCAGCTCTCAGCTTCGTTTAGTGAAGATGTGTAATACAGTGCAGCTTTCCGCTTCGTTTAGAGAAGACGTGTAATACAGTGCAGCTCTCAGCTTCGTTTAGAGAAGACGTGTAATACAGTGCAGCTCTCAGCTTCGTTTAGAGAAGACGTGTAATACAGTGCAGCTCTCAGCTTCGTTTAGAGAAGACGTGTAATACAGTGCAGCTTTTCCGCTTCGTTTAGTGAAGATGTGTAATACCGTGCAGCTTTCCGCTTCGTTTAGTGAAGACGTGTAATACAGTGCAGCTCTCAGCTTCGTTTAGAGAAGACGTGTAATACAGTGCAGCTCTCAGCTTCGTTTAGTGAAGATGTGTAATACCGAGCAGCTTTCCGCTTCGTTTAGTGAAGATGTGTAATACCGTGCAGCTTTCCGCTTCGTTTAGTGAAAAAGTGTAATACAGTGCAGCTTTCAGCTTTGTTTAGTGAAGACGTGTAATACCAGTGCAGCTTTCCGCTTCGTTTAGTGAAGATGTGTAATACAGTGCAGCTTTCCGCTTCGTTTAGTGAAGATGTGTAATACCGTGCAGCTCTCAGCTTCGTTTAGTGAAGATGTGTAATACAGTGCAGCTCTCAGCTTCGTTTAGTGAAGACGTGTAATACAGTGCAGCTTTCCGCTTCGTTTAGTGAAGATGTGTAATACCGTGCAGCTTTCCGCTTCGTTTAGTGAAGATGTGTAATACAGTGCAGCTCTCAGCTTCGTTTAGTGAAGATGTGTAATACAGTGCAGCTTTTCCGCTTCGTTTAGTGAAGATGTGTAATACCGTGCAGCTTTTCCGCTTCGTTTAGTGAAGATGTGTAATACCGTGCAGCTTTCCGCTTCGTTTAGTGAAGATGTGTAATACAGTGCAGCTCTCAGCTTCGTTTAGTGAAGACGTGTAATACAGTGCAGCTTTCCGCTTCGTTTAGTGAAGATGTGTAATACCGTGCAGCTTTCCGCTTCGTTTAGTGAAGATGTGTAATACAGTGCAGCTCTCAGCTTCGTTTAGTGAAGATGTGTAATGCAGTGCAGCTTTTCCGCTTCGTTTAGTGAAGATGTGTAATACCGTGCAGCTTTTCCGCTTCGTTTAGTGAAGATGTGTAATACCGTGCAGCTTTCCGCTTCGTTTAGTGAAGATGTGTAATACAGTGCAGCTCTCAGCTTCGTTTAGTGAAGACGTGTAATACAGTGCAGCTTTCCGCTTCGTTTAGTGAAGATGTGTAATACCGTGCAGCTATCCGCTTCGTTTAGTGAAGATGTGTAATACCGTGCAGCTTTCCGCTTCGTTTAGTGAAGACGTGTAATACAGTGCAGCTTTCCGCTTCGTTTAGTGAAGACGTGTAATACAGTGCAGCTTTCCGCTTCGTTTAGTGAAGACGTGTAGGTATATGTGGTAAAATGAGCTTCAAAGAGCAGAGAGGTAATATTAAATTTTGTGTTAAACTCGATAAAACATTTACCGAGACTTTGGCACTCAAGAGGACACTGGCTTTTTATGGAGAGATAAACATGTATAGCACGACTTCTTTAAAGTGAAACTGCAAGATCCATCTAGAAGATTTAAGGCACATGAAAAAACCCTGGTCTAGGCAAATTTACTGGCCACATCAAGTTCCCTGCTTTGTGAACGAGTGTTTCTAAAGAGCAACGTTTTGACTGAGACTTCAAATATCTTTGCATGATGAAATCTTGTGAGACCTTATGGAACTCTGATGAGGCTACAAAGCAGGAAACGAAGTATAATAAGGTGGAATAAGCTTCAAAAGTCCACAACAGTTATCGAATGTAAAAAAGGAGATTACTCTTCACTATAAATGGCTTTAGGCTTTACATTTACCTGGCAACTTCCTTGTCTTCACCTCCAAAGGCCACCACAGTCCGCACAGAACTGAGCACTTCCTCTACAACAGCGCCTGCATCTCCGTAGGATTCCAGCTCCTGTGCTGTGAGCGAACTTTGCACCTGAAGAGACACCAGACAAAGAAATTATGAAATAAATTATCAACACTTTCAACAACCTCTTCTTTAGTAAATTCTCTTCTGGTGCCCTGTTCTTTTAAAAACTCAAATGAATTCAGTCAACTGTAGAAGGGCCTGAATGATAGAGCTTTTTGTTTTCTTTAACATGTACTGTAATTTATGTATGACTAGTTTTACGAATTGTTAATTCTAGAAATAAACATTTAAAATGGTTACAGTCCCTTTATACAAGCATTTTCTATACAAGCCTTTCTTGCATTCAAGTTATCATACTAAAGTCTTCTAGGTAGTTATATAAAAATTCTGAATTGCCTCGTACATTTACTCCTGATGATGCTGCTGTGTTTTATTTCTGCAACCATTCCTCTCCAATACTGTCAATTTTAATAATCAGTGTTCCATTGAGTGCACACACGCACAATGCAGAGTCAGAATGGAGCTCGGAAAAAATCTTTCTCAAGATTTTATTGTTGAATACAAATCTACCATTAACCAATGAGCTATCTTGATAATGAGACCTTACTATAGAATCTGATTTAATTTGCACTAGTATCACATGTTTGCCACAGATCTTATAGTACGTAATATTTAAGAGTTACAGAGAACTTTGTGATCAAACCTGTACGGTATATTAACCGCAAGCTGATAAAGGGGCTTCTTTACACTAAATGGATTAAACTTTACTATGTGCGTCAAAATTAATTTTTGGTCCTACAGAATACGTCTGTTACGGTAACAATTAATATTAGAGGAGAAAAATTCGCCCCGGCGCCGGGGATCGAATCCGGGTCTTTGGTTCTACGTACCAAGCGCTCTAACCATTGAGCTACGCCGAAGTTCAATCCACAGCACTGGATCGAATCCCTCTCTCCTCCAGTGTTTTTCCCTTTGTGACCTGACTCCAAGTTCGACATGTTGACATTTTTATATTAAGTCAACTGCCATTATACAAGGAGCGCATTCAGTTTAATGACTTGGTGGCCGGAATTCCACAGTAATATGCACTGTTGCTCGCAGAATCTACGTAAAGATTCATTTTTAGTCCTACAGAATACGTCTGTTATGGTAACAACTTCAGCGTAGTTCAATGGTTAGAGCGCTTGTACATAGAACCAAGGACTCTGGTTCTATCCCCGGCGCCGGAGCGAATTTTTCTCCCCTAATATTAATTAACTATGTGCATATAAGATAATTATTCTAGAATTACAGAAAAATAATTAAGATTATACTAACCAGAAACAGATCTTTACGAGAGACCAAGGAAAATAGAATTCTCTCTATTTTCTAAGTAATTAAAATTCTTATGAATGAAATATACAGGATATATAAAAATATGGAAAATTGGGAAATTATCTTTTTCGTACTCTGTAGGTTTAATTATGGTGACATTTAATATATATTGTCCTGCGTGCCGGTATTAGTAGCTACTGAAATCCCAGATGAGCTTCTATCATGTTCAGTGCAGTTGCAAACTGATTCCAGACAAGGAGAATTCTGTGAGTGGACTTCTAACTGTTGGCAGTAGATTGGATATTCCCACTGAAGATTCTTTTCACTGACTGACCCAAATTTTACATAATTAGTGAAATTAATTGACAAAATTACCTTCACTGGAGTGATTCAAACTCCAAGTGGAAATTAAAAGAACTAAGTCTATGCAACAAAAATTAGGAACAAAGACCGGTTTAGGAAAAAAATTATCGATGCCTGTTCCAACATTTGGTCGAATTTCTTCGACGAGTTCATACAGATTATAAAAAAAGTCTGCGAATGTGCAATGAGTAGGATGGATGGTCATATTGAATGTATCCTGTGATGCTCATATATTTCCAGACTTTTGACTCACCTCTACAGCCTTGTCAAGACACTCGCGATGTGCAGTACGGGAACAACGTTTCTGTGGAGGGGATAAAAGTAGAAGGGAAGATCGGGCGTGTGTCTACCGAGTTCAAGGCAAAAACTAACCCATTCCCTATAATTCGTAAGTAGACTCAATCGATCTCGTGCGCAGCTCTGTAGGAAGAGTGGGGGAGTGTCTTGACAAAATACATCAGCTGTACTCTAAATGTGTGAGAACTATTTTAAAATGAAAGATCGTATTCCTTAGTATTATATATTTACCTTGGATACAATAGCTTGAGCAACGATCATTATAGGAGCACAGCATAATATCACAAGTGTGAGCTTCCAGCCATGCAAGAAAGATATGATGGCTGAAATTATGAAAGTCGTGAGAAGATACAAGAAGATACCCATCTTCTCACCAATGCCATCCTGCAGTTTGTCCAAATCCCTGTAATTAGTAAAACAAAATTAATTAAGTATTCAAGCGAAACGTGATTTCCAAAAATAGGAAGCAAGGAAAATTTATGCATAGTTACCTCTTTCTCCACTAATTTTTGGCATTGATCGTTATTCTTTGTTCTTGTTTAATATCTAGATATTTATAGGGTGACCTCTCATTCTGCCCACAGGGTTATTGCAGGTAATAATGGCATATCAGTAAAAAAAAAAAAAGTTATGTTTTATTTAACAACCTCGCAACTGCAGAGGTTATATCAGCGTCGCCGGATGTGCCGCAGGGGTTCTTTTACATGCCAGTAAATCTACTGACATGAGCCTGTCGCATTTAAGCACACTTAAATGCCATCGACCTGACCCGGTATCGAACCCGCAACCTTGGTCATAGAAGGCCAGCGCTATACCAACTCGCCAACCAGGTCGACGATATCAGTGTTTTCTTTATATATTGGTTATTATTTAACAATGCTGCATCAACTACTAGGTTACCTAATGAATAAGCTTAGTATTCCTGCTACCAAAAGACTCAAGTTGCGGATAAATAGTTTATATAGTAGGTGGAACCCAGGTGATGCAGCAGAGAAAGAGACAGACAAACATGTTCTTACTGCATGTTCGTAGAGTACATCCAACCTGAAATAAAAGTAGAGCAACTACTGATTTTATAATCTAAAGGCGCAACAGCCCGAAGTTGGCCAGGGCCTACCTGCGTAACAAACATTTTTTTTATTCATAAAGTATGGGTACAAAGTGCTGACGGAGTTGGGGCTCACTTTGAATATATTCCTTCGTGTCCTTTTCTAGAAATTCTCTAAAGTGTTTATTGTTCAATTTATTAAGCGTTATATTGGCATTGACAATCATGGCACACAGATCCCTGCAAAACATGGATTTCTTATCGTACTCTCTCTGAGTTTGATGGTACTGCTTGCTCTGAGTTACGTTCAACCATATTTCTCTGCCTTTTTCTATTTCAGTGTCTTTCAATGCACTGTTTTCTTGCAACTTTGCACAACTTACATGTAATGTAAATTATTATTGGCTCCGAACTCCTGAATTAAGTCCGCCAGCCTTTCATACTTCGAACTTTTTGTCTTCGGCATTTTACCTCGTCACAAATACAAATGTTACGTTAAGTAAATAATATGACTTTCACATTTCACTGGTTTAAAGCACTCACTATGACCGTGTTCCGTTTTCAACACAAAACATACTATTTTCGCTGTAAGAAAAATCCTAATGTAAACATAAGCACGTTGCTGTCATACCCGTGATTGGCTCCCAGTCGAAACACTCACATGACGCAGGAAAATATAGTTCGTATTTGGAAACCATAATCTTGTATTACTTGGAAATAAAAAATTGAATTCTAGTTGTTAAATATGATGAAACATATAACTTCACTCATATGTAAAACGTTATGTAAAAGAAAAGCTACTTTTATATTTTGTTATGTACTATGATCGCGGATGAATACCAACAGTAATACCGAGGTAGTCTGTTCTTGTAACAAGCTGGCGTCACTTGAGCTCGTAGTTGTTCACGTAAGCACGTGGTGCTGAAGTATGGCATTTGCATCCTCAACTGTCCATTGTGAAGACATAAGACTTAAAAATAATTTAATTGCAGTAATTATAAAGTAAATGTTTCCTAAGCAAACGAGGTTAGGCCTACTTAACGAGTAACGGGAAATGTTTAACATGAAACAGAATGTACAACAGTAGGCGAGAACACGTACTGAGAATCTATGGCGCCAAACAGCGGTCAATGAAGCCTCACTTCAGTCACGTGATATTGTTTACATTAGGATTTTTCTTACAGCGAAAAGATTATAGAGTGAGCGTGAGTAAGATGCGGTTCTATGTTGTATCAGACGGGACGTATCCCTGGGCTGTGACGTCAGGTACAGTGTGAGAGTAGGCAACTCTATTCCAGCTTAGACGTAGCTGAAATACTAAGCTTACTAATTAAACTCATGATAGTGAGAAGATTTTTGGCGAGGAGAGGCAGAGGCTTAGCCTTGGATTTATCTGACATTCACCTTACAATTGAGGAAAACCTCGAAAAAAACCAACCAGGTAATCAGCCTAAATGAGATTCGAATCCACGCTCAGGCGCAGTCTCTGGGCAGCAAGCAAAGACACTATCACCTGAACTACGCCAGTGGTCTAGTACAGGGTGATCCAGTCAGGGCTAGACTTCTAACCGCATTCACGGCGGCTGATTCATACGGAACGACGCTACCATATGCGGAGAATTCGTTCCGCGCTTTTAGTATTGCGTAATGATGTACTTACAGAATTCACAATTCATGTTCGAAATGACGTCCTTATGATATCTAGCAGGCTGCACATCTCCTGAAGATATGTCCAGCAACTCGAAGGTGATTCAAATTAAACCTGTCTGAGACACGGCAGGTTCTCTTGCTACCTTAGAGTCTTCCGTTAGGAACATGACTGCACTCGGTGCAAGGGAACCGTGCTACAACATGAGCTGCAGGATCCAATCGCGTTCCTAACAGAAAACTCTTTTTGAGAAGCTTTGGTTTTGAAAAGCAGTAATTAACGCAACTACCAAACGATCAACACGCAGTGATCCAGAAAGCTGCAGATCTGCAGAAATCCATCATGTGTAGGGCTATGATCCTTAGGTAAATAAATATTTGATTCGCACTGAAATAGGAGCTCGTAATTAAGTTTTAAATTTCGGACATGGTCACCTGAGCATATATTTTTAATTTATTTCACATAAAAAAACATTTTAAAATTTTTTACGTAAATACATATTTTCAAATATTCACATAAAAATGCAGTTTCGTTCTCCGAAATAGCTCGAATTTATGTCATGTAGCGGTTGTTCGTGAAAACGGGGTGGATTTTCACTGTCCCAGTAACGATTGTTTTGAGTGTTCATGTAATCACTGAGTTGGACATGCTTCCTCACTATAAAAAATTAAGGTGGGGTCAAATAGTTCATCATACACTGACTGTTGGAACCACATGCAAAACCTAAGTCTGCCCTGATAATCGGGTTCCATTAACCTCTGAGCTACACGAATTTTGTAAGGTTTTAATTTCAATTGCTTCGTACCTCTTATCAATGAAGACTGTGACACTCCTGTCTGCTGAGCTACACGGTGGGATGATGTCGTAGGACTTCTCTCTGATTGGTGGCCAATTTCATCTAACATCTCTCAGCGAGTACACGCTTCACACATGTTCGTTTCTTATCCAATACCGATCCAGTTGTACGAAATTTCTTTACTAAATTGTAAATCATTCCTTTAGAAGGCTCTGGCGAATCAAGGAATGACTGATGGAAGTTTGTTACAACTGTTCTCCAAGATTCGTATTTCACAAAGTTGTCGTAAATAAACACTCATTGTTCAAGGCTATATTACTTTCATAATGAACACACTACTACACTCTAAATTTAGGCTACGGTATACAGCTGCACCCTCACTGTGTGAACGTGTTTACGTACGTAACTAAACACGAAACATACATGAGCAAGAGGTCTGATCACTGCGATGGTGCAGCAGTTACTACTCATACGACTTTCCTCGCTGACGCCGGTCTAGCTCTGGCTGATTCATTCTGCAACTGGTATATCTTAATGTAAAATATATAATATTAATAGAAATGACAAAACAAAGAAATTAATAATTCGGTAAGAGAGACCCGCAGCCACATAAATTATAAAGAAAAGAAAAGAAAATAAAAGGGAAGGAGGATAGATAGACAGAGACAGAGACAGGGACACAGACAGAGACAGGGACACAGACAGAGACAGACAGAGAGACAGAGAGAGAGAGACAGACAGACAGACAGACAGACAGACAGACAGACAGACAGACAGACAGACAGACAGACAGACAGACAGACAGACAGACAGACAGATAGATAGATAGATAGATAGATAGATAGATAGATAGATAGATAGATAGATAGATAGATAGATAGATAGATAGATAGATAGATAGATAGATAGATAGATAGATAGATAGATAGATAGATATATAGATATATAGACAGACAGACAGACAGACAGACAGACAGACAGACAGACAGACAGACAGATAGATAGATAGATAGATAGATAGATAGATAGATAGATAGATAGATAGATAGATAGATAGATAGATAGATAGATAGATAGATAGATAGATAAATTAAATGAAATGAAGGCTGTAGTACAAAAAAAAGATATTCCATAAGAGAGGATTTAAAGTATGGAGTAAAGATATAAAAAACAATCGAAGATAAGAAAAAAGCCTACCGGTATTTGAAAATACTAAATTGACCAAATAACTTAGACCTGAAACTTGAATATGTTTGTTATCCTCAGCAGAAACATACTGTAGGCCTATATTCACATTACAAAAACAAAACAAAAACAAATACTGTGCCATGCGAACCATCATTATTTTTGCGTAATAACTGATACCGGTACTTACTCTGTGATTCTACTGGCAAAATTGGAAGTTTTGCTGGTATCATACCAAGCCATGTCTTGTCGCAGCACTGACTGTAGAAACATCCAGCGTACGCGTCCAATCTGAAAATCAATAGTTCTCATAAACCACCTTGCTTACAGTTTAATATAGACTACGGTATTATTCTGATAACACATTCAGATAATATTTTTAAGCCCTAAGAACAATAACAGGAGTGCATGAAAGGACATACTACAAAAAAGACATTTCAAAATTTAAAAAATATTGACCTTACCTTCTGAGTTACATTCTTTTCCTGATTATGTTTTAGGTTAAAAATCAAGATACACTTAGTACTAATCAAAACATTAATACTTTCATAAAAGACACAAATCAGACTTCATATATCCTTTGTTATCCTCAACTGCTACAAGAATGCCACATACTATTCATGTACAGTTCAGACCAGAATTAACAAAATTGCTCCATATCCGTACCTTCTACTCAAATAACGTATTGTTAATGCTTGTAAATTGAATAAACTGCTTGCTTTGTATTATACATTCCTGTATAACTTTGGCTTATTTCACATTTCAAAGTTATATTTTCGATAAGAAGTTAACATGGAGCAACCATTTGAAATACATTTCTGAAAAAGCTCGTAAAAGATTCTCCCTTCTAAAAAGACTAGCAGGAAAGAAATGGGGATGCTCTAGGAATACTTTGAACACTACATACAAAATGTTTATACAGCCAGTGCTGACATACTGCGGAGAAATTTTAATTACATCACCTTTCATAAACGAAATAGAATATGTTCAAAACCAAGCTCTCAGACTCATTACTGGTGGAATCAAAACAACTCCAATAGATTCTATGAGATTCCTCACTAATATTAACAGCATCAAAATGACAATAGAAGAAAAAGCACTGATTCAATATGAAAAACTTATTAGATTACCAGGAAACAATTGACAGTCCTCTCTGTAGATTGAAAACTCAAAAAGTTTCATATCCATGGTTCAAGAATTAAAACAGAAAATCAATATCCCGAATTTAAAAGAAAACCTAAAAATTAAACCAAACCCTTCAACTCTATTAAATATAGAATATAATCTAAATTTAACAGAAGAAATACTAAAATCAGAAGTAAACACTGAAATACTAAAACAATTGTTTTTAGAGACAATTAATATTAGGTACCCTCCACAAAACTGGCTTCATTTATACACCGACGGATCCTTGATCTCCAGAGAACAAGGTGCCGGTGCAGGTGTTACGTGCTGTCTCTTCTCACTTTATAGATCTCTTGGGTATGGGACAACAAGTTTTGATGGAGAAATCATTGCAATAAGTGAAAGTCTCAGGAATCTTCTATTTCACATCAATAAATTTAAAAATGCAATTACATTGTCAGACTCCAAAGCAGCTATCCTATCAATAGTCTCTAAACACACACCTTCATCTCAAACAGCAGAAATAACTAAAATGCTCTCTCAATTAATATCACTCAATAAAAGAATTGTATTCCAATGGATACCATCCCATTGTGGAATCCTGAAACGAGAATGCTTTGCTTTAGCAAAGAAGGGCAGCACTGCTACTTACAGACCTGTTACTAAATCTACGTATTACTCTGTGAAAAGATTTATTAAATCTACAAACTTCAACAAACAAAATTTGATAACACAATCTCAAGGGAAAAAATGGAACTCTCTGCATCAAAATCCACAGTTAATTCCCGATTTACCACGAAAATCGTCTGTAGCTGCATTTAGATTGGCAACAGGCCATGATTGTTTGGCCAAACACCTGCATAGAATTGGAATATATCAGTCCCCTAACTGCCCATTGTGCAACTCAAACCAAGAAATGGATTCGGAACACCTCAAAATCTGTACTTCAGTGGCTGGCCATGATAATATCTTTGAAAAATATTGGCGTGCAAGAGGTCAAATGACTTTATTGTCAAACGCCTGGCATTAGAAAACAACAACAACAACATTTCAAAGTTATAATATTGAATGAAGATCTATGAACTACAATAAAAGAAATGAAATGAAAAATGTAATACATCTGTTACAGGTGAATAAGAGAGATAGAAATGAAATCTCACCTGCTTCTGTGCTGTGTAGTTCAGTAGAGATATACTCATTACCCCAAGAGAAAACTGTACAAGACCAACAACAGTAGAACCTATTCCAAAAGCTGCTGAGTCTTCTAGTAAGGCAGCTGTACGTTCTTCATGGGTACCATTAATTCTGTTAATTAAAAAACATATCTTTGTAGTTATAATAATTAAAGCAACAACAACTGAAGGGCTCTGCAAAAACGGAGTAGCTCCACTTTTACGAAGTTGTGAAAAACAACAAAATCCATTCTAAAAAATTCAAATTTTCATTTAACTTCTTTTCTTTTTTTAGAGAATGTCCTACGTATCTAGGAGTTTCATTTTATCACACACCCATTTATTACAATCAGCAATTTGGGGGGGTAAAATATAGACAAATATTGGAGCTACATTCTTTTTGCAATAAAATTGTATATAATTAGCCATATTTTGCATTGAACACACATTTACTGTGCGAATATCATGAAGTACAACACAAGACATAGCACATATATGATACCTCTATTGTTTTCTAGACACACGTAAGGCGGTCAACAATACTGGGCATGCGCATTTGCGCAGCACTAAAAATATGATCAAGAAATATAAATTAGGATTCAAAGGCCAAATTCCTGTTTGTGCAAATCAAATACTAGATTGTGGTTAGTGGCTGCTTTCCTGTAGGCCAATTAAAATAAACTGTCAATCTGGTATTGGGTCCCTCAGCTCTCCTAAGATTCAACTGGAGTCTTCCTGGTTGTGATACGATTTGAGACACTCAAAGAATTTCGCATCTAACAAGGAGAGGACACGCTCTGTATATCACAGAATTAAATACGATTTTGTGACATGAAAGTATAAGACGTACTGTTTAAAGTCATACCTGGTATGGGTGGCCAATGACCCCTCGTTTTGAAAATATTGGCTATTGTTTGTGACATACTTATAAGTTTTGTGGTACCGTTACTAGACTTACAACACACTTCCTCCTCCGAAAACGCGCAAGACAGAGGTGGGTGTTGACGTGATGTTCTCTATTGCACGGTCCACAAGAAGTGTAGTGAATTCCCCATAGAGGATTATCATTATAGGCACACCACAGCCTGTGGCAATACTGAGCAGCAGCCCTGCTATCACGAGAATCCTCTCCAAGCACGTTGCATATCGGAACTGCAAACACAATAGAACGGCTTCGTTAAGTTTTCATCAATTCTAACAGTGAATTTTAAAGCTGAGAATGAGCAAAATCAAGTTATATTAGCATAATAAACTAAAGTGCTCAGGAAAATATATTAGCCTATACAACTGGAATATGACGAAAAATCTTAAAATAGTCCTGTTGAGCAAATTCACGAAACGAACAAAGTTTCTAGACATTCTTACATGGCGACGATAAGACGGAATATATTTTTAAGATTAATACCTCAAAATCATACTTAAGGAATTTAAAACCAAATTTGGTACAATTATGGATTAAATGGCAACAACAATAATAATTATTAGCTTTTACTGTATTATGATTTTTGTCTTTCACTTTTCTGAACGCTGAATTGTATTTACTATAGTTAACAGAAGGATTGTCAGCCGAATAAGCTACAATGTTACTTAAACCAGGACGAATAGAAGAAATAGTGTTACGCACTTCTATGCTTTCCCATTGTCGGTAGCGGACCTGACAACTAATGGCGCTTCGATCGCTAGGGTCTATCGGTTGTCTGAAGTCAGATACCTGGAAAATATATTTCTCGAGCGTTTAATGATGAAAGTTGCTTGAGGCTGTGGATATGCTTGTTAGTAGAAATAGTGTAACAAGACATTTCTTTTCATCTTCCAAAGAAAAAGATGAGTTTGGGAAATGGGCCACAGCGATTACGCGGAAAAATAGGCAGTTTTCGGTAAATAACCGTATTTGTGATGTGCATTTTTCCGAATACATGAGTATAAAATCAGACCGTTTTATTTTAAAAAGTCATTAGACACAAATACCGCGAGTGCATTGAAAATTACAACCAGGAACTGTACCTCACATTTTCCCTAATTTACCGAAATGATGAAATATATGAAAATAAACGTTACGGAGTGGTAACAAACAATTAGAAAATCATGCATTAGTATTTATGTTTATGCCATTTATGCAAGATTGGATTCAACCAATTGCTATTTACGCTAGAAGAAACGCTACTCCAGGTGATATTCTCTCTAAAATTCTCATACAAGTTATATTAGGAGGCAACTAATCATGGTGAGTAATTTAATTCATTTATAGACACGTAAAATATCATTCAACTCTTTAGGCCTATATTCTAACATTTTGTAGGTTTTGTTTTCTGTCCCTGAATTCGCAACTTGTTACGAAAAGATTATTAATTTACAAACTGAACTTATAATTGCTTTCACAACGTTTCAGATCCCATTGTATTTTCTGTTAGAAACGTTCATAATAGTATTACCTGATATAAGACTATTAATTATGAATAAAGGACTATAAAGGTATTTAAGTTACGAATAGCCGGGTTAAATGGAAGAAATTTGCTTTAAAAAAAACTACATTCAGCGTAACAAGTACTGTGAACTTCTTCTAGTCACTCTCATAGCGGTAGCAGCGCCGCGTTGCGGCAGATCAATGTAAACTCACAGACTTACTTTACTTTACTTTTGAGGGCCTCTCCACTTTTCAGTGGTTACCCTTTATTCCCATTTTCCATCTGCGTCTGTCATTCCAATCCTGCTCATTTAGTCCCTTATCATTCATCATTCTCAATATTCCAGCCCTCCATGAATTTCTAGGCCTTCCTCGTTTCTTTCTACCAGCTGGAGACCACTGAAGTAGCACGTTTGGCCATCTCCCCTCATCCATCCTCCTTACATGACCATACCACTGAAGTTGTCTACTCTCAATTCTTGCAATCACCGATTCTTCCATGTTCATTATCCTTCTAACATCCTCGTTTCTTCTCTTTTCCAGCCTGGATATTCTAGCACCTCTCCTTATGCCGTCCATTTCAACTGCCTGTATCTTACTTTTTTGGCCTTCCGATAGACTCCAACCTTCAGCCCCATATGTCAATATTCCTTCCACTATAACCTCAAGAATTCTCTTTTTTGTTTGCATTGTTATTGTCCTGCAACTCACAGACTGACTGCGTACACTATTTCTTCTATTCGTCCTACTTAAACTAAGTCCATTTTCTGCAACAATTTATAAAACTTCATTTAAAATGTCTCCAGCACTCTCATTACTGTCTTCATAGAAGTATAGAATATTGCCATGTTTTCCATGTTTTACAGAAAAATGTGTCACCACTAATGGGAAATACTTCTTGTTACCTTTATTTGACGCAACTGAACCAATTGAGAATGGGGTATTTTTAGTCGTTAAGAAACTTTTCCTGTGAGAATGGTAAAAGAACGCTTGTAACTAGGGCTTCACTTTTAGTTCGCGGACAACTTATTTTTTTCGCTACTGAAGAGTCATAGAAAACACAAGAGTAAAGTTTATTACACAATCTTGTGAATTGTAGTAGTAATGTTTTACACCATGAAATGTTAAAGCCAACTCAGTTGCTGTAACTTTGTCATGTTCAACTGAATATCGTGGGGCATAAATTTCAGAATAGAATTATTCCTACTTTGTACTCGGTAATGTTCTTCGTGTCCCTCTGATTCCAAATGCTTATTAACAACTTTAACGCCATCATACTTTACTGCAAATGAAACATTGCACACTTTACACCTGCAAGAAAGTTCATCCTCTCTTTTTCTAGTCAGTCCTTGTACTTGTCAACCATTCATCACGAAAAGAACTAAAGTATCTTTTTGCCGGATTCATACTGAACACAACTCAATACAAAAAAATAAAACTCTCACAAATTCTCGCACTTCGCATAACTGCACTATAAAGGTGTAAGAACTGACTTGTGAAGGATCAAGGAAGTGAATATTGAGTTTTAAATTTGAAATTGTTCCATTGTTACGCAATCAGGTGTTGTTAAAATACTGATACAAAACTTTATTAATGACAAACGTTAATTGAAAATGGTTGATTGAAATCATATTTCTGAAATATGTATTGTCATCGTGTCAAAATTATCTGTTTTAATTTTCTATTTACGTCATCTTTCATTGTTGGTGATTGTTGGCGTAGTGTAAGAGACTATACTAAAAGCCAGGTTATGAACCAACGTTATGTTGCTCTCTTTCTGAGCTCTGTTGCCACATAGTGGCGCGAGATTCAAAGCGTGTTCAGCGTTTGTCACCGATATGTTTAAAATAACTGTCGTAGCTGTGTTTTCAATTATTCATTTAATAAAGAAGTATATAACGAATTCAAACATTTCAGTTAAAGGAACGAACAACGATTCGATTCAAACAGTAATGATAATAATATAGTGTTATCTAATTTATATCAACATATATTATAGTAATTTTTATTTTATTTTGAGTCGTCGTATAAATCGAATTAACTATTTAGCTATTTTTGTACATCAATAATAATAATTTAATGGATATGATTTTAATTTTATATTTATACTGATTGAGTTATGTATATTCAATTATTATTATTATTATTATTAATTCTCATATATATCAACAAGCAAATATGCGAATCTATAAAAAAATCATTTCTGTTTCTCCAGACTTAAAAATGCGCTTCCTTTTTGTATCGTAACATTCGGGAGAATTCATTAACCTATTTCAAGTACTACTGTATATAGTTATCGATAACACTATCAATAATATTAGTAATTAAAATTATTGTTTTTAAGAAAGCACGAGCTAATGGCATTAGTACGAAATGCGACTCGTAATACACGTGGTACTGCAAATGAACTGGGAAGTTTGGCTACACTGTCTCCGTGATCCCGTTGCCAGATTTTCGTTAGCAGACGATATTTTCACGTGAGGTCCAATGAAAAGGTACGTTCTCCTCCTCCCCTCCACCCCCGACACTCAACGTGTCATCGCTGCACAGGCTACCCCTCTAACCCGTACTTTCCTCTCGCCCACCCAACTACTTCCTGTTTAGTCGGTTCATAACCTGGCTTTTAGTATAGCCTCTGATTGTCGAAAAGAGAAGCGTGCTGAAACTTCAACACTACAACAGGCGCTCACTTTTAAAGTTAACATATGCTTGCGTCAATGTAAACCTGACACAGATGATAACTTTTAAAGTTATTTGATGGACAGCGAATTTTCATTACAACATTGCTAATTATTAACATTTCAACCCCGGGAAAAGGTTTCCTGTCGGCCGGAGATGGATTCATAAAATCGGACACACCGGGCGCCTGGCAACCCTGAGAGACGTCATTGAACGCCGGTGGACTGTGGACGGGGAACCAACGCTTTCCCCATGCTTTCACCCCTCTCTCGCCAGTTCTGCATCCCTGCCTGTACCAGATTTGATGTTACACATGAAGAGTCCACTGCAAGAATGATGGATGTCATTTGGAATACATTTTGCAGGAGAAGCAATTGAAAGGTTGAAATGCTTAGCGCTCAAAGCTTAACTGTGATTTTCCGATCATTACTGGACAATGACTATCAGTGTTAATGCCATACAACTCTCTATATGTCTTAAGCTATGCATTGACAGTCTTGGTTCATTTTCGACAAGAAAGTGACATCCATCATTCTTGCAGTGGACTTTTCAAATGTTCCTTTATTTGTTAGCCTAATATAGTTTCTCTGAACCACAGAACTGTTTTATGTGATATTACAAAAGTGATACAAAATTGTTAAAGATTGGAAATAAATGATACGTTACCTTCTGTCCTGCATTTCAATTCTTGTTACGTGGCGCGTACATGCGGTAAGCAAGATAGCCAGACGAGTTGCATGCGTTCCGGTATTACGTCATAGTGAATATGTCATTGCTATCATTGGCACGCGTGCCATAATAAGCTTATTACGCACGATATTGGATGTAGTAACAATCTGTTTATAATGCTAGGATGACATAAAAGTCTAAATGTATTCGTAAGAAATATCCCACTCACAAAATAATAATTGTCAATTTTAGCCACTCAGAAGATAAATAACTGTGGTATTACATTGCATTACTTACGAGCTTGTAAAATGCGACAGGCTGTGGTGGTGGAGGTTCGCTTGGTGTCTGTTGAGCGGTTTCATTTAATGGCACACACTCTCTGAAACAATTAATATGCACAACTCTAATATCGAGATCTTTAAATATTTACTTCTTATTAAGATTATCTTATGTCAAAATAAGTAATATCATAATTTTCCTTTGTATATACATTAGTGCCTACTTTTTTCTTTCTAACACTACTTATTATTTCTTCATTTTATTCGTTTTTATTTTCCCCGATTACTTTGACGGAGGGTTAAAGCGGACACTTACTTTCTATACCAACGCTGAAAAGTTGTAGACTGCAAGAAATTTTACAAGAAACATGGGAAGCGCATACTCTATATTTTTTATTTATGATTTGCTATGCTGCAGTGGCGTATGCAGAATTTTGACAAGGTAGATTATTATTAAAATTGTTTACAATTGAAGAGTCCACTGCAAGAATGATGGATGTCATTTGGAACACATTTTGCAGGAGAAGCAATTGAAAGTTTGAAATGCTTAGCGCTCAAAGCTTAACTGTGATTTTCCGATCGTTACTGGATAATGACTATCAGTGTTAATGCCATATAACTCTGTATGTACATTCTATACGGTATATCTTAAGCTATGCATTGACAGTCTTGGTTCATTTTCGACAAGAAAGTGACATCCATCATTCTTGCAGTGGACTCTTCAATTTACATTATCGGTATTCAAATTTTGTGTATTATTACTATTATTATTATTATTATTATTATTATTATTATTATTATTATTATTTATTATTATTATTATTGTGTTGCGGTTTATTTATTCATATTATACTATAGGCTATTATAATAGAACATATTCATGAATATCTTTATAAAATCTTTGAAACGTAATTTTTTCATAGCCATCCAATTTTTAAGGCCGTATAGCCTTAATTCTGTCAGGTTAAATAAACCATTATTATTATTATTATTATTATTATTGTGTTGCGGTTTATTTATTCATATTATACTATAGGCTATTATAATAGAACATATTCATGAATATCTTTATAAAATCTTTGAAACGTAATTTTTTCATAGCCATCCAATTTTTAAGGCCGTATGGCCTTAATTCTGTCAGGTTAAATAAACCATTATTATTATTATTATTATTATTATTATTATTATTATTATTATTATTATTGTGTTGCGGTTTATTTATTCATATTATACTATAGACTATTATAATAGAACATATTCATGAATATCTTTATAAAATCTTTTGAAACGTAATTTTTTCATAGCCATCCAATTTTTAAGGCCGTATGGCCTTAATTCTGTCAGGTTAAATAAACCATTATTATTATTATTATTATTATTATTATTATTATTATTATTATTATTATTATTATTATTATTATATATGATCATTGTGTAAGTGTAATGATGACACAAGCATTTTTTATTATCCAAAATTAAACAGAAGTTAAAATTATATATATATATATATATATATATATATATATATATATATATATATATGCCTGTTTAGTCAGGAGTTATTTGCATATGATAGGTAAGACACTATACTTTATGTAACAGAAAAATCCATGGAAACAATCAAATATATTGAAATATATGTAATTAAACACAATAAAGAAACATGAACTCATGATGAAGGATTACGAAAAAAAAATACTCAAATCTAAAATAATTTCTTTTTAATTCAAGAGGGGGAGTTCAAACCCGGTAACCCCTCTCCCTTGTGTATGCCCCTGCTATGCTGCAATAATAATAATAATAATAATAATAATAATAAATAATAATAATAATAAATTATTATTATTATTATTATTATTATTATTATTATTATTATTATTATTATTGTCACGCCAGGCGGCTTTAAAATAACTTCCGAAAGAAGCGACAAATAGATTTGAGGAAAACATTTAGTCAATTCACTCTGCTACTGATTTAAAATGGCTGGTGTCTGTGATCGCGATTATTATTATTATTATTATTATTATTATTATTATTATTATTATTATTATTATTATTATTATTTAAAGTGGTTTGTGTCCGTGACACTATCACTACCACTACCACCACCACCACTGTCACCACCTCCTACCATCACCACCACTACTACCACAACCCCTCCACTGCTACCACTATTTGTGTTACTGTTATTATTGATTTATTAGCCATTAAACAGAAGAATTCTAAGTGAACAACTGCAGTTTCTTTTTTTGCACAAGGCTACATACAAATATTAAACTTTTGTTATGTTAATGCATCACAATATTAAGGCGAGCAATGCAAGTCATGTCAGTTAAGTCACCAGCGACCAGCCACTCAGCAGAGAGCAAGATCATGACCAAGGTAACAATCCTCAACTTATTTATCCCGAGTGAAAAGTCATGAAGAGACCTATGAACTGCACGAATTGAATAAGGCGGCCAATCTCGTCTAACAAGACCATAACTGTGAGTATGACATAGCAAGAGCGAAACGGGCGTTCACTATGTAGTAAAATATTGGAATATCAGTGGGTAAAACTTAATCACGATACCATTCTTTCTTGAAATCCACACCATTTTTAATATTAATCTTCTACTCAGATTAAAATACATTACACCTTCCATACTGCACCATATTAGTTGTGAAACAAAATTAAAGAAGTTGAAGCTGAACTTCAAAGAATAGTGCTACAAGACTGCAAAAAACATTGAACATTACGGAATTTCATCCGCTGCATCATTGGGAAAGGCAAGGAGATGGGAACCTAATTGTTGGATCCCTTACTTTCTTCAATAATGGCTATTCTCCAGCCTCAGCTATTCTCCAGTCCAGCTATTCTCCACCCGATCTATTCTCCAGCCCAGCTATTCTCCAGTGCCAGCTAACCCAGCTATTCTTCAGTCCCAACTATTCTACATATCCAGCCAGAGCTATTCAGTTCCAGCTATTCTCCAGCCTCAGGTATTCTCCAGCCCAGCTATCCTCCAGTCCGATCCATTCTCCAGTCCCAGATATTCTCCAATTATTCCAGCTATTATCCAGCCCGAGCTATTCAGTCCCTGATATTCTCCACCCCCAACTATTCTCCAATTCCAGCTCTCCAGCCCCAGTTATTCTCCAGCCTTAGCTATTATCCAGTCCCATCTATTCTCCAACCAGAGCTATTCTCCAGTCCCAGCTATCCTCCAGCTTCAGCTATTCTCCAGTTCCAACTATTCTACAATCTCAGCTACACTCCAACCCCAGCTATTCTCCAGCTTCAGCTATTCTCCAGTTCCAACTATTCTCCAGTCCCAGCTATCCTCCAGTCCGAGCTATTCTCCAGTCCCAGCTATCCTCCAGCTCCAGCTATTCTTCAGCTCCAGCTATTCTACAACTTCAGCTATACTCCAGTCCCAGCTATCCTCCAGTCCCAGGAATCCCAACTATACTCCAGCCCGAGCTATTCTGCAGCCCAGCTATTCTCCACTCCGAGCTATTCTCCAGTCCCAGCTATTCTCCAGTTCCAGCTATTCTTCAGTCCCAGCTATCCTCCAGCCCGAGCTATTCTCCAGTCCCAGCTATCCTCCAATCCCAGCTACCCTCCAGTTCCAGCTATTCTCCAGTTCCAGCTATTCTTCAGTCCCAGCTATCCTCCAGCCCGAGCTATACTCCAGTCCCAGCTATTCTCCAATCCCAGCTATCCTCCAATCCCAGCTATTCTCCAGTTCCAGCTATTCTCCAGTTCCAGCTATTCTCCAGTTCCAGCTATTCTTCAGTCCCAGCTATCCTCCAGCCCGAGCTATTCTCCAGTCCCAGCTATTCTCCAGCCCGAGCTATTCTCCAGTCCCAGCTATTCTACAATCCCAGCTATCCTCCAATCCCAGCTACCCTCCAGCTGGGGCTATTCTCCAGTTCCAGTTATTTCCCAGTTCCAGCTATTCTCCAGTTCCAGATATTCTCCAGTCCCAGCTATCCTCCAGCCCGAGCTATTCTCCAGTCCCACCTATTCTACAATCCCAGCTATATTCCAGTCCTAGCTATTCTCCAGCTCCAGCTATCCTCCAGTCCTAGTTATCCTCCAATCCTAGTTATCCTCCAATCCTAGGTCTTTTCTAGTCCTGGCTCTTCTTCTATGCTGGCTGTTCTAGCTGTACTCTGGGATAGCTTTTGGTAACGGATCCAACAGATATGTTACCGTTACCCTGCCCTCCTTTATGATGAAACTGATATGTAGCTCCGAAATTTTTTTGTTTCTATAATTATATTCTATGACTCGGTGCAGAAACTCAGACGAGATATCTGAAGTCTTAAGTCACATTTAAGTTTATATTAACGCTGCTAGTGTATGCACCAAGATAAGAGAAGTTGTGAAAGAATTACTAAGTTGAAGTTATGAGCTATACATGACAATAACTTAAGTACTGTAGCTAATAAACAAGTTGGTTTAGAAATGTTATGCAGAAATTTCAGCTGCACTTGCAATATTTTCATAGAGTAGGGGAAGAGGCAGAAAGTTTGTAGTCTATTAACTCTGAGTGGGCATGTCCCCTATCAGTCTTTCGTTGACGACGCCTCTGCTGTCATGTCTGAACTATTTTTATAGCAAAAAGAATGAGAACATTAAAAGAAACTGTGGAAATCTTTTTTCCTTCTTCTAATAACATACGACAGTTCTTAGAAAACATACCTTTCTGTCATTATTCAACGGTACTTACAATTCCAAGGATGCTTTCCTGTCATTGAATTTTCCGTAAATGTTATTATCATCATCGTTATTTGTGATGAAATCTCCAGAAATTGTTCCATTTTTGCCTTCATGCATTCTCTGTGCCACAGGAATCCAGCGTTACACAACCTGCAAAATAATGAAATCATGAATATGTTTGTCTAACGCTTTGTGAAATCATGGGTATGGGTTACAATCTCGCCTTAGGCAACATTTTCTGTATTGTTTCAGATGAACCATCGTCGTGGTGAACCCATAAGCCTCGTCATAAGCCTGAAATTCCGTCAGGATAAAAATGTTAAACCCTGACTAAAGTAAAATCCTAAGAAATGATACTGTCGTGCTATGAAACTTTAAAACTTAATATGACTATGATACAGTGTTACAAATAGTGATCAAGGAATTTAGAGAAATTATACATATTTAAAAAGATATAGTAAAAAACCAGGCTTCCATTTAAACACTTCATAGAAAAATACGGTTAATTCATTGTTTTAAAATCATATCACGTAAGTTCCACGCAGGGTGGGAATTAATGGAGGATGGGGGGATTTCCCCCCTTGTTGGAACGTTATCTCCTCTCATAAATTCATATTGACATCCCTGCCAGGGATAACTTTTATCTCCCCTCACAAAATATAACTGTTTTAATACAAATATACTTTATAAAGTACAGTATAAAGTAAGCAAAGAAAATAATATTGATGTATTATCATCACCCGTAAGCTGACAACAATCAATAACTTAGGAATTACACATCTTATCTTAAGCCTGCTCATGGATTATTATAATAATCAAGATGCAAGACAAGCAACTCAGTGCGACCAAGCGTTGAGCCGTTTCGAATGAGGATAATAATAATTTTATGTTTTCTCTATGTAGGATTCTATCCCCCCCTCATCAGAACTCATCAGAATTCTTAATTCGAACCCTGGTTCCACGGGGAGAAAGAAAAGCCGGTTGGAGGAATTGAATGGAATTAATAAAGCAGGATATTTTAAGACTTAGGCCTACTGAATGTGATAGGCCCTAATGTTTTGCGCTTTCAATTATAAATCATTATCACCACCACTACAATAATAATCATCATCATCATCATCATCGTCATCATCATTCCATTCATATTAAGGGAAGTATCATTTCCATAGAGCATACCTTTCTTTTAAGGTTCTGAGGCATATGGTTTGAGTTCAAATCTATTTGCCAATTCAAATTATTTTCACATCTGACATTTAAACTAAACAGAATGTGCGCAATTACGAATAGAGCTGTCATTTTCTTTCCGTGTTACGTGCTCTATGTTTCACATGCATTGCATTTAAATAATCAGATCTTTATATTTCAACATGTTTTTGGTCTCTTTTCTTGTAACGTTTCTTTCTGATGAATTTGTAACGTCTATAATTAAGAACATCCCATTTCTGTTCCTTATTATGTCAGGCTCACTGGATGCAACAACTCTATTTATATGTTGAGTCAAAATTACTTTTACTGTCTAATGTTCACTAATTTATACTGGAGTTTCCTTACTTTTATAAATTGTTTCTGTTCTTAATGTTACTCCAACAAATTAGTGTATTGTTATTGTTATTAGCCCTCGGAATGACAATGAATTAAAGACATCGTGAGTACGGCACTATTAGTAGTACTAGTGGTAGAACTGGCAGTCCTAGTGATATGAATGGTAGTACTAGTAACAGTAGTAATAGTAGTGGAGGAAGCAGCAGCAGCAGTAGTAATAGTATACAAGGTGAACAGTAAGTAATGTCATTAATTTCAGGGGGTCATTCTTTGAAATATTTCAAACAAAAAAGGTTTAATACAATTTTGCCGTTTTTCCTTCCTTTTCGAGATAAAAATTATTTTATATGAAACATTTCATAGCGTGTTTTGGGAAAGCCATTGATTTAATTCCCAACATGATCAGTCAATTTAAGAGAGCTATGTATTATGATAATAAATGATTGAAAGAATTTTAGTTCTGTCCTTCAAATATGCAGAAATTTGATCCGTAGAAACGTAACTTTTAAAAATTTTTCACAACAAAAAGTTGCATTTTTTTGCATATTTAAAGGACAGACCTAAAATTCTTTCGATCATTTATTACCATAACACATTGCTCTCTTAAACTGACTGATCATATTGGAAATTAAATCGATGACTTTCGAGAAACACGTTATGAAATATTTCATATAAAACAACTTTTATCTCGGAAAGGAAGCAAAAACGAATAAAACTATATTACACTTTTTTGTTTGAAATATCTCATAGAATAACCCCATGAAATTAATGACATCACTTATGATCCACCCTGTAAGGTAGTACAATAATATGTAATTGTATTAGTATTAGTATTAGTATTAGTAGACTATTGGTCCGCCGCGTGAAAAAGTGATGTATGTCGGACTGCGAAGCTGGGGGCCCGGGTTCAAATCCTGGTTAGGACAAGTTATTATTTTATTTTCTTGGGTTATTTTACGACGCTGTATCAACACCTAGGTTATTTAGCATCTGAATGATATGAAGGTGATAATGCCGGTGAAATGAGTCCGGGGTCCAGCACCGAAAGTTAGCCATCATTTGCTCGTATTGGGTTGAGGGAAAACCCCGGAAAAAACCTCAACAAGGTAACTTGCCCCGACCGGGATTCGAACCCGGGCCACCTGGTTTCGCAGCCAGACGCGCTGACCGTTACTCCACAGGTGTGGACAGAACAAGTTATCTGGTTGAGGTTTTTCCGACGGTTTCCCTCAACTCATTACGAGCAAATTCTTTCGGCGCTGGACCTTGGTCTCATTTCGCTGGCATTATCACCTTCGTTTCACTCAGAAGCTAGATAGTCATCACATTTGATAAAGTGTCGTAAAATAAACCAATTAAAAGTAATAGTAGCAATTAATAGTAATAGTATTCGTAAGAGAAATAGTATGTGGTGGTAGTGGTGGTGGTCTTGGTAGTAGCAGTAGTAGTAATATAGTAATAGAAGTAGTATATAGCTGTAATGTAGTAATATAAATAGTATGTAATAATAATAATAATAATAATAATAATAATAATAATAATATAGTACCGGTATTAATAGTAGTACATACTAGTAATATTATTAGTAGTAGTAATAGTATTAATAGTAGTACAGTAGCAATATTATTTAAAAATTGTTTTATTTAACGACGCTCGCAAATGCCGAGGTTATAATAGCGTCGTCGGTATGCCGGAATTTTGTCCCGCAGGAGTTCTTTTACATGCCAGTAAATCTACTGACATGAGCCTATCGCATTTAAGCACACTTAAATGTCATCGACCGGGCTGGGATCGAACCCGCAACCTCGGAAACAGAAGGCTAGAAGCAATATTATTAGTATTAGCAACAATAGTAGCCTATTAGAATTAGCAGCAATATTGTTAATATTAGGAGTAGTATTAACAGTAGTACTTCTTTTATTTTACTTAGTTTAACATCTAATTGCAATCACATTTATTAAAAATTTAATAACATTTATTTTATACTCATTTCATTAGTATACTTTTTATTATAACAAGTCATGAAATGTATGGTAAGTTTAAATTAATAAATAATTAAATAAATGAACATTAGTAACAGTAATAGTTTTACATCACATATTCATTTTGTATGAGGTCTCGCCCACCTCATTGAATATTACACGACTACTGTGAAGTAACCAATATGTATTATTACTATTTAATACGAGAAATCCAGGACCTCTCAGCTCAGCGCGCAGAGCTGAGAGGTCCTGGGTTCGATTCCCGGTGCCGGTACGAATTTTTCTCGTATTAAATAGTAATAGTAATAGTTTTAGTAGTAATAGTAGTCATAGTTTTGGTAATAATGGTAATAGACAACAGAATTACTAGTAGTAATAGTACTATTAGGCCTAATAGTAGTAACAGTAGTTTATTTCATGGCTCTTCTAACTGCAGAGGTTATTCAGTGTCGATATTCAACGTCGGTGAGAAATAGCCAACAAATTTTGCTTAGTGCCGTCTATTAAAATAGGGCTTTCTACGTATTATAAATCTATGGTATGAGACCAACAACTTTACTTCCCTCCCGGAGGAAGTCATGTTACAGACTTTATTATCCTCGGTAGGGTTTCAACCTGCAAACCTCGGACTCAACATTAGCATGTTAACTACTAGACCACCTAGGACAATGGATTCTATAAAATGTAAACAATTGAATTTGTATGAAAAGGACGACAGGCTTTCTAAAAAGGTAGTATATCAACTTCGCCGGGAACAAAGAAAAGGGAAAGACAAATTACTTAGATGCTGGAAGCTGTAGACATGATTCAAGAGAAGGAGGTGGAAGGGGATTACTAAGACGAAAGAAAATTAGGAAAACCAAGAAAAGTATAATTTATATAGTCAGGAAGATACCGAAGACATCGTAAACCTGTCAAATAATGGTTATCACATGGTATGCACCAAAACAAATAGTGCCGGTACTAAAATTATCACTAGACTACTACGCATGTTTGTCTAGCATATTTATTTATTTTCCAGAATATTTATACATATTGTGGATTTAGTACTTGCTTTAATGCTGTAATTATGGTTCTCACAAGAGAGGAAAAGATATAATTGCTGAGTATAATTTCCATCCATACGGACTTAGACGGGGCCCCGACTTCGACGTGCAAATGGTCCAAATTTCAAACACATTTCAGATGGTTTTCCTGAAATGTTTGACAAACCACAACCGAATAATACGGTTGTTTTACAAGTTGTTAAGTATCGCCGTACAGGAATCGTTCTCTCAACGAGCGTCAGACAATGAGAAACATGGGCGATTCCTGTCGAATGAACGGTCTTCGAAAAGAAGTTTCCAGCGAATGTCTTTAAAAATCCATAAGTCCATAAGTCGAATATTCAAAGCACTGAAAGGATTTTCATATCAAATACAGGCTGGATAATTTGACATATTTGAATTACATTGACGTGAATGCTACAGCGAACACAGAACAACTATGAGCATGAGGCGGGGATACACGCGGCCTCTATTCTGCAATCAGCCACTGAGATTGCTGCAACATTGTCTAGCTAACGAAATGCGCTAGCTAGCTTCAGAGAAATCTTTTTATTTCTTTTGTTACGCGCACAAAATGTTCCAGTATAAGATAGAGAGAGCAGCTACAAGTGGTGTGCATTCTGGGTAGGCTAGGTCTGCTGCGCCTACCCAGACAGACAGGAAGAAATTTATTAAATTTGTATTTAAAAGTAATACTGTTAATTTAAGAAAGTCTGCAGAGTCTTTAACTAATTTCAGCAAATTTTGGCTTGGCATCCTATTTTCATTTCCTTTTGGTTGGTACTGTACGTCGCATTTCAATTATTGTCCGCTGTGTGCTCGCTCTCGCGTCATCTTTCGTCACTGGAGAGTTGGGCAGCTCGGCTTGCTGAGCCTCCCTGGCCCTGCAGTGAGCGTAGTGTTTCCTTCATAATCAGTACATTAGAACAGCTGGCGCATGCGCCCTGATTTACGTGTCTTGCCCATTGCCGTAGTACGTTAGGTTGGTAGGCGCTAATGAAAGCGCTTTTGGTGATGAAATTACTGTATTATAGTGTTTATTTGAACTTCTATTGGTAAAGTGAGTGTGTTATAGAGTTTATTTAAACAAAGTGAGGTAAAACTACTGCGATATTGTTGTAATATGGCAGAAGATCACTGTATAATTGAACAGATTTTTAAAAGGACTTTCGGTTGTAGATCATTGAAAAAAAGTTGAAATTGTAACTGTGGGGAAGACCAGTGCCGGCGCTTCCGAACTTTAAGTTTTTACATAAAGAAAAGAGTAGAGAATATTTACGTTATTTCAATGTGAACCAATATGTGAAAACTAATTAGCTAACAGGATGCAGTCATTATTTTGCTGGCCATGCTTATTAATTTGTAAAGATTTTTTTAGTAGGTTATTTTACGACGCTTTATCAACAGCTTAGGTTATTTAGCGTCTGAATGAGATGAAGGTGATAATGCCGGGTGAAATGAGTCCGGGGTCCAACACCGAAAGTTACCCAGCATTTGCTCATATTGGGTTGAGGGAAACCCCGAAAAAACCTCAACCAGGTAACTTGCCCCGACCGGGAATCGAACCCGGGCCACCTGGTTTCGCGGCTAGACGTGCTAACCGTTAATTTGTAACGAACAAAGTGTGTGGAACAAAGAGGGGTTATAATAATTTAAATAATCTCAGCAATGCCATTGTCAAACACGAACGATCGCAATGTCATTTGCGTTCGGTTGTTCAGCTTTCTTGTTTTGGAAGTGTTCGTATTGACACCCAACTTGATCAACAATTGAAATCGGATGTGGCGCGTCACAATGAAATGGTGAAGAAGAACAGAGAAATAATGAAAAGCCTAATCGACACAACGTGCTTCTTAGCCATGCAAGTACTGCCGTTCAGAGGGCATGGCGAAAGTGAAGATTCACTTAACAAAGGCAACTATATAGAATGTTTACATTTGTTGAGCAGCTACGACACTACTCTTCGAGAACATGTAGAGTCGTCTACAACATTTAAGGGCACATCAACAGAATTCAAAATGACCTGATAGCTGCTATCAGTGGCGTGTTGATGGAATCTATTAAGAATGACATTTCCATGGCCCAGCATGTTGCAGTTATTTTAGATGAAACATCCGATGTAAGCAACAAATCACAACTATCCACCACTCTCAGGTATGTCCATGACCAGACAGCACAGGTTCAAAAACGTTTATTTCCTTCGTTGATGTGAGTGCAGATAGATCCTGTAATGGCTTATTTAATCATGTAATGGACATAGTGGGATCTTATGATATTAGAGACAAATTAGTTGGTCAAACATATGACGGTGCGGCAGAGATGGCTGGAGAAATAAATGGACTTAAAACCACAGTTCAAGACATTTATCCTAGAGCTCTATTTGTTCATTGTTTCAGTCATGTCCTAAATCTAGTCTTATCTCAGTCAGCTATGAGTATTAAGGAGTGCCGGATCTTTTTTCAGACATTGAATGGACTAAGTAGCTTCTTCTCCAAGTCTACAAAACGCGCGCATGCTCTTACTGAATATTCCAACAGAATAATTCCAAGAAATGCACCCACAAGATGAAATTTCTCTTCCAGAATAGTCAATATTGTAAAGGAGAACCGTAAATTGCTGGTGGACTTTTTTAAAAATATACTCAACAACTCATCAGACTGGGAAAGTGAAACTGTTGCTCTTGCGCGTGGATATTTGTCTTTCCTTTCAGAGTTTGAGACCAAATTTCTTCTAAATGTGTTATCAAAGATCTATGCATACATTGACATTCTGTACAACATTCTTCAAACGAAGCATTTGGATATTCTGTATTGCGTAGAAAAGGTTAATGAAACAAAACGTATTGTTCTACATGAGAGATACAGATTTGATGCATTATGGAGTGATGTTTGTAATGAAGTCGAATGTGAAGAAGTGCCGCGAAAAAGAAAATGCCTGGAAAATGATGTCATAAAATACAGGAGAATATTTTTTAAAAAAATAGACAATGTGACAAACCATATTACAGATAGGTTTGGAAATCTCCCTCAGTTGGAATTTATTTCATTGCTTGATCCAAACAAATTTCAGTCTTATAAATTAAATTTCCCTAATTCCGCCCTGGATGCGCTGAATGTAAAGCACAGTGCAGTGTTTGATATAGTTCGTCTAAAAATGAATTGACAGTCCTATATTCAATGGAAGAGTTTCGTGGAAAATACCCTCATGAACTGGTGACACATTTAAAATCAAAACAACTCCACACAGAATTTGTCGAATTGTACAAATTGACCCTACTGGTTTTGACCATACCAAGCACATCTGCATCTGCTGAGAGGTCATTTTCTGCCCTTAAGCGGATTAAATCATTTCAAAGATCAACTCAAGGGCAAGAAAGATTAAGGAGTTTAGCCTTGATGTCCATTGAGAAGAAAAAGCTGAAAGAAATCTGAAAATCCCCTACATTCCACAGCGATGTCATTGAGGAGTTTTCTAAAAAGGAACGCAGAATGGAGTTCACCTTTAAGTAAATAAGGTATGATTTATTTAATTACCAATTTATTTTATCATTAGTTTCCGGAAGTTTCTGTTTTCTTACCCTCCTTCTGGCTGCTGCTCTGGTTTGATGTCAGAACTCACTAAAATTATATCAAATTATCAATATGTTCGAGATATTGTAAGTTGTATACCTATGTAGAATGCAAACATGAAGAGCCTACCCTAATGCAATAGGTTGCGCACGCCACTGGCAGCTACTATCTTCCGTCTCTTTGGCAACAGTGCGCCTCAAGCAGCTTATTCATGTTCGGAGTTGTTTTGTGTTCACTATAGAGTTGTGTATTCTAGTTGTGTTTACATGACATAATATGATCTAATGTTGTTATGTAATATATGCTTTAGTGACGAATGTCACATTCATCTCAATGGCTACATTAACAAGCAATTATTTATTTTGTTGGTTTTTAAGGCCAGACATTACACAGAAACACCTTCATTCCTAATTTGTCAGGATCTGGTGTGCCATATCCGCAAACGGTATATTAGACTTCCATTTTGTGGAAAACGATGATGAATATCTTTAGACTGTTAACCAATATCGACATAAAGACCTCATTAGCATGCCGGTTTTAAGGATCTGCAAATATTTTGACGCGCAAGAAATATCGCATGTCACAGTTAATGGTTCCAAAAAGATGGAGTCACTAGCCTCAGTGCCATAAAAACACTCGCTTTGCTCCAGGAAACTTTGGGTAACGTATAATTTCCTGTGGAACACGTCTTCCTTATTCAACAGGTTCACCTGACCTTACAACACAAGATACCTACAGATGTTAAAGGAGTCCTTCTTTATAGAGAATCCACCGACAATGTGGAATTGCGATAGAGATGATGTGGCTTTGATTCACCAACTGCAGCAACCTCTATTTTTAAACATGTTTCAGAATGTCCGTGAACGTTATGATTGTTGTACTTGTAAAGAAAATAATGGAAAGCATTTTAAACATGTTTTATACAGGGTGTTTAAAAATACGGGGCATAATTTCAGGTATGTATTTCCCACATGTAGACAATCAAAATAGTTCATTACAACATGTGTCCGGAAATGCTTCATTTCCGAGTTATGGCCTTCACAACATTGAAATTCACCGGAACGTTTTTCTTTCCGCAGGTCGTTGCCGTCAAAGGAGACATTAAGAGGGCACTCTGACAGTTCATTCCGAGGCGAAGGTTACATTCAGTGTTGTGTAGGCGTTAGATTGTGCGACATGTATTCAAATCAAGAGCTAGCAGAGATACACTTCATGTACGGTAAGGCGGACGGCAATGTTGCGCTGGCTCGTCGTTTGTACCAGGAGAGGTACCCACAGCGACAATGTCCAGATCGGAAGACATTTGTACGTCTCCATTACCGTCTGTGCGAGTATGGAAAATTTAACTCTCCTGGGTTGGGAAGGGGACGACCAAGATCTACAACTCCAGAAGTACAGGAGGAGATTCTGGAGGCTGTGAACATGACTCCTTCCATCAGCACACAAAGGGTAGCGTTGTAAGTCAATGTTCCTCATACGACTGTCTGGAGACTGTTGAAAGAGCATCAATTGTATCCTTATCATTTTCAACGTGTACAGGCCCTGTCACCAGCTGATTACCCTGCACGAGTTAGGTTCTGTCAGTGGTTCTTGCAGCAGTGTGGTGTAAATCCGAACTTTCCTGCCTTAGTATTATTTACAGATGAAGCACAGTTCACACGAGATGGCATAACAAATTTCCACAATCAGCATGTATGGGCGTATGAAAACCCACGTGCAACTGTTCCATCTCATTACTAGGTGCGGTTCTCCCTCAACATGTGGGCCGGTATCATTGGTGATCGATTAGTTGGACCCCATGTACTTGTAAACAGACTTACTGGGCAGGCGTACACAAACTTCCTGGAAAACACCATACCGTACCTCATGTTTTAGAAGACACTCCACTGATCAATCGACAACACATTCACTTCTTGCATGATGGCGCTCCTACACACTTCAGTCGTACGGCTCGCCGGTACTTGGATCCAAGGTTTCCTGATCGATGGATAGGTAGAGATGGCCCAATTGCTTGGCCTCCACGCTCACCTGATCTGAACCCTCTCGATTTCTACTAGTGGGGCCATTTAAAATCATTGGTTTATTCGTCTCCGGTGCCTGATTTGGAATCCCTTCGGAATCGAATTGTGGCATGTTCTGAGGACATACGCAATACTCCTGGAGTTTGGGATCGTGTTCGCAGGTCAATGAGACATCGATGTGAGGTCTGTATTCAAGCAGGAGGTGGACATTTTGAACATCTTCTGTAATGACAACGACCTGCGGAAAGAAAAACGTTCCGGTGAATTTCAATGTTGTGAAGGCCATAACTCGGAAATGAAGCATTTCCGGACACACGTTGTAATGAACTATTTTGTCTACATGTAGAAAATACATACCTGAAATTATGCCCCGTATTTTTAAACACCCTGTATATCTATAAATAAAAGGCGTCAGTGAACATGGAATTTTGTTTATAAATACATGTTTATGTTCCAGTTTAATAAAGCGATTTACTTAGTAGTAGTTTAAAGGTTAATAGTTACATAAAAGCGCAATACCCATTTTCATCACTGTTTTGGCGCATACTGTACTTCTAAAAGCACGAAGTGTCTTCTTGTGCTACGAGTAAAAGTGGAGCTTTGAACTGAGTAAATCAGACAAAAATTTAGTAATATTATTCAATTCTATAATATTTTTGCATGAATGTGAGTGTGATTGTGAGTGTTCGGGTTAATATTAATTAGCCAATCATAAAAAATATACAATACAATATCAGGACTGTCGCTGGGCAGTAACCTGAACACAAATTTCAGCGTCACATTTGTAGGGTTCTGAAATCACAACTGGCTTATGTTTGTGTTAATTATACAATAGAATGGGCCATGAAAATTTAACTCTCTATGGCAACTAACTAGTTGTTACTTTATGTATACAATTCTTACGAGGAATAAATTCATTATTAAAATTTGATTATTTATTATATTGTACAGGGACATCATTTTATTTTTACTTGCATTTTTATTGTACCTGCATTTCTGAATGTACTTCACTCCCACCCCTTCACTAATGTCTTTACTCCCGTCAGACACACAAACTTACGGCCGCTGTTGCATTCAAAGTCTTCAAGCACTGAAGTAAACACTGCAGTGTATAGTGTGTTTCAGAAATATGGTTGCGTTTTCTATAGAAGAAAGAACCTATATTAATAATATCGTACTAAAAAATTATATTCACGAAACGATAAATTCAATTTCAGAGAATATGCTTCAAAATGTTTTTAATAATATGCGTAAAGAATTGATGCCTGCATTGTAATAAACGGCAACCATTTTCAGCAACTTGTTTAAAAATTCAGATTAGCTTATTTTGAATTGAGGTGGCTAGAAGCAAAGGAATGCTAGTGACATTTGTAATAACATGAGTTAAGTGCATCCAGTGTAAGCTAAAGTATCTAAAATTTTAGTGGCAAAGGGATATTTTAATCTCATCACACATTAAAATTTAAATAAAAATTTCACCAATTTTACGAAAGCTTAAATATTTAAACCCCATTTTCTCAAAAGTAACTTAAGTGCACTTACAGCCCTTTACTTATGACCCCCCTCAATTTAAATGCACTCTCTATATTGATGTAAACATCAGTAATTAATATGCTAAATAAAGTAGACATTACATAACGAACATAGCGGCCTGAAAAGTTGAGTTTTTGAAAAAAAAATGTTACTACTCTACTGTATTTTGATAAATTCCATAAAAGTGATGATCAAACTGAAAATCGTAATATCGTATTTCCCTACAACATAAATGTACACACTACTTTTCTCTCCTCCTATACTTAGTAAAATGATTTGTTTACATATTGCACTAGCAACATCAAACTCCTGTAATGGAAGGGGGCAACAGTGTTTCCGAGTATAGCCAGGTTAATGTTAAAAATGTTGGTAAAAATAAAGTGATGTCCCTGTATTTGCTCTACACATTGTTGAAAAGCAACTCCATCTGTTAGCACAACCATAAAGCACTAATAGATGTTTTTTTAATTTTTTTTCATCCATTGAGCTACCTTTGACATTGTCCATCACTTTACCCTGCACTGCATGTAGCCTACAGTGGAACGGTCATTCAGGTAAGTTAAGTGTAATCATTATAATTATTATTATTATTATTATTATTATTATTATTATTATTATTATTATTATTATTATTATTTTCGTTTGTTATGGTTACAAAATTTATCAGAAATTATTTATATGCCTTCCTTGTATTTATAATATGTTTTAGCATCCTTCGGAGTGTGAAAACATGGCCAAGGTACACCAAGCTAGATGACAGCCTTTCATCTCTATGCATGATCTCCACACATTGCGAACGTATAAAAGAAAACAATTATTTTTGCATGAAGTAACTGATCTAGGGACGAGAACCTAGGCGACTGATTTTTTTTTCAAGCTCAAAAACCAGAACAGTGAAATACTACTAGCTGGAATATTGTATATAGATACGCGTACAGGGACATCATTTTATTTTTACTTCAATTTTTATTGTACCTGAGTTTTTTAATGTACTTCACTCCCACCCCTTCTACTAAGGAAGTTCCAACTCCACACAGAACCAAGACCGCAGATAGTAAGCAGTACTGAGTTACTGAGTATAGTACGTTCCAGAAATATGTTCGCGTTTTCCAGTGACGAAAGAGCTTTCAATATTGAATCATATTTTCGTACAGGTACTGTCCGTTTGCCTACGTCGCAACCCGATTTCCCCCACCTGCTTCTGCTCGCCCCTCTGTAAAAGCTGGGCTGTCTTAGCTCTTTTCTGAAAACATTAATTTCTGTTAGGAATTGGACTTTTACGTAATATTATACAGCTGTTTAATTTAACTTAAATAAAAGGGCCTCGTTAAGTAATTAACTGTCACGTGATTTCCTCCCTTTCTACAATCCTGCGGCATAACCACTTGGACGGACAGTAGATAGCATGTCTGAGTAATTTTATATTTTCGGGTCGGGCAGAAGTGAAAATTGAATTTACAGTACGTAGAGTAGGTACAGAATTATTTCAACATGAGTTACTAGTACGAAGGACGAAACTGGCAATTGGAATTAGATGCAATAGTCTATAGTGCGATAATATGCACAAAAGAACTGAAGCCTGTATCGAAATGAACGGCCACCATTTTCAAAATTGTGTTTAAATATTCACATTATGATTATTTTTCAATTCAACTTCTTTCTCTATATTGTACGCTAATGTACTGTAGACAGTATAATATACACTGCATAATGAATACGTTCGCATGGATAACTCACTTCGTGAGTAAAAACACTTATTCTTAATACAGTACTGTACTTTGATTAAAGAAAAACCTAATGAAAATTATCAAACTCAAAATCGCGATATTTCCTAGTTTACGTAAATGGATGAACTACTTTTCTTCCTTCCTACACCTAGTAGAGTGATTTGTGTTTTACGCCAGTATCACCGAACTCCATTCTTGGAGGGGGGAGCAAGCGGTGTTTCCCGTTCTCTAAAGGTATAGACAGGTTAATATTAAAAATGTTAGTAAAAATAAAATGATGTCCCTAGACATCAGAACATTAAAATTTGAATTATTACGAGTATATTATATAATTTTGAATTAAAATTTAAATTTAGGGTAATTTATATTTCAGAACTGGCTATTTGCCTCTGATTGAGGTTCTGGCTGATATGTACAGGAGTGGCAAAAAAAAACCGGACCAATCTTTGTAGCTGATTTCAGAGCCTTGTTCACTCCAGAGCACAATAGACTGATAACTAACACTTTCCTGGTTCGAATCCTGCCTGGGAAGGAAACTTTTTTTTTGTTCCTTATTCAAATTTACTCCCAATACTTTTCGATTGCAGCGATATTTTACTACTTAATTAATTTATCATTCCCAGAACATGAATTTTACCAGCAATCGAAAAGTATTGGGAATAAATTTAAATAAGGAACAAAAAAAGTTTCCTTCCCAGGCAGGATTCGAACCACGAAAGACTTAGTTACCAGTCTATCGTGCTCTGGAGTGAACAAGGCTCTGAAATCAGCTACAAGGGTCGGTCCGGTTTTTTTGCCACTACTGTACATCTATTATCAGGCAGTACCCGTACATCTCACTTGACGATAAGTGTCAGGGGAAGAACAATTGTTTGTATGCATCTGAAGTCTGATTAGTGTAATATGTAGCTAATCGGCGATGTATGCAATGGAGGTAAAAGGAACTAGCCAACCTATCCCATTATCTTCTGGTCTAGTTTGCTCATAAGTGTTGCCTTGTTGGTATCACTTGTGAGGTTCAGATCTGTCTTCGGACAGTTGACTAAAAACAACAAACAACTGGTTATTTTTCATGTTCAATTTTCTCTCTCCTCGTCCATCCATGTCATCTAATTTTCTAACCATTTTGCTACCACTAAGATTGGATTCTGCGGGCGTCTTTGATTACACCACCGTTTTATCATTTCTAAATAGCTTATAAGAGATTTGAAAATAAAGAACCACCTAATTGACCTGTTAAATGACTGGAATGCAATGTGGTTAAATAGTACAAATGGTCAAATCACAAAATCACTATGTTTTCCAACACTTGAAGATAGACTAACCGTGAAGAATTATGAACCATCATACATATCGACACAATTTATGACTGGACACGGAAAATTTAATTCATACTTTGAACGTTCCAAAATTGACAAACGGCTCTTCATGTCCCTGTGAACACCAGACACAAACAGTTGACCACCTGTTATTTGAGTGCCCACTACAAGAACGTAAAGGTACGGTCACACATCGCCACTTTTGCAGCGCAACTTTTGTACTGCAGCTGCAAAAGTTGCGTGTCGTGTTCACACGTAAGCCAAAAGTAGCGCGCTGCACGCTACTTTTCGTGCTGCGCAACCCGAGTGCTGCAAAAGTTGCAACTGGAGGTTGCGAGTCTGTTCACACACAAGGCGCTACTTTTGCAACGCAGTCATGCTGCAGGTTTCCATCTCCGTGTTGACTTCTCAATATAATTTTGTGGTTATGTTCGCATTATTAAGAAACTCATGCGAAAGCTTCCTTATCTATTATTTGCTTTTCTGTCGTATCTAGTATTCAGAAATTGACATTATTTTTACTATAAAGCTTTTAAAAACGCCTATATACTTAAATGATAACCAACAGTATAGTCACGTAATCAATGTTGGCAACTCTCCTGTTTGGAACTACACTAAGGAAAATTTTAAAAATGAATTATATCGTCAGCAATTATGCTCAGACTTTGTTGTGTATTTAATAACTGTTACAAATAATTTATTTTCATCACATTTAACATTAAAATATATCCAAACAAAAAAAGTATCATTGGCACATTTGGGTGGTAACACTGGTTGCAACCGCAGCAAAAGTTTCAACAAAACCGATATCAAAAATGCTGCGGCTGCAACCCTGAGAACCCTGTTCACGCGTCGCTACTTTTAAGCTGCGCGCAGCATGGAAAAGTAGCGGGCAGCAGGTTCGGCAGCCGCTACTTTTCGGGTTGCACCGTTGTTCACACGTCGCAGTACGAGAGTTGCGCAGTTTTTTGTACTGCAGCGCTGCAAAAGTAGCAACGTGTGACCGTACCTTAAGAGATACCGGCTAGGAACCCATTTTAACATGTGCGATATAACTTTCACACCATCCATAACAAAAGTTTTCTGAAGCAATGTTGCTTAAAGAAATTCCACAAATTTATCACAGATGTGTTTAAGACCTTGTAGGAAATAACATTCTTCAATGTAAGCAACAGTGTCGTATTTATTCTTCTAGAAACGAAATTTGTAACTTTTAAATGTGTGGCTACTATATTGAAGTGTATGATGTGTATGTGTTGTAGCGGATGCTTGATTTGTTAGGCTATGTATGTGAGTCGTAGTTATGGGATGCTTGATTTTATCGCAATGTCTTAATTATGGTTTGAATGTGTTTCTGTGACAATTGTGTATTAATTTATGATGTATGGTACGCAAAGATGCATATTTGTGTTATAGAGGTCGGCTTTTAAGAAGTGTTACGTATGTGTGTTGTTACTGCTTTTTTGTATGTCTGAAATTGATGCTTTATGTTTGCTTTGCAATCGCAATGTCTAAATTACAGATTGTTTATGTTTTGTTTTCATTGTGTAAGCTAATTTATGTTCTTTTCCATTTGTCGTTATGCTTATCTTCCTTTGTTTGTGTAAAACTGTAGCCCTAGCATACATATGAAGAGTCCACTGCAAGAATGATGGATGTCATTTGGAACACATTTTTCAGGAGAAGCAACTGAAAGTTTCAAATGCTTAGCGCTCAAAGTTTAACTGTGATTTTCTGATCATTACTGGACTATGACTATCAGTATTACATGTATGTGTATTTATTTACACTGCAAGTGGGCAACCACCCGGTGGCAGTTGTATACACAATATAAACAATCTATACTAATAATAAATCTGTAGCCGAAATTTTTCTGGTAATTTTCGATTTTCCAAAAATAATTGGTCCTGACATATATAATTAACCACCCTGAAACCGAAAATCGCTTTTTTGAAATTTTTGTTTGTATGTCTGTCTGTATGTATGTTTGTTACCTTTTCACGCGATAATGGCTGAACCGATTTCGATAAAAATTGGAATATAAATTAAGTTCGTTGTAACTTAGATTATAGGCTATATGGTATTCAAAATACGTTATTTAAAATGGGGGTTATAAGGGGGCCTGAATTAAATAAATCGAAATAACTCGCTTATTATTGATTTTTGTGAAATATGTTACATAACAAAAGTTTCATTAAAAATGATTTCTGATAAGTTTTATTCTCTGAAAAAGTTTAATAGGACTGATATTTAATGAGATAAATGAGTTTTAATATTAAAATAACTGCCATCTAAGGCGGTGTATTGAAATAAAAAACAAATGACTTCGTCTATAAGGGGCCTTGGACACAACAATCGAAAGCTATGAAACATAGCCTACAGACAATGTTTCTGTCTTTGTATGAAGTAATATATCGGAAGCTAAATTAAGCGATTTGTATAATTAATTATTATTTCATCATTGGAAAGTGTAGTTTCTCTGGATGGGCATAATGCTATAATGTTATTACAGTAACTTTTGAGTGAATGAGGACAGGTAAGATTAAAATAGCTTCTTATGCACAGAAAACTTGATAGGTTATTCTGTATATTCATTTCCTGTATTTCTTATAATAATGTTTATGAACATATTCATTTTTATCTCCGAGAATTAACGAACAACGAGAGTGTATTGATTTAGTATGCAGTAATAGTACGTTAGCTTAGCAATCTATTATTTTATAATTCAAATTTTAACTATGCTCAATTGAATCGTGTTAAAATACATAAAATACATATGCAATAAATGCAATGCAAAAAATTGGGTAATGAGCCAAGCAGATTATGTTGCGCTGTTGTAAAAGTTGTTCCTCCTGAGAATCAAGAGCTCCCACAACAAATTAAAACTTTCTAATTCGAGTACATCCGTTATCAACACACTTTTTACATAATATAATATAATATAATATAATATAATATAATATAATATAATATAATATAATATAATATAATATAAATCTATACTAATAATAAATCTGTAGCCGAAATTTTTCTGGTAATTTTCGATTTTCCAAAATAATTGGTCCTAACATATATAATTAACCACCCTGAAACCAAAAATAGCTTTTTGAAATTTTTGTCTGTCTGTCTGTCTGTCTGTATGTTTGTTACCTTTTCACGCGATAATGGCTGAACGGATTTCGATGAAAATTGGAATATAAATTAAGTTCGTTGTAACTTAGATTATAGGCTATATGGCATTCAAAATACATTATTTAAAAGAGGGGGTTATAAGGGGGCCTGAATTAAATAAATCGACATATCTCGCTTATTATTGATTTTTATGAAAAATGTTACATAACAAAAATTTCTTTAAAAATCATTTCCGGTAAGGTTTATTCTTTGAAAAATGTTGATAGGACTGATATTTAATGAGATAAATGAGTTTTAAAATTAAAATAACTGCCATCTAAGGCCGTGTAATGAATTAAAAACAAATCACTTCGTCTATAAGGGGCCTTGGACAGCAACAATCGAAAGCTATGAAAGATAGCCTACAGATAATGTTTCTGCGTTTCTATGAAGTAATATCCCAAGCTAAATTAACCGATTTGTATAATTAATTATTAATTCACCATTGGAAAGTGTAGTTTCTCTAGATGGACATAATGCTATAATGTTATCACAGTAACTTCTGAGTGAATCGAGGACAGGTAAGATTAAAATAGATTCTTATGCACAGAAAACTTGATAGGCTATTCTGTATATTCGTTTCCTGTATTTCCTAAACTAATTTTTATGACCAAATGAGTGGTCTCTGGATCAAAATGATCGCATTTTAATTTTTTTAATTCAATTTAAATTAAGTAACATATTAAACGATTTATCCTTCTATCAAACACGAATGTTCCTGGATCAAATGTCCTATTTTAATTATATAATTAATTTATATTTATTTCTAACGGGTGCAGCGGAGCGCACGGGTACGGCTAGTACAAAATAAAATGATAAACAATACACAATAAAATCATAAACAATACACAATAAAATTTACAATAAACAATACAATTATACAATACACAATACAATTATATACACAACACAATAGCAATACACAATACAATTTAATACAATAATTACATTTAATAATAAAACATAAATAAAATACCTAATTTTACAATACAACCTGTATTATGTATAGGCCCTACATAAGTTTCAATAGTCTTTCACTTTACTCTCATCTCACTCACTGTAGTGGCACTATGACGCATTTCACTGACACTTTATGACACATTTCACTGACACTATAGAACATATTTCATTGACGCTATAAATTATCACTGATCGGAACTATTCACTGCACTGTAAAACCATAACTTCACTGATTCACCTCTTCACTGATACAACAGTTCAAATAAGTCAAATAATTACATCCTTATGCATACTTATAAACAGAACTACATTTAAGCTAAACATTTCTAATCTAAGACCCTTATACACGCTATTTTTAAGTACTTTACAATTAAAACCAAGGAAGTAACTCGTCAGGCTAAATAAATACATGTCACCTTAAAAAAATTAAATATTAAATGTCACCTTAATTTTAATTTGCACTTTATACACAACTTTTTAAGTTATTCTTGAATCTCCTTAAAGAAGGACAGCCTTCAAAGACCGCTGCAGGTAGGTCATTCCAATCATTTATAGTTCTATTTAAAAATGAGAATTTACCTACATCCGTTTTCTGTTTCCTACATTTGATTTTAAAATCATGATCGTTCCTACCATAGTACGTTGGCTTTTCTAACCGAGCCGTTATGTCTACCCATGCTTTCTGACCTAGATGTGCTCTATACAATGATGTTATTCTAGTTTTCCTACGTCTGTTTTCCAAAGTTTTCCATTTAAGTTCTTTTATCGTATCGTTAAATTCTTTTATCGTATCGTTAATGCCATATAACTCTCTATGTACATTCTATATGTCTTAAGTTATGCATTGACAGTCTTGGTTCATTTTCGACAAGAAAGTGACATCCATCATTCTTGCAGTGGACTCTTCATATGTAAAATAGGGCTACCACCCCCCCCCCCATTGGAGGTACAATAATAATAATACCTTTCACGTTCTGTATTTCCGAAGCTATACGATTGCAGCGTTGTTCAGTGAGTTGGCTAATTCTTTATTTACAAATTTCATTGCATGGTTCACTACACACATGCTGCATAGTGGGGGCGTTAATTAAATTCTAGCCATGGAATTTGAAACTACCTGAAAACGCCTGCCTTATAAATAGCAGAGTTGGGCGCAAGGTCAGGTTTTTCAATAAAATTATGTCACTCCTATTCCTTTGTAAAAGAAAAAAAGTAAGTTGTATTGTTCACCGAAAAATTCGCTTCTGTCCACGAAAGCCCACGCGCTATACATTGCAAATACTTCGTTCTGTGGATGCAAGGCACGATATTAAGATTAACAATGAAGTTCGTCTAATTTAAGGTATGATTACATGACAAATGGAACATGTAGGTAACGGTTCGCATTCAGGATATGCAAATAGAAAGGATAAGAACGCTAGAGGAACAAAGAAACAAATTGTCTGTTCGGTCGTCAAGTGGTGCAAGTCAAAATATTTGTTCTGAGAAAAACAGTTTTTGTGTTCGTTACAGTTAAAAAAATTCTAGTAATAATTCCCATTATTGTAGATTATTTTGCTGAAATATAGACCTATATGGTGGGGTAAACGCATGGCTGACTGTCCAAATGCAGCGGAGCAAGGCCAAAATATAGGAAAGAGAGGAAGTGTCATTGTGACGACGAAATGAGTGAGAGGTCCAACGACGAAAGTAACCCAGCAATTCTGCTTCAATTGGTTGAAGGAAAACCTCGGAAAAAACTTCAACCAGGTAACTAGTTCTAACCATGATTTGAACCAGGAACCCGCTCGTTTCTCGGTGAGACGTGTTAACCGTTACTCCACGTACCCGACTTATTTAACTAGGCACAAAACACGAGGCGAGAAATAATTTTGTGCTCAAACCTCTAATACGCTCTTTTGGTAGATTTATGTACTATGAACTTATTTGTCAAATTAATACTTCTCCATATGGAGAATACGATTATCGGAAGAAAAAAATTCGAAATGAGGCAGTAGAGCAAGTGGACAGCTTCAAGTACTTGGGATGTAGCCTACTATAAGTATACCTGGTAAGGTTTATCTTGTCTCAGTAGCAATAAAACCAAGTCCCTTCAAATAAGGGTGGAATTTATAGGAGGGTTGTAAATTTTCAGGATTCCTTTCAAAACCTTGTTATTGTACAGGCTACCGGAACTCAGTTTCTTGAAAGACAAGCTCAGTGATGGAACTACAAGTACGAAGAGAGATATTTTGTTATTTTATTTTGCGCTACAGAATGTATCAACTAGTCCCTTCCGACACTGGATGGATGGACGGCACCGCTCCACTCCCCATCGCCATAACAACACAGACAAGGTAAGACATATCTCCTTTCTCTCTCTTTTCACAGTGAGACAAGATACATCACACAGACTCTAGTAAGGTTTATCTTTTCTCAGTAGCAATAAAACCAAGTCCCTTCAAATGAGGGTGGAGATTATAGGAGGGTTGTAAATTTTCAGGATTCCTTTCAAAACCTTGTTATTGTACAGGCTACCGGAACTCAGTTTCTTGAAAGACAAGCTCAGTGACGGAACTACACAGTACGAAGAGAGATATTTTGTTATTTTATTTTGCGCTACAGAATGTATCAACTAGTCCCTTCCGCCACTGGATGGATGGACGGCACCGCTCCACCCCCATCGCCATAACAACACAGACGAGGTAAGACATATCTCCTTTCTCTCTCTTTTCACAGTGAGACAAGATACATCACACAGCCTTTAGTAACACAAGCTGAAATCAAAAGGAGGATAGCAATGGCAAAGGAAGCTCTTAATAGAAAAAGGAGCATCTTCTACGGACCTCTGGAAAAAGAACAAAGGAAGAGACTAGTGAAGTGTGGAGTGTGACATTGTATGGTGCAGAAACATGGACATTACGACGAAGTGAAGAGAAGCGACTAGAAGCATTTGAAATGTGGATATGAAGAAGAATGGAGAGTGTGAAGTGGACAGACAGAATAAAAAATGAAGCTGTGTTGAAGAGAGTGGGTGAAGAAAGAATTATGCTGAAACTGATCAGGAAGAGAAAAAGGAGTTAGTTGGGCCACTGGTTGAGAAGAAATTGCTTACTGAAGGATGCACTGGAAGAAATGGTGAACGGGAGAAGAGTTCGGGACAGAAGAAGATAGAGAAGATATCTGGTAATAGTTGACAACATTGAAAACATAATCATATTAAATCTGCTTTACCGGCGAACTACTTTAAATGTTGAAGTAAGAGGAAATAATTTCTAATTGGTTGAAGCAAAATGCTGTTTGCAGCTTCTCGCTATCAGTTTATGCCATGGGTGTTCAAATCCTATAGAACCAGGAGATATTGCACGTCAATCATGCTCTGCTAAGGTCAATAACTTTCCAAATACAATAGGAAAAACGACCTTAAAGAATATGCGCAGCGGGTTGCTTACGCCAAGGATTACCTCGTACGAGTTACAATTGGACATTTATGGTCTATACCAGAGGGGTGAAATTGAGAGAGGAGTTACTGGTAGCAAGACTATGCAGACCGTTGTTTTGTTGCCTGATCAACAGAAGCGCTAAACGTTTCAATGGAATTTTCTGATTGGATGCTAGCGGGAAACACCGCTGTATACGAGATATATCTCGTATGCGACAGAAAGCCACACAGAACAACAAAATAAGCGAGAGCCTGATGACTATTTTATGAGTTGTTTTTATGTTTATGTTATTTAATTTAAAAAATAAGTGAAAATTTAATTAGATCAACTAATATTTTATTTAAATATGGGAAATGCCTGTTATTATTCGGTTGAGAAGCTCTTATCATCCAGTCTGCTGTCCAAAAATCTGAAAGTTAGAATTTATAAAACAGTTATATTACCGGTTGTTCTATATGGCTGTGAAACTTGGACTCTCACTCTGAGAGAGGAACATAGGTTAAGGGTGTTTGAGAATAAGGTGCTTAGGAAAATATTTGGGGCTAAGGGGATGAAGTTACAGGAGAATGGAGAAAGTTACACAACACAGAACTGCACGCATTGTATTCTTCACCTGACATAATTAGGAACTTGAAATCCAGACGTTTGAGATGGGCAGGGCATGTAGCACGTATGGGCGAATCCAGAAATGCATATAGAGTGTTAGTTGGGAGACCGGAGGGAAAAAGACCTTTAGGGAGGCCGAGACGTAGATGGGAGGATAATATTAAAATGGATTTGAGGGAGGTGGGGTATGATGATAGAGACTGGATTAATCTTGCACAGGATAGGGACCGCTGGCGGGCTTATGTGAGGGCGGCAATGAACCTTCGGGTTCCTTAAAAGCCATTTGTAAGTAAGTAACTAATATTTTATTTAAACTTGTTCTGTTGAAATGTTTACTTATTCTCTTAATTAAATAACATAAACGCACAAAAATAATAACATTCATCTTTAACAACCTTATAATTTGATCAACAATCCACCAATATCGCGCTCAAATGTTTAAATGTTAAGCTTCACAGCCGGACTACCAGGAGCGCACTATTTGTTCTCTGCTTCCCTGTCGTAACTAGTGATGAGATAAACTCTCTTTTCGACCTGTGATTGCTCATTTATGATCACGGTGTTCTTAGACAGTGAAACAGTGATAAACAGTGATTGAACTGCGTACTTGTTTGAGGTGAACACTGAACAGTTCATTCTTCCCCGCTCATCAGGGCGTCTCACTGCGATGTTTCAATGCTCTCTATCTCGATATTTCGCACATGGTAGGTGAGGGCGAGAAAATGTTCAGGTTATGTGTTTGTACTTCACAGAAGTCAAGTGTAAGGACAATACTGAGATGTAAATATAGGCTTTTCATCAGTTTAAAAACAGATTAAAGATTTGAAAGTCTTTATTTGTTTGTTTTTTTTATTTGTTTATAATGCTATAGACAAACGACATTTTGTCGTCTGGCTACCCAATATATTGACTGTCCATTTGAGCTTGTCCAGTATTCTTGAAGTGAAATATTATATAGGAAAAAACGGAAAATTTGTAATTTTGACATAATTCACAAATCACTCAGAAGATGAATAAATAGTACATTATTCAACGAGCCTATAATGATAGTAATTAAGAAGCGAGTATGGATGTTTATGAAACGAGCGCAAGCGAGTTTCATAATTTTCATACGAGCTTCTTAATTACCATTATAGGCGAGTTTCATACGACTTTTTATGCTCGACCATATTTCTAACTTGAAATTATTCAGATGTATACATTTTATTTGTATCTGACAAGATCGGAAGTGACCTTGTTCTAGGTCGTGAATTGTGAGATGTGCGCAGACGCGAAAGTATTGATTTTTTTCGAGGAACAATAATGTCATTGACCTTGATGTAATCCCGTTAAACTTGGTATAATCTTGATTATTGAATTCGACATTGAAAAACGAGATGACAAATTGAATTTATTTGAATATTATTTACAATTAACGCTAATTATTATAGTAACAGAACATAACCTTCTGCGACAGTATTGGATTTCCAGCCTCATGACTTTTCGCTAATTCTCTTTCGATTGCATATCCGAGAATAATCGATACTTGCGATTTTATAACGGTACAAAGCTGACTTGTCATTGGCTGAACACCTGTAAGCTGAGTTGTCATTGGCTGAAAACACCTGTAGTTTAATGAATAGGTGTACTTTAATGACATGCATTAAAGGACTGCTACCAGGTGTATAATTACTACATTTCGGCATGGTCGAGCATAAACAATGTTATTTTTTAAATCATTGTCATATATTTTAAAATTTTGTTATTATTGTAATTTTACTGGTTGATTAGTGTAGCCGATTAATAACGTCACTGCTTAAAATAATGGAATCAATTAAGCAATGTAAAAACCTGCCAGATTTTCGGTTGTCGGGTGAGAATAGTATATTTTCGGGCTTTAAGAAACTGAAATCTGCCAGGATCAGCTTGAAATCTGCTGAGTGGCTACACTGAATGTATTGTTATAATCGAGCGGTCACAGTTCGCGGGCGTAGTTATTCCCAGTTTTGTCACTAGGTAGCATAAGCACAGCAGCGCAGCGCACGCAGTGAGTAAATACGAGAAGATAGTCACACTTCATTTACGTACTCATGTTATTCAATGCAATATTCTTGTTAAGGCAAGGGTCCATGTGACCTGGAACTTGTGATGACATGTGTTTTTATTGACATAAATAAATAAATAAATAAATAAATAAATACATAAATAAATAAATAAATAAATAAATACATAAATAAATACATAAATAAATAAATAAATAAATAGATAAATAGATAAATAGATAAATAGATAAATAGATAGATAAATAGATAGATAAATAGATAGATAGATAAATAGATAAATAGATAGATAAATAGATAAATATATAAATAGATAGATAGATAGATAGATAGATAGATAGATAGATAGATAGATAGATAGATAGATAGATAGATAGATAGATAGATAGATAGATAGATAGATAGATAGATAGATAGATAGATAGATAGATAGATAGATAGATAGATAGATAGATAGATAGATAGATAGATAGATAGATAGATAGATAGATAGATAGATAGATAGATAGATAGATAGATAGATAGATAGATAGATAGATAGATAGATAGATAGATAGATAGATAGATAGATAGATAGATAGATAGATAGATAGATAGATAGATAGATAGATAGATAGATAAATAGATAGATAGATAAATAGATAAATAGATAAATAGATAAATAAATAAATAGATAAATAAATAAATAGATAAATAGATAAATAGATAAATAAATAAATAGATAAATAAATAAATAGATAAATAAATAAATAGATAAATAGATAAATAAATAAATAGATAAATAAATAAATAGATAAATAAATAAATAGATAAATAAATAGATAAATAGATAAATAAATAAATAGATAAATAAATAAATAGATAAATAAATAAATAAATAGATAGATAAATAAATAAATAAATAAATAAATAAATAAATAAAAGGGAGTAAAGTACGTGAACTATTCAGCTGGTGAGCAGTTTAGCCCTCGAACTGTGATCACTGTTTAAAGAGCCGTTTAATCACAGGTGTGATCGTGATTTTTCGATCACCGTGATAAAATCACAGGTCAGTGATTTTCTGTTCATCACTAGTCGTAATATGCGCCGTGCAATTCTATTATTTTGTTGTTCTGTGGTCTATACGCTTAAAACAGAAAAATTAAACAGTACACAACTGATATTTTTCTTACAAACTACTGTGCATTGGACCACTGATTATAACGTTGTACGATGACACAATTCACGTGTTTAAAATTGCACGTTTTCCTGGAAAATATCCGAAACACAAGAAAACGGTATTGAAATGTTTGTTACTTTTTATCAAAGGAATACCTAATCCATAAAAATTAATGACATGACTAACTGTTCATGTATCATGATTGTGATTTCACGAAAGGAAGAGAGAATTAAGGAAGGAGAGAAATCATTTGAGGAAATTTTAATCCACATTTTCTTTCCTGGCTGTATTTCATTACAAGGGTGACGACTAAGTTTTGCATCGTGCAGATTCTTGGCGAATGATGTCGACATCTCGCTCTCGAAATTAGTATAGCTACGAGTATATGTATCGACTGTCTTCCTAACCCCGGCGCCCCGTGGTCGCGATTCGTGTCACGAATCAGTGTGTGCTCCACATAAAAGGATTAGAGACCTTTATTTTGTTCTTCCCAAACTGTGGAACTCAAAACTCCCCCGAGAATCAATAATTTATACACACATACTCCTTACTGCTGTGCCTAGCACCCGTTTCGTGTTGAATTCCCAACTTGGATCACAGAAGTAAGATAGGCCGAACCGAGCGAGGTGGCTCATGCGTTTCGCATGGGACTCGCATTCTAGAGATCTGCGGTTCGATTCACGGACCGACCAACCTGACTGTAGTTTTTCCGTGGTTTTCCACTGTTGCTTAGGCAAATGCCGGGTTGAAATTTTCATTGCCACGATCCATTTTCCTTCTCCTCCCGTGTAGAAAAAGAATTTAGATATCATTCATCTTCATCTCATTCCATACACATATTCAGGTCCAGACGCATTTTTTCGTCCTCTCCGCAACCGTCTCTGGGTTCCCAGCCTTCTGCAATATCTCTAACAGGATTCATTCCTTAAGAGCACTTCCAAGGGCGCTTTGAGACCTTGGAAGGGCCGTTGGAATGGATTAGAAAGTGCAGAAAAGTGTGTGACGCGGAAACAGAATTTTCAAGTAAGCTTTGTTTCATATACATCGGCCAAGACGGACTGTTTGTTTTCACAGTTACCGAAGGACACTGTTGCTGTGAGCAATCAATTTGTTAGGCAGACTACATAAGCTAAATAATGACCGCAACTATGAGCAACTGATTTCACTGTTTTTATACATGGTAGCCATGTCATGGTTTTATGTACAGGCGACGCGTTGATTTAATACCCAGTCGGAAGCCATTGGGTTGTAAAATATATCTTTTTGCACGCATCAATACTTGCAATGTCAAGCGTTGTTGTCATTTTCCGTTGTGAAGATCGTTTCTTGTTACAATTGCCTTAGCGATATATTTATTTCAACTCGCGTCAATAAACTCCAGATACTTCAACGGTGTTCCTTACTCCACGTGGAGTTGGTATCGGCACCGCAATTAAAAATGCTAACGCATCATTGGTAGACATATGTTACCGCTTCTTATGACTGGAGCGGCATCTGAGAAGACCTAATCAATAAACAAACCCTTAGCCCATGTACTGGGTTTTTGCCGAAAGGTAGACTTACTGAGAATTGTCCGTCATAATAAAATTCGCTCCTTGATTGCCAATGAACTTCGCCGGGCTGATAAGTATGAGGTGTACGAGGAAATCGGGTGCCTTTCTGCTGACTGTTCAACTCGAAGAGCAGATATCATTATTATACACAGAAAAAAAAATTGTGGACTCATTCTCGATCCCACAGTCCGTTTTGAGAACAGCGAGGAACAACCTAGAGAAGTCTGCAAAGAAAAACGGGCAATTTGTCCGCCATGCTGCAGCGATTTGGGGACCAAATATAACATCAAGACATAGGACGTTATAGGAATTATGATTGGGGCCAGAGGCACAATCCCACGGGAGTCCTTAGAAGTCTTCCGAAAATTAAAAGTTCCTGACAGCACCCTGGACATGATATCCTCCACTGCACTGAAGTCGTCGATCAGCATAACTAATCATCATTTATATTCTTTATAAAATGTAATTTGTCTTGTAGCCTAAATTGTTTGTTGCATTTCCAATAAATTTTTCAATGATAGCCTACCTAACTATGGTTTCTATTAAAGAAAAACTTAAATTAAATATAAATATTCATTTTGAATTGATTAGGAGGCCTTTTTAAACCCTGGTTGGGAGGGCTATCAATTATTATTATTATTATTATTATTATTATTATTATTATTATTATTATTATTATCGTCATCATTTACCTCTTCAAAGGAAAGCGTCGTCTTTGACACCGGCTGGGTAGTAATAAAACGCGGGCACTATATACGTACACCTGTCCAACTAATGTGACATTCACATACTTACTATTGGAATGGAGGGGCGCGCTATGGCCAAGCACTGTTGTTACGATCTATTGTGCTTACACTGAAGCTAGGCGCATTACCAAACGCACGCCGACCGACTAAACTAAGATTCGCTGCGTACCAAACAAGAGGCCTTCAAATATATCAAGCCCTCTTGGTACCAAACACGTTATATAGTATACTAGACTCACACGGAGCGCTGGTGTGCTGTCCAAAATTGAAACCAGTCTGCGCATGTTTACGCCGCCATGAAATAGGTAGAAACAGCATTGTCATCAATGTGACGAATCATTGTATGGCAACAAATCCCTCAAAGACATAGCGTTTTTATTAAGAAAAGACAATGGGGGTTTGGCAATTCCATCAGCAGACATCGTAAAGATTTGTAGATTATGTGAATGTTGCATTAGACAGTTGTTAAAGGAAACAAATGGCATGCCACCTAAAGGTCCTGTAGGCCTAAAGATAAAGAGAACTATTCTAGAACAGATAAATATAAATGAAATATTCCCTGAACTGCAGTAACATGTATTAGAAAACGAGTTTCCTGACAATCACATAGTAAGAATTGTATCTTTAACAGTAGAAATGTACACTAAAATTAGATGCCATCACACAGCAAGATCTTACAACGTTAATTTACATAGAACAATATTGTCAGGCAGCATCTAACAAAATCCATCCTCTTCATGAATCGATAGGTATGTAACTGTATTATGTGCATTTTTGTACTAGGCCTACTTATTAGTTACCGTTCATTTTTTTCTATGTGGTTTTTATTTAAGTTAGTTGGGAGACCAGAGGGAAAAAGACCTTTAGGGAGGCCGAGACGTAGATGGGAGGATAATATTAAAATGGATTTGAGGGAGGTGGGGTATGATGGTAGAGACTGGCTTAATCTTGCACAGGATAGGGACTGATGGCGGGCTTATGTGAGGGCGGCAATGAACCTTCGGGTTCCTTAAAAGCCATTTGTAAGTAAGTAAGTAAGGTTTTTATTTATTCCACTACTTTCAGGCTTTCCCAGTTCTATTTTTCATTCGGATTGGAAATGTAAATAATAACGTATGAGTATTATAACATAAATTAAATTGTAATGTAATTGTTAATCTCTACGCCATCTGGCAGCATCTATCAGAAGCCATCCTTTCAAGAATTTAGAGGTAGGCCTATGTTGTTATCTTTTCATTTAAAATGGTTTTTTTGGGGTATCTATATTGTCAATTGCACATGAATTTGTTTTGCAGGCATTCCCAATATTATCTTTCATTGTGGTTATAATTAATGTAAATAGTTATCTAACTTATATGAAGGCCTATTATAATATCTTACGTTTTAATGTGTCAAGTTTTAAGTCATCATCAGGCAGCATTTACCTACCCCCTTTCAACAATCAAGAGGTATGTTGTCTTTTCAAATTTGGTTAAAGTGCTTATTTAAAATTACTTTATATTTGTGAGAGGTCTATGCTGTCATTTGCACAGCAATCTTTGTTGTTGTTTTGTTTTTGCAGATATTCCTAGTGCATTATTTTTCACTGGGGGGTTATAAATGCATATAGTTCACATACAAATAACCCGTTTATATTTTGCCGGATATATATAATTAAAAAAGCAAGGAATGTCATCTTATTGATATAGCATATGTGGATAAAATTACGTACTATCACTCCGCAAGCAATGATATATATTTATTTAAAATAACAATATATTATGTAAAGAAATCCACTCATAAAAAGTATGTTTTTTTTTACATAATGTGATTATGTTATTTTTTTAGGTCTTCATGTTACCTATTATTTGCAATGTATTAGGTACCGCTAGGCTACTTTTTATAATTGATAGCATTCCCTTTATTAATTGAACACTGACTTATAAATGCAATGTAATTTTGCTACTTTTGCGCATTATATGTTGCGTGATTACTTATGTCCTGTGGTCTAAAAGTACCGGTAATATCATTTTCGATTCTCTAAAACTTAACAACAGGTCTATACTGATTATCACATATTTATGTCACTTACGAATTTGATTATAATAAGATCTTGTGTAATCAAGGTGCATGTATTTACGTCTTGTGATCTAAGAGTAATGTATGTTAATATAATGTTCCATTCTCTGAAACCTAACAATATGCTAATTAACGTAAAATTATACATTCTACAGGGACATCATTTTATTTTTACTAACATTTTTAATATTAACCTGTCTATACCTTTAGAGAACCGGAAACACCGCTTGCTCCCCCTCCAAGACTGGAGTTCAATGATACTGGCGTAAAACACAAATCACTCTACTAGGTATAGGATGGAAGAAAAGTAGTTCATCCATTTACGTAAACTAGGAAATATAGCGATTTTGAGTTTGATAATTTTCATTAGGATTTTCTTTAATCAAAGTACAGTACTGTATTAAGAATAAGTGTTTTTACTCACGAAGTGAGTTATCCATGCGAACGTATTCATTATGCAGTGTATATTATACTGTCTACAGCACATTAGCGTACAACATAGAGAAAGAAGTTAAATTGAAAAATAATCACAATATGAATATTTAAACACAATTTTGAAAATGGTGGCAGTTCATTTCGATACAGGCTTCAGTTCTTTTGTGCATATTATCGCACTATAGACTATTGCATCTAATTCCAATTGCCAGTTTCGTCCTTCGCACTAGTAACTCATGTTGAAATAATTCTGTTCCTACTCTACGTACTGTGAATTCAATCTTCACTTCTGCCCGACCCGAAAATATAAAATTATTCAGACATGCTATCTACTGTCCGTCAAGTGGTTATGCCGCAGGATTGTAGAAAGGGAGGAAATCACGTGACAGTTAATTACTTAACGAGCCCTTTTATTTAAGTTAAATTAAACAGCTGTATAATATAACGTAAACGTCCAATTCCTAAGAGAAATTAATGTTTCCAGAAAAGAGCTAAGACAGCCCAGCTTTTACAGAGGGGCGAGCAGAAGCAGGTGGGGGAAATCGGGATACGACGTAGGCAAACGGACAGTACCTGTGCGAAAATACGATTCAATATTGAAAGCTCTTTTGTCACTGGAAAACGCGAACATATTTCTGGAACGTACTATACCCAGTAACTCAGTACTGCTTACTATCTGCGGTCTTGGTTCTGTGTGGAGTTGGAACTTCCTTAGTAGAAGGGGTGGGAGTGAAGTACATTCAAAAACTCAGGTACAATAAAAATTGAAGTAAAAATAAAATGATGTCCCTGTATAATGTGTATTGTGTAGGCCTATTTATGGATGTATGAGCATGTTTTCTATCAATTGCTGCGTACGTATTTTCTTTCCTGACCCATATCAATGAAACTTTGAATATATTTATTTCGTCCTAATTTTATGTTAAACGTCGAAAATAGACATAATCAGTCAATTTTAAATCATCACAGCGTTAAATTGTGTGATTTACGTACTGCTATTATGCGTCTGCTCTCCTACATCATGGCGGCAAGCGCAGCGTTCAATTTGTCCCGGTTTCCTCGCTCCGCGCAGCCGAGACTGTAGGGGCTTGCTGCGTACCCAGGTTTCGAGCAGGCAACTCCCCTCGTCCCTAGGCCATCCCCCTCCGTGCGTCGCCAGTCAGCGATCGGGGAATGCTATGGAATAAAGACGAATTGGAGAAATGTTGACGGAATAATGTAGATGCTTAATATGGGGAAAAACGGGAGAACCCCGAGAAATAATCCCCAACTGCGACCTTGTTCGCCACAAGTGTCACTATAGATTTTTCATCGGGACTCGAACCCGGGCCGCCTGCGTGACAGGCTGAAGGTCTGAGCACTCAACCACCTCAGGGCTGCACTTAACTTACTATTAATTTACCAGTAATTTAATGTCGTCTTCAAATTAAGCCCATTCTATTGGTTAGGCTGCGGAAGATGTTCTGGATGCTTTCCCATGCACATTATTATTTAATGTACAGGGCCAGCTGAGATAAAATTTCGATATTTTGCGTTTGTCGCATCACTAAAATAATCGAAAACATCCTCTAAATCAGTGATGTCAAAGCAAGCGCATTTTTCTGATCTTGACGTAGTGCGTGGGCATCAAGCGCTACTTACGGAAGGAGGAATAAGTAGCCTGTTGGATTAAGAAAACAGTGGTGCACAAATTTCAAACGGAACGTGAAATTTTATGTCGTTATTTTTATATGGCTCCTTTCTATTTGATATTATCTATATTGTCTGCAAAATAAAAGTATTTACACCAACTTCTTGATATTGCAATTGTGTTTTAAACAATAATAACATAATAAAGAGTTAAGAAGGAATATTCACATAAATTCCATAGTACCAACAACTATACTGTACTAAGTGAATGAAACATATCATTCATAAAGAAAGTGATATCCCCCCCCCCAAAAAAAAAAGAGACTGAGTATGCCATGATAAGTTGGAATTGATCTTGGTGGTATCTTTACCCTTATAAAAGTAATCAATGAACTAATCAAAACAAAATTATAGTACAAAGCAAAGTTACCAAGGTACTGTATATGTTTTAAATGTAACTAATATTACATAACAAAACTCTTATCGCATTATGCTTTTAAGGTGATATTGGTGAGCAACTTCCTATCATCAGAATATTAAATTATTTTCTCGAAATAAGCTGAAGCTATAGAGCTGACATTTTTTACATACATGAGCACGTATCTTTTGCTTATGATGTGACAGCAGTTGCTTTGTTAATTCATTTTCTTACAAGCATTAATTTTCCATGCGAATATTTTCAAATTTGTAATACACTATCGTCAGTAATACGTAATTACGGTATTTTAGATTTACGACAACGTTGATTCAGTAAATGTAAGGCTAGCTACTAAATAAATAGGCCTATATCTGAAAATTTCACTTTTCTATAAAAAAAATTGAAAAAATATTCCTTTTGAATAAAAAATCAAACTTGTGAAAAATGAGCAATAAAATTAAAACTTACAAAACTATATTCTTATAATGCACTTATACTTTTCAGACATATTTAAAAATTAACATGGATACAGTTTTAATAAGTTCTCTTCCCTTTATCCATTGAATCAGTGCTGGCCATCCCTGTATATAACTCGACCAAGCGGCATATACTATCTCTCTCGTCTGTCTCTTTCCTTTCAGCTGTAAAGCGCTCAGGCTCTCCTGAGCTCTAAAGCGCGCGCTTGCTCCCATGGGCATCAATTGACATCACTGCTCTAAATTGTAGCACACCCCTCTCGAATTCTACAGACCCCATGTGATCACTGCGAAATCTATTACACGATTAGAAGAGCGTATATAAAGATTAGAAGAAATAAAATGCTCTACTACAATAAAATATTAATTTACTTACTGAAATTATATTTCACTAACGTTAGCTTCACCAAAATGTTTGAACGGAGCCGCCATTTTCAGTTGACCGTCTGTGCTATAAACAAATTACGATCGCAAAGCATGTTTTATAGTACCGTGAAGTATTTGCAGTTTGAAATGTTGGCAAACAAAGAAACAGATGGTAGGAAGATGATAAAAATATGAGAAAGTATATAAACATTAGAAGAAATAAAGTAATCTAATACAATAAAATCAATATTAATTGACTTACTAAAATTATATTTCACTAATGTTACCTTCACCAAAATGTTTGAACGGAGCCGCCATTTTCAGTCGACTATCTATTACGATCGCAAAACATATTTTATAGGACCGTAAAGAATTTGCAGTTTGAAATGTTGGCAAACAAAGAAACAAATGCTTGGGAAGCGATAAAATTAAACAAATGCTAGGGAAGCGATAAAATTGTATGATAAGCAGCCATGATTGGTTGAAAGACGTCCTTTCGTACCATTTTCTTGGTCAATAGTAGTATGACGTAGTAAAAGTGTAATAGTCAACAGTAATCTCACTAGACGTTTTGATTTATCTAGAGAAAATCAAAACTCGAGTGGGATTTAATTGACTATTACACGATTAGAAGAAAGTATATAAAGATTAGAAGTAACGAAGTACTCCAATACAATAAAATATTAATTGATTTACGAAAATACAACTGTCTTCAAATATATTATTGTACCATCTCAACATTACAAATATTACGCTAGATGCATGCTAGATGGCAGTAGTGTCTTTATACAGACACACTAATGATTACTATTCAATAAATCTTAATATTAAACAATCTCTGATACGTGACTATCCATATTATCATATAGCAGAAGTTCTTTTTATCCTCTCAGAGCAGAAGCTATAACATAACCTAACTAATATACACAAGTGTTAGAAAAGTTTTAATTAACGACGATGACATAAAAAATAAACATGAATAATTTTAAAAGGAATAATTATTGAATGTACAATTTTCAAATTTGATTGTGGTTGGTGGTTCAATTGATGTTATATTGGACGTGTGCGTAATAGAAGTGGAACTCGTTGATTTAGGCCTACATGGTGTATTCAACTTATTCAGGATTTCCGAATGGTGCTCTTCATTTATTTGTAAATCGGATTTCAGAAGATGCATAGGTATGATCAGTGATTTTTATTAATTCTTGTTCTTGAATGCCAATGCGAGTCATATTTGAAACTGCTGTGCATCGACTGGAGTGGTTTGTAATTTTATATATATATATATATATATATTTTTGACGTCCAGACCAGCGCAGTTTCAAATGTTGGCAAACAAAGAAACAAATGCTAGGGACGCGATAAAATTAAACAAATGCTAGGGACGCGATAAAATTAAACAAATGCTAGGGACGCGATAAAATTGTGCGATAAGCAGCCATGATTGGTTGAAATACGTCCTTTCGTACCGTTTTATTGGTCAAAAGTAGTATGACGTAGTAAGAGTGTAATAGTCAAAATAATTCCTATTCCTCCTTTTTCCGAGCAGTACTATTTGTATTAAGGACCCGGCGATAAAAATACGAGACTCTAACGTGGACCGCTTGCGTATCAGGCTGTAAGGTCTGACCATTCAACCACTGCAGAGAAAATGAGAGATAAGTGGAGTGTGTTGGTAGAATAATAGAGGGAAATGAAAGTACTCCGAGAAAAACCTTCTTCAACGTCTGCTTTTTTCCATTGCTAATTCTATCACGACCTGACAGGGAATTGAATCGGGCCGCCTGGGTGGACGACCAAGGCGTTGGTACTTGAGGCACAAACGCGTTAGAATGGGGTGGTGTGGTAGATACTGCGCTCCGATCGCCTTTTACTCCCGTGAAATATCTGGTGTCCAATTTGACAGGATCTGCACAGACTCGGAGACCGTTCAATTTCTGTTTTGTTTACGGCACGTATGACTCGACTAGAAGCCAAATACGTGAATACATTCCTACTTTCCTTTGGTACCTCAATTATACAGAAATACCAAATGATATTTCATGTGAATAATTCCCGGTTCATTGACTAGTTCTACGATTTCTAAGAAATAACTGTATATTTACATATATTATTGTATGCATTCGGTATATCGGGGATGCTGGAAAAATGCGTGTCCATGCAAATATCGAAATAGAATGTTTTCCGCAAGATGAGGTATATAAGAAGAAAGCTAGACTGTTCTATTTACTCACTATCATTAGCATACCGGCATTGGAAAATTCAGAGGACTACGAAGTGATATTTTAAAACTTCTTGACTGATTAACATGAGACACAGCCAAGTCTGTTCTGGATTATATGATGCAGATGAATACAGTTTCATATTATAAGAACATTTAATACTATTTTAAAAACAAATTAATTGGTTAAAAATATGTATACAATTTAGAATTCTTTCTAATGATACCCCAAGCTATTGCTTATAATACAGGGACATCATTTTATTTTTACTAACATTTTTAATATTAACCTGGCTATACTTTAGAGACTCGGAAACACCGTTTGCTACCTCCTTCCATGACTGTAGTTCGATGATACTGACGTAAAACATAAACAAGTCACTTTACTAGGTATATGAGGAAAGAAAAGTAGTTCATCCATTTACGTAAACTAGGAAATGTCGCGATTTTGAGTTCGATAATTTTCATTAGGTTTTTGTTTAATCAAAATGCAGTACTGTATTAAGAGTAAGTGTTTTTACTCACGAACTGAGTTATCCATGCGAACGTATTCATTATGCAGTGTATATTATACTGTCTACAGCACATTAGCGTACAATATAGAGAATGAAGTTAAATTGAAAAATAATCATAATATGGATATTTAAACACATTTTTGAAAATGGTGGCCGTTCATTTCGATACAGGCTTCAGTTCTTTTGTGTATATTATCGCACTATAGATTATTGCATCTAATTCCAATTGCCAGTTTCGTCCTTCGTACTAGTAACTCATGTTGAAATAATTCTGTACCTACTCTATAAAAGAGTACATTACGTACTGTAAATTCAATCTTCACTTCTGCCCGACCCGCACAGATAAAATTATTCAGACATGCTATCTACTGTCCGTCCAAATGGTCATGCCGCAGGATCGTAGAAAGGGAGGACATTCACGGACAGTTAATTACTTAACGAGACCCTTTTATTTAAGTTATTTTAAACAGCGGTATAATATTACGTAAACGTCCAATTCCTAAAAGAAATTAATGTTTTCAGAAAAGAGCTAATAAAGCCCAGTCTCTAGCCTTTACAGAAGGACGAGCAGAAGCAGGTGGGGGAAATCGGGATGCGACGTAGGCAAACGGACAGTAGCTGTGTGAAAATATGGTTCAATATTGAAAGCCCTTTCGTCACTGGAAAATGCGAACATATTTCTGGAACGTACTATACTCACTAACTCAGTGCTGTTTACTATATGCGGCCTTGATTCTGTGTGGAGGACAGTTCGAACTTCATTAGTAGAAGGGGTAAGAGTGAAGTACATTCAAAAACTCAGGTACAATAAAAATTGAAGTAAAAATAAAATGATGTCCCTGTACAAGAAACTGCAACACACTTAAAAATAAACTAAGAAAATTCCAAAATCTTTTATCCTTTCTAATGCGGCCCCTTTATATTAAACCAGCGGTGACCAAAGCGGGTGTCGTGAATACATCGTGTAACCACAGACATTCAAACGGGTACGAGGAGATTCCTGTATATTGCTGTGTGTTTCATTCACGTACTAAAAGCAAGCCGTGGTTATAGGCCTATCATATCGCTCTACAAATTCTGTCTCTACAAGCAATAAGAGGTGGTTTCTTAAAGAATGAGAAGAGAACATTTTTGTTATTCTGTCGAAGAAAATGTAATATGTTTACTTTGCTCAACGGTTCAATTAGGAGTATATAGAAACATTAATTGTCACGCTGAATAATGAATTTTATTATTATTATTATTATTATTATTATTATTATTATTGTCCACACCTGTGGAGTAACGGTCAGCGCGTCTGGCTGCGAAACCAGGTGGCCCGGTTTCGAATCCCGGTCGGGGCAAGTTACCTGGTTGAGGTTTTTTCCGGGGTTTTCCCTCAACCCAATACGAGCAAATGCTGGGTAACTTTCGGTGCTGGGCCCCGGACTCATTTCACCAGCATTATCACCTTCATATCATTCAGACGCTAAATAACCTAGATGTTGATACAGCGTCGTAAAATAACCCAATAAAATAAAAAATATTATTATTATTATTATTATTATTATTATTATTATTATTATTATTATTATTATTGATCGCTAAGTATGTGTTTATATAATTCTCCTGTACGTGCATGAATTTTGATATTTTTAGATCTCCCTAGAAGGATAAAATTATTAGGGTTTATTTCAATTTTAATCTTCTTGATCTTTAGATGAGGGTAACTATTTATTAGTTATTCATTTAATAATAATATTGTAGAAAAACTGATTCAATATTGCACGCCAGGAATTGACATAAGTCTCAAATCATAGCCAGGAAGAGAAAGACAACATAAATAATTGTAAGGAGGTCAGCTATCTAATGGGGTTTGAAATATCTCGTGCTCTAAAGCCTTTAAATAGAGTAGAATTTCTCAAAAGAGTTGTGATTAAAATAGCTTAAATAACTTGTTCATAAGAAGTTTTTAATTTTGAAAAACTACGAATTTCTCGGCCAAGTATCGAGAGAAGGATTCAGAAAATTCATAATTATATTTAAGAGGAAGTTAAAAAAGAAGCAAGAAAAATCGTATATATTCACTGGCTCTTGATGACAGCAGCGACATTACTGATACAGCAAAGCTTGAGATTTTTATCTGCGGGTTAGATCAAGATGTTAGTACAGGAACCACCACTGGTTGTAGTTTTCATGCCAAGTACCTTTCCTCCGTCTCCTTACTTCATAGGCTGTCTGTCGCATGTAATCACTGCAGCTCGAGTTTTGGTCACCGCTTGTTTACACTAAAAGAATTGGTGATAAATATAAAAAATAACTACAAAATGTCGGAAATTTTGGATTGCTTCTAGTGAAGTCTCCATGTATTCTTCTATTATTTATAATAAGAGAAATAATAATAGATTTAAAAACAAACAAACAAAAAAAAAAATTGAATCGCTTCTAATGATACCTATATATTGTATTGTTTATAACGAAAGAAAGTGTGCTTAATTAAAAAACAAATGAACTAGTGAATTAAAAAATTGTCGATTCCTGCTAAAAAGGCCTCTATCTATAGTTTATAATAAAAGAAAGAATGATAACACTTAAAAAACAAATCAATTAATAAACATCGAAAATTTAGCTAAATGTCTTTCTAATGAAGTTCCCTCCTGCGGAAATCGCAACGCCATTGTTTAATAAAAATAACTTACCGAGTTTATCACATTGCACGGAATGGTGCAATATATTAACAATACCGACATAATCTACAGGAACTCCTCAACACAACTTTTATCTTCATTATTCTATATATATTTTTTTAACATATATCACTGATATATACACTTATATATCACTGATTAAACGATTAGGGAAAACGCGGAAATTCTACTTGAAGAAAGTAAAGAAATAAGGTTGGAAGTAAATCCCGAAAAGACTAAGTATATGATTATGTCTCGTGACCAGAATATTGTACGAAATGGAACTATAAAAGTTGGAGATTTATCCTTCGAAGAGGTGGAAAAATTCAAATAACCTTGGAGCAACAGTAACAAATATAGATGACACTCGGGAGGAAATTAAACGCAGAATAAATATGGGAAATGCCTGTTATTATTCGGTTGAGAAGCTTTTGTCATCTAGTCTGCTGTCAAAAAATCTGAAAGTTAGAATTTATAAAACAGTTATATTACCGGTTGATCTGTATGGCTGTGAAACGTGGACTCTCACTTTTAGAGAGGAACAGAGATTGAGGGTTTTTGAGAATAAGGTTCTTAGGAAAATATTTGGGCTAAGAGGGATGAAGTTACAGGAGAATGGAGAAAGTTACACAACGCAGAGCTGCATGCATTGTATCCTTCACCTGACATAATTAGGAACATTAAATCCAGACGTTTGAGATGGGCATGGCATGTAGCACGTATGGGCGAATCCAGAAATGCATATAGAGTGTGTTAGTTGGGAGGCCAGAGGGGAAAAGACCTTTGGGGAGACAGAGATGTAGATGGGAAGATAATATTAAAATGGATTTGAGGGAGGTGGGATATGATGGTAGAGACTGGATTAATCTTGCTCAGGATAGGGACCAATGGCGGGCTTATGTGAGGGCGGCAATGAACCTCCGGGTTTCTTAAAAGCCAGTAAGTAAGTATATCACTGATTAACTTTTCAACTTCTTTACTAGGCTTTGGACGATGAAGAACAACACTTCGAAACTAGACAACCAGATAATTTCCTAAAAATTAAAGCAGTAAAAATTGGAAAGGTAATCAGTGACAACTTTTATATTATTATTATTATTATTATTATTATTATTATTATTATTATTATCATTATTATTAATTATCATCCAAATATTGAAACCCTATTTTACCCTTTGGTGTAACTTCTGTTAGGTTATTATAGTTAACCTACAGGTCGACCTGGTTGGCGAGTTGGTATAGCGCTGGCCTTCTATGCCCAAGGTTGAGAGTTCGATCCGGGCCAGGTCGATGGCATTTAAATGGGCGTTGAATGCTTTTGGACAGGCCCGATGTCAGTTAGTTTAGGTTAGATTTACTGGCATGTAAAGGAAAGCTTGAGGGACAAAATACTGGCAGTCCGGCGACGCTGATATAATCTCTGCAGTTGCGAGCGTCGTTAAATAAAACATAACATTTAACATTTAACCTACAGTCAGATGTTACAACTAGCAATAAACCCCTAGTAGAAATATTCGACTCTTTAAGGTAAGATCGCCACTAGAAGTCTTTCTTCAAGTTGCGCAATGAAAAGCAATACAAGTGAAGTCCCATGCCTTCTCACTACACGTAACTCAAAAAAACTAACACTACTAACAACTAATCAAATTGTCTTAGTATAGCGAGATGAATGTTCCTTGATTCATTGACTAAGATGTCACAACACAAGTTTATGCTAATTTTATCCTACCTTATGTTACTGTTACGAGGAGCAGGTACAACCGGGAACGGCCCAGCGGCAACACGTGCAAACCTCACCACGACCACAGTCACAGCGATTATGGTTCGTAAGCCACGTGCGATCTGCGCTTGCGTCTCTAGTCAAGCACGGAGAAGCAAACCAATAAACAGAACAGCGTCACAGCTGCTGTCAGTTTCTTCTTCAGCTCCAGTCTCCTTTTCATAATTCCTCTTTCTTATCATAATTATTATTCCTTTCCTTTTTCTATTTCTCATCTTAATTTTCTTCTTTTTACAGCGGTCTTCCTTAACGCTTTTCTTATCCTTCATCATATTTTTCTTCTACATACTTTCCTCTGCTTTATTATTTTTTCCCACTAATCCTTTTTTATTATTTACAGTAGAACCTCTATTATCCGTGGTAACGAAGGGGATGGACTGAACGGTTAATCGAAAAAATCGGATAATCCGTACCATAAAAAATTTCCGTAAATTTAGTGAATAATGCTTACACTTTCGTAATTTCCTCTATGGTTTTGTATTGAACACGCTAACAGTAAGTAGTGGATTATAAGTTCACTGATATAACTCTGGTTGTTGAAATTGAAATTATGTTTTATTTAACGACGCTCGCAACTGCAGAGGTTATATCAGCGTCGCCGGATGTGGCGGAATTTTGTCCCGCAGGAATTCTTTTGCATGCCAGTGAATCTACTGACATGAGCCTGTCGCATTTAAGCACACTTAAATGCCATCGATCTGGCCCGGGATCGAACCCGCAACCTTGGGCATAGAAGGCCAGCGCTATACCAACTCGCCAACCAGGTCGACCTCTGGTTGTTAGCAACTGGATTTTAGGGGACAAGGAAATTTCTTGTAATGACTATCTGCTGAAAGAGGAATAGTGGAGGTCTCACATTGTAGATTTACGTAATTTATATACGTCATCCTTGATTTTTATTAAATTGCACACAGTTGTGACTACAGTTTCGTATTCTTAGATGAGCCACAGTTTCTCATTCCCCAAACCACTCAGATATTTGCACTTTTTTATACTTCGCAGGACTCAGTTTCTTTTGATAGGTACCCTGGGAAGAAGTTATATATTATAGAAGTTATACAATACAACTCGAACAGTAGACCACACTGTGTAAGGCAGTGGCGGCTCGTGATAAAATATTATGTGTGTTCACAATTTTGTGGTTCCAAAATCGAAGAGAATTTGAAATCGTACGTTTAGTCTAATATGAAATGTCATGATTCCAATGTTTCACTATGAAAAAAAAACGTATATAAATTCAAAACAACATATAATAATAATAATAATAATAATAATAATAATAATAATAATAATAATAATAATAATAATAATGAAACTCAGTCTTTTTATTTCCAATTTTTCTTCGTAAGCCAGTTTACCCAGTTCTTTACTGTTCAAAATTACTTGAACAGAGTTCATTGTTTACGTTTGTTAAAAATGAATACATACCACGGTCTCGTTATTTACAAACGCGTGTGTTCAGTAATAATTCACAACACACTGATACACTATAGCCTATACCAGTACTGTAATCCCACTCATAGATTACTACAAATACATGCCAGTAAATATTATTCTTAAATATTATACACTGCCATACAGATACTTAAATTCATATCACCGCCACAGTCAGCCAGTACGTGTTTGAAAGCCAAATTATGCTATTATGCCGACACTGAAGTATAGTAATTCACAAACTACACTCTCGTAGCAGCACTGTACACGTAAGTAAACGTTCCTACAGTCAGATGCTGACATCTACAGTGTATTAAATTTCCTCCTCGAGATATAGCACTTGAACGATAGGCATCGATGGACCTGACATCTGTAGGATAGATACTCATCATGTTCACTTAACGCTTTGTGCTCTTGACGAGTCATAAGCGGCCAGCTAAAGACAATTTTCTCCCGCGCATGCGTGAAATTCCTGTAACCAACTCGAAAAGAGCACGGCTTGTACGTGAACGGATGTTGCCAAGTTTACATAAGAAGTTTATGCAAGATGCGGGAAGTTTAAAATACTCGACTCTGATATTATACATCCCCACTACGTCAATACGGTATCAAATAATAAACCTAGTCGTGCATTAATGGAAACAAGGTGTTCACGTGCTCTTGTGCTCTTATTGACGCACCGCCACTGGTGTAAGGGTAAAGTCTTGTAATAACCCTCTATAGAAAAAATAACGTGCTAATACAGGGACATCACTTTATTTTTACCAACATTTTTAACATTAACCTGGCTATACTCGGAAACACTGTTGCCCCCTTCCATTACAGGAGTTTGATGTTACTAGTGCAATATGTAAACAAATCATTTTACTAAGTATAGGAGGAGAGAAAAGTAGTGTATCCATTTATGTTGTAGGGAAATACGATATTACGATTTTCAGTTTGATCATCACTTTTACGGAATTTATCAAAATACAGTAGAGTAGTAACATTTTTTTTTTCAAAACTCAACTTTTCAGGCCGCTATGTTCGTTATGTAATGTCTACTTTATTTAGCATATTAATTATTGATGTTAACATACAATATAGAGGTGCATTTAAATTGAGGGGATCATAAGTAAAGGGCTGTAAGTGCACTTAAGTTACTTTTGAGAAAATGGGATTTAAATATTTAAGCTTTCGTAAAATCGGTGAAATTTTTATTTAAATTTTAATGTGTGATGAGATTAAAATATCCCTTTGCCACTAAAATTTTAGACACTTTTGCTTACACTGGATGCACTTAACTCATGTTATTACAAATGTCACTAGCATTCCTTTGCTTCTAGCCACCTCAATTCAAAAAAGCTAATCTGAATTTTTAAACAAGTTGCTGAAAATGGTTGCCATTCATTACAATGTAGGCTTCAATCCAGTACGCATATTATTAAAAACATTTTGAAGCATATTCTCTGAAATTGAATTTATCGTTTCGTGAATATAATTTTTAGTACGATATTATTAATATAGGTTCTTTCTTCTATAGAAAACGCAATCATATTTATGAAACACACTATACACTGCAGTGTTTACTTCACTGCTCGAAGACTTCGAATGCAACAGCGGCCGTAAGTTTGTGTGTCTGACGGGAGCAAGGACATTAGTGAAGGGGTGAGAGTGAAGTACATTCAGAAATACAGGTACAATTCAGCTCAGTGCCAGGGCCACCTCCGATACAACACAAACATTTAAGACATTATACAGCATTTATTATTTACGTTCTACATATTTTTTCTTATTATAGTTATTCTCTTATAATAATAATAATAATAATAATAATAATAATAATAATAATAATAATAATAATAATAATTCCCAAGAAATTAGTTCGATTAGTAATTAAAATTTGTCTTAGTGAAGCTTACAGCAGAGTCCTTATAGGCCAGTTTCTATCTGATGCTTTTCCAATTCACTGCGAGCTAAAGCAGGGAGATGCACTGTCACCTCTACTTTTAACTTCGCTCTAGAATATGCCATTAGGAAAGTTCAGGATAACAGAGAGGGTTTGGAATTGAACGGGTTACATCAGCTTCTTGTCTATGCGGATGACGTGAATATGCGAGGAGAAACATTCTTTATGCCATCCTAGCATTATAAACAGGTTGATATTACATCGAATATAGTTCACAATCGCCTTATTATGGCACGCGTGCCATAAAAGCAATGATGTATTCGCTATATGACGTAATACCGGAACGCTTGGATCGGGATGCATGCAGCTCGTCTCTCTTCTACGCACCGTGTAACAAGAAATGAAATGCAGGACAGAAGGTAACGTATCATTTATTTCCAGTCTTTAACGATTTTGTATGATTTTTTGTAATATCACACAAAACAGTTCTGAGGTTCAGAGAAACTATATTAACAAAATAAAGGAGCATTTGTAACATAACCTGCAAGGTCATCCATTATTCTTTACTCAATGCCAAGGCCAGGCGCAACTAATCGATACGAACATACTTACTTACTGGCTTTTAAGAAACCCGGAGGTTCATTGCCGCCCTCACATAAGCCCGCCATTGGTCCCTATCCTGAGCAAGATTAATCCAGTCTCTATCATCATATCCTACCTCTCTCAAATCCATTTTAATATTATCTTCCCATCTACGTCTCGGCCTCCCCAAAGGTCTTTTGCCCTCCGGCCTCCCAACTAACACTCTATATGCATTTCTGGATTCGCCCGTACGTGCTACATGTCCTGCCCATCTCAAACGTCTGGATTTTATGGTCCTAATTATGTCAGGTGAAGTATACAATGCGTGCAGTTCTGTGTTGTGTAACTTTCTCCATTCTCCTGTAACTTCATCCCTCTTAGCCCCAAATATTTTCCTAAGAACCTTATTCTCAAGAACCCTTAATCTCTGTTCCTCTCTCAAAGTGAGAGTGTAAGTTTCACAACCATACAGAACAACCGGTAATATAAATGATTTATAAATTCTAACTTTCAGATTTTTTGACAGCAGACTAGATGACAAAAGCTTCTCAACCGAATAATAACAGGCATTTCCCATATTTATCTTATAATAATAATAATAATAATAATAATAATAATAATAATAATAATAATAATAATAATAATAATAATAATAATAATAATAATATCATCACAACCACCATCATCATTCTTCTAGTTTTCCCGTTTCTTCTCTTTCCTTGTCCCCATTTCTTCGCTTATATTATTATTATTATTATTATTATTATTATTATTATTATTATTATTATTATTATTATTATTATTATAGATTATAAATAGTCACGTATCAGAGATTGTTTAATATATGTATTTATAATTTAAATGGAATGCAAATGTTTAATAAAAATGAAACTGAATAATAAGGACAGGTCTGAACCTCATAAGTAGGGAGCGGATGTTGATGGAAGGTTATCTTATTTTTCACAATAGGACGATGTCTATTAATATAGAAATACTTTCTATGCTAATATCAATGTAAAAAATAATTTCTTATAGGCCTAATGCATTTTTTGCATTTTTTGACGTTTTTGAACTAACAGGTCATTTTTATATTTTTTCGGAATTTTTAATAATTTGAAGAACTTTTAGATCATTTGGAATGCATTTTACTTTTTCTTTACCGAGTCTGTTAAATCTTTTTCTAAGAAAATAGGTCAGTAGTAATCAGTGGCGGCTCCTGCGTATTTCTTAAGAGGAGGAAAGAAGGTAACAGAACGAAATGACACCTTCTTGAATGATACATGCTACAAATTAGCCAACATGCATACATGTAAGACCAGGTAGTGTTGGGGTTGGTCTTCCCTTCTGTATAACAATAATCTGTTCTTGTGAACTGAGTTTCCTAAATTTTCCAAAATATATAATGTTTTCACTTCCATTCATTGATGAATAATTGCACAAATTGCACAAGGAAATTCACCTCGCAGCATTTTTCGAGCACACTACAGCATCACACGTGTTGGAAGACACTATAGCTACTAACACGTAAACGGAACCGCGGAAATGGGAATGGGAAATAATCTGAGGAAAGCGAGAACACTGCACTCACCCACGTGGTCTGTGTTGCCACATGTACATTTTAAAAGTTCAGTAGCCTATCACATGCTTTTGAAGAAAATCAGTTCTGTAAAGTCATACTACCATTATTGTTCAAAGTTGCCCGTGGCCAATTAATTTTTTATGTTAAAAATAATGTAGTTTGGAGTACTACTTTCAATTTCAAATATATTTGTACAAAACTGACAACTTGGCTGTTGCCCTGTCTAGTACACAATGAATGGAAATGAATTTCAGGGGCAAAAAGATCTGCGACACTAACGTATAACTACTTCCTCTTTGTTTTATATAAACCCGACTTTAACTTTCAAATATCCTTGAAAGTTTCAAACCATGAATAGTAGCTTATATAAAGTGCAATGAATAATATTTTTGATTTATAATTAAAAAAAAAGTTTATATGGTTTCTTTCATAGCGTTGCGTTAAAACTGTTTTATTGTGCCTCCTCCTAGATGTGTTATAGTCTGGTTGAATGCAAGATCGTTAGATGGCACGACCAGTCGGTTTCTATTTCCCACTCATGCGCTGATTCAGAGGAGGATCTCCTCCTCTCCGTTCATTTACTCGCTTTAAAACTCTGCTTCTTTCTCTGGCCGCTAGTGCGCTGTTGTCTATGTGTGCTTACTGCAGTAAAGGAGGAATGGATTGACTTTCCTCCACACAAACAATCTCGCATCTTTCTCACAGTTTTCTAGCAGCACATGAGCGCGCGTCGTTTAAAACTCGATCAACCGAGTTTTCTTATAGCTGTGAACTTAAAAATTATCGAATCTTCCTTGAATTTCAAGGCACATATTTTATTTGGTATTTACTTTCAAAAGAAGGAAAATGTGAGGAGGACGTTCCTCCCTTCCCCCAAGGAACCGCCACTGGTAGTAATTACCTACTGAATAAGTGAATAACAGTGAAGTTTGAGTCTTACAGTTTGGAACAAACTCTAAAGTCCATCCCTCATTCCACTGAAGGCTTCACTTCACACAACGGAAGTAACATAAAATGCTTGACAACAGCTTAGTTTAGGTGAGGGCTTTGACCGCTACTATTCTTTTGTCGGTACGAGGTTGTCTTTAGAATTTATGTTTGGAAGGGAGCTATATTTTTAACACAAAAATTGCAAGAATGCACGCTGCGCCCACAATTTGTTTTGTCATTCACACTCTTCATCTGTAAGATCTGGTAACAAAAGTGAAGAGCGGAAGGAGGAGGAGACGGATAATGAAGGCACTGACATGGACCACCCCTGATTGAAACACATTGTAAACCCTCATTAAAATCTATAGTTTTCCCTTAAAACCTTCATTCTGTTACATGTTCTTTTCCTTTATCTTAGCCAAATTCCAGGAAGTTGCCTCCTCTCTCCGAGATTTGCAGGGCAGTCATTGAAACAAGGTGACTAATTTTTAAGAAGTTGTGGTGCGAGTACGGTGAATAATATTTAAATGTCATTTCCTTCTAATTTTATATCATTTTTCCATTAGTTTAAGGGCATTTTGATGATCATTTTAAGTAGATTTTTAGGTCGTCAACATCCGCCCCCTATTCATAAGTAATTATTGTGATATACCGAAGTACGTATAATATTTCCATTCAGGAATTCTGCATTACCATATGATGAAGGATGGGTGGAGCGGAGAATAATTCTCTCAGGCACCGGGACTTGAACCCGGGTCTTCAGATCTACGTGCTGACTCTTTATCCACTAAACCACACCAGTTCCAGTTCCGATGCCGGATTGAATCCTCTCAATTTAAGTTCCACCTCTTAGTTTCACTTTAGTGGCTGGTGCATGCCCGAGAGAATTTTTCTCCGCTCCACCCATCCTTCATCATACGGTAATGAAGAATTCCTTCACGGAAATATCATACGTACTTCGGTACATCACAATAATATGATATGTGTAAATAATCACATAGTGATTTAAGACGGCGCTCATCACGTCGGATCCCGGCCACTTAGTCACTCGTAATGAGTGCACCTCTGCACACAATGTGTTGGACTTTGGCTGCGTTCAGCCGGGACAGCGCTGGGGTAGCGATTCATTTTTGCTGAGTTACAGCAGCTGCTGGTGGCTGAACGACCAGACTGCAAAATATCCGCTGTGTTTACAAAGAAACACGCCATTGTTCTGTCTACTCCGGCACCATTGGTTGATGTCTACCCCCTCCACTTTCGCTGGCTAGCAGCAGGCTTGCAGCGAAAAAAATTTTGCTACGAAAAATGGCGGCCTCTATTTCAGCGCTGTCGGCCAGCAAGGCGTTCAGTGCTGTCGCTATTTCAGCGCTACCGCAGCGCTGTCCCGGCTGAACGCAGCCATTGTGCCACTGTCACACATCTGTGACACAGTGCATGAGGGTTGGCTGAGACTACTCGCTCATGGCCAGAAGAAAAGACAGCTCCAGATTGCGCGTGAAATACTGGAAGTCATCAGCATCGACCCTGACTTTATTTAAAAGTCATAACTGGTGATCAGATCTGAATGTACGATTTTGACCTTGAGACAAAAGTACAATCATTTTAAAGGAAAATGTGACAGTTTCTACCGTCAAAGAATGCACGGCAATCACAAAACAATATGGCGGTCATGCAGAAAGTATTCTTCGACTACCAGGACGTACGTAGTTCATCAGAGTACAGTCCTCAGGGTCAAGTTAACAAGGAGTACTACTTAACTATCGCCTACGAAATTCTCTTCGATAAAGGGAATCACAATTCTGGCGAAGTTATTGTTATTACGCTTAACTAACCGATGTTTCCTCAGTTCTAGGAGCTGTTAATTTCATTTCAACAACAATCAATAATATGAAACCATTATTATAAAATCATGAGTCAAAGTCAGGATAAGAGAAGAAATGTCAGAGGGAAGTGGAATAGGAAGAGGAGTACGTCCTTTATTACTTACCCTGTTCAACATCTACTTAGAGCGAAACCAGGTGGCCCGGGTTCGAATCCCGGTCGGGGCAAGTTACCTGGTTAAGGTTTTTTCCGGGGTTTTCCCTCAACCCAATACGAGCAAATGCTGGGTAACTTTCGGTGCTGGCCCCGGACTCATTTCACCGGCATTATCACCTTCATTTCATTCAGACGCTAAATAACCTAGATGTTGATACAGCGTCGTAAAATAACCCAATAAAATAAAAAAAAACCTACTTGGAGGATTTAGTGAAGAACTGTTTTTAGAACATGGGAGGGGTGATAGCAGGAGGAAGAAGAATAAAATGCATAAGATTTGCTGATGATATGGCGTTGTTAATAGAAGAGATGGTACAAAGGCATATACTACTGGAGCTAAATGACACTTGTGAGCAGTATGGGATGAAGATAAAGGCAAATAAGACGAATACTATGGTTATCGGAAGAAAAATTAAGAAGGTAAACGTGCTAATTCGAGATGAGGCAGCAGGACAAGTAGACAGCTTCAAATACTTGGGGTGTACTATAAGCAGTAACACATGAGCTGCTGCCAGGAAGTGAAAAGGAGGATAGCTTTCAATAGAAAAAAGAGCACCTTCTGCGGCCCTCTGAAAAAACAACTAAGGAAAAGACTAGTGATGTGCTTTGTGTGGAGTGTAGCATTGTATGGGGGCAGAAACATGGACATTACGACGAAGTGAAGAGAAGCGACTAGAAGCATTTGAAATGTGGATATGGAGAAGAATGGAGCATGTGAAATTTACAGACAGAATAAGAAATGAAGCTGTTCTAGAAAGAGTGGATGAAGAACGTATGATACTGAAACTGATTAGGAAGAGGAAAAGGAATTGTTTGGGTCCTTGGCTGAGAAGAAGCTGGTTGGTGAAGGATGCACTGAAAGGAATGGTGAATGTGAGAAAATTTCGGGGAGGAAAAGATACCAGATGATAAACAGACAGTCTTTTTCCTCACTAGGTATCAAGAAGTGGAATAACTTTGGATTTGATCGTCACGCAAAAACGCAGTCACCTCTCGCATCTACTGCTCGCGAATGAAAAAACACAGATAGTGCTTGCATATACCAGCGAATAGGGATTATAAAGAATGGACACTGAGCGAATTTTCCTGTGTTTTGTTTCTCTGTGCGCCAGCGTTTAGTTCCACTTTCAAGCGCTAGAGGTTAGTGTAATCGAGCATACGCTAAGATAATAATTGAGAATAAAGTTGAGACACAGGATTCAAACATCGCCTACCTTATTGCATAATCCGTAACGCTTTGCTTCAAATAAAGTTAACAGCTTTTCCTTATTTCTCAGTGACAAACTAGTTGTAATAATAATATTTTATATTTCATATATAATAAATTATATTATAAAATAATATAATACATTATAAAATTAAGTATCGAGTTCGTTTAATATTTGTTTATAATATAATATAGGTATATGGTTTTACTTCTCGTAAGAGTTTTGTTTTTCCATTTTCAGCGCTATCAAATCATTACAGATTTTAATTGTTGTTGGGGTCAACGTCTCAACTCTCATTATAAAGGAACTCTAGAGTCTAGACATTACAGTTAATGACGGATTTATTATTTTATGGATCCAATTTATTTTATTTGAGTACATAATGTACCTAGATGTATTAATTATATGTGTTATATTTCCGCTGTGTCGACTGATAGCTGGTGTGATGTCAGCGCCAACTCTAGGGAGAAGGCAGAATCTCACGCTTTAGCTGGCTTGAAGGTCATTGGAATCAATTCGGCTACATCAAAGGTACCGACGCGAAGTGTCCATTCTTTATAATCCCTATTCGCTGCATATACTGTTGAATAGAGAAAGGAACTCTCACCAAAAGAGATATAAACAGCCGCTCCCGGTTGAACCTGAGCGAGATAGCAACGCCGCGAAAATGTCCCACATTTGTCTGGTTATAGTGTTGCTTCGCGTTGCCAGACACTGTGCATCTTTCAACAGATGATCGTATTATTAGTAGTAGGTTATTTTACGACGCTTTATCAACAACTTTGGTTATTTAGCGTCTGAATGAGATGAAGGTGATAATGACGGTGAAATGAGTCCGGGGTCCAGCACCGAAAGTTACCCAGCATTTGCTCATATTGGGTTGAGGGAAAACCCCGGGAAAAACCTCAACCAGGTAACTTGCCCCGACCGGGAATCGAACCCGGGCCACCTGGTTTCGCGGTCAGACGCCCTAACCGTTACTCCATAGGTGTGGACAGGTGATCGTATCAACACGTTGTTCAACGTAAGGCAACTTATGCAGTACAGTAAAGCTATCCACCTATTGATTTATTTGCGTAAGACTGTGTAATATTTTATAAGATTTCGTAAGTCTAATGGTTGTGGCAAGATACAGTAGAAATTACCGAAAACAAAGCAAAAAGTTAGTGTCACAAAGTTGACACATACTTTCTCACTATACGTAAGTTTTACGCGTTTCGTAACAATTAAGTTCATGTATCATGCTGCAGCTGATAATACTATTCCTAATTTTATTTATTTTCTTGAACTATTTTTGAAAAGAAGTACATAGAGCAGCCGTGGCGAGAAGGTGACTCGCGAGCACATTGTGGCACGCATTGATAACTATGCATTTCTCTTGCTTCCTGCCTTCCCCAACCCCCACCCTCTCACTCACTGGAGTCAAACTCCGTTCCATTTGTATTTGTCTCTGACCTGCTAGTGGCGTATCGTCGTAATGTCTCTCTCGAAACCATGTACCTCTACAAAAACGGAAGTTTCAAGTAGGATGGGAGAACGCATTTTTTTGCTGCCAATATGGTGAGAATATTAAATGTATGATTTGTTCACAAGTATTACGAGGAAACGGTTGTGTAACTTAAAATGGCATTATACTACATGTCACTCATAAAATATTAAAAGTGAAATATTAAAAGGTTAAGTGTTGTTATTATTATTATTATTATTATTATTATTATTATTATTATTATTATTATTATCATCATCATCATCATCTCTGTACGTCGATCCTTTTTCAGCAGATGTACGAATAATGCGGTTAGATGATCAATTTAAACTCACAGATTTACAATGTGATGTTAAATGAAAGATAGATGTAAGGACTTGACAAATGTTGAACTTTTAAAATCTTTGCCAAAAATAAATATCCGAAGCTTCGTTCTTTCGCTTGCTCTGTTGAAGCCATGTTCGCTACAACTTACGTTCATGAAAAATTATTTTGAACAATGAAAATAGTGTGAATTTTATTGTAACAACAATGTAATTTATTCGTCACAACAATAATTCCTTTCTACAATTCACCTTAAACGCTCTCGTCAACAATTGGATCTTCACTCAACAAAGTATTCGTTATAGCACTCCACCGACGACAATGACAATTTACTTGGACTATTACGCACAACAATGAACTGTTAATCTTAACTAATATTTACAAAGCACTATTTACAAATCAGAACTATCAGTTCTCAGTTCACAGTTCTTCTATCTCAGTCACTCGAGTCCACAGTATCTCGAACCACAGACCTTCAGAGACAGTTCACTGTACTCGAACTCGGGTCCCTCAACTGCGGTCCACTGCACTCGAACTCAGGTCCCTCCAACTGCGGTCCACTGCACTCGAACTCAGGCCTTCGGCTGCTGACGCAGTTGCGGACGCACACTCGAGTCGAACTCCGGCTGGCTTGCTTGCTCTGGCTTTCTCACTGACTGAATAACTGAAAACTCTGCTCGAGTTCGCTGGCGCTTCTTCTTTTATAGCAAAATCATAGTTGCGAGAATTTTCTACAGGTGTGTAGAGAATTATCTCGATATCTCCACATCGACAGACTTCTGGAATAGTCGGGAAGGTCGTTCCACATTCACTGCGTTGAGTAGCAGCTGCGCGCGCAGCCTCCCCTCGCGTGTAGGCTCCTTTCCCCTTTCCCCGTGAAGCCCGCGCGATATGCTCTCTCGCGGGACGCTGGTCGTGAGTTCGAATCTCACGTCGCTGTCACATTGCTCCCTCCTTAGGGCTGCTCGTCCCGGGCAGTCCCTTGGTAGGCTGCTAATCGGTCCAGATGCACCACCATCATCTTCCCTCGAGGTTGTCGCTGGATGCGGTACACCACGTCGTTGATCCGGGTCACCACGCGGTATGGTCCATCCCAGGCACGCTGCAGCTTTGGTGATTTCCCTTTGGTCCTGGTAGGTCGATACAGCCACACCAGGTCGCCCTCCTGGAATCCTGCAGAGTTGGCTAATCGGTCGTAGCGCACCTTCATCCTGTCGCTGGCCATCTTGAGGTGCTCTCTGGCCAGTTGGTGAACTCCATTCAACTTCTCGGTGAGTTCTGCCACATAGTCAGTCGCTGGCTGGTCGGCGCTGGGTGGCGTGCCAAACAGCAGATCACAGGGCAGGCGCAGCTCTCTCCCGAAGACCATGTTTGCCGGTGTCATCCCTGTTGTATCTTGGACCGAAGCTCTGTAGGCCAAGAGGAACAGTGGAACTCTGGCATCCCAGTCTCGCTGATGGTTGGACACCACCTTCCGCAGGTGCTCCTCCACGGTTTTAATGAATCGTTCCACCATGCCGTCGGACTGTGGGTGGAGGGGAGTGGTCCTGGTTTTATGCACCCCAGACGCTCGAACAATTCTCCCATCAGGTTGGATTCGAAGTTGCGCCCTGATCGCTATGCAATTCCCGGGGCACCCCGAATCGGCAGATGAAGTTGTCAAGCAGCGCGTCGGCCACCGTCGAAGCCTCTTGGTTAGGAATCGCGTACACCTCTGGCCATTTTGTGAAGTAATCCATGGCGACTAACAGGTAGCGGGTTCCCGCGATCCGTGACCGGGAACGGTCCAGCAACGTCGATGGCGATCCTCTCAAAAGGAGCTCCCACGTTGTACTGCTGCATGGCTCCCCTGCTGCGGGTCCTTGGTCCGCGACTGGCTGCACAGGTGTCACATCTTCGGCACCATTGTTCCGTGACGGTTCTCTGATGCAACCAATAGAACCTCTGCCTTAACTTGTCCAGCGTCCTGTTGGCTCCCAGGTGGCCTCCAGTCACTCCAGCATGAGTCTCCTCCAGCACTTCCTTCACCTTGCTCCTGGGCAGGACAAGTTGTTCTATGTGGGTCCTTCCATCGGCCGACTCCCAAATCCTCTTCAGGATACCGTCCTTGACAGTGAAGGATTCCCACTGGGCCCAGTAGCTCTTGTAAGTGGTACTACGGTTGGCGATATCGGCCCATACTGGTCTCTGGCCGGACTCCACATCACGTAGTAGCTGTCCAATGTTTGGGTCCTCAGCTGCTCCCTCCTTATGGCGGCGTTATCCCATCCTGGGCTCGGCTGGGCGGCAATTGCTCGGACTGCGTGGGCGCCATCCCGCTCTTCTACTTTCAGGCAGTGTTTGCAGCCATCCGGGCACGGACGTCGTGACAGGGCATCAGCGTTGGAATGTTTCTTCCCTTGTCGGTGTTCAGAGGTGAAGTTGTACTCCAGCAGACGTTGAACCCAACGGGCGGTCTGCCCCTCCAGATTCTTGAAGCCCAATAGCCAGGTGAGTGCAGAATGGTCTGTCCTCAGATGGAATTCCTGGCCATACAAATATTTGTGGAAGTGCTTCAGGGCTTCCACAATGGCAAGAAGTTCTCTACGCGTCACACAGTAGTTTCTCTCAGCCTTGGATAGTGTTCGGCTGAAGTAGGCAATCACCCTCTCTTGCCCGTCCTGTTCCTGAGAGAGTACTCCGCCGATGCCTACGTTGCTAGCGTCCGTGTCGAGCGTGAACTTCCTTCCAGGGATGGGATATCCCAGTACAGGAGCAGTGCAGAGCGCCTCTTTCAGCGACTGGAAGGATGACTCCGCCTCGTCTGTCCACTGGAATTGTCGTTTCTCCTCGGTCAGCTGGGTTAGAGGCTTAGCGATGTTGGCGTACCCAGCTACGAACCTTCTGTAATAAGTGCAGAGGCCGAGAAAGCGGCGCAGCTCCTGCTTGTCCCTCGGTCTCGGCCATCTTCTGACGGCTTGTAGCTTCTCCGGGTCCGTGGCCACTCCGTTGATCCCTACTACGTGTCCCAAGTAGTTGACCTTCTTCTGGAATAGATGACATTTCTTCGGGTTCAACTCCAGCCTGGCATGTCGCAGTCTCTCGAACACTTTCCTCAGGTTCAACAGCTGTTCGCCGAAAGTCTTGCCCACCACGATGACGTCATCAAGGTACAGCAAACAGGTGTCGTATGTCAGGCCTCTCATTACGGACTCCATTAGTCTCTGGAATGTAGCCGGAGCGTTGCAGAGGCCGAACGGCATAACGGTGAACTGCCACAGTCCCTGGCCTGTAGAGAATGCCGTTTTCTCCTTATCCTCCGGATGTAGCGCCACCTGCCAGTACCTGACTTGAGATCCAACGTCGAGAACTACTCTGCTCCGGCCAGGGTGTCCAAGGTGTCGTCAATTCGTGGAAGGGGAAAGCAGTCTTTCCTGGTGACGTCATTCAGTCTTCTGTAGTCCACGCAGAAACGCAGGTCCCCATTCTTCTTCTTCACCAGCACCACAGGTGATGACCAAGGGCTGTCGGATTCCTCGATGACCCCTCTTGCTTTCATGCCCTCCAGTTGGCTGTCAATCTCCCTCTGTTTAGCTAGAGGGACGCGTCGAGGAGGTTGTCTGATTGGGCGAGCATTTCCGGTGTCGATGCGGTGCTGAACCTTCTCCGTTCTCCCGTAGTCATTTTCAGACAGACTGAACACGTCCTGAAATTCTGTCAGTAGATCGTGGACTTGTCTTCTTTCTCTTTTTGCTTAAATTCGCCGGCAATTCTCGAGCCAGCTCTTTCAGTGATGAGTCTAGATCTGGATGTGGTCGGTGACACTCCTCGTTTTCTGCCAGCGACGTCACAGACACCACCGGCTCGACGTTACCTAGTACAGTTCCACTAGGCACCTCCTTGTCCCGATTGGTGACATTCAGGACCCTCACCGGTACCACCTTCTGATTCGGTAGTAGGGATCTGGCCACATAAACCCCATCTATCGGAGTTGTTTGCGAATCGAGGAGCAGGTTTCTCTTAGGTTGTCCGTCCAGTCTTGCCGTCACCACCATCTCGCAGCCTGCCGGGATTGTCACATGATTCTCCAAGGTGAGTCTGCTGGCCATGGGTTGGTCTTCGACGTCCCTCAGGAACACTTCATTTTGACCAAAACGCAGGATACGGCGCCTGACGTCCACCGTTGCATCGAAGATCCGCATGGCGTCGAGTCCCAGGATGACGTCTTCAGTGATGTTGGCGACGAACACCCACATCTCCAGTCTCCTCTTTCCCAATGTCAGATGCAGGAAAACCTCCTTTTGGATGGGCAGGTTCTCGCCTGAGGCAGTACGTAGCTTATACCGGCGCAGCGGCGTCCTCCCAGGTAGGCCACGCACGACTTCCGGTCTGGCGATAGTGAGCGACGCCCCGGTGTCTACCAGTACTCTGCATGGGCGGCCTCTTATCCATCCGTCAGCAATCAGCCCATCGTCGCATCTTCTGTTAACCGTCTTCAAGATCAGCCGAGGGGATGGTGATGACGGCGCCGACGTGCCCCTCATCGCATCGGCCCCTTTTAGTTTTCCTGTTTGTGACCAGATCGGTCACAGTCCCTCCTCAGGTGCCCAGGCTCGCCGCAGGACCAGCAGGTAGGCAATCCTCGTCTTCGTCGCTCGGGTGATTTCGGTTGACGTTCCTCGACGTCGGCCGCCGCGACGCTCCTAATCCGGTGCGATGCCGAGACGTTCGCCGTCAACTTGGCTGCCTCCATCCTGAGGGCCGCCGCCAGAGCTGCATTGATGGTGCGATGCTCTGCCAAGAGTAGCTGTTGCTTTATTTCCGGGTCTCGAACTCCGCTGCCGAAGGTGTAGGCCGCCTCTCCAGCGATGAAGTCATTAGGTAGGCCCCTGAGCGCCTTATGGGCCAGTTGTTCCACCGCCATCGCGAATTCTTGCAGGGACTCGCCTGACTGTTGGACCCTCGTTTTCAGTTGGGTCCTGAACGCTGCCGCAAGTTGATGGTCACCATAACGTCCCTCCAAGGCCGCCATTATCTCAGCGGCTGTCCCATCTTCTGGAACGCTGTGAAGAATCTCCGACGCCTGTCCTTGAAGCGCGGTCGGCAGCTGAGTAGTCTTCTCCGCTGGGGTCCACCCATTATGTGCTGCGGTGGCCTCGAACTGGCGACGGAATATCGCCCAAGACGTCGTACCGTCGAACTTTGGCGTCTTGACGTTGTGATGTCTGGCTGAGGGCGATGGTTCCACATGGCCACTACATGAGGTCCTCAATTCTGACGTCGATCTTTCCACGGCAATTATCTGTTTCTGTTCTCTAGCTTGGCGATCCACCAACGCGAGGATGTGCTTGTTTTCTACAACATGTTGGTCCATCAGCACACACGTTTCCTCTTGACGACGTTCGAGATCGCGGATCTTGCCGTCGAAATGGTCTACCTCCTGTCTCAACTCGGCTACTGTCTCGTTTATAGTTGTAAAATTCTTGTTTAGGTTGTCCAAATCGGCCTTAAGTTCGTCTTTCACGATGGCGACAATTCCATCTACGTGGGCCGAAACGCTTTCAATTTGCGTAGTGACGTCATCTTTCACTCCGCTTATGTCGCCTTTCACTTCACTTATGTCACTTTTCATCTCTGTTTTCACATCACTTATGTCGTTCTTAACCTCACTGATGTGCTTGTTCATGTCGTCTTTCATTTCTGCTTTCTCGTCACTTATATCACTTTTCACCTCACTGATGTGTTTGTTCATTTCTGCTTTCATTTCCGTGATGGCTTGCAGGATCTGCTGTAGGTTCTCCATTGTCGATAATATCCCGGTTCTGACACCAATGTGAATTTTATTGTAACAACAATGTAATTTATTCGTCACAACAATAATTCCTTTCTACAATTCACCTTAAACGCTCTCGTCAACAATTGGATCTTCACTCAACACAGTATTCGTTATAGCACTCCACCGACGACAATGACAATTTACTTGGACTATTACGCACAACAATGAACTGTTAATCTTAACTAATATTTACAAAGCACTATTTACAAATCAGAACTATCAGTTCTCAGTTCACAGTTCTTCTATCTCAGTCACTCGAGTTCACAGTATCTCGAACCACAGACCTTCAGAGACAGTTCACTGCACTCGAACTCAGGTCCCTCCAACTGCGGTCCACTGCACTCGAACTGAGGCCTTCGGCTGCTGACGCAGTTGCGGACGCACACTCGAGTCGAACTCCGGCTGGCTTGCTTGCTCTGGCTTTCTCACTGACTGAATAACTGAAAACTCTGCTCGAGTTCGCTGGCGCTTCTTCTTTTATAGCAAAATCATAGTTGCGAGAATTTTCTACAGGTGTGTAGAGAATTATCTCGATATCTCCACATCGATAGACTTCTGGAATAGTCGGGAAGGTCGTTCCATTCACTGCGTTGAGTAGCAGCTGCGCGCGCAGCCTCCCCTCGCGTGTAGGCTCCTTTCCCCTTTCCCCGTGAAGCCCGCGCGATATGCTCTCTCGCGGGACGCTGGTCGTGAGTTCGAATCTCACGTCGCTGTCACAATAGTAAAAACCAAATTTAGATCACGACTGATAGACAAATACCGTCGAGATCAACTACGACTGGCAGTAAGTAACATAATTTCTGATTTTGAAACTCTGTGGCAGAGACATTCTGAAGACAGTTAATTTTAGGTTGTGATGTGTCCTATGTTTTCTTATTCATTTCTTTCTTCGTTATTCATACTAAACATTAGTTTGTAACGTTATACTGTATAAAATATTTGAGTGCTTGATGTAAGGAAAATGAAAATCCGTTAATAAGTCAGACAGTTGTTTCACTTCCCCTTCGGGTGTCCGCCTCCCTCCATAGGTGCTATGCACGTTGCAGGTTACACAGTGGCTCGGCGCACGATCGCATTTTCGGCACGGCTGACATAGAGCAAATGAAATTATTTAATGTGCACTTAAATAAGGATAAGAAGATGATCTTTCGTTTTTTGATTGAACACGAAAAACATTCTTTATGCCATCCTAGCATTATAAACAGGTTGATACTACATCGAATATCGTTCATAATTGATTTATTATGGCACGCGTGCCCATAAAAACAATGACGTATTCGCTATATGACGTAATACCGGAACGCTTGGATCGGGATGCATGCAGCTCGTCTGACTATCTTCTACGCGCCGTGTAACAAGAAATGAACTGCAGGACAGAAGGTAACATATCTTTAATAATTTTGTAGGGATCACTTTTGTAATATCACATAAAACAGTTCTGTGGTTCAGAAAAACTATACTGATAAAATAAAGGAGCATTTGTAACATAACCTGCAAGATCATCCATTCCTCTTTACTCAATGCCAAGGCCAGGCGCAACTAATCGATACGGACATACGAAGACAATTTGTCAGACAATTTGTCCCGGGTTGAATTTCTTTCATAATTTATTTCCTACAATGTATAATGCTAAGATGCCATAAAGTGTTGTATCCAACTCGTGGATAATCTTATTATGACACTCGTCATCACTATAGTTCGTGCAACAAACATTCACTCATGTCATAATCATCAAGATTATCCACTTGTTGCATAAATAATTATTATAATACAAATTGTAAGATACAAAGTGTTAACCAGGAAACAGGTTCAACTGACCTGTAGGTCAGTATTAATTTTTTAGTAGGTTATTTTACGACGCTTTATCAACATCTTAGGTTATTTAGCGTCTGAATGAGGTGAAGGTGATAATGCCGGTGAAATGGGTCCGGAGTCCAGCACCTATAGTTACCCAGCATTTGCTCATAAAAAGCGGAAAAAGCCTCAACCAGGTAACTTTCCCCAACCGGGAATCGAACTCGGACCACTTGGTTTCGCGGCGAGACGCGCTAACCGCTACTCCACAGGTGTGGACGTCAGTATCAAGGTTACAGTATTACTATACAGCTGACTTCCATTCAGTGAAGTTCTCTTTAATTTGTGGCAACGCAATGCACATTAGAACAGCGAATCTTAATTTATTGCAGGCCTACGAATATTACAAAGAAATCGTGCAAAAAGTATCTTGCTATAGATCTACGAAAATATCCTGGCGTTCAACAGCCATCTGATTAAATAACCCAGAATTCAGTGGAAAAAGTGGGAGAAACGGACTTATTTTTAGTAATGATATAAAAACATAACGTATAAATCACGTTTGCACTGAAGGAAAATTAGATGATTTAGGCTCTAGGCTAGAACAGTTTCCCACGAAATCATTAGGAAAGTTAGCTCAAATGGCAGGTGTATTCAAGATATCATTCTGAAAGCGTCTGAATTGCTAAAACTAATGTCTTACAAAACAACAGTCATTCGTAAATTGAGTGGAACGGACCTTGTGCTTAGGGTTCAATTCAATCGATAGTGAAGTGTCTAGAAATCTTTTCAAAAGATGTGAAATGTACAGGATGTCTGACTCAATTCGTTCATAAATTATTTTAGGCATCACGCACAACGCGACGAGGTGTGGACGCAATACTTTTCGTCGTTGAAATTCTCCAACTCGCGGCGCTTGTACAGGGACATCATTTTATTTTTACTAACATTTTTTAATATTAACCTGTCTATACCTTTAGAGAGCCGGAAAAACCGCTTGCTCCCCCCTCCAAGACTGGAGTTCGATGATACTGGCGTAAAACACAAATCACTCTACTAGGTATAGGAAGGAAGAAACGTAGTTCATCCATTTACGTAAACTAGGAAATATCGCGATTTTGAGTTTGATAATTTTCATTAGGTTTTTCTTTAATCAAAGTACAGTACTGTATTAAGAATAAGTGTTTTTACTCACGAAGTGAGTTATCCATGCGAACGTATTCATTATGCAGTGTATACTGTCTACAGCACATTAGCGTACAATATAGAGAAAGAAGTTAAATTGAAAAATAATCATAATATGAATATTTAAAACACAATTTTGAAAATGGTGGCCGTTCATTTCGATATAGGCTTCAGTTCTTTTTGTGCATATTATCGCACTATAGACTATTGCATCTAATTCTAATTGCCAGTTTCGTCCTTCGTACTAGTAACTCATGTTGAAATAATTCTGTACCTACTCTACGTACTGTGAATTCAATCTTCACTTCTGCCCGACCCGAAAATATAAAATTACTCAGACATGCTATCTACTGTCCATCCAAGTGGTTATGCCGCAGGATTGTAGAAAGGAGGAAATCACGTGACAGTTAATTACTTAACGAGGCCCTTTTATTTAAGTTAAATTAAACAGCTGTATAATATTACGTAAACGTCCAATTCCTAACAGAAATTAATGTTTTCAGAAAGAGCTAAGACAGCCCAGCTATTACAGAGGGGCGAGCAGAAGCAGGTGGGAAATCGGGATGTGACGTAGGCAAACGGACAGTACCTGTGCGAAAATATGATTCAATATTGAAAGCTCTTTCGTCACTGGAAAACGCGAACATATTTCTGGAACGTACTATACTCAGTAACTCAGTACTGCTTACTATCTGCGGTCTTGGTTCTGTGTGGAGTTGGAATTTCCTTAGTAGAAGGGGTGGGAGTGAAGTACATTCAAAACTCAGGTACAATAAAATTGAAGTAAAAATAAAATGATGTCCCTGTATTTTAGTTTAAGTAACGATTGAGGACTACTAAAATAATAAATGGTTATAGTTCGGTGGATCGATTGATACGACGCGTTTGAGTAAAGAAAGAAACATTA